>JABFTP020000124.1:67759439-69009439 GCA_013387265.2 Cryptolaemus montrouzieri | reverse complement strand
AAAAATGGATTGCGTTTTGCCAACTCTAATATTCGGCGCCCTGTTGTTAACACCACCTCAAATTGGGTCATGAAACTGCCCCATTGCAGTCTGCTAGGAAGGATGAACTGAGCTCCATATCAGACATCATACACAAGAATCTCATTATCTACTTCTATCATGACATATTTACTTATTCAACATTTCATTTGCACCACAAAACATAATGTGATTAAATAATTAAATCATCAAGATTTAAAGAGATCTCATAATATAAAAAACCTAGGTTTGTTCTTTTCAAGTCTGTCTAATCTTAGCGATGCATTCGTCAAATATATCAAGTCCTAAAGTAAGCATACAGAAGATTCTAGTGGATGTCCAATGGTTCCATTCTTATAGACTAAATCAACCTTGAACTGCTTCTAATTTTAGACCTCAAAAATATGAGAGAACATTAGTATAATTTTGCTTTCGTTTATGTATAGTTTATCTCAACACACTTTTTGTAAATCGTGGTTACTTAAGATATTATCGATTCAGGCTAAATATAATAAAATTCTACAGCAAATGTAAGTTTTGCCGAAGCATATTCGTATTTAATGACAGGAACTAATCGTTTTTTAATCATCAGGTTTGCAAGTAGTGTTGAAGTCGATTATCAAAGCTATGGCTCCGTTACTTCAGATAGGATTATTGGTTTTGTTTGCCATCGTCATATTCGCCATTATTGGCCTGGAGTTTTATTCAGGCGCCCTACACAGAACCTGTTATAGCCTTTATGATATAGGTGAGTAAAACAAAAATAATTGTACCTCCAAGAGAAATTAATCTAGTAGTGATTGTAATTCTATCTTAGTATTAAAAGGTTTTACGACTCGATAAGAAATGGAATGATTTTTAATAGACCCATAATCGTAAAAGTTCTATACCACCTTGACACAGAAGATTCAGCAATGAACTCTGAATGCATACCAAGCTGATTATAGAGTTCTTCCAAAATGGGAATTCCGATGCCAAAAAAAAAGTTAGGGAAACGAAAAAAAGGGAAGATAATTGGATTGGGTAGATGTAATAGCTCCAAATCTAACTGTATTGATACCTTAAATGTTGATGGAAAAAGGAAGTTCCATTGTGTATACTAAAATAAAGCATGTTCTCCTAGATCTTGAGCGAGACGAAATATTTCATACAGGGTGATTCACGAGTAATCGTGCATAGCTCAACTGTAGTTAAAATACATCTAGCGGAATTAGAATCAGCACAAACATACAAAGTAACGCTGTACGTTTTTGATATACAGACTGTTTCATGGATTTGGCTCGAATTTTCTAATAGAAATAACTCTTGAAAGAAGGATTTCCTCGATATTTCGTACCACAAATAACATGACTGACCTTAACAATACTGTTTGTAGATGAAAGTCTACACTTTGAAAATCAAGGAATACTTCATCACATAATTATTTTTGAAGAACTACTTCGTGTAGACAATGTGGAGGTCTTGGCGTTATTATCTGTTTATCATATTATAATTTTCTGTTATTTTGGCTTTCAGGGAAATTTTCCACATTGACTTTTATTATATTTCAAGAAAAAAGCGCCTCAGTGTATAATTGCGACAACCATTATAATTAGTTATGTCTATGTTCAAAGTTTTCGTGCAAACGATTGAATGTTATAGTCCGGTCCTTTCCAAGGATTTAAGGATAACGCTTGTTACTGGATAATTTCTTTTTTCCAATAATTGAGTTTTGAAGCTGCTAAGTATATTTAGTTTTCGTGGACGAAAACTTTCAGGGATCAACGAACAGAACAAGCCTTGAAATGGTGCCATTCGATATCATGGTTTGAGACTTGGTTAACCAGGACTTGAAGTTTTACTGAATGTTATTGAAATTCAGAAAATCTATATACAGAGTGAACTTTTGAATGGAAATTCGAAAAAACTCTTTTGTTATTAGTACGGTCCAGATTTTTCGTTGACACGTCGAAGTTTCATTGAGGTCTACCTGTGTGATAATCCCTCAAATCTTAAACGAAATTAATATTATTATTTATTGACTTATGCACTATCTCAGGTGTTAGCTGGATATAATTTATCTTTCCCAGATTCAGAAATTAAAGGGAATAGGTTCGATTACAATATACTTAACATAAATTTCCTAACTATCCTACATGCATTCAGAATTACAGCTTTTTGCATTTCTATATAGGTTTTCTTATGCAATTTTAATTTCTTAAGGCTATCATGCATGGGTATTAACCCAGTCGAGGATACGATGACAGGAACAATATCTATTTTATCGAGGTACCTCATCTGCTTGATCTGAATAGCAAGGTCTGTGTACTTCTCCTGGAATTTGTTCAGCACGTTGTTATTATTCGGTATGGCGACATCCACCAGCATTGCTGCTCTGGCTCTCTTATCATACACCACTATGTCCGGCCTATTATTCGTCACCATTCTGTCAGTGATAACAGGCCTATCGTAGTATAATCTGATAGAGTCATTTTCCAATACGGGCGCCGGTTGATACTTGTAATATGGCTGGAAGGTATTCAGAAGTCCGTACTTGTGTGCAAGTTTCTGATGGATAATGTTGCACACTTGATTATGCCAGTGAGGATAGTCCGTATTGGCCTGTTGTTCGCAGCCGGACGTAATATGCTGTAGAGTCTCCGATCTTATGTGGCATTTTCTGCACTTATCTGTTTGTAATGATCCGTCCTTCACAATAAACTTTTTGTAGTTGTTTGTAGCGATCACTTGGTGATGAGGAATCCTTCTGTTTTCGCGAATAATTCTCCTTTCATCAACCATTTGTTGGAGGCTTCTTTGTCGATGTGTGTTTGGTTAATCTCATGGTGATGTCGTCCATGTAATTCTTTTCTTGACCATTGATCTTGTTCTTCAGTATTATTATTTATTATTATTAATATTAAGTTTAATGAAGAGTTGAGATTCTGAAATCTATAAACTCAAATAGTACACTAAATATTCAGTGACAAAAGTAAAAGTGAAACTACAAAACGAGAATCAATACTTAAGATAACTTAAAACTAAAAGCTAAAGAAGATAATCTGAAATAATTATTGGCCGATTTGAAATAAACTAAGCAACACTACTATTAATGAACCAGTTGTCCAAAGAATTCTTAAAGGCATTCACTGATGCAGAACTAACTACATTATTCGTTAGACGGTTCCAAACACTGAAGGTCCTATTCGAAATGAAGTGCTCGCAAGATGCTGTATGGAACCGTACTAACTTAAACTGTTGTCCACGTAATTTATTCATATTAAGTTCGAAAAGGTCACTTGAGTCACTGTTGAATAGGCCATGTATAATTTCGTAGACGACTATCAGATCTCCTCTCAGTCGCCTATGAAGTGGGAATCTTCATAATCGACGAGCGCTCCTCATAGCTTGGGCGTACTACACCATACGACATCCTAGTAACCCTTCTCTGAATGGATTCTAAAAGCTTCACGTCTTTAGTTAGCCAAGGATGCTATACTGAACCAGATAACTCCGAAATTTGGCGGACGTCGGTCTTGTATAGTTCTGCAGCAGTAGAGGGATCACATCCATGAAAAGACCTCTGAAGTAAATAAAGTGTACTTTTGGCCTTATTAGAACAGTGCATAACATGATGGCTCCAGGATAAATCTGCCGATACAATTACTCCAAGATCGTTGTGCATTTCTACACTTTCTATTTGGTGACCATTAACGAAATACACCAAATGAGGATTATTTTTCCCCAAGTGGAGAACCTTACACTTTTCGGTATTTAGTGGCAGGAGCCAGTCTTCGCACCAACGAGTAATAATGTTCAAGTCATTCTGTAGGGTGATGTGATGCAAGATGGGACAATTGAAAAGTTTTGTATCATCAGCATATGAGATGCAGGCAGATTACAAAGAAGAAGGCAAATCAGAAATGTAGACCAGAAACAGTAAGGGCCTAGCACTGAGCCTTGGGGGACCCCACTTTTACAGAAGCGAATACAGATCTTTCACCACCAACCTTAACTGAAAACTCTCTTCCTGAAAGAAATCCTTTGATCCACAGTAGCAAATCTCCTCGAATACCAACATGCTGAAGTTTGTTGAGAAGTCTTCTTAGTAGAACACGATCAAAGGCTCTAGAGAAGTAGACTATGTCCACTGGATCACCTCTATCCAGGGACCTTGTCCACTGGTCAATACACTGAAGCAGACACGTCATGACGAACCTTCCTGGAATGAAGTCATGCTGCTCCGTGGGGATGATATTATTACTCATGAGAAACGGAAGCAGAGTATTGACAACTATCCTTTCCATAATTTTAACAGCAACAGAAGTTATTGAAATCGGTCTCAAACTTTCTGAGGAGCATTTGTCGCCTTTTTTCAACACAGGAGTCACAGATGCCTTCGTCCAACAGCTTGAAAGTGAATACGTTTCGAGCGATTTTGACATTATTTGGGACAGTGGACCTATCAGTGAACTGCTACAAGATTTATATAATATGATGGATATTCCATCTAGTCCAGGAGACGAATTTGATTTTCAGTCCGTTGATGGCCGATTCCACGAGTTCTGGAGATATGGTTACATCACTTATAGTATTTTGGTTTCTTCTGGTGGAGATCTTTGGCAGAGGGCCTGCAGGTTCTTCTACGAGACCAGTGTACAGTTATTGTTGATTGTTATACATCATTTGCTTACCTGAAGTTGAAAGAAGCTACGAGAAACCAATACAAAACGGCGAATCATCCTCCACAAAAACAATGCCAGTTTGCAAACAACCCAGAGAACAATTGAATATTTAACGCAAGAAAACATCGAATTGTTACATCATCGCTATGTACTTTTGCTAAAATCAAGAACGGCCTGCGTGGTAAAAAGTCTTAGTATTCAGAAATTGGTTCGAACGAATACAGACGTGTTTTAATCTTCTTAGAGAATACATCGAGAAACATTTGAATTGTTGAGGCCGTTACTTGATGCAGATCCATGATATGAACGAGATAAAAACACAAGGTTTAACTTTAATCTACACTTTATTTGAAAATATTCGACGACGTTTCGCTGACACAGCAGCTTTATCAAGAATGACAAATAAAATGAAGAGTATGGTATTATAAACAAATCGTAGAACAAGTTGGATGAATAACAGGAAAAACCCACACCGAGCCATTGTACAGTAAGTATGAAACTTAATTCAAAACTAACTAAACAAGTTAAGTAGGGGTGAATAATTCACATCTACCTGCTCATTCAAAAGCTTGTCCGAATGTTTGTATCTATTTATTTCTAATGCTTCTAGGAGATCTAATCTTGAACTTTTGATTTTATATGTAATATGTCAAAGTTTTTATTGAATGAATGATTTTCTTTTATTAAGTGGTTTGAATAATTTGAATCAGATTTATTTTTATCGAAGCTACGTTTATGTTCAGATGTTCTTATGCCAAAACTCCTATAGGTCCTACCTATATAAATTTTATCACAAGAACCGCAATTGAGTTTATAGATTCCTGATTTACTTGATTTTTCAACACGAGATTTATTATTTTTAATATGTTTACCTAAGTTATTAGAAGTTTTGAAAGTTATATTAAGATTTTGTTAGACGAGAAAGGATTTAATATTTGTTCTTGCAGAACCGCAGAATGTTGAACTGTTGAATATTTTATAGTTTTTATGAATATGATATACTTCATTTATTGCTTTCTGATACAGTTTTTTACGAATAATTAGATCTATCATACCCGGAGTATATGAATTATTATTGGCTATCTGTTTGATGTTGTTTAACTCCTTATTATAATCTTCTACTGATAAAGGTAAATTTATTCAGTATCTATGCCAAGTTCTTCTAAATCAGATTTTATCTTGTTTGATTAAATATTGTGTTTGAAACCTTTCTCCAAGAGATTTGTTTCATCAGTTGTAAAATTAGCATCAGAAAGGTTAACGAATCTATCAAAACTTGATGGTCAGAAAATTTAGTTTTTCGTGTAGTAGTTTTCGAAATAATATTGAACCGAAAATTCATACACATCCACTCATTTCCAAACTTCTTTATTGGTATAGATATGTTGACATCTTAGTATGTTTCATTGGAACTACTCGTCAATTAGACTTATTTCTTGATTTCATTAATTCCATCCATTTGAACATTAAATTCACAATAGAAATTGAACAGAACGATTCCATTAATTTTTTTGGACTAAACGAAATAATAATCATGTTTTCTCGGTCTTTCATAAACCAACACGTACTGATCCAATTATACATAACTACTCATTACATCCAATTCAACACAAAGTTGCAGCTTTAAACAGCATGGTACATCGGTTACTCAATTCACCTTTATCAGTAGAAGATTATAATAAAGAGTTAAACATCATCAAACAGATAGTCATTAATAATTCATATAATCCGGGTATGATAGATCTAATCATTCGTAAAAACTGTATCAGAAAGCAATAAATGAAGTATATCCTATTCATAAAGACTATAAAATATTCAGCAGTTTAACATTCTGCGGTTCTGCAAGTACAAATATTAAATCCTTTCTCGTCAAACAAAATCTTAATATAACTTTCAAAACTTCTAATAACCTAGGTAAACATATTGAAAATAATAAATCTCGTGTTGAAAAATCAAGTAAATCAGGAATCTGATAAAATAAATCTGATTCAAATTATTCAAACTACTTAATAAAAGAAATCCATTCATTCAATAAAACTTTGACATATTACATATAAAATCAAACAGTTTAAAATAAGATCTCCTAGAAGCCTTAGAAATAAATAGATATAAACATTCGGACAAGCTTTTGAATGAGCAGGTAGATGTAAATTATTCACCCCTACTTGTTTAATTAGTTTTAATTACCTTTCATACTAACTGTACAATGGCTCGGTGTGGATTTTCCTGTTATTCATCCAACTTGTTCTACGATTTGTTTATGATACCATACTCTTCAATCTGTTTGTCATTCTTGATGAAGCTGCTGTGTCAGCGAAACGTCGTCGAATTTTTTCAACTAAAGTGTAGATTAAAGTTAAACCTTGTGTTTTTTATCTCATTCACATCGAGAAACAATTGAACGATCAAAAGCTCAAAATTTTTTTATTCTAGCTCTATCTGCAAAACATAAATTATATCCCTTGTATCTTGAAGTATCACACCGATCAATATGATGGGAAACCGTATTGATAGATTCCCTTAATTTCTACTACTTGTATGTTTCACATTTTTCGCTAAGAGCTTTAGTGAACTTCAATTTGCAAATTTTTTCATTTTCATGAAATTTTTAGGTTTAAAAGACTTTGGAGGTCCACTGGGAAAAGTTATCTTTCCTTAAACGCCTTTCTATAGAAATATAAAATTTATGGGACCTGCAGGCTTTTTCTGGTCTAATTTGAATACTTCAACCACAATTTGACTCTAACCGGGTATGAGAATAGTCTACAGTGGCATTCTAGACCTAAGCACATCTCTCAGTCTAACAAAATTAAGTGTACGAACTTTTCTTCGAGGATTCGTTCAGATGCAGGCCCAAATAAGTCGATATTGAAAAATTTAATTTGAGGAAATTGAGTTGTTACTTGAATTTCACCAATAGTTTCTTCAAATATTGAATCAAGGTGGTATATGGACCAAGAATAGACCAAATGTAGCATATTTCCTCTCAAAATGCATCTAGAAAACGGTTCAATAAATATAATTCCTCCACAGATCAAATAGTGAAAGAGGGCGATTTGGAGGTGCCTTGCAATACTGATAATGAAACCTTGGCAATTAACCAAGGAAGCAACTGGTGTAGAGATGGTAATTCCGTGTGTCTTGAAAGATGGCAGGGTCCAAACAGCGGTATTACCTCTTTCGACAACATCGGCTATGCGATGCTGACGGTATTTCAATGTATAACAATGGAAGGCTGGACAACTATTTTATATCAGGTGAGTTTCTTCCAGGACACTCCAATTTGTCATTGAAGAAAATCGTTTTGATCTCTTCATAGATTTCCAGGTCACTATGTCTATATTTGACTAAATTAAGGAAGCTACTTTGTTTGCTTAATAAAATCAGCAGCTCAACAATATTGTTCAGGTTGAGAACCCTATACTCAGGACCTCCATTTAAGTCAAAACTTACACATTGGGCTGCGCGCATGTTACAACTGATCACGTGATATGAGCCAGGCTAAGCTTCTGGTAAAGCTTCCGTTTGCTCTGCCAACGTATACTCAGCTTCATTGGTTCAAGGAAAGTGACAGATGCGCAGTGATACATGACATTTACCGATTCTTTGAAAATTTTTCTGTCGAAATTAGTACAAGCTTTCCCTCTAGATTTGAGGCTCAGTTGAAGGTCTTGAGTATAGTGTTTTTGACTTAGACTAGAACATTATATAATAAAAAGAGCGAAAATGAAAGCAATGACAAGCAAACATTAATGAGGCATTTTTATAAATCGAAAGAGTGTCGTTCGATTCTCTTCGTTGCCTAATTTTCGTGTTACCATAAATATTCTCTCCTTTTCTAGATGAATGATGCAATAGGGAGTATGTGTAACTGGATGTATTTTGTACCGCTAATAGTGTTGGGTTCTTTTTTTATGCTGAATCTAGTCCTTGGTGTCCTCAGTGGGTAAGTTATCACTATTCGAATGTTTATGCATGATTTATTAACCAAATTTGTCCACCAGAGAGTTTTCTAATGAAAGATTGAGAGTCGAAAGGAGAACTAAGTTTTTCCGTAATAAAAATAGAGCCATTGTCCAAGATAGTTTGGGAAAGTATTTGAAGTGGATAACCAAAGCAGGTGAAAACTGAATCCTTGTAGAAAGCTAGAACGATCATTTTGTTGGTTAGGTAGATGCCAGGATGTAGACTCGGAGAATATTTATTGCTAGAATATCTGCAACATGTCTAGAAATGTTGTCAGCATCTATCGAGTATCGATTGCCTCATCCGTTTAAAGTTCTTTCAACCGATTAAGATCATATCATGAATGTTTTCTACATGCCTTCAACAGGGTGTCGGGAACGATCTTCGTCACCCTTCATCGTTCAGCTTTATTTGGATTCGTTTATCCAGAAAAAAGAAATCTTGAATATAGACGCAGAGTGCCCATCAACTGAGTCTGCCTTGCATCCACTGTCTCATCATAGTACTAAATTCGATTGTGTATCTAATAGATTGGTTCTTTAAGCATGGTGCCTTTATGGTAGCAGTTAGGCTTTTTGTCCCATGGTGCTACCGTATTATGTTTGGTGTCATCAATCTTGCACAAAATTTGAATGGAGTTTGCGGAAGCTAAATGTTTCAGTGCAGTGCAGTAAGAGGAAGAAGTATTAAGGAATTCAGTCGGGTGAATAAGGAGGCTGAGGAGTCACAGGAATGATTCTACTGGCTGAAAACTTCATTATGGAAATTGAAATGTGACATGGTGCATTTTCGTGATGTAACATCTAACTGATTCTGATGTTTGATCGCATTCCAAAGACACTTTTTTGAAGTCTTTCAGAGACCTCTAGTTTGAAGTGTTGGTTTACCGGTTGGCCTTGAGGCACACATACTTTGCGTACTACTCCATGTTGTTGCGTTTGTGTCTTTCCTTTTCTTTCATTGGTCAAAATCTTATGAACGGAGGTGTGATTCAAGTTCAACTGTTCCGCGATCATTCTGACTGTCAAACGATGATCTAAACACATAATATCTTGGGCAAACTCTTTGTGTACTTCTCCATGTTGTTGCGTTTGAGTCTTTCCTTTTATATCACTGGTCAAAATCTCATGAACGGAGGTCTGGTTCAAGTTCAACTGTTCCGCGATCAGTCTGACGGTCAACCGTTGATCTGAACACATAATATCCTGGACTCTGTGACATTTTCATCAGTTTTTGCAGTTGAGGTCCTTCAGCTTCGAGGTTCATCTTCAATCGACTCTCTTCCTTCTGAAAATGTCTAGAACCTTCGAAAATCTTGAGCTCTTGACAACACTTTATCCGTAGCCTGCAGAAGTGTTGCAAACGTTATGCTGCATTGTGTCCAAGTTTTAAAAAAAAACCTAACCTAACCTAACCACGTTTACGCGCTGGTGGCTTAACTTTAGAAAGAGTGGCAACCACAATTTCAGATAAAATGGTTGTGCCTGAGTCTGTGCTAGTTGCTGGAGACGATGAAGGCAAAAATTTTGATTTAATGAGATGATATGTTCTGCTCGACGCTCGCGAATTCTCTAAAACTGTTCTTGTTTGTTTTGAATTATTGCCGACCCCAACAGCTCTTCTCACGGTGTGCAAGCAAGAACTGTTTATCTTCTTCAACCTTTCAATCTTCATTATATTTTTGGTATAATCATGTGCAATATCAAAGAACCCGTCAATTTTTTGCTGTCTAAGCTTCTCTTTTAGTCTCATTGTTTCTGAACGCTTCCTTTCTCTACTTGAGATTTTTCCACTCTTTGAAGTATTGTTCCACTCTAGCAATCACATGTTCCTTCCACCTCGTCGATACTGCAGCCTCTTTCCATGTTGCCAAGACGTCACAAGTAGTCAGATCAGCAGAATCACGAGGGCATTTAGTGTTTTCTCTTTTTGTTGTAAAAACGAAACACCAAAACTTCTTTGATTGATGGCAACCTCGGTGTACTCAAACTAGGCGTTATTTCATCAGCTTACCAAATGATTGTTGTATTTCTGGTTTGAACAGATCCACTTTCTCTACTTTTTGACGACATAATAACATAATAAGCGGCGAAAATAAAACCGACGACGTGCAGTCTAGCTTACGACCGAAATGGAACTGATTTGAGCGAGTTGCAGGGCGTGGTATTGAGAATATCAGGCAAGAGGGGGGGTGAGGGTAGTCAAATTGAGAACAAGAGCTCATTAACTTTTCATATAAAGAAACATAACCTGTTGAAAATTCCTCCACGAAAATTTTGCTTGATTGTTTGTGTTATTTTAAGTTCTTTTTAATTTTGAAATGTTAATCACAACTCCTAAACATGATTCGAAAAATTATATTAAGAAATTTGAATTGTGGAGGCCGTTACTTGATGTCGATCCATGATATAAATAAGATAAAAACACAAGGTTTAATTTTAATCTACACTTTATTTGAAAAAAAATTCGACGACGTTTCGCTGACACAGCAGTTTTATCAAGAATGACAAACAGAATGAAGAGTATGGTATTATAAACAGATCGTAGAACAAGTTGGATGAATAACAGGAAAATCCACACCGAGCCATTGTACAGTTAGTATGAAAGGTAATAAAACTAATAAAACAAGTTAAGTAGGGGTGAATAATTCACGTCTACCTGCTCATTCAAAAGCTTGTCCGAATGTTTGTATCTATTTATTTCTAATGCTTCTAGGAGATCTAATTTTGAACTTTTGATTTTATATGTAATATGTCAAAGTTTTTATTGAATGAATGGTTTTCTTTTATTAGGTGGTTTGAATAATTTGAATCAGATTTATTTTTATCGAAGCTACGTTTATGTTCAGATGTTCTTATGCCAAAACTCCTATAGGTCCTACCGATATAAATTTTATCACAAGAACCGCAATTGAGTTTATAGATTCCTGATTCACTTGATTTTTCAACACGAGATTTATTATTTTTAATATGTTTCCCTAAGTTATTAGAAGCTTTGAAAGTTTTATTAAGATTTTGTTTGACGAGAAAGGATTTAATATTTGTACTTGCAGAACCGCAAAATGTTAAACTGTTGAATATTTTATAGTCTTTATGAATAGGATATACTTCATTTATTGCTTTCTGATACAGTTTTTTACGAATGATTAGATCTATCATATCCGGATTATATGAATTATTAATGGCTATCTGTTTGATGACGTTTAACTCTTTATTATAATCTTCTACTGATAAAGGTAAATTGAGTAACCGATGTACCATGCTGTTTAAAGCTGCAACTTTGTGGTGAATTGGATGTAATGAGTAGTTATGTATAATTGTATCAGTATGTGTTGGTTTACGAAAGACCGAAAAAACATGATTATTATTTTGTTTAGTGATTTTCAAGTCCAAAAATGAATGGAATCGTTCTTTTCAATTTCTATCGTGAATTTAATGTTAAAATGGATGGAATTAATGAAATTAAGAAATAAGTCTAATTGACGAGTAGTTCCAATGAAACATACTAAGATGTCGTCAACATATCTATACCAATAAAGAAATTTGGAAATGAGTGGATGTGTATGAATTTTCTGTTCAATATTATTATTAAAATCTCTGCTAAAAGTGGACTCAAAGGATTTCCCATGATCAAACCATTTTCACTACTGTAATAGATGTTGTTGAAAGAAAATAATTTTGTTCAATGCAAACGTCCAACAGATTCAATATTTCTGATTTAATTATGTGGTTAACATGATTCGAATTCAACATGTTTTCGATTAATATTTTGACATCACCTGGAGGAACACTTGGGTATAAATTCTCAACATCAAACGAAATAAGTTTTGCGTTAGGTTAGATTTTTTTATGTTATTTATCAATTCGAAAGAATTTTTATAGAAAATTTTGATTTGAATGAACAATATTTTTAATGATATCTATAAGGTAGTGCGACAATTTCACGGCTGGGGCTGTAACGTAAGATACGACTGGTCTAACGGGGTTATTTACTTTATGCAATTTAATGAGTGAATACAGTTGAGGTGGTTGAGGGTTTGGTAAAATTAATTTGTATTTATCTATTGCTTTAATTAAAGATTTTGCGTCATTTATTGCAATTTTAATATTTTTCTGGAATTTAATAGTTGGATCTTTGTTTAAAATTATATAGTTTCTGGACGAAATGAAATTTAGAGTTTTAAATATGTAGTCATTTTATTTAACGCAATAACAGTATTACCCTTATCTGCTTTTGTGAAAATAACTTCATTTAGTTGAGATTTTTGTTTGATGGTCTTTAAAATATTTTGTTCTTTACTCGGTTTAGTCAGCTAATGATTCATTTTTTATAATGTTAGATGCTAAATATTTAAGGTGAGTGTTATTAGAAATATTTTTCAGAGAAATTTCAGTATCTTTGCCAAGTTCCTGTAAATTAGATTTTATCTTGTTTGTTTTAATATTGTGTTTGAAACCTTTCTCCAAGAGATTTGTTTCATCAGTTGTGAAATTAGTATCAGATTTTCCTGTTATTCATCCAACTTGTTCTACGATTTGTTTATAATACCATACTCTTCATTCTGTTTGTCATTCTTGATAAAGCTGCTGTGTCAGCGAAACGTCGTCAATTTTTTTTTCAAATAAAGTGTAGATTGAAATTAAACCTTGTGTTTTTATCTTATTTATATATTAAGAAAGATGAGGACTACCCTAATACTCATTTTACGTTGAAGGAGTTCCACATTTACTGATTAAATTTTGTACCAAACTTGTTTTATGAAGGAATTTTGTTCTAAGCGACATACTATATCCTCACTGATTGTCTATCCCGCAATAGCCTAGTTTGTTAGTATGTATCATCATCAATGCCACCTCGATGTATTTGCTAAATCTTGTATCTGCTTCTTTCATGTAGAGAATTTGCGAAAGAGAGAGAGAAAGTAGAGAACAGACAAGAATTTTTAAAACTGAGGCGCCAAAAGGAACTTGAAAGAGAACTTTACGGTTATGTTCAATGGATATGTAAAGCAGGTGAGTCGTAAATTAGTTGCTTCTCATTATGTCATTGAGTGTCTCTCATTTGAATTTCGAAATTTATTAAACTAATTAGAGGAATGAAAGTATGATATAAACAGTAGCTAAGATAGCTTGCCTACTTGATGATTGATTGGGGTTTAGTCGACGACAGAATAAGCATTCTTAATATCTCGAAATAAATTTATAAAGTTCAGACGAACAAAGTTTTTTGGCATATTCCGATTGCCGTTTTTTCTTTTTCAAAATATATAACATGATGACAAAATTTCCACCCAATTTGAAGAAAATAACGGAATAATGATTTACCCTAATGGCTGGGCGAAGGAACACACGTGAGCGGACGAACCATAGAACATTTGTAGTTATTCGATGAAAACGATCAAAACAATGCAAAATCTTCTTGACCGAAATAATGGAGCTAGGCTGCTCCTAAGATTCCATCGTTATTTATGACATCCGCAATTTCTGCCTTTTATTTTATTTTTGAGATTGTCGTTTAGTTTCTAGAGTTCTCTGAGAAATACCTACATGAGAATAATAATAGGCACCTAATAATTTACTCAAATTTACTTCTAATAAACATATATTGCTGAAATTTCCATATTCAACATATTTTGGAAGACTGAATATTGTTCCCACAGACTGATTATAAATCTTCAATGTACAGCATGTCCCATTTTGGGGGTGCCACCAGGAGCATCTCTGTTATTATTTAGGATAGAGAGATGGGGTTTTCACGACCCTTGCCTACTTTTTTGAGACAAATTCATAGAGCTAATCAGAATTATTCTAACTTCAGTGGTTTTTGAGTTATTCGCGAATCTTGAAAATTTCCAGATTTCTTTTTTCCCGATATCTCGGTTCTTATAGAAGATAATTGAAATCTGTTTTACGTTTCTAAAACGGTTTTCTGAGAAGATTCCAGTGACGTACTCGAAGTTTTTTTCATTAATTATGACAGATATGACATAAAATTGCATTTTTTTAATACGAACATAGTTTTTTGGCATATTCCGATTGCCGTTTTTTTCCTTTTCAAAATATATAACATGATGACAAAATTTCCACCCAATTTGAAGAAAATAACGGAATAATGATTTACCCCTAATGGCTGGGCGAAGGAACACACGTGAGCGGACGAACCATAGAACATTTGTAGTTATTCGATGAAAACGATCAAAACAATGCAAAATCTTCTTGACCGAAATAATGGAGCTAGGCTGCTCCTAAGATTCCATCGTTATTTATGACATCCGCAATTTCCGCTTTTTATTTTATTTTGAGATTGTCGTTTAGTTTCTAGAGTTCTCTGAGAAATACCTACATGAGAATAATAATAGGCACCTAATAATTTACTCAAATTTACTTCTCATAATGATTTACATATATTGCTCGAACTGATTTCCATCATGTTGTAAACATAAAGTGCATCTTCGGATTATATCTTCTATGTCTGAATGCTCTCTGTGAACAGAGAAGTCTTCATCTATGCACGTTCATTAGAAACCATAGAACGACCAATAATTATTATTATTCATTATCTGTGGATATATTGGCTTCGTGTCTATTTGAATTCGTAAAATTAGTGTTCGTTGTTGAATTTGGATTGTTTAGTTATTTTCTGCAATTCACACTATGGAACAAAATAGAAGATACGAAAATTTCGAAAAAGTTGATATGCTGAAGGTCTACTTTCAGTATCACTGTAACGCAGTCCGTGCATCAGAAGAATATTTGAATAGGTAAGTTCGACAATGGAAATGGAAGTAGTAATTCTAATCAATATTAAATACCTGACTGACACTCTCCAATAGATTTCCTCAAAGAATTCAACCAAACAGGAAGTTCTTCGCCAAAATAGAAGCAAATCTTTCCAATTATGGTTTGTTCGAGAAACCAAGAAGTAAAAACTACAATAAACGAAATAGAGGTGATAATGAACTTGACGTGTTAGCAGCTGTTGCGGCTAACCATTCTACATCGTGTCGGCAAATTGAGAGCGAAGTGGGTGTGTCAAAAGCAGAGCCCAAAGAATTTTGAGAAAGTATAAATATCATCCCTATAAACATAAAATAATTCATCATCTCAATGCCGGGGATGCAGAGGAGAACGGCGTTCTGCAATTGGTATTTAGGAGAATCAGAGGTGAAGCTCGTTTTGGGCGACATATCGTTTGGTCTGATGAGTCAAGAATCAGCAGTGCCGGAACCTTTAATCGCCATACGTATAGATTCTGGGCAAACGAAAACCAACACGAAGCAGTAGCTCGACGGCAGCAGGGGAGGTTCGGTTCCAATGTGTCGTGTTTCGTAATGGGCAACAAATTAGCCTACTATATCTTTGATGGAATGCACAGAGATATCTCGAAATTTTAAATATTTGTCTACCACAACTGCAAGATGACATTCCTCTTGCTCAATTCAACACATATTACTTCCAACAAGACGGTGCTCCTTGCCATAATTCGGCCGTGGTGAGGAACTACTTGGATTTAAATTTTGAAAATAAATGGATCGGTACCAATGGCCCAATTCAATGGCCACCTAGGCCTCCTGACCTATCCGTTTTAGATTTTTTTCTTTGGGGTTATTAAAAATAGGATATATAGGAGGCAATACGCCAATTACGATCAATTGAAGAATGCAACAAATGAAGCATTCGAAGATCTGAGGAGATCCTCGATATATTTGACTAGGGCCATAGAAGATATAATCCGAAGATGCACTTTATGTTTACAACATGATGGGAATCAGTTCGAGCAATATATGTAAATCATTATGAGAAGTAAATTTGAGTAAATTATTAGGTGCCTATTATTATTCTCATGTAGGTATTTCTCAGAGAACTCTAGGAACTAAACGACAATCTCAAAAATACAATAAAAAGCGGAAATTGCGGATGTCATAAATAACGATGGAATCTTAGGAGCAGCCTAGCTCCATCATTTCGGTCAAGAAGATTTTGCATTGTTTTGATCGTTTTCATCGAATAACTACAAATGTTCTATGGTTCGTCCGCTCACGTGTGTTCCTTCGCCCAGCCATTAGGGGTAAATCATTATTCCGTTATTTTCTTCAAATTTATGTCATATCTGTCATAATTAATGAAAAAAAAAACTTCGAGTACGTCACTGGAATCTACTCAAAAAACCGTTTTAGAAACGTAAAAACAGATTTCAATTATCTTATATAAGAACCGAGATATCGAGAAAAAAGAAATCCGGAAATTTTCAAGATTCGCGAATAACTCAAAAACCACTGAAGTTAGAATAATTCTGATTAGCTCTATGAATTTGTCTCGAAAAGGTAGCCAAGGGTCGTGAAAACCCCATCTCTCTATCTTAAATAATAACAGAGATGCTCCTGGTGGCACCCCCAAAATGGGACATACTGTACTTGAGATATTGAGATACTTTGGATGATCATTCCTTAATACTATTCTCATATTTTACAGAGGAAGTAATACTAGCAGAAGAGCGAACGACTGAAGAAGAAAAGATGCACATAATGGAGGCCAGGCGAAGAGCAGCGAAGAAGAGAAAACTAAAGAAGATGGGTAAAAGTAAAAGCACAGATACAGAGGAAGAAGAACAAGAAGAAGATATCGGCGACGATGGTGAGAAAATTCTTCATTTGATTCATATTTGTTCAAAATCACTTATTGCCGTTCTTGCTATTTGCACTTTTTCACTACTTTGTTAATTAGGAACAGAAAAAGATTCCTGAATGTGCATGAGAGTCGAATTTTTAATAGGTTACACTGAATTTTAATTACTGTTATTTTCCGTCCTAACCTCAAAAGCTGTACCTCTCATTCGATAACTTTATAGCTAACACTACTTAAGGAATTTCTATGAAACCAACTACTTACTACTTACTTTGTTCAGTAAGAAATACAGGGTGTCCGCGCTGGAATGCTCATTAGTAATACTTATATGTCATTTTATTTAACAAAAACATAATACACAAACAAAATTAGTGGTATTGCTTTTTTCTACATAATGTCCAAACCTCAAATTAAGCCCAAAATTCATAAAACCTTACATCGAACATTTGGAATATAGAAACTGGCATCGGAGTTAAATTCACTCTGTCTGTTTCTATATTTCACCACCTAATATTTCAATTTTCCTAAGGAACTGCAGATTTTCGATAGAATCGCGACGAACACTTTTAGGTATAGAAAAACCTAAAATCAATCAATTATAATTCAAAAAACACTGCTAATGAAGTAAGAAAGGCATTCGTATTCGAAGAAACATTTGCTTGGCAAATGATTTTTCAACACCCTGTTTATATAAAAGCATTAAAAGGTGCGTAACACTTTTCTCGTTGAGCTAAAAATGAGTTATAATGTTAGATAGATACGCAGATTGATCAGTGAGGGCTGTTTAACAGCACGACCACTCCAACCAAGTGGTTTTTGTGGCACACTTCGTCCTAAATCTCACCCACAAGCTCCATTTTTCTTGTAAAGGATATAAGCTTTGTGTTTCAGAGCTTAATGAACTCAGTCAGCTTCACATTGTTAGATCCAAGATTCCCTAGCCTGACTGTTTTCTCAACTGGGCAGTTGCGCATAACGTATTCCATTGATTCTATCTCTTCTTCACATTGTCTACATGAAGGCTCCTCAAACAGTCCTAACCTATTTAGGTGATTTTAGAGGCGACAGTGCCCCGTTGGTAAAGCATTTAGTACTCTCAAGTTCAGCATGACTGATGTCAAGTCATCATATGCACCAGCCCCTACACATTTTGCAGTTGAGAGGTCTCTGTGAACCAACCGTAACGGTCCTTGGAGCTGTAACATTCCTGTCTGCTTGGAATAATGATCTGGAATGCCAACTCTATGTTGGTTTTTGGTACAGCTATGTCAGATTCTATACTCAGCAACTCGTTTTCTTCGATTGAAAACTGTAAAGCAGGGCACGAAGCCGAACATACTTGTGGATGAAATCTGTAGGGTGCCATTCTAGCTGTATCAGTTCCATAGCTATAGTTAATGTAAAGCAAGGAGCTACAGTAATCATCATGTAGGCAGATCTCTGCAATTTAGAGAACTTGAGTTGGGATTGTTCTTTAAGGTTACACTCCCACCAAGCAATGCAGCCTTAAGTGATACGTGGTCTCACCACTGAAGTTGTTCTGGGAAAAAGAAATATCTAGCTTTGTATATTATGTTGTCCAGGTGCTAGTTTTACGAGAGGTTACTATTCAAGGTAATCCCAGATATTCTACCTTTTCCGCAACTGGAATAAACACTTCACCCTGGATCGGGAGAAATGAATATTTTTCTGGTGGAAAGTACCATGAGGGTTTTGTGGGGTTTGTGCTAGGTTTCTCACCTTCCCACCACCTCTGGATAAGTAAAATAGTTTCTTGAATTCTGTAAGAGGTGTCGTCCTCATTTTCAGTAGTTAGAATCACTAAATCGTCATCATACGCATGTTTATAAATATCCAGTGCACCGATTATTACCAGAAGGTAATCATCCAGCAGAGACCGAACTACTTTCCTTCCAGGAAAAGCCCTTTCATTCCGCAGTAGTATTTTTTACTTCTCTTGATTTCGCAGCCCCGTTTTGTGAACTAGTGAGGGTCCAAATTAACCTCACCCTCAGTGTCCATGAAAGCTGTAGCTGCAGTATACTTGCGGTTTAGAGACTGAGTGATCCTCCCGCCTAGGTTGTTGAATGCCAAATCAGTTGATTAACTTTTCGAAAGGCGTAGTGTTATTCACTCAGAGGCTTCATCGCTTACACCTCGGTCCTGATGAGTGCATCTTCTCCAGGGTTGTTATAATGTTACTCAATTCTGAGTAAAACTTTTTGGGCAAAGAATATAGCACTATAATTCCTGAAATTTCGATACCAAAAATTATAGATCAAAGTTCGTTCATTTCAGACAAACAAAGGATGCCCTTTAATGAAATGAATATGTAGTTCTCCATATCAGTTGAAATATCAACGTTGTAGTCGATGTAACCGGAATTGGTACCACTCTGAAAACAATAGTTAATCAGTGTCTATTTTCTTCAAGGCCAAAATTTAAATTGAGCTATGAACCCGTTATCCCGATACTTTTAATGGGTCCTTTTGCACAGAAACCCTGTATATAAACAGAAAACTCGCCGGTAGTGTTAGCTACAAAACAGTAGAATGTGGAGGTACTGTCTTATTGGTTAGAACGCCAGTATTCTGGATAGTGTTTTCTCAGTTCCATAAAATGCCGACCAGTTTGAAATGTTATACAATACAAGATATTGTTTTCTAAAATTTATTGGTGTAAAAATTGACAGAACTTTGGGTGATACTCGAGCTCGATTGTCGAAAAAAACTCATCGGAAGAACCGAAGTTCAGCTATTTTTTTAAGTTTCTAGTTCTAGACTCGGATATGTGACGATATCTCCAATCCTACTGGGTTTAGGAAAAAATATTTCCACATTCTCTACGCTTTATTTTGAGTAGAATGCAGGAAAGTATTCTAAAACTTTTTTAGTAAACGGTTTCCGAGTTATGAAGCAAATTTCCTTAAATACGAACTATAAGATATTTTTGAATCAATAGAAATTACAACTTCTTTCCTTTCCAAATATATCACATGCTATATTAATTTTTCAACTCTATAAAGTTTTCTGTTGAAAATTTGATTTTGGACTCGAAAGAAAATATGTTTCAAAGTAATAATTATATTCATAATTGATTGAATCAACGAACAACTTATTTCACGAATTCGAAAGCATTTTCATCATTTAAAATGCAGGAGTTTCCGTCTGGCAACACATCTGTAGGCGTTTTCTATATGAATTTTATTCACATTCTCCAAACATATCCTCAAATTTCGTTTAAGCTCATCTTTATTATTCCAATTTCCTTTATTTAATCAATTTCCAACATAGCTTCAGGGAAAGAGTCTAAGGAGTCAGATCTGGAGAATGGGCTGGCCATTTCACAGGTTTCTTAGTTCTTATCCAGTGATGAATCGTCATGCTGAAAATATGTATTTCCTTCTTGTCCTATTGGTAATTCTTCTAAATATCCTTCCACTATATTTTCTATAATACGATGGTGAATTTTGCTTTCGAGGTGGTCGTTAAGAAAAAGTGTACGCTTCTAATAAAGCGCACAGATTGAAACTGTATTGCCCTTGGTGTTGAATATTCAACTGTCGATGGTAATCATCCGATCAACAGTGTTTATTATGTATATTGAAAATTCTGGCAGTTGTTCTCTGAAGCTACCAGTGTCTGGTTATCACCAGGCTGGAGATACTGCGATTTTTTCATCACATAGGATCTGAATTCATTATCTTTGAGAATTTCAAGAGCCCTTGACTTCGAAATACCAGTTTCAGTTGCCATTTGACGGCGTGACTTCAACATAAAACGTCAACAATAGCTTCTTCTATATGTCCAATTTCATATGACTTGCTCCGTTGTGCTTTAAAAGGAACTCCAGCAATTAAATTAATCTTTATTCTACTGAAAACATACTCGTGCGGCTGTCTCCTCTCAGGGAATCTATTGGAATGAGATTATTCCACAGCTACCGAATCATACCCATTGTGTGTATAACATTCTAATAACTCATACTTTTCGTAATTTTGGAATTGAAGAGCCTAAACAATTGGGTTGTGAGAAGAAATTTTCGAAGCAGATAAGGAAGAACAATATGTACTTGACATAAATAATTTGTTCCACAGAATCAATGCTATTGATTTCATATTGCAATTGTTTCAAAAGCAAAATTGAATGAATCCAGATTGAATAGTTGAATTAGTGTCATAAAAGAAAGAAAACCTATCTTTTAGGGGTGAACTCTGTTGTTTGGACACACACGAACAAACCTCTTCTAGCATAAAGTCGTGAATATCTGTGATATTTCCAGTAGAAGGTTATAAATTTTCTATTTTTCAATGAAAGATGCTGATGCTGAAGGAATTAAAGAGGCATATGATATATATTTGAAAAGAAAAAAAAACCCTCTATTAAGACCAAAATCACCCATACTTCTTCTTCTTCTTCTTCACCGTGTAGAAGGCGTAGCGCCTGTTCAGTTTCGGTTTCCCTGCAGCAGTTCTTGTGAAGTTGATTGCCAACTGTCCCGCCATCGTTTTGGTGGTCGTCCAATGGGTCTCCTTCCGTGTGGTATGTTGTTATATACGATTTTGGCTATTCTATCTGTGGCCATTCTGTTTACATGCTGCTTCCATTCTCTTCTTCTTTTTCTTACCCATCTTACAATATCGTCTGTTTCACATTTTTCTATTATGTCGGTATTTCTTTGTCTGTCATTCAATGTGTAACCGGTTATAGTTCTTAGCGTTTTCATTTCTGTTGTTCTTAGTATCCTCTTTGTTACCGACGTTTCCGCTCTTGTTTCTGCCCCGTATGTCATAATTGGTCGCACACATGTTTTGTAGATTCTGGATTTGCATTGTATACTGAGGTGTTTATTTCTACAAATTGGTTGTTTAAGATGTCCCGATACTGCAGCTGCTTTGTTCACTTGTCTCCTCACGTCATCTTCAAGGTATCCTGTGCTTGTTATTTTGCATCCTAAGTATTCGAATGACATGACTTGGTCTATAGTGGCGTTGTCTATTGTTAACTTGCAGCGCAGAGGTTCCTTAGCTATGGTCATGCATTTTGTCTTACTTGTTGAGATTTCCATATTGAAATTTTTGCGCGTTTGCTAAAGGCGTATAACATTCTTTGTAGGTCGTCTTCTGATTCTGCAATGAGTACGGCCTCATCGGCATAGTATAAGATGTTAATTTTGTAGGTTCCCATGCGGTATCCTAGTCCCAAGTTTTTAACGGTCTCTACAAGTTGGTCCATAACAGTATTAAATAGTAGAGGGCTAAGACTATCACCTTGGCGGAGGCCCGACGTTGTTCCGAAATGCTGCGTTAGGGTGTGGTTTGTTCGTATTTGCGTTGTTGTATTAGTGTTCAGATCTTTTATGAGTCTTATATATTTTTTGGGTACTTCTTTGTTTTCCAGTATCTTGATTACATCCTTCAGTTGGACTCTGTCGAAGGCCTTCGTTAAGTCTATGAAACAAAGATTTGCTGGAGTGTTATATTCAAGAGACTTTTCTACTAATTGCCTTGTTATAAATAGTGCATCGACCGTGGACCGGTTTTTTCGAAAGCCTTGTTGCTCTTCGCTGATTGGAATTGTTGACGTTATGTCATTGGCAAGAACCTTTGTAAGCAGTTTCAGAGGTGCTTAATAAGGTTATTCCGCCATAGTTGGCAGGATTTGTTTTGTCTCCTGTTTTAAAGATAGGCACTGTTACACTTCTTTTCCATTCTTCTGGTATTTTTATGTGTTGAATTATGATGTTAAACAGTTTTGTGTACTCTTCCTCATGGCTTCTCCGCCATATTTGATCATCTCATTTGTTATTTTATCTTCATTTGGAGGTTTCCTATTTTTGAGTTTATTTATTGCCCATAGTTCGTATTTGAAAAAATACATAAGATTGCTTGATAACTCGATCGGCAAGAGAAATTTTTCGAAAACTTACCTGCATTCTACCCAATCTGTGGCTTATAGAATATGAAAATACTTTCAACTTACGTCCATATCCGAGATATCGTCGTGTCGAAATCCCGACCAATCCCGAATTCCGAAATAATTCGAAAACTAAAAAAGATAGCTGAAATCCGTATTCACTAATGAGTTTTTCTCAAAAATCGAGGTCTATAGAGGGGGTGAATCATTTTTCTCTATCTACAATATAACACATAGCTACATATCGAATAACGTTCACCCAGTATCTAGACAAAAATTATTTAGATTCAGTCAAAAGTTTGAAAATTATCAATGATTTAATTTGAATCAAATTTTGTCTGTCCGGTTAATTCTGAGGTCCAGTAGTTATTAAAAGATGTCCTCAAAACGTGTTTCTTCAATTTTTTTCCAATCACTACGGGATTGAAAACATACAGGGAGGTTCTTTCGAGATTAAACATCCTGTATACTTTAATTCCATTGAAGCTTTGCATCAAGAAATTTTGAAGTTGTGAAGGTATTTGTATTTTCAGTTATTTCAATACCAACTGGGTCTTCCATTTTTTACATACTTTGTGTTTGGGGTCACAAAAAATGACCTTGAATATAGATCCTGAGAAAACAATATACAGATTGTGTGACAGTTAATAAATAGCGATATAAACTTATGATTTCACAATCCGTGTATGCGTCATTGCACAGAGAAAGTTGGTGTAGCTAGTTAAGTTTCATGGAATCTTAAATCATCTACGTCCCCGACGATAAATTATTCAATCTATTTTCTTAGCGAAAAATAACGTTTGGTGAATTCTTTTATTTGTTTATATACAGGGTGTTTCGCTACATAATAGACAAGGTGAAACCAGAGGTATAACAGACCAAGGATTCATGCCATATCTCAATTCCTGTTTCCGGCCTTCCTTTACGATATTTCTTGTATCAATAACTTCTGTTCTCAGGAAGTGGACCAGAAGAAACTTAGACAAAGTATTCAAATAGTCTGTGCAAAAAAGATAGGAAACCTTCCTCTCTCGATTTTATTTTCAGGGACTAGTTTATTGGTGCTAAAATTTTTTTCCTTTTCAAAAATATGTAACACTTGTAGTCAATTATTGCATTCAATACATTCTTCCAAAGAGAAACCTGTCAATACATTATGTGCATGCCCATCAACGATTCATATTGTTCTATCTAAGATCATGGTTATTTCTATGGTTTGATTCGATTTAGACCATAGTAATCAACAGAGTTTGACTCTTAAGACTTCAGTTTCAGTGTAGGTATTAATGTTTATTGAATATCGAAATACCTGGTTGTTATGGGTATGTTTCAACTAATACATTTAGGAACTAACACCTGAGACTTTGGTTGTTTCAAGATGCAGAATAGAAATCATAACTATGAAAATTATGAAATGTTCGATATGATGGAATGTTATATCCTCAGTGGGTATGAATGAGCAGCAACGGCCGAAACATATTTCAATCGCTATCCTGAAAGGCACCTGCCAAATAAATCTATTTTTCGAAGAATGAAAGAGTCTAGTATCAAACGATAGACGCATGCCTGTATACAGGCGACCTGGGAAACGGTATCAACAATGAAATATCCGGCGAACCGAAAACTAGGGAGGAGGCTCAGTGATGGTGTGAGTAGGCATTTCTTTCCATGGTCTAGCTGAGTTAGTCCTAGTGAATAATGGAAGAATGACAGTGGCCAGATACGTCACAGCTATCCTTGAACCTCATTTTGTACCCTTTGGCCCATTGATTGTTGAAAACTTCATTTATATGCATAATAATGCTCGGCCTCATGCAGCTAGAGTAGTTACAGAATTTCTGCAAAATGTCGAAATTGATTTTTTAAGATGGCCACCCAGAAGTCCCGACTTGAATCCCATAGAACATGTTTGGGACAACATGGGGTGGCAAATTCAGCAACGTAGGATGCCTTGTAGAATACTCCAACAACTAGAAAATCTGCTTCCTCAAATTTGGAACTCAGTGACTCAAGAGTACATCCAAAATCTGTTTGAGGAGCTTACGAGACGTATACTGGCAGTAATTAGGGCCTTAGGAGGAAACACTTGATTTTGAAAATGATAAGTAACCATTCGATGCTAGTTGATTAGTCTCTTCGCGAGTGTTTGAAGATGGTAGAATTTAATAATTCTTCATAAACTCGAAAACTGTTGATACTTCCCAACATAAACTCATCTCTTTTGAATGATATCTTCTTATTTTACACTTCTGAAAGTTACCAAGCGATTGTTGTATGACCAATCTAAAAGTTTATATAGTATTGTCGTAAAAGTGATAAACCAATCATTTATTCATTATGTTTCACCAAGTGTTAAGCGAGAATTCCATATATAGAACAGCTGATGTGTGCACATTCTAGAATCATTATTGAAATTTCTTTGGATGATATGGGTGGGTATTCCACGATGTGTTGACCAATGAATATTACGAGCCCGATCCTGTATTTTTTTGAATTCATTTTCATCCGTCAATTAGCACAGACGACGAAAATACTTTTTACAAATTTCTCTTGGCTCACTTCCTGGAAACTTTGACTAAATTGAAGAACCACCCTGTCCATTGTAAAGAAAGACCGATAAAAGAAATTTGGCATGAGATAGCCCTTGATCTGTTATACCTCTGGTTTCACCATGTCCGTTATATAGCGGAACACCTGTATATGAATGTCGCATAGTTATAGATAGAAACGATAAGATGATTAGAATAAGCTGAAGTGGTTGGAACGTATTCAAGAAATTAAACATTAAACTCAAGTTGCGATTCAATAAGATGAATTTTTTCTATGAGTCAAAAATCATTAGATATACAAAATCAGTTCAATACTTCATGAAGGTTGTTCGAAACACTCTTTCGACATGACTTTTTATTTATGTATTCAAGAGTTTCAAAAATTGGAAATCATTTTATCATTTAAAACACTCTGAGCCTCCTTCGCTCGCGCTTGAAGTGTACGTCCAGGATGAGAAAAAACGGGAGAACCATAAAAAATTTCTGAAAACAGATCGCTGTTATTCTTTCGAATCATTTCAGATTTTCTATCCCTGAATACAAAAACTGTCAATATGAAATGGTAATTTATATGGGGTTGTCGGGGAAACGTTTCTAAATGAGAAAATAAAAAACAAATACATACAAAATCAATTCAACTGAAGTTCTTGACCATACTGCTTGATTATTACCTTCAAGCCCAGGAAATAAATTGAAAAATTTGGAATTTTAAAAGCTCTACCTATTTAGCAATGGCATTAGCAATTTATTCATTCATTGATCATACAAAAAAAAGGAACTGTAAGATACATAAAAAATATGGATGATCGGGAAACCCCCTTTGAACAAAGCAAAACAAATGAAATGAAAACAATCAATTGAGTGAGCACTGTGATACCGAACAAAATTCAAAGTGACCGGATCGCATTAATCGCTTTCCTTCTGAAGGCTCTAAGTGACACAGAAACAAAATCGAGGTAATGAACACTGTTCGCTAGAGTGAGAGTACGATAGAGAAAAAAAATCGAAACATAAACACCTCAAAAAAGTCTAGGGAACACTTCTGAATATCGATATATCGTATCCAGAACGATCAATATGGATGATTTTTTTAAGAAATGAACACCTGCATCAATTTTTCACCAAATTATGTAGAGTGCCGCAACAGATTTCAGTTTTTTTTATAAAAATCTAAAAATGCAGCAGATGCGACGCTGTTTTATAATCATTTCATGTATTCAGTGTTTGAAATCAGTTAGTTAGCACTTTGTTTCTGTTCGTAAGCACAAATAAAAGATTCAAGTTTTGTGATTCGACCATGGAAAGACGAGATTTGACTGGACAAGAGATGTTACGAGCCGTTGGCATGCTCCAAGCTGGCAGCTCACAACGGGAAGTATCCAGGGTTCTGGGAAGTAGCCCAAGTGTCATAAACCGTTTATGGTCGCGTTTCAATGAAACAGGTAGCGTAGAAGAACGCCATACAGGTCGTTTCAGGATTAATACAGTCGCCCAAGACCGATTTTTGGTTTTACAAGCCAGAAGAGGTCGTACTACCACAGCATCTCAATTAGCTCAAGAGCTATCATGAGTTCACAATGTACAAATTTCCGTCCAAACTGTGAGAAATCGATGGCACGAAGGTCAACTCCACTCCAGACGTCCTTCAAGAGTTCCACAACTGACCCATGGAAATCGCGCTGCTTTTTTAGCTTGGTGCCAAGAACACGTACATTGGGATCAAGAGAGGTGGGCCACAGTTCTCTTCAGTGATGAATCTAGATTAAGTTATTGTCCCGATTCGGGAAGAATTCGAATATGGAGAGAACCTGAAAGGCAAAACCGTCTCCAGCATGCTCGAGAAGTAGTTAGACAGGGAGGCGGATCAGTGATATTTTAAGGAGGTATACGCCTTGGTGGAAGAACTGGCCTCGTTTTCATACAGAACAACCTCACGGGAAATTCTTACGCAAATGAGATAGTTTTACCTGTAGTGGTACTGTATCTTCGGTTAAAATCCACTCTTACAACAAGATAATGCCCCTCCTTGTGCAAGAGTTGTCTTGAACGTTCTCGAAGAGGATGATATCGATCTTCTACAGTGACCATTCTGCTCCCTAGATCTGAATCCCATCGGGCATGTGTGGGACACCCTAAAAAGAAATCTCCTGCGTCAAAACGTTTTCCATCATGAACAGGAGCTTCGATTAGCAGTTCAGAGGGCTTGGAATGACTTAGGCCAAAATGTAATAGACAATTTAATATTGAGCATGCCGCGACGATGCCGAAGTGATATTAATAACAGAGGTGGACCTCTGGGTACTGAAAAATATAAGTGCTTCTATATCGTTTCGAAAATATTAGGTCAGGATTTTTTTGTGTTTTACCAACTTTCGTCATTTTCAAATTTCAAATTTTCTTTTATAATAGGTGCTTTGAAGAAGTCATATATTATTTTGTTTTCTTGAGAGTACATTATATACAATACATCCTAACAAAAACCGAGAGATTTCTATAAATTGGAATCATCAAATTCATATTTTAAAGATATTGGTAAGTGTTCGCTAGACTTTTTGAGGTGTTTAATTTCACCTATGCGTTCGAACACTGAAGAATGATGTGTGCCGTGTACGTATTAATGGCAAATTAAAATCAATTATATGTACCAGATCCGCGCAATCTACAGTACGGTTCAAAATTCCGAACAAAAAGCACAGATCTGACACCTTCCGCTGGTTATCAAGAGTATCCAAGCTGAACATGTCCCTCACAATATCAAGATTTATTTCTCTCGGAAAGTGTGAACGGTAAACCAAATATCTTAAAATTTTCTTTGGATCCTTTCCACAGCACTGATATCACACATGTAGAAAGGGGACGATATAATAGAACCATATTCAAAATTAGACTTAACGAGAGAACAGAACAGCATTTTGATAGTGTGAGGAGAGAATTCTTTCGAATTTCGCAGCACAAAACCAAGCATCTTGAATGATTTCGAGCATATATGAGAGACATGCTCTTCGAAGTTCGATTGAGTGTCAAGCGTGACTCCAAGATCTCGAATACTTGAGACCTGAACAATACTTCTAACACCAAGACTGTTGAATTGACACGACTTAACAGATGAAATGAGATAACTCTACATTTATCGAAATTTAATTTTAGGCAATTAATGTCTACACAACGAAGGAAAGCATCAACTTGAGATTGCAAAAATAATGAGTCATATATATTTTTATGACCGAATGCAACTTCAAATCGTCAGCAAACATAAGAAATTTGACCAATATATAATCTTTAACATCATTGACAAAGAGCAGTGGCCCAAGGTGAGAACCCTGGGGCACACCGGATGTTACAAGAATCTCTCTAGAGTAACAGTTTTTATATTTAACAATCTGTGTTCTACCATACAAAAAATCAGCATGCCTAGAAAGAACAGAACCTGATATTCCCAAAGCTTCAAGTTTAAACAACAATACATTATGGTTGACGGTATCAAAAGCCTTGGAAAAATCTGTTTATACACAGTCTAACTGGAATACTGCCTCAAAGCAATCGATGATGTCTTTAGTAAAAAGGTCAAGATTAATTATAGTACAACGGCCTCTCTATCCAGGAAAGATAATTGCAAACTAAACAATCTAGAAGCTTAGACAAGGCAGACTGCAAACAAATACCTCTATAATTAGTAATAAGAGATCGTGATCCGCTTTTGAACAAAGGAATCACGAGGCTCCGTTTCCAAAGTGCAGGAAACTCGCCGCTACTTAAAGAAAGATTGAACAAATTGCAAATTGGAGACACAAGGACGAAAGCACATTTTTCAAAACTATGGCTGGTATTCCATCTCAACTCACAGAAAGTCCTGGTTTAAGGTTGTTTATAGCTTCCAGAATTTCGGTAGGAAAGAATTGGCAGCTACTAATATTATGAGACCTAATATATTCAACTTTGCTTGGCCAAATACATCTTTCCTATATACACTCGAAAAAAAATCTGCAAAAATATCAACTACAATTTAGCCATCGCCAGTAGAAACGCTTTCATACTCCATACATCTAGAAAGTTCTGATGTTTTTTTTCTAGAATTGATGAACCTCAAGAAGGCCTGTGGGTCAGAATGAATAGAATTCTCAATCTCATTCAAATTATTTGAATATAGTGTATCGGAAAGCACTTTGCAATCAGATCGAAACTTTCTGAAGCAATCTCCGAAATCTTCAATGAGCCTTTTTCTTACGACTTATGAACTTGATGAGTTCCCTAGAAAACCAAACAGGATATTTCCTATTTTTCCTTATAATTTTAGGTACAAACTTGTTGAAGCCAAAAAGCACAAAATTATAAAATTTAGAAATAACTTAGGTTCTTTAGGTCGAGTCACACCCTCACAGATATTCATTGAGTCCAACATAATCGGTTCTACGGAATTTATGCTATGCAAAACTCAAGAGAATGATGTATGCTATCTTCCTGAACTGAATCAACAGCACGGCTGACTCGAATAGTGGTATTATGAGCATAAACCAAGAATAAACATTACGGCTATTTGCGATTTCGCATACCTGATTAAGGTTCACAAAGTCGGTGCTTTCCTTGAGAGACGAAGCAGGACTGGTCAATTGCATATCCATGTGATGAGTAGATAACATCATCAGATTTGCATATTAAACATAAGACTTCGTTACAAAGACGGATATTTTTTCATAAAGAAATCACAATGCTCATTCTTAGACCTTTACTAAGATTTTCCAAACTAAATAACACGTTCCCAGTGCTTGTTGAAACGTTGTCTTCGATAAGCTGTGTATTTGACATTTTCTCTTAGTCAGTTATAGTCATTTTGCGATAAGTTAGTACTTACTATGACCATAATAAAAAACATTGAGTGCCAGGCTGTATCCTGTGCGGAAATTTGGTATATCCTCTCTCCAGGACATTTTTCGTTCCATTGAGTTACCTATGAAGTAACAGGTCGAAATACTTTTGAAATGTAGTATTTATTATGTAGAAAACAAATACAAATCTGGTACTATTTTAGTAACGCCTCCTTCAATCTGTGTACTATAGTAAGCGTGGCACAACAAATTTTACCTACAATTTCGGGTCTATTGTTTACACTAAAGGTATTTTAAATAGTAACGTTACTGTATCTATCAAGTAACGAGCTTCAAACTACAATGAAATTAAAGTTTAGATATTTCTCTATTAGAAAAAACATTAGCGCCACATCTGTGCCTGTACCATATACCTGGCACTAAGCTTTCTATTTCTGAAAGCCTTATTCTATTCCTGCCTATATAGGTGATCTTCACAGGTATGCGGCGCGCAAGAAATATTGAGGAATACCTACAATTTCGGGTCTATTGTGCAGGGCTTACACTAAAGGTATTTTAAATAGTATACTTTACTATATGGCACAATGTTTGTCATATCCATTATCACCAGCGCCGCCTACTCTGGTTCAATGTACTGGTGAAATCCATAAAGCGAAGAAATCAGCTTTGACGAAAATATTACGTTATTTGATGTTAATTTTATGGATGGGTTTTACTGCTTGTATCATTTAGTTCCTTCAATTCCCCAAACGTTCGATAAAATAATAGAATTAATATTATCCAAAATTTACAATACAACAGCGTCGAAATTCACATTATTCTAATCAGTATTTTATTCCTTCTATAAAAGACACAGAAAGATTCCATCGTAATAAAATTGATACATCTTATACATTAATGGGGCCATCACAAAAGAGACCCAACGATTTTTATGAAGCTTTAATAAATATTAAATTTGAAGAAGCTTAGGTTAACTTTCTGCAAGAATACTGGCGTAACAACAATGTGGCATCATTTTTGCGTAATAAGAAATTTATATTACAATTAAAACTCAATGTTTCTCTTATTGAAATGTATATAATTCTATGATAACAAATTTTGAAGAAGATTTTACATGCAATCATGAAGTGGCCGATACGAAATCTAACCACCTACTCTTGTCCAATCTATTGGTGAAATCCATAAAGCTATACTATTTCTATACAAACTAGTTTCAAGTTTAAATTAGTTCTAGTAGAAGGCATTGTTTTGACTGAGCTTGATGAAATAGAATGTTACGAAGTTGATTATGATAATGATGATGAGAATAATGATAATCTTCATTTGAATCAGTGGATATCAGGTCGAATGACTAAAACTAGATCAGTTAATCGCCGACGTTTCGATTTATTTAAATATCTTCTTCAAGAATCTAAAAACAAGAAAGGATTCATAAGAAAATATTAAAAATAGTACATCCCGAAACAATATAAAGAATTTAAGCAATGTGAAGAATAATGAATTTTTCTAAAAATATTCGAAAAACTAATTTTCTCTTAAATTTTCAAGAGAACCAGAGAACAGTCTAAAATTATGTAAATCATACATAAAAATGACTGATAGGTGTATAAATGAAAATTCAGTGAAATTATTCATGATTGACGAGGAGAGTTACTAATTATGAAGATTTAAAAAACAGAGTTATTTACATAACAAGTTGGTTTTATGAGTCACCATGAGGATTTACTCTCTTCTACCAAACACAGCATGATACAGACTGAATTATCATGCCGCCCGTCTGCAGGGATGGCTACGGATCGCGTCGACAAGATATAGATGTAAAAAAAAGTTCAGTGACAGGAACTAATCAATTTCAGACATAACAAGTTGGTTTTATGAGTCTAATCGAGTGTTAACAACTACAGTTATTAACCCTCGATCAGAGTCTGAAATTATTAAAATTACAATAACACAGACTTTCAGATTTTATTATTCATTTTTATTATTTATTTATTATTATTAATGGTAACTCATATAAAACCACCTTGTTGTGTAAATAACTCTGTTTTTCAAATCTTTAAATTTAGTAACTGTCCTCGTCAATCATAAATGTTTTTACTGAAAATTAGTTTTTTTTATTTCGAGATGTACAATATCTTTTTTATGAATCCTTTGTCACTCTCAGTGCCTTGAAGATGAGTTTAAATAAATCGTAACTGATCTGGAAATAGTCATTCGACCTCATATCCACTCATTCAACTGAAGATTATCATTGTTATCATCATCATTATCAATTTCGTAACATTCTATCTCATCAAGCTCAGTCAAAACAATGTCTTCAACTTAAAGGGGTGTTGGATCACCGTCAAACCGAAAAGATTCATTTGTATTATCATTAATTGACCATTCGCATTGTTCTGGTAATAAATTAATGCAATTTTCTTCTGTAGCATTTTGCCACATAGAAGTTACATAAATTGTTCGTAATATTATTTCTTTCAATGATTTCCAATATGGTGGTAGTTGAGTTGAATCAATTTTTTTACGTTTGTCATAAAATATTTCATGAGAGACGTTTACGAGAATTGATTTTGAAACATTAATAATCAAGCATCAATTATATTCTTACAATCAATTCCGTAAATCCTATAAGTATATTCTTGCTATATTTCCATATTATAAAATTATTAATTTCATTAATATTATTCAAATTATCGATTTTTTTTTGAAAACGTGTAGTTTTTTCAAATTCTTCAAAAGGCTTAAATTTTTTTAAATGCTTCAAAGGCCTCAGTTTTTGCTTTTCCATTAAAGCTTTCGGTATAATCGCATCCTGTATATGCAACTCTTAGTTGAATACATTGTTTGGGCTGAGCTTAATGAAATAGAATCTTACGAAGTTGATAATAATAATGATGATGATAATAATGATAATCTTCAGTTGAATGAGTGGATATCAGGTCGAATGACTAAAACCAGACAAGTTAATCGCCGACGTTTCGAGTTATTTCAAATCTTCTTCGAGGCTCTAAAAATGAAAAAGGATTCATAAAAAAAGTTAGAAATTTTATATTTCGATACAACGAAAATAGTATAAACGATGTGAAGAATATTGAATTTTCAAAAAATATTTGAAAAAACTAATTTTCTCTAAAACTTCAAGATTCAGAGAACAGTCTAAAATCATGTAAATCATACATAAAATGATTCATAGAATGTATGAATAAAAGTTCAGTGAAATTATTTATGATTGACAAGGACAGTTACTAATTATAAAGATTTCGAAAACAGATTTACTTACATAATAAGTTGGTTTTATGAGTCATCATTAATAATAAAAGAACGAAGGAACGAACGGTGTATTTACTCTCTTCTACCAAACACAGCATGATACAGATTGAATTATCATGTCACCCGTCTGCAGGGGATGGCTACGTATCGCGTCGACAAGACAATCAATGATAAAATAAAAACGCGACAATAACAAGTAATTTCAGACTTTCAGACAAACCTGAAATTAATTGTTATTGTCACCTTCTTATTTTATTATTTATTATTATTAATGGTAACTCATAAAATCAACTTGTTATGTGAGTAACTCTGCTTTTCAAATCTTTATAATTGGTAAGTGTCCTCGTTAATCAGAAATGTTTTTACTGAGTTTTTATTTATACATATATCAGTCATTTTTATGTATGATTTACATGATTTTAGACTGTTCTATGGTTTTCTAGAAATTTTTCGAGAAAATTAGTTTTTCAAATATTTCGAGATGTACAATTTTTAATATTTTTTTATGAATCCTTTTTCATTCTTAGAGCCTTGAAGAAGATTTTAAATAAATCGAAACGTCGCCGACTAATTGATCTGGATTTAGTCATTCGACCTTATATCCACTCATTCAACTGAAGATTATCATTATTATCATCATCATTATCAACTTCGTAGCATTCTATCTCATCAAGCTCAGTCAAAACAATGTCCTCAACTTAAAGGGGTGTTGGATCACCGTCAAACCGAAAAGGTTCAATTGTATTATCATTAATTGACCATCCGCATTGTTCTGGTAATAAATTAATGCAATTTTCTTCTGTAGCATTTTGCCACATAGAAGTTACATAAATTGTTCGTAATATTATTTCTTTCAATGATTTCCGAAATGGTGGTAGTTGAGTTGAATCAATTTTTGTTACGTTTGTCATGAAATATTTCATGAGAGACGTTTACGAGGATTGATTTTGAAACATTAATAATCAAGCATCAATTATATTCTTACAATTAATATCGTAAATCCTATAAGTATATTCTTTTTATATTTCCATATTATAAATATTATTAATTTCATTAGTATTATTCAAATTATCGAATTTTTTTTGAAAATGTGTAGTTTTTTCAAATTCTTCAAAAGGCTCAAATTTTTTAAATGCTTCAAAGGCCTCAAATTTTGCTTTTTCGGTATAATCGCATCCTGTATATGTATGAAAACCGGGCGAAGCATGACAAACAAGATTACCAAGTGCTGCAGCTAATTGAGTGCAATTCATAAAATTTATATTATTAGGTTTTGAGCCTATTTTAATTGAGTATATTTCTAATGTCGCTAACATATGTATTTTTTCAAGTATTATTATAAGAAAGTCAGTGTCAGATGCTTTAATCATTACTTTAATATTTTCCAATTTGCTCGAATGGCATATGATTCGCGGCCACTTCATGATTGCATGTAAAATCTTCTTCAAAATTTGTTATCAGAATTATATACATTTCAATAAGAGAAACATTGAGTTTTAATTGTAATATAAATTTCTTATTACGCAAAAATGATGCCACATTGTTGTTACGCCAGTATTCTTGCAGAAAATTAACCTAAGCTTCTTCAAATTTAATATTTATTAAAGCTTCATAAAAATCGTTGGGTCTCTTTTGTGATGGCCCTATTAATGTATAACATGTATCAATTTCATTACGATGGAATCTTTCTGTGTCTTTTATAGAAGGAATAAAATACTGATTAGAATAATGTGAATTTCGACGCTGTTGTATTGTAAATTTTGGATAATATTAATTCTATTATTTTATCGAACGTTTGGGGAATTGAAGGAACTAAATGATACAAGCAGTAAAACCCATCCATAAAATTAACATCAACTCGGGATGGTGGTGAAGATTCGGTCAAATAGCGTAATATTTTCGTCAAAGCTGATTTCTTCGCTTTATGGATTTCACCAGTACATTGAACCAGAGTAGGCGGCGCTGGTGATAATAGATATGACAAACATTGTGCCATATAGTAAAGTATACTATTTAAAATAACTTTAGTGTAAGCCCTGCACAATAGACCGAAAATTGTAGGTATTCCCCAATATTTCTTGCGCGCCGCATACCTATGAAGAACACCTATATAGACAGGAATAGCATTAGGCTTTCAAAAATAGAAAGCTTAGTGCCAGGTATATGGCACAGGCACAGACGTGGCACTAATATTTTTTCTGAAAGAGGAATATTTAAACTTTAATTTCATTGTAGTTTGAAGCTGTTACTCGATTGATACAATACCATAACAAAAAAACTGAAAAAATTGTTGTGCCTAGACTTTAGAACAAGATTGAAGGAAACATTAAAATGTATTTGTTTTCTACATAGTAAGTACTACAGTTTGAAAGTAAATTTAAGCTGTTACTTGATAGGTACCTCAACGGAACGAAAAATGTCCTTGGGAGAGGATATACTAAATTTCTGCACAGGATACATTCTTAATGTTTTTATTATGGTCTTAGTAAGTACTAACTTTTATATATGAATTGTGGAGGCACTTGATGTAGATCCATGATATAATGAGATAAAAACAAAGATTTAACTTTGCAGCTTTATTCATCCAACTTGTTCTACGATTTGTTTATAATACCATTTTCATTCTGTTTGTCATTCTTGATAAAGCTGCTGTGTACAAACGTCGTCGAAATTTTTCAAATAAAGTGTAGATTAAAGTTAAACTCATTTAGTAACTTTTTATATACAATTTATCCTATTAATCGATTGGCATGCTTTTTGCGTTCAGCTCTTGCTCTATTACGAGTAGTAGTTAAAAGTCTATTTCATTTTTTCAAAAGTCCAATTGATGATCCGTCTATGAAGAATACCGAATCTTTGTACCGGTTAGATCCGCGAATCATCAAATTTTAGAAGATTTCATTGTATTTCTAATTATATTTGATCTATAGAAGAAATTCTACTTATCGAATCAAGTAATAAATACCATTTTAATTCCATATTTCCTTCAATGAAGAAAGAAATGGTTTCAATTATTCATAGAAGCTTTTATATTGCCAATTCTGAAATACTAATAAATAACTTGTGATTTAATTTTGCTTAGGACTGTTCTAAAAACACTAACTGATATTCATGTCTTTTAATCCACAGTATTTCTTACAGTGTCTAAGAAAGATCTCAAAGGTATGCAGAAATGAGTGGAGGCATCGTTATGTGAAAGTACTAGATTATTTAGAAATATTAATTCAGTAGTTGCTACACAGCGGACTCGAAGGAAGAAAGAATGATTCTGTACTAGAAGTTTTTCCGTTAAGATTCACTGGCTCCCATTCTTTCCTTCTTTTCAATTCAGCCTGAAAAGGAATGTTGATGAGGTTTTCCTCAAGTATGCTTATGGCTGTGCCCTTTTAGGAACTCCTGTATATAGAATTAGAAATTCCCATATACATAAACCATTAGATTGTTTCAATTAGATAGAAATCTTGTATATAGACGCTTATTCGAAATTAATCTTACTAAAAACGTAATCAAAGAACGATGGTGTTCATTGGCACTGACTTGGTTTTCATTTGGGTTTTCTTTACCTCTGATTCTTTATTATTACCGCAATTATTGAGAATTTTCTTCAGTAAACTGATTCTGATACTAATCGGTATTTTCATATTTCTCTTACAATTGTTGCTCAAAGTTCTGGAAGCTTCGAATAACTAGTCAGGAAATTATTTTCGAAAATATGCAAGATACTAAATCATATTAAGATTATTACTTCAACCCTGTTTTTTAAAGGTTGTTTTAAGGTAAACCTGGTTGTTGTTATCGAAAAGCGTGAAATTTTCTACTCATATTCAACTATGAAGGTCATTTCAAGGTTAGATGTGTGCAAAGCTAATACTATTTGATACTGGTAACACTGGTCAAAAGTATGACTCTAATGAAATCTTTAATCTAGACCCAAATCCTTACGATGAATTGAAGAAAACTGAAAACAATACTTCTAATGGGTCTGTCAGCGTGGACACCCTGTCTCCCGGATCTACTGATCGGTACAAAGTGTGGTGACTCTTTTCCTGCACCACCTGTTTTTGAATATTCATTCATTGTTCTCATAATATAATACAGTTGATACATTTTCAAACTTCAGATGTAGTCCATGAATTAGAGAAGAGCTATAGCTACTACATCTGAAGTTTGAAAATGTATCAACTGACATATTATGAATACAATGAATGAATATTCAAAAATAGGTGGTGCAGGAGAAGAGTCACCACATAGCAATATCAATGTTGGATTCCTCTACATTTTCTCAGACTAGTATCTGAAACCTCTTTCATTCTGAAAAGGAGAGAATCTGAGAGATTCAAGTTGATTTCGTAGAAAAATTTCGATCCACTGATTAAATTCATTGAAAGTATAATTATAGGAAAAGTTTTTCAGGATTAATGTCAAAACACGACAATATAACAAACCATCAAAACTTGTCTGAATTAAATGAAAAGAAAGCTCACATCTTTTGAAAGAATTACCAATGTTTCTAATGTCGCCACTTATCTAAATAATATTAATAGTATTAGTAGAATATCAAACGTGACAATACATTTCGAAGCTACTTTATTCAATAAAACTATTGATTTGAACACATACTATAGTTTGTGTAAATTTTACTTCGGAAAATTGGCAAGCATGCCAAAATCCTGACCGGACAAAGTCTGGTAGGTCCGTAGTTTAACAATAGTTTGTAATGATTCGAATTTCATTTGTAAGAAAATAAAATAAAATTTGACCTTGAAATCACACCACAAAATTGTCGCATCACCTGGTATTCTGTATTCCACAATGGATTAAGCAGCTCGATAGCAGTTTCTTTGTCAACATATGTCTTTGGACATATGAGGGAAAAAATCTTTTCTATATAGTTATATTTGTTTTCATATGATCTCAAACACGTCTGAAACAAGAATGAGTTTTTTGACTATCAGTATTCATTCAATTTATCTTCAGTTTTCACGCTAAATTATTGCAAGTTTTCTGTGTTTCTTGTTCATTTTGAAATCTTTGAATTTATTGTAATGTAATATCCTGGACGCTATTCGAGTGGTCATGAAGTGGTAGGAATTTTAACACTTCTAGAGGAGGGCGAAGACAACGTTAACTTGTTGAATGTTAACCAAAGCACTATTTCAGGAGCAATTAATCGGTAGCACGAAACAGAGGAATATGGAAGAAGGGCCGGACAGGGAAGAAATCGGAAAACAACACCAGTTGATGATCGTTGGCTTCGTTTAACTGCACTAGGAGTTCGGCACTGTACGGCTAGAATTCTAGAAAATGAACTTGCATCTTCCAGAAATATGCACATTTCATTGCAAACTGTTAGGAACAGGCTCAGAGAAGACGATATCAGACCAAGGGTGGCTTCTACCGACCCTCGTTTCACCAGAAAGCATCGAGTTGCAAGACTTCAGTTTGCGAGCGAACATGCAAATTGGGGTATTCCAGAATGGTCGAATGTTCTCTTTTCCGACGAGTCCAGGTTCTGTCTATTATTAAATGATAGACGCATACCTGTTTATAGACGACCTGGGGAACGGTATCAGCAATGCAATATCCGACAAAACGAAAACTTCGGAGGGGGATCAGTTATGGTGTGGTGAGGCATTTCTTTCCAGAGTCGAACTGAGTTAGTCCTAGTGAATAATTCAAGAATGACAGCGGCTAGATACATCGCAGATATTCTTGAATCCCATGTTGTACCCTTTGGCCCTTGATTGGCATGAACTTCGTTTATATGCATGATAATACTCGGCCTCAAGCAGCTAGAGTAGTTACAGAATTTCTGCAAAATGCCGAAATGGATATTTTAAGATGGCCAGCATGAAGTCCCGACTTGAATCCCATAGAACATGTTTGGGACAACATAGGGTGGCAAATTCAGCAACGAAGGATGCCTTATAGAACACTTGAACAACTAGAAAATATGCTTCCTGAAATTTGGAACTCAGTGACGCAAGAGTATATCAAAAATTGGTTTGAGGGGCTTCCGAGACGTATACTGGCAGTAATTAGGGCCTGGGGAGGTAACACTCGATTTTGAAATTATTAGTAACCACTCGATGCTAGTTGATTGATCCCTTCGTATTAGAATTTTTTAATTTTTCATTTACTCGAAAATTGTTGATATTTTTCATCACAAACTCGTCTCTTTTGAATGATATCTTCTTATTTTACACTTACACTGAAAGTTACCAAGCGACTCTTGAATGACCAACCTAAAAGTTTATTTAGTATTGTCGTAAAAGTAGGGTGATGCGACAATTTTTGTGATGAGTGTTTGATACTATAGATTTTTATTGGTTAGATAGGGTTAGACAGCCTTCTCAGATACAGTGGGTAATGAATTGGTGTAATAATGTGAATAGCTGCAAAAGTTAATCTCTCTTGAGTCTACCCTAATTTCGTCACCAACACTGGCTTTTCACCTATTTCAATATTTGGTCTAAAAGTCTTCAATCAAAATTAAACTCGAGCTTGTTCTTTCAATATTGTAATATTCAACTAAACCAATTGACACTGTTACACGTCTAGTAGTAGCACGATGCTGCGAGAAGTTTATCTTAATTGAGTATTTCTAGCGAGTATATATATTCACTACAAGTTATTCGATTATTCCAGAATTTTGGCTTCCACTTTAAAAATCCACAAATTTTATGATTGAAACTGATTTTGATGAAACAAAATATTCATTCAATAGCTATTATCTCAACAATACACATCATTCGGTGGAAGCTATGAATTATCAAAGTTTATCATTTGCAAAATGTATACGGGTTAGAAGAACCATCCTCCCATACTAAATTAATACTTAGAATTTTACTGAAACTATCGAAAATATGAATGTGCAGCAATCTACGAGGATATTAATGGCTTGTGTCTAAAGACTTCGATAGGAAGAGGAAATGAGGCTGATCTTCTTGAAATTTCTATGATTCAATTACTAAATTAAATGCTGAGGAACATGCACTAATATCAGAAAAAAGCTTCAGTAAACTGCTATAAAGTTACCAGAGATATTGAAGACTTCAGTTACCTAGTTTTATCAACCCAAAGATGCCATTTATCTCTAGAAAACTTGCAGACACAAATCAGTAACAGTTCAATCCTTCATTCGTTTGAGCTGCTGAATGAGCAACGAAGATGGAATTATCACTAATATCACCAACTCAGTAAGATAATAGGTTGAGTATTTATAACTCGATATAAAAAGGAATTGACACAGAGTTCTGTTCAAGAATCAAGTCTGCCGATAGACGCCATTTTGCGAATTTAGAACAATTCATCTGTAAAGAAGCAACTAGTCGTATGATCTTGCTGAACAAATCCATGCACTTGAGTCATCAGAAAAGGATAATTGAATTATATATTGGCTAGAATGTGTGCTGAATTTTCTAGAGCTGTTGTTAGGCTTATGATATCATATGCTGCAGTGATGTCTGATATACAGAGACTTTGTATCATGCGGGCAATGTATAACGCGTACAACAATACATGACTCCTTCAGCATCATCTGTTTTATAGTGCTATATGACTATAAAATACCAGAGTTCAACCTCAAGAGTTGTTTCTAGACAGTCGCATCTTCCAGAGAAGGTATTCTAGTATTCACCATTAGAAGATCAGCTTATTTGAAACTAAGAGACAAGTAGAGCTGCAAAATGTTCAGAAATAGATTTATCTTCATTTCATATCAAATATTCTTTGTCACGCATAAATTGATTCAATGTTGGCGTATCCGAGGTATCCTCAGAAGAAGCATTAATTTTCAATTCGCCCACTACTCCACTCGATTAAGTATTGAAAACAGTTTTTTTCTCCGCTTGGAGTTTCAGTTTCTGATGCAAAAACAAAGAATTGGCATTAAGTAACTACAGCATCGCAAACGGGCTCCGCCAAGATAGGATCAATACCACATTTTGAAATCAGAATTGTTGACAGGTTTCGGGAAGTCGTCGTACCTGAAATCGAGAGTTCAGGGCCAGAGTGGATGCGCCAGATTCTGGAGAGCCGAGAAAAGATTTCGATTTGGAATTCGCCATCTGGTCAAGTCGCAAGGATTCTATTGGTTCGTGATCGTGCTTGTATTTTTCAACACGATCTGCGTAGCCATCGAGTATCATGGTCAGCCCCAGTTTCTTACGGATTTTCATTGTAAGTATTGCCATATATATTTTCTAGACCATTGTTTTCCAACCATTTTTATGTAAAGACTCACGAAAAAGCCAAGTTTAAAAGTAAACGTCTTGCAACCCCGTCACAATAAAATTAAGATAATATTTCAATTAATAGTTTATCCATACGATGAGTTAAATATTCCGCAGTCGACTCTAATGTTTGTTAGCTAAGCTGAACCAACCGGTGGATCGGAAAAACAGCTCCTTCAGGGATGGATATTTAACATTCTACGGAAGGTTAAAAATTGTTCCTTGAATAGAAATTCTTCAATGTGTCTACACATTGCGATAATCTCGCAAGTAGTAAATTTTACAGATTCTGTGTACGCCTGGTTGCCAACCAGATAGGAATGAGGAGCGTCGGTCCTTCGACAGACCGTTTCCTAGCTGACACGGTGTGTAGCGTTGCGGTGAATTGTCCAACTAGTGTGGCTGCTTGAAGTTTTCCTGCTTATCTACTCTTTGTAATGACGGTTTCCCGATGGCAATTGTGAAGTAGCTTCTGTCTCGGTTCGTTGGAGGGCGAAGCAATATTTACATGTTTACTAGCGCTCCAACGGATTGAAAGGTGGCAGTGTAGCCTCATGTTGTGAATGAGTATGCAATGCTGACGAGGTCAAATGAGATCTAAATTGAAGTTCATTGCTCCTATTAATGATATCTGACCGTGCTGTATCACTGCTGTGTGGCCCCGGTTGACGGTGATTATGAAGGGTGGATCGGAGAACCAGTTCCTTCAAGGAAGGATATTTAACATTCTATGGAAGTTTGAATATTTTTCCTTGAATAAAAATTCTTCAACATTGTATCAGACTATTTCTATTGTTTCTGCAAGAGAAGATGCGCAAAAATTGGGTATTTTTACTGAAAGGGGCTAATAAATAAAATTAATGACAAAAATAAATTAGGATCGTCAATAAAATTGTTTTCCAGTAAAATGATCTGCAGATTGTTCTCATGTTTGTGGGATAACATGGTATCAGACTAATTCTATTGTTTCCTGCAAGTGCAGAAGCGGAAAGTTGAGTTTTTGCACTAAAGGGGCTAAAAAGTAAGACTGAACTGGAAATCGACTCTAAAAAATTTTTTTTTTTTAATAATCTTCAGTTTGCTTTCATGTTCGTAGTATAACATGGTATTAAACTATATTCATTACTTCGTGCAAGCGTAGAAGCAGGAAGCTTAGATTTTTGCACTAAAAGAGCTAGAAATTAAGTAATTAGCATCACTAAGATTTTTTTGACTTAAATAATATACAGTAGACTTTAATGTTCGTAGGATAACATGGTAATAGACTAATTATATTGTTTCCTGCAAGCGTAAAAGCGAAAAAGTAGAGTTTTTGCACTAAAAGGGGCTATAAAGTGAGATTAGAGCAAAAATAATTGAAAATCGTCTCTAAAACCTTCTTTTGAGTTAAATGGTCTACAGGTGGCACTTATATTTGTGGAACATAATGGTATTAGACCATTTACATTGTTTCCTTGAAGCGCAGAAGTGGGAAAATTGAGTTTTCGCAATGAAAGGGGCTGAAAAGTGAGATTAATGTCGAAGTTAATTGAATATCATCAATTGAATTTTTGGGCTTCAATAATCTGCTGTTCACTCATTTTTGTACGACAACATGGTATAAGACAATTTACATTGTTTGCTGCAAGCACAGAAGCGGAAAATATGAGTTTTTACACTAAAAAGGGCTAAAAAGTGAGGTTAATGGCAAAATTGATTAAAAACCATCACTAACGAATTGTTTTGAAATAAGTATTCTACAGTTAGCTTTCATGTTTGTAGGATTTCATGGGTTACACTATTTCCAATGTTTTCCGCAAGCACAGAAGCGGGAAAACTATGTGTTCACACTAAAAGCGGCTAAAAAGTAGGACTAATATCAAAATTGACTAAATTGCCTTACTAAAAATTTTTTTGACTCAAATAATCTGCAGTTAACTCCTATATTTGTAGGATTACATGGTATTAGACTATTTATATTGTTTTCTGCAAGCGCAGAATCGAGAAAGTACAGGTGTTGCACTAAAAGTTGCTAAAAGTGAGATTAGTGTAAAAATAATAAAGAAACGTCTCTAAAAACTTCTTTTGAGTTAAACGATTTGGAGGTTGCTCTTATATTTGTGGGAAAAATGGTAGTAGACTATTTTCACTGTTATCTCGAAGCGCAGAAGTAGGAAAATTGAGTTTTCGCAATGAAAGGGGCTAAAAAGTAAGATTAATGGCAAAACTAACTGAATAACATCAGTGAAAAATTTTTTCGTCTACAATAATCTGCTGTTGATTCATTTTCGTAATATAACATGGTATTAGACAATTCACGTTGTTTCCTGCAAGCGCAGAAGCAGGAAAGATGAGTTTTACACTAAACGGAGCTGAAAAGTGAGGTTAATTGCAAAATTAATTAAAAATCATGGCTAACAAACTATTTTGAGTTGAGTAAACTATAGTTATCTCTTATGTTCAAAGAATAACATGGGTTACACTATTTCCAATGTTTCTGCAGGCGCAGAAGCGGGAAAATTAAGTATTCACACTAAAAGCGTTTAAAAAGAAAGATTAATAGCATTATTGACTAAATGGCATCACTAAAATTTTTTTATTCACTATATAAACTGCAATTAACTCTTACGTTTGTAGTATTACATGGTATTAGACTATTTATATTGTTTTCTGCAAGCGCAGAATTGGGAAAGTAGCGGTTTTGCACTAGAAGTGGCTAAAAAGTGAGATTAGTGTGAAAATAATAAAGAAACGTCTCTGAAAACTTCTTTTGAGTTAAATGGATCGTAGTTAGCTCTTATGTTTGTGCGATAAAATGGTATTACACTATTTTCACTGTTTTCTCGAAGCGCAGAAGTAGGAAAATTGAGTTTTCGCAATGAACCGGGTTAAAAAGTAAGATTAATGGCAAAATTAACTGAATATCATCAGTGAAGAATTTTTTTCGTCTACAATAATCTGCTGTTGACTCATTTTTGTACGATAACGTGGTATTAGACAATCCACATTGTTTCCTGCAAGCGCAGAAGCAGGAAAGATGAGTTTTTACACTAAGCGGAGCTGAAAAGTGAGGTTAATGGCAAAACAAATTAAAAATCATCGCTAACAAACCATTTTGAGTTAAGTAAACTATAGTATTCTCTTATGTTCAAAGAATAACATGACAAAATAGCATCACTAAAATTTTTTTAATTATACAATCTGCAATTAACTCATACGTTTGTAGGATTACATGGTATTAGACTATTTATATTGTTTCCTGCAAGCGTAGAAGCGGAAAAGTAGAGTTTTTGCTGTAAAAGGGCGAGAAAGTGAAATTAGTGTGAAAATCGTCTTCACAATGAAAGGGGCTAAAAAGTAAGATTGATGGCAAAATTAACTAAATATCATCACAAAAATATTATTTTACCTTCAATAATCTGCTGTTGACTCATTTCTGTACGATAACATGATATTAGACAATTAACTGCTGCAAGCGCAGAAGCGGGGAAGATGGGTTTTTGAACTAAAGGGGGCTAAAAGGTGAGACTAATGGCAAAGATAACTGGAAATCGTCTCTAAATTTTGAATAGATCATCTTCAGTGTGCTTCAATGTTCTTAGTTCAACATGGTTTTGAATTATTCTCATTTTTTTCTGCAAACGCAGAAGCGAGAAACTTAAGTTTTCGCACTTAAAGTGCTAAAAAGTAAGGTTAATGGCAAAATTAACTGAATAGAATCACTAAAACTTTTTTCGACTTAAATAGTCTGCAGTTGATTTTTATATTTATAGAATTACATGGTATTAGACTATTTACATTGTTTCCTGCAAGAGCAGAATCGGAAAAGTAAAGTTTTTGCACTAAAAGGGGCTAATAAGTGAGAGTAGTGTGAAAATAATTGAACATCGTCTCTAGAAACTTCTTCTGAGTTGAATGATCTGTAGTTGGCTCTTATGTTTGTGGGATAAAATGGTATTAGACTATTTTCATTGTTTCCTGGAAGCGCAAAAGTGGTAAATTTGAGTTTTCGCAATAAAAGGGGCTTAAAAGTTGGATAAATGTCAAAATTAACTAAATATCATCACTAAAAATTTTTTTTGTCTTCAATAATCTGCTGTTAACTTATTTTTGTACGATAACATGGTATTAGACAATTCACATTGTTTCCTGCAAGCGCAGAAGCAGGAAAAATGAGTTTTTACACTAAGCGGAGCTGAAAAGTGAGGTTAGTGGCAAAATTAATTGAAAATCATCGCAAACAATTTTGAGTTAAGTAAACTATAGTATTCTCTTATGTTATCGTTATGTTAGATAACATGGTATTAGATAATTTCCTGCAAGCGCAGAAGCAGATGAGTTTTTCCATTAAAAGTGAGATAAATGACATAAATAACTGAAAATCGCCTCCAAATATTTTTTTGAGTTGAATAACCCTTAGCTAGTTCTAATGTTTGAATTGTTATTGTTAGAACATAGTATTAGAATAATTAGAATATCTCTATTGTATTCCGCAAACGAAGAAGCGGGAAAGTTTTTGCACTAAAAGGAGCTAAAAAGTAGGATTTGTGGCAAAAATAATTGAAAATTGTCTCTGAGAATATTTTTTGAGTCGAATGATTTGCAGTTGGCTCTAATGTGTATATCATTATATATCCTATTAGATTATTTCCATTGTTTCTTGCAAGCTCAGAAGTGGTAAAGTTGAGTTCTTGTACTAGAAGGGCTAAAAAGTAAGATTAATGGTGAAATTAATTGATCACTCAAAGATTTTTTAACTTAAATAATCTGTTGATGGCTATTATGTTTGGCAATATCATAATATTAGACTATTGTCATTGTTTTCTGCAAACGCAGAAGCGGAAAGTAGAGTTTTCGTACTTAAACACGCTGAAAAGTAAGATTAATGGCAATTATCTGAAAATCATCATGAAAGATATTTTTCAATAGTAAAATCTTGAGTTGGATATTATTATTATTATGGCTTTCGTTGATTTCTGCCCCCCTAGACCTGTGAAAAGTTAATTTTTCCTCACCAAAAGTCAGAAAATTGTTTTCTCGCAATTTAAGGGGAGGTGAACTATCAGAAGAATCACAAAAAAAAAGCTGAAAAAATTGAAAAAATATTTTTCAATGACAGAAAGCAGACGCAGTAGAAGATAAATCTGTCCAGATCTTTATTAACCGTAGGGAAAAAATTTTTGACAAAAGAAATTGTTTGAGGTTTTTCCCAGGGGGGGCAATGAGAACGACAAAGTTCTGCGTAATTTGTGAAGTGGTTAACAGGGATCAAATCCAAAGAGAAAAAATAAATTAAAAAAACACGTTTTTGAATGTTGGGGTTCGGAGGGGGCCAAATACCCAATGATATTATCAAGGGAAAAAGGATTTCATGAGTGAGGGCAGTTAGACTATCTAATGGAAAGTACCCTTTGAACCAATGAATGCTGTTAATTAGGTACCGCAAAGAAGGAAACTAAAGTTTTTTCCTGAATTACCCAAATGAATGTTGGTACAAATATTGAAACTTGTCTACGATAGTCTTCAGCAACGGCATTATAAATTTACAATCTGTATTTCCGTTCCAGATATCGCCGAACTCGTATTTTTGGGTTTGTTTTTAACGGAAATGTTCGTTAAAATATACGCTCTTGGACCAAGAATATACTTTGAATCTGCCTTCAACCGATTCGACTGCGTAGTGATATCCGGTTCCATATTCGAAGTAATATGGTCCGAATTCAAAGGCGGCTCCTTTGGATTTTCAGTGCTACGAGCATTGAGGCTGCTGCGGATCTTCAAGGTGACCAAATATTGGTCATCCCTTCGTAATCTCGTCATTTCACTGCTCAACTCGATGAGATCCATTATCTCGCTGCTGTTTCTACTCTTCCTGTTCATACTTATTTTTGCGCTGCTTGGGATGCAGCTGTTTGGAGGAGAGTTCAACTTTGAGGGAGGCACGCCACCCACCAATTTTAACACTTTTGCGATTGCACTGCTGACTGTTTTTCAGGTGAGTACGTCAGTAAGTTTTCTATTTAATTTATTTGTTCTAAATAATTGATCGATTAAGCCTGAACTTGGAGATGATTGATAGTCATTATGAATCATAAAATAAAACCAGGTTACTATGTTTTAACTAACACTAATTTATTGATGTAAAGAATAAAAAATTACATTGGTTGGACTGGTTTCGGATATACGTCCATTATCAACAACACGCTAATGAAAACTAATGTACAATCTAGGAACTAACATCAATACAATGATAAAAAACAAGTACTGTGTTTTAAGGAATTTTACTTAATAATTGCGATTCGTAACGCGTTTCACTACACCGTAGCTTCTTCAGACGAATGAATATACAGAAAAATATAAATGAGAATATAACTATAAATGTTCTTGAGTGATTAAAAGCTTATTGGGTTGCTTCTTCTTGAGTGGTTATTTATGACAGGTATATCCAATAAAATTAAGGAATAGATTGCTTCCCGAAAATATTCAATAGAGGTGAAGGGCTTAAATCGACTTGTTCATTGATGAGTCTACCTGAGTGTTTGTATTTATTGATTTCTAAAGTTTCCCAAAGATCTACCTTCCAATATTTATTATGTATGCAAAATTTCAAACTGTGGGTCGAAAGAATGATTATTTTCTAAGAGATGATTCGCGTAATTTGAATCTGATTTTTTATTTGAAAAACTGCGTTTATGTTCCGATATTCTAATATTAAAATTTCTATGTGTTCTACCAATGTAGAAATTATCACAGTCATTGCAATTCAATCTATAAACACCTGATTTATTGTTTTTACCTGGTTTGGTTTTATTATTTTTATATATTTGCCTGAATTATTATTAGTTTGGAAAGCTATGTTGAAATTATTGCTACTTAAGAATGATTTCAGTTTCTCACTTGTAATGCCAACGTCGGTTAAGGTGTTGAATTTTTGTTTCAATTTATCGACAGGGTAAACTTCATTCAATGCGATTCTACTTTGTTTTTTATTTAAAATATAATTTATTAGTTTGGGATTGTAACCATTATTTTGGCTATTTGTTTAATCAAATTTAATTCTTTGTTGATATTTTTGTGATACCGGGATGTTAATCAATCTATGAATAAAACTATTGAATGCTGACATTTTATGTTGATATGGATGACACGACGAGTTATGTATTATAATATCTGTATGTGACGGCTTATGGTGAATTGCGAAAACATGCTGGGTATTAGATACCTGGTCCATGGACCATGCATGATATGCATGGTCCATGGACCATGCATGATATGCATCACAGGAGGAATCTTGATCCCTTTTGTGATGCATCCGAATTCGCCTGCTAGAGGGTCACTATTTTTAGCTCTCATTTCTGGCTATTGGTTGTCTCTATGCACATGTAATCTCCTTGTTTCTTCTGCTAGGAGACCTAAAACTGGTGTTTGAGCGCCTTCATTGCTGTCGCCGACACCGTTCTGTACGACGAACACTCTCAGTGAAATCTGCCTCTGGCCTCAATAAACTTCTGGTATTTCGCGGCTTTCGCAGTGTTTGACTCCAGCAGAGCTGCGTAGAAGGCCACAAGAACAAAAAGGAAAAACACCAATTGGGTGTCTTGACAGATTGCTCCTTGCAGGCATTGCGTAGAGGTCCTGTACTAAGAAGAATCGATCCGTGAGCACCAATTTTTCCGCGTCCATTAGGTTCTCCAGATCGAATATTTTGCAGCATCGTTCAAACTATCACAGTTACTTATATCTGCCTTGATTTTAAAACAGTCTCTCATATACACACTACGATCAAAACTGTCAGTAGCTGTTTGTTACTAAATTACTTTCTTTGTTGAATATTTTCCAGATTCTTACCGGTGAGGATTGGAACGAGGTGATGTACCATGGTATCGTAGCTTTGGGTGGTCCTCGTGATGGCGGCATGATCTACTCCCTTTATTTCATAGTTCTCATGTTGTTTGGAAACTATACGCTTCTAAACGTGTTCTTGGCCATCGCCGTGGATAACCTTGCGAATGCACAAGAACTCACGGCTGCAGAAGAAGAACAAGCAGAAGAGAACAAGGAGAAACAAGCTCAAGAGTTGGAGAAGGAAATGGAGGCATTGCAAGGCGACAGTAAGTAATTCAATTCTTCTCACTTCTCCTCGATATCACTTGTCCTCTTAATTTTACAAGTGATTCAAAGTTTCTTGGTGTGAGACGTTTATATAAATATGATATATTTTTCTTAGTTGGATCCAATCAAAGGATAGACTGTCCGTCGAGTCCAGTAAGAAGAAGAAGGAAGAAGGATGAAAAACCTCCTGAGGAAGAGGAAGAAATAATTGGTCCCAAACCTATGCTGCCATATTCTAGCATGTTCATATTTTCCACTACCAATCCGTGAGTATTTTGCGCTTCTATATATACTGATATTTCATGGCTTCAATTTGGATACATTGATTTTATCGTAAATCTATATTGATATAATAGAGCGGTAGAGTAACTTTATTTATTTGTTTCGTGATTTAACTAAAATGTTTATGTATGGAAATTGAAAGACAGAGCACTCATCTTACAACAGTCATGTATCGAAAAAAATATATTAATAAATTTATTCATTTCAGTATAAGAAGAGGAGCGCATTGGGTCGTCAACCTCCGCTATTTTGATTTCTTCATTATGATTGTCATTTGTCTCAGTTCGATGGCGTTGGCTGCCGAGGATCCGATTAACGAAAATTCTATTCGAAATCACATCCTCGACCAATTCGATTACGCCTTCACTTGCGTCTTCGCTGTCGAGATGTTCCTCAAGGTCATCGATTTGGGGATCATCCTCCATCCAGGCTCGTACCTGAGAGAGTTCTGGAACATTATGGACGCCGTCGTCGTCATCTGCGCCCTTGGATCAATCGGATTCGATTTAATGTGAGTTGAATAAGTTCTTTAATTTTCCACAATAGGACTTATTTTAATGTGAATTTGAAAGATGATATATCAGTAGATTATTAATTAATCCTATGGTCTTCATTACTATCTCTGCATAACCGACCTGTTAGTATGTTTGAATTGAATTAATTGTCTTCGTGGTAGACGACGATATTTATACTCCCCCTGCACCAACTCGGATGATCACTTTTCATGATTGGCCGAACGCTCTAGTAGTAGTAGGCGCTCATGCGCAGTTGTTTCCACTTGCATCCTCAATGTCTTCGTTTAAGCGCACTCCATCAAATCGTTCGATTTCCGTTATACTACACATAATTTCAATTTTTACTTACTCTCTGTTTTGTTTCAGATATTCGGAAAAGAGTGCTGCTTCGGCGAACCTATCAACTATGAAATCGTTGCGAGTGCTTCGAGTACTTAGACCTTTAAAAACAATTAAAAGAGTGCCCAAATTAAAAGCAGTCTTCGATTGCTTAGTGAACTCATTAAAAAACGTGATAAATATTCTTATAGTGTACATATTATTCCAGTTTATATTTGCTGTGATTGCTGTTCAGTTGTTTAATGGGAAGTTTTTTTACTGTACGGATAAGAGCAAGATTACAGAAGCTACGTGCCAGTAAGTTGATTTATGATAACCTATTTAGTATTTAAAGAGGCTTGTCCCTTTCTTTTGTCTCGTATCAGTTTTATGGCTAACGGTTTATTTTCTTCACTAGGGGTAGCTATTTCGTATTTGATGAAGACAGTGAGGTACCTCGTGTAGAACCAAGAGTTTGGGGTCCGCAGAGCTTCTATTACGACAACGTGCCTCTAGCCATGTTAACATTGTTTGCAGTGCAAACTGGTGAAGGGTGGCCCCAGTAAGTGTTATTTAATTCTTCAATATCGAGAAAAATATAACATGTTTTTTCATTCAAAGAAATGAAACTAATCAAATGTTCTCTTTGTCTAAAGGGTACTGCAAAACTCGATGGCAGCAACATACGTAGACCAAGGCCCCATTCAGAACTACCGAATAGAAATGTCCATTTTCTACATTGTATATTTCATAGTGTTTCCTTTCTTCTTTGTAAATATATTTGTAGCCTTGATAATTATTACGTTTCAAGAACAGGGTGAAGTGGAACTTCAAAGTGGAGAAATTGATAAAAATCAAGTGAGTATGGATGGTCTAGAGAAATTATCATTGCATAAGTATAGTATTTGGAAGTTGGAAACTGTATGATTCTTATTGAACGGCCTCAGAATACTTCTTATTGTCTTTATTTCTTTGGAGATAGGAGAGAAGACTAGTCTTCTTCCAGTTTACGAGAATCATTTTCATTTACACTTTTTTGCTACAGGTGACAAATGTAACAGTTACTCTTCCTCACACTGAAACTGAATACAGCACTGAATAAAATGAAAATAATTATTAAGGGAACTAAAATTCATTCGAGTTAGTACTGCACTTGGATCATGCACCTCAGAGAATATTCATCCATTTTGGCTAATGTTTATATTTATCTGGTGCAACTTTTTGAATAACTCCAAATAGTTGATTGATTTTGCCAATACTATAGGATTTATCATGATGTCAATAAAAAATTCAATTATGTATTGTGCTATCACAATCACAATCCTATCTCTAGCACACTGTCACTCTTGTGATAGTATAATACATAAGAGAATTGCAAATTATTAAGCTTTGGCAAAGAATGCGGAATGGAAATGAAGAAGATACAAAATCTCAAACTTATGCACTGATAATTTCGTTGGATTAGTTTGAATTAAGATCGTATGAACTTTGTCATGATTACTGGGTTAAGATTAATCAAAACACGAATGAAATTTTCATTTTTTTTCAAAGAGCATTAAAAAATAATACACTACTCAGATCGCTGTACCTCATTCAGGAAGTTCTTATAGTTCTATGACTATCTTCTAGGGTTGTTTCCTGAAACAATTGTGAGAAAAATTAGCGAGAATTTATGTATAAACAGGGTGTTCCAGCGAAAATTTAACACCTCGACTTTCCGGTTTCGAAATGGAAATATGGAGAATCTCTCGGACTAGTCGATTTCTGATTAAAGGAGAACAATTTTTCCGATTTTTCCATCCACGTAACTTCAATCCCTTATCGGCGGTCAGCACAACCCCCAATTTTGAATAGGGATGAGGGGTGTTTCGATACCTAATTTTGAAGATCTTATTGAGTACTATCGGACCCTAAACATTCGCTTCAAAATTTTCATCGTTAACGAAATGGCAGCTAAAAAACTGGAAAACTACTCACTTTCGTGATTAGTTTATTAAGTGCTAAAAGTGGGCTCTATTCACTTCCATGCAGTCAAATAAGTTTTGCTCAAATCGATCACGTACAATACTAAACATTTCTGGGTTCGATTTGACGGCATTCATTAATGATCCGAATTTGCAAATCATCCAGTGACTCAGTTTGGGAAGCTTAAGTTTTAAGATTTCAGGTGATCCTATAGAAAGTCCAGTTGCGTCAGATCAGGTAATCTGGGTGGCCACTCAATATGTCTCGTTCTTCCAATCCTGGACTGAGGAAAATTTTCATCTAAAAACTGACGCACAGGTTGAACGAAATGAGGTGGTGCGCAATCTTGTTGAAAAATGATCGCTTCATGGTCATCTTCATTCTCCAATACTTTTACGAGGGCTGTATGAATCGCATACTGTAATAGTTCTAAATAAATGTGACCACTGATATTACTGGGTATAAAAAAAGGGCCGATGATGTGATTTCCATAAATACTCGCCCAAATATTTAACTCTTGGGATGTTGAGTATGCTCTTCTCGAACCACTGACCACTTCACAGAACATGTCGGCGATCAAAATCATCCTCATTCAGTTCATGAACCAATCATATCTTAAAAGCATGAAACTTATGTTTTCTTAAAATTCTTATGATTTTTGTGCGTGACACACCAGATACATTGGACAATTTCCTAGTACTAAGGGCCGGATCCATCGCTACGTGATCTAAGATAGCCACTTTCCTCGATCCATCTCTTTCATACACCCTCTCTTTGTTGCCGATTGAACTAAAAACGTCAAATTCAGCATCTCCTTGCACAACGTAAGTAGCGGATACATTTCCTCCAGGATGTCGTTCGTTACATAAAGCCGCTATTAGTCGTGCAGAGTCGTTATTCTTAAAAAATGACTTCATCATTTCCACCCTTTCTTCTACGGAATACACCATTTCAATCCTACTAAAAATTTACAATCATTTTGTCACAGTTTCAACGTTCCTGAAAATTCACGATAGACTGTTGTTGATTGTTTCTGAGGACGTTTCGACTGGATCGCAACAGCCATTCTCAAGTCGGAGTATAATGCTACTACTCTATATCCCGCTGCTTGCTGAATTTATATTCTTGCTCGATCTCAGGTCGTAGCGTAGTGGCGGCGCCCCGTTACTATTGGTCGGTGACCTGACCCGTGGGAGTTGCGTGTTTGACTCTGTTCTAGGTGTTTCTCTGTTTGCCCTTAGTTGTCTTGTGTGTGCTGTTATAGGTTTCAACATAGTTTTCCAGATGGAAGGTATGTTTAGTGCCTCATCTCTTTTGTTCGTTGTCGTGTTTTTCTTTATCCCAATGGTTTCTCTGATTCTTCTTTTCCAGCGTTGTTCTATGTTGGCTATCTGTGTCGTAGTCGAGTTTGTGGCCTGTTTTGTGTGTTTTTCAGAGTTTTTGTGTTCTTGAACCCGAACTTCCATTCTTCTGATTGTTTCCCCAATGTAATACACAGTTTGTACATGGAATTTTGTAGACTCCCTGGTTTTCGAATGGTACCTCCATCGGATACTAGGTTTGCGAATTCTTCTGGATGTCATTCTGTTGCAGCAATGGCTGCAGCTTCTCCAGACATTTCATTATTGAGCAATGATTGTCGTACCTCAAATTTATTGAACCAGTCTTCAGATGCTTGAAACCCCCACAACTACAACCAGGTTCTTTAAAATGTGGGTAAAAACGGTGCTCCTCGATACTTGGACTACTCAGAGTCATTCTTCTTAGGTTGCGGTCTTTGATCCATAACGAAACGCTACTTCCATTCTTTTCTATTGCTGGATCAGAAACAATTTTCACTGACAGTGAAGTTGAAGTTACAGACGACCTTATTTTATTTTCTAATTTTTATAGCGATGGAATAGTTGATTCGTTGATATTGAACGAACGTGAAATGGATGAAAACGATTTTTTGTTTACTTCAAGCGACCACGCTGATCTTTATCGTTTTAATACTCGTTTCTCAAGTTTTTAGACAATATTACAAATTAGGTCAACAACGGTAAAACTTATTATTACGCGATCACAATTTTTGTAACGAACGTAAATATGAAACCAAAATGACAGAATAATAAGAGGCATTTAACATTCTATTTCATATATTGAGTCATAAGATCGCCTTACTCAAACATTTTGTTTCTTTACATTCTCAAAAACACTGATCGCGGCGAACACAGCTTACATCAAAGGAGAAGCCGAACAAATGCAGCGTTGATATCATTTGAAAACATACTTCAGGCTTAGTAACAAGGTCTAATTCATTTTTTTATTAGTCTATATGAGGACGCGTTTACAGTGGATACCGAATTTTATTTTCAATACTTATGTATATACCGATGTGCCGCTTGGATCAGCGAATAAAGAAATCTTTAGTATTTAGTCTTTTGGGTTAGGAAAACCCTAATGAATTCGTAAATGCAGCTATGGGGCTTCCGCAGGGTCCTGTTCTGAACCCGATTGAACCCTTTAAGTTCATCTGGGAAAACTATGAATTTCAACTTACTAGTCCTCAATAAGATCGAACATTATGAATTTAAATCGAAAATGTGATCCTTTAAATAATAGCTTGTCTTACCTGATCCTTTTGTGTTATTCTTGTTTTGCAACAAAAAAAAAAAAAAAATAATACTCTCTAATATTCTGCCAAGAAGTAGTAGTAAATTAATTTATTGTTTGTACTATTCCATTCGTGTTTTAATTATGAATAATAATTGTTATAATTTGCGAAAGTCATCTACCTCTAACACATTACTATATGTCTTATCTAAACTCTGTTTTCAGAAATCCTGTATAGACTTTACAATACAAGCTCGACCTTTGGAGAGGTATATGCCAAATAAACGAAATAGTTTTAAATACAAAATATGGAGGGTGGTCGTTTCAACGCCCTTCGAGTATTTCATCATGCTCCTCATTGTTTTTAACACGTTATTACTTATGATGAAGGTATGTGTTCATCTTTTTCTTACTTATTTTTCTTTAACGAATTGCACACTGTCAATATCTGGATATTAATAACTTTTAAAAGTCGGCAGCCTAGGAGAGCACCAAAGTAGAAAGAAGTTATGAAGGTCAACGACACAATTCAGCAGTAGTTTGAGTAACTGTTCCTCATCCTGTTTCTAAGCGGTTTGAACCCAACTCAAATTTAAAAGAAGCAAGTTATAAGCTTTCATTGATATCGTTCGAGGAATCAGAATCGCGTTACCTTTGGAATATGTTTCAACAACAAACCGTTTCGCAAGGAATAACAGTCCTAGAGCATTTCGACTCTATCGAGCACGATTTCCAGATCGTGTTAAACTAAAGCGGTGTAAATTTTTCAAATTCGAGAAAACTATGAAGATATGGTTCATTCAGAAACGAAAACTCTTCAATTAACGTTCGATGGAGAAACAAAATTAAAAATCTTGTTGAGTGTAGCAAAAGCAAAAATATATGTTCGATAATTTTCTCCAGAAAGCGTCAGAGACGGCGGTCAATCTGGTATACAAAAATATAAATAGAAGTCTTTTTCAAGAAGTTCATGGTTTTGTCAGTGTGAGACACATTGAAACTTCGAATTTTTTTACTGACATATAGCATTTAGATTAAAGTTTTTGCGGAACCCAACATTTGGTCTGATGCGTGATTTATTCCAATCGCTTGATAGATCCAGTTTTATTAGAAGAAACATAACAGATATATTGAAATTCTTGTTGGAACGTTAAAAGATTTTCTCGATGATATTCCACGAAAGAACTGAAAAAATTTACTTTCAATAAGACGGTGCTGCAACTCACAAAGCAGCTTTGAATGTGAACTAACTAACAATTTATTTTGAGCAATGGAGATTGTCAAATAGTCTTATAAGATGGCCTGCCCGATCCAGATACTATCCTGAATGCTACACGTTCCATATTGAAATGATGCTAGTTAGGTATCGTATAGAACGGGTGGCGTTTTCAACAATTGTTATGAGAAGTTCTAGTTGAGAACTTTCATCTAGGACAAATTAGTAGCCTATGGGGTCAAGGAATGACGGACGAGGGATTAATTGCCCGTATCCCTCCTTCTTTTAAATTTATGGATACTGTTTTTGTGGAACATACTTGAAACAGAATAATCGAACATAAAATAAAATATGGGATAACCATGCAGAAGTTCAACTTCCGGTACTTCCTGGAAGTGACAGATCTGTAAATATATTGAGGTTGAAAATCTTTGAGATTCGAAACGGTTTAGTATCATAAATCAGTCAACAATTTTAGAGGCTATAGCTTAGGCCCGATATACAGGATTCTGGTAGATAGTGCAGCTAGAAACTTCATGGGTTTCTTCTTTTATCTATTTCGAAAACATTTGGTGAGAACATAAAATATAAAAAATACTACAATTCAGGAAAGATGATGCGGTTATACAGCCAGTTAGCAAGTCTATAGGAAATTTGCCATTAACAATATGAATTGGAATGTGTCTTCAGATTAATCATTTTGCAACATGATATGCATATTCTTGCACAAATGTAATACCTTATCATTAAGTTGTGGCTTCCAGATTTAGTTTGATTAAAGATGCTCCCCAAGAAAACGTTCACATTTTAAATGAAATTTGATCACCGACAAATTGTTTTTGACTCATGTTAAATTAGGTAAGAATAAAAAGAAGTGTTGTTTTTAGGCGTTTTAGGCAATTTTGGAGATTTTCTCTGCGTGAGAACCATTTCTGTACTTCAAGAAATATTTTTGAAAAAGATTGAGCGAAATCAGTTCAGCTGTTTCCAAGATTTGCGCTAAGCAACACTCAGCGATTCATTTTTGTAATACAGATAGAAAGAGCCAATACTGTCCCTTGCGGAACCCCATTATCAATTTTGATTTCGTAGAACACTTCTGTATTATAGTTAATTTTCTGCGATCATTCCGTCATATATATTTCAAACCACTCGAGAACTTCCTCCTTGAATCTGATTTATCGTAGTTCTTTCAAGAGTAGCTTTCAAACAAACGCTTAAGATCCAAATCACAAATTATCCCTCCTGATAGCTTTCAACCATGTGTCACATACATCTCATATCATATTATCACAGCAGTTATTTCACCAGAAAACTGATTGATAATCTTATTTACATCATAGAAATCCATTTTGGTTCTTCACAACTTATTCAAGCAGTTTTTATAAACTGAATATATATATATATATATATATATATATATATATATATATATATATATATATATATATATATATATATATACAGGGTGCTTCAACGAAAACTAAACAGAGGCTAGATCTACCAAGATAACATTTCTGATCAAAACACAAAAACAGGTCAATTTTTGTTTCAAAGGGGACATCTTTTGGGTACAAAACTACCCTGAAATATCAAATTCCTAAGCGGGGGTTGCAATCCCTGAACATTTTAAATAGGGAAGATGGATCGAGTGATGACTCAAAAGAAAGGTTGTATCTTTGTCTACATCCCTTGAACAAATTTCCATTTTTAATTGAAAACTGTAAGAAATTCAGGGTGAGCAACTGAAAGATAGGGAAGACTATTTCCCTGAGACTATTCAAGTTTCAGTGAAGTAAAATGGAACAGATCCATGCTTATCAATGGCAGTCATTATCAAGTATCATCCTCATCTCGAATTTCAACCCCTAGAGCAGGGGTGACCACCCTTGAAAATTTGGAAGAGGGTTGATGGGTCGAATGATACCTCGAAACAAAGGTATTATCTTTGTCTGCATCCCCGTGAACGAATTTTTATTTTTGATTGAAAACTGTAGAAGATATAGAGTGAGCTACTGAAAAATAGAGAAGAATATCTATCGCCCTGAGCTATTCAAGTATTAGTGCAAAATAATGGAACAGATTCATTCCAGATCAAAGGCTGTCATCTTCCGAAACACCATTCACATCTCAAATTTCAACCCCTAGAGCAGGGGTGACCATCCTGTGTTATTTTTAAAGCAGAAGATAGGTCCAGTTATAACCTTCTGAGAAAAAATTTTTGTTTGTCTCCGCAATGGTGTGCAAGTTTTCGTTTTCCATCATAATTACTGGGTGAGCAACTGAAACATTGGAATAATTATGAAGGATATGAATCTTGAAAAAAACGATAAAACTACCAGTCATAGTAACTTCATTGATCTTTGAACATTCGTTGTACGATATGCGAGCAATGCATCTAGAGTTGGGTTGACATGTACATGCGTTTTTATCAGTTGACTGAAAGGAAACTTTTTTGTTTTAACAGGTCATACTGTATGATCATCGTCCTGATGTGAAATGTCTCCTCTATTTTTCAGTAGCTCACTCTGTATCTTCTTCAGTTTTCAAACAAAAATGAAAATTCGTTCACGGGGATGCAGACAAAGATAATACCTTTCTTCCGAGGTATCACTCGACCCACTCGAAGTATCATCGACCCTCTTCCAAATTTTCAAGGGTGGTCACTCCTGCTCTAGGGGTTGAAATTCGAGATGAGGATGGTACTTGTTGATGACTGCCATTTATCAGCATGGATCTGTTCTATTTTACTTCACTGAAACTTGAATAGTCTTAGGAAAATAGTTTTTCCTATCTTTCAGTTGCTCACCCTGTATCTTTTACAGTTTTCGATTAAAAATAAAAATTCGTTCAAGTCAATGTAGACAAAGACACCGCCTTCCTTTTGAGTTATCAGTCGACCATCTTCCCTATTCAAAATGTTCAAGCTTTGCAACCCCCGCTTAGGGGGTTAATATTTCAGGCAAGTTTTGTACCCCAAAAGATGTCCCTTTGAAACAAAAATTGACCTGTTTTTGCGTTTTGATATAATATATATATATATATATATATATATATATATATATATATATATATATATATAAATATATATATATATATATATATATATATATATATATATATATATATATATATATATATATATATATATATATATATATATATATATATATATATATATATATATATATATATATATATATCCTTCCTTCCTATTAGGTTCCTTTTCTATATAATTGTAAAATTTTCACTTCTACTTAATTCTCAGCTCCTAGGAGAACGCGAATGTGAATGCTTCATGAAGGGTGGCCAAATTGTAAGATATCGAAAAGATGTTCGAAAGAAGTGGATTTCACAGCAAACTTGCACTGTAAACAAAAGAATTTTCATAGAGAGAAGGTCGTGGTGTAGGTAGTTGGACCTTCTGGTGATCAGAGTTTTTCGCGAGTCTGGTTTTTCTTTGAAACTAGATTCTTTCTGGAAACAAGCCTTTCAGTTCTTCAGAGCATTTACCATGGTACATTTAGGAATGAGAAACAGCAGCAATCTGTGGCCTTTGATCGAGAAGCTGGAGATCACACATAATCTTCAGATGGTTGACAAGGTGCACTGCTCTCTTTTGGTAATGAATAATCAGGTGTGGAGTCTCACACATGAAAATAATATTTCTGATCAGGTGGCACCTGTGTTTCGTATAAAATCGTAGGCTGTGATGGCGTATAGTACTGCATAGCCCTGCAAAGAAAACTGAGTTCATCAGAAACAGATTTGGAAATGGCTGACACATGCTCATGCAAGCAGACTCCATTGTTGGCTGTGATGCCAAGTAGACATATGTTCTTGTCATTCGATGTTCTTGCATGATTGAAGGAGGTTTGACTGCAGTGATTTCTTTGGAGAATGTTGTTGATTTCGTCTCAATTATGTGTAGAGTTGATAAGGTTCAACCGGACGCACTTTGATATCTTCTCCACGTTTGAATTCAGATTGATGAAAACGTCCAGTTTAGTACTATTTGGCATTAGAAGACCTGTCTTGTGAGATCTCTAACAGAGCCTTCCTCCAAAAATTTTGTTCGTATTCTAATCACATTAGATTGAATGATTGAAGACCGCTGTATATATTGCATTGTCTTGGTGAAGGATAACTGACCGGTTTGGTTTTTATTTCCGAAGCTTACGAACGACTTGAAGTGAACAAGTGGTTGTGTACCAATCGACAGTAACTGCTCTTTAGTCATGTGATAAAATTGGTGCTACATGACCTGTTTTTGAAATAAGGACACTTCGACCACGTATGATTTCTCTCGGTTTCTCTTCCCTTTTGAACACAACAGAAGATTGGCGCTCATTTTCTGGGCCGTGTGAATAAATCCAAGAGTCATCGTTACTGACAAAGTTGCTAACGTTCCAGAGTATTTCGACACCATTTTACCCCTGAAACTTTCTGTTCTTTGGTCATCCGATGCGGTCCATCGGAAAAAAAACTTCAATCTATCGATATGTTTCATGCCGAAATTCCTAGATAATCTCCAGCAAAGCATCAACATTTTCTTGAGTGACCTCGGTTTTTGGTGCACCTGGCCATTGATCGTCACTAAGCCATACCAACGGGAAACTGTTGACTAGTGTTGTGCTTCAATCCTGAAAACAGAGATTAACTCCTCGATACATTCTGTTTACATATTTGTCTTTGAAAATTGTAGAATATTATTGCGTGCAAATGCTAACGGTTTTATTCCACTTTTCAAACTGCTTATTAACTTCGACAGTTCGTTGTGGCTAAAACAGAGCACGTACTTATATTGACAAAACTATCGACCCATAAGTCTGCTTTCCCATATTTATAAGCTCTTGACAAAGTTTGTAACTAACAAATTAACCAAGAAGATTGACTCATATCAACCAGTTGAACAAGCAGGGTTCAGATAGGGCTACGGGGCTATATATCACCTTCAAACTGTTAGAACAGTAAAAAAGAAATACCGAGTGAAAGTTTCCTATACATCTTGCGTTCATCGACTATCACAAAGCATATGATAGTATTGAAACATGGGCATTTCTCAGTGCTTTGGACGATGCAAGAATCGATTCGAGATACTCTACACTGATCAAAAACATCTATAGAAATGCATTTTCATGTTGAAATAGACGATGATTTAAGAACTGATAAAATACCTCTAGGTGTCCAGCAGGGTGATACCATTTCTCCCAAACTCTTCACACTAGCAAAGGAAAATATCTTCAAAGAGCTGAATTGGGAGAAAAAGGGGCTGAATATGAACGGAGTGTACCTGAGTCACTTGAGATTCGCTGATGATATTGTTTTGATTAGCTCCAGCGAAGAAAAATTGGAATCAATGCCTACTGAGCCTTATAATCATTACAAAAGAACAGGACTCAAAATAAATTTGAAAAAAAGAAAATTATGAGTAATAGCAACATTAGAATCGATATCGACGACGTCATCTTGGAAACAGTGGACCATTATAACTTTTTAGGCCACACAATAAAAATCGGTAAGGAAAATCAAACTGTAGAAATAAAACACTGAATCCACCTAGCATGGGCCGCTTTTGGGAAACTTAGTTTTATTTTGATGGACCGAAATATACCAATTTCTCTTGAAAGAAGAGTATATAATAGCTGCATAATCCCTGTGGCTACGTATGGACTGGAAACCATGTCCATAACGAGAAAAGTGGTGGACTAACTTAGAGTCACGCAGAGAGCTATAGAGAGAGCCATGGGCTATACCTAACATCACGGTATAAAGTGCGAAACGATGACATAAGATACAGAATCAAAATAACAGATTTAGTTACACTTAAGTGGCACTGGGTTGGATATGTGGCTAGACAGGTTGAGGATAAATGGACAAATGAAAAAACATTCTGGGGACCAAGAACAACGAAGAGAGGTGTAGAAAGACCCCAAAAAAGGTGGCTAGACGCTGTGAAAGTCATAGCAGGAAAGCAATGTATGAGCACTGCTAGAGACAGAAATGCATGGAAAAAATTAGAGGAGGCCTATATCCAACATTGGATGAACGAAGGCTTAAAAGAAGAAGAAGAAGATTAACAAAACATAGAGGTTCAGTTTTGGTACAATGTATTAATGGTGACCTCTCTGTCCAACATCCTAAGCATGAAGACATTCCTCGTATTTCATCTAAAGAAGATTCAAATTCAGACATATATATTGCATCACTATGTTTTGGAGATCTGTATAAATATGAACATATTATATTCTCATGTTTATTCCTGACTACTGCTGTCAAAAACCATATTTTATCATCAATATTCCTTTCAAGTAAGATCTTTTATTTGATGTCATATCGTATGAAAAATTACAAATTACATTACTGTTGTACTATTTTTAGTAATAGACACAATTACTTCAAACATTTTCAATATAATCTGACTTGAATTATTTTCTTTAAACGAGATTCCAATGCCTATATTTTCTTAATGAATTAATTCTCTAATAAGACATGAGTTCCTTGAAGGGACATTTCTGGTATTTTTTTTGAAAGTATGCACTGACCAGCAGTTATTCGCTGTAGAGAAAAAGTGGATATGATTTAGAAGTCGCCCAAAAATATTCTGACTCAAAATATTTACCTCTAATGACTGGGTTCAGCTGTCACTACGAATAACTCTTGAAGTATGCGTCGTAAAACGAACCACAAAACTATTCGTTTCCAGAAAAAAATGAAGATACATTCAATTTTAAATAGTTAGTGGCGTAGGAAGAGTTAATGAAAAGCTTGCTGGTTGCATTCTGCGAAAGCAGAACGAATCAAACCCGAAAGTTTCAAGCTAAAAATGTGGACCACTTGTTTAAGTCGTTTGTTTCAGAGATTTTTCATACAAATATTCAAGTATCACAAGTTTGTACTTGTAGGATTGTTCAAGTATCTTTAAAACATTTTTATTTATTTGTTTTTTCAAATTTCTCTAGTATATTGAAAAATGACAATAATTTGTGATATAATAATAGATTCGATTCACTACTTCGTTAGTTATGACACCGACCACTAGGCAGCGTTGAAATCGCTTAGAAACAGGATGAACCAAGAAGTGTGCGTTCCTTCGTTAAGCATCACACCTGACAATCATTACACTGAAGAATGTCGAACAGCAATGTGCACTGAATGAATGGCATTACGAGTCAGCAACTTGTGTAGTGTTCATTCAGAACATCCAAATAACGAATCTTGCTTCTTGTCGAAACACTTTTAAATAGATTATATCGAAAATTGTTGCTAGATTCATATAGTTTCGGCTTTTGAGTACTTAATTCTAGTTTGGATTAGTTTGATCTCCGATTGAATTTGTGTCTCGAGATTTATTGCCCAACAGCATGCAATATATTGCAGAGTTATAACATGTGGGTTTTCTGAATTGTAATTTTTCATGTCATAAGTGAACCGTAAGGATTATTTTCTTTCAATTCGAGATTGAGATTTTAATGGTTACTCAGATTGAAGAAATTTTCCTTATGAGAAAGGTTGTATGAAAAGTTTCACTCAGCAAATCTTCTGGTCCAGCAAATAGAGACTTATTACTTGAAAAAAATTGTTATCAGGAAGATACAATATATTTCTTAGAGTATCCTGTACACAGGGGTGGAGAACGTAACGGGTATGTTTATAGAAAATTGTTGGTGAAAAGAGGATTTTCAACAATGATTTTCAAATTATTTTGATGCAGCATCTAGGACATCTCAGTTTTTATTGACCCTAAAGAGTTAAGGTTTCCACGACCCCCTAATACTTTTATGAGAAAACCCATACAGCCAATCAAATTATTTTGGTTTGAGTTATTGAAACAATTTCTCAATATCTCTTTAGGTATTAAATTTTCACAATATTTAGGTACTTCCTGAGTAGGGAATGCAATCTCGTTATACCAAGATCTTGCAATACCGAGATCCTGTGCAAGATCAATCTCGCACTCAAAATCATGCGCGATCTCGCAAGATTTGCAAGATTGATATTATGTCAATTTTGGTTAGCTTTCAGTGCTCCCACATGTTGTTGACTTATGTAACCAATGTACCGGCAACACGTGGCGCTAGGGCCACAGGGCGATAAGGGTGAGTAAGGCGAGACGTTTTCCGGTTGTCGTAAATTTGTCATTGTTTTGCGAGTCTGGGCGTTTCAGAGTGCATGGTAATCTGCAGATTTATAAACTGTTTCAATAACAGTGCAAATTGTGTAAGTCTATTTTGAAAACCAACGGCACGATCTCCTAAAGGCTTACTTATACATTTACTGTGCAATCACAAAATTGATACTTTTGATTGAAAAGTGACAGAAAATATAACTCTGGTTCCATCAAATTCTTCAATGCTGATCAATGCTTCCGCGTCAATAAGGCTACCTCCTCCAACCGGTAGGAAGAGGCAGAAACTATCTGATAACTTTTCGTCCCTACAAAAACTTTCTTTGGAGGAAAGAATTTCAAGGATGATTTCTAAAGAAGACTTTCAGATCTTTTTACACGTTGAAAGACTTGAAAGAATTATTTGCGACTAGTGACTACAAATTACCTGCATCGCTGAACTCCATAAAACAGATTGTTATGGTTTATGGCAGTGAAAATAAAAGTTTCGCAGGATCTTATGAATCTGAGAAAGAATAACCATAGATTCAGCCTTACTTTCGATGAATGGACTTCATGCAAAAACAGGCGCTTCATGAATGTGAATGTTCATACAATTTCAGAGATTAAAAATATGTTCTGGAATTTGGGTCTTGTGCGCATAGTAGGAAGCATGCCTGCAGAGAGTTGCATAACTATTTTGAAGAAGAAATTATCAGAATATGGCTTGTCATTAGATGAAGATAGTATGTGTTACTACAGATGGGGACCAGTGTAATTGTGAAGATTGGGCGACTCTTCAGCAGCTATGCTACGCTCACGGCATTCAATTCGGAGTTATAGATGTGATTTATAAATCCAAACGTGAAACCGAAACGCAAAAAGAAAGTACAAAAGACACAGTCGTAGCTCAGTAAGATGTGGGGGAGTCTGACGATGAAGAATTTGATGACATTATTGAACATGAAGGATTGACTGCAGATTACTCACTGTAGATGAAGTTGACTTAGTGCCAGAATTTGATCACTTTATCAAAAAAGTAAGTATGTATCACCAACGAAGAATGACATTCTTCAGAAATATATGTCAAACTCGTGCTGGACTGCAAAACACGCTGGTCTAGTCTTGCAGATATGATTTCCACATTCAATAAGGTGAATCAATGTGTAAGCAAAGCTTTGATTGATTGCAATCTTGGATTGAATATAAATCATAGCTTCTCAGACGAAGAATATCGTGCTTTTATCAGATTTAGAACTCGTATTTCAGCCTATAAAACTGGCAGTGGAAGTATTGTGTCGTCGAAATTCAGATTTGTTAACTACCGAAACTACTCTGCAATTTGACAGACCCTGTCCAATACGACGTATATTTCAATCAATCTGCTAGTTATCAAACTTCCAAACTGCCTTCAAAATCTTCAATCAAAAAAGAAATGATGAAGTTAATCGGAAGATTACACAAGAATAGTACCAAAGATGATAATATACGAAACAAACCCTTTACATCTTCAGTTGCAGATGAAGCCATGAATGATGATGACGATTCAATTCCATAAGCTGCAGTGAAAGAAAATAATTTAGAGCCTGAAATGGCGAACGCTTCTCTTAGTCTTAATGGGGAACTGGAAATCACATTGAAAGAGCGTTTTCAAAAACGTGTGGAAATTTTGTCATCGTCACCTGATATGATTTTGAAGAAAGAAATCAATTTGTACAAGTCAGGAGGGTCGAAAGGACAAAATCTACAGTTCGCGCACCATTGTCTTTTATCTGTAGTACCAACAAGTGTCGAGGCAGAACAGGCGTTTTCCTCAGCTGGTTATCTGGCATGCAGCATTCGGAGTCGGCTGGCAGATGAAACCCTAGATACTTTTTGAGGAGTTATTTTCAAGTTTTAGAATAAAATGTTAGTTTTTGAATAAATAACTGGTTAGAGCTTGAGATTTCATTTCTCTATTTTGCTCCCTAAGGAAAATTAGAGCCAATAGAAATTTGAATTATAGGAATTTTCGTACATTTTCGATGATCATTTCTTTACAATGTGAGATCTCGCACAATACAATACAATACTCACAAGATTAGAATTCCTGAATCTCGGGAATACCGAGGTTGATATTTTGGTGCGAGATTGCATTCCCTATTCCTGAGTGACGTGGTTCTCTTTTTCTTATTGTTTGATATTTCATTCTCTGAACCCAACCTGATGATATCACCTGAAGTCATAGGTGGTGCAGTCTGTAGGATACAGTGTAAGCATAAAAACGCTTTCCATGATAGTTCGAAAATCAATTCTGATTCTGATTAATTCAGAAAATTATTTAATGTTTTTTCATCAACTCACAACTTTTGTGTGAATATAGTATCGTTTGTACTTACAAAGTTCGTGAATTCTACAGAAGTAAATGCAATCGTTACTTTGAAACAGAAAACTAACGAGGTATTTTACTATATGTAATGAAATTTGATGCACGTGTAACTTCAGTTTTACTAAAAAAGTCTACAAAATGTGCATAATGTTAGATTTCTCTTGACTAATTCTGAGAAATGTACGTGAAATGATTCATCTTATCTAATGAGACACGTTTTATTAATATCTAAGATGATTTAACGTAACTTATGACTATATGTTTTACCATTATTCCTCATTATCCTTATTCATAATCGACATCGCCTGAAAATACTCCGACACGCATTTGAAATTTGGATATTGGTAACTGAAGCAAGACATACTCTGAAATTTCACTTCAACAATTCGATATTTCCAAGTAGATCTTCTATAAAACAGATCCTTGATTTATTTCAGAAGAAAAAGTCCAGAGGTGACAAACCTGGAAATCGGACAGGCCATGTTACTGGCCCTGTGATTTCAATCCAATCATTCTTAAAATTAAATTCGAAACGGTGATAATTCAAGTAGGAGGAGTTTTATCCTGTTGTATATATATTTTCTTCTAGCTAGAGAGAGTTCATCAAGATATCCATCAACTACTTCATAATCTCTCCTTAGGACGTTGAATGTATTATGGTTCATACTCATTACTGACTGTGTTAAATTTCCATCTTTTTCAGGCTAGAAATTCTTATTCGTTTACAGTGCGATAGGCTGCTTTTTCCTTTTTATTGCATAGTCTATATATAGGTTCTTCACGTTTCATTTCTATTTTGTGTAGATGTTTTCTTAGCCTCCTTCATTCAGTTATTCTACGATGCTTAGTTGTTATCTGCTCAATCTAAGAGCGTTTTGCAACGTTCTCCAGAAGATGTTCGGTTTGTCTATGTCCTGGAGTAAGAACCCAACTGTTAGCATGTAGCTTTCCTATCCAGGTGATGATCGTGTCCTGTACCATAGAGTTAGTTATAACGAAAGCTGGTTCCGAATCAAAAAATCGCGTCTTGGCGGCTTCCCTGGCAAGATAATTCACCACTTCGTTATCAGTATTCCCGCTGTGCCCTGGAAACTAAACCAAAGGTACCTGGTTCCGTTTAGCCAGCTCAGAAAGTAACTGCAGACATTCCCATATTGGCTTCGACCGCATTTCTCTCCTAACCAGATTGTTGATAGCCGCGATTGCTGTTGATCTTAAGGAGCCTATGATGCAGACCCTGGCTAGTCTTTGAAATTTATTTAGCTTTTATCTTACTCCCGTCAGCATCGCTTTTGTCCACCATGCGATAAAACAGTGCACTATCATTGGTCACACCATCGCAGTGTACAGCCACTGTACATTTTCATATTTAGTCCCCAGTCCCCACTTATTGCCGATGGCCCTTTTACTGACCCTTAAGGTAGTATTCAGCCTTATTTATGTCTTGATTGAGGTGAATATTCAATGTAAGTTTCCAAATGTGAATTACTCCAAGATATTTGGCCTCATTATTACATTCCATTCTGGCAGCATTATGCCATCAGTCTTTTTCATAAGTAAATAAGTGGTTAGTTTGACCTTTTCTGGTTTAACTATTTGGTCCCACCAGTCATCTGCCATTTTCAGAGATTCTTGTATGATACCTGAACTGCTTCCCTTTCACTACCACGACTATGTCAGCAGCATAGCACTGAGAGTAGAATTCCTTGTTTTTTGGGTGTTCGGAAGGTCGTCCACAACCAGATTTCACAATGTTGAAAATAACCCCTATATGCGGGCTTCCTCTGTGGATGTGGAATCTCCTGTTTGCAACAAACAATTTTGCTAAAGTTTTCTGTTTTTAAGCATGCGTACTCACCGCTTCAGCTATTGATGTTTTATATCTGCTGCAACAGCAATTTCTTGATTCTGCGTAGCCCACAAGGTGGTGGAGAGTGCTGATTCACATGATTTTTCTTTACTGATGCGTGCTGGTCGTCGTGTAGAGGTTGTTCTATGAAAATCGTTTTCATTGTCGCCAGAATGAACGAAGCTACACTGATAGGTCTACATGTCTTTGCCTGGGAGTAGGAGCTTTTTCGAGGTTTTGATATGAAGACTACATATGCTTGCCTCCACTGGTTGGTTACCCACCCTTAGTCTACTGTTGTCTGGTGGAGTTTGCAGGGCATAACATTCAATCGTATTGAAATTTTCAGTAATATAGTATGACATGGCTGCTTCGTTAGTACAATCGTACTATATTCACACAATATTCATACCTTAATGAAATAACTTTGAACAATTCATTTGGAATTTAGTTGCAAGAATTGATTTCCAAGTTGTTACAATAAAAGCACAGAAACATTATCAATCATTCCGGTTAACTTCTGTGAATGGATTAGAGTTAGTTGATAAAATTATACAAATTTCCAAACGAAAACGCGACCTGAAAATTGTGTGCAGATGTGATATATATTTGAGAAGAAAAAAACTATTCATCGAAATCAGAGTTGCCTATGGTCCATATTCAAAAACTCAAGTTTTCAAAAATTCTCAAAATTTCCAAATAACTCGAAGCTGAAGAAAGTTAGCTTGAATTTGTTGGCGACAATGAATTTCTCACGAAAAAAGAACACGGAGAAGAGGGACGGATATTTTTCTCCATTTTTTCTCTGAAACTTGGATTATTATTACGGTTTTAATTGAAATCGTGTTGAAGCTAATTTATCGTTCATTGTTCTTGAGTTATAAGACTTTTTTGTTCTGGAATATAGATGGTTGTGCCAATAATATCAGTTCATTTCTATTTTTCAGAAATGAGCAATGTTTTTGAATAACAACTTTAGAGGTGGTTTAATTTCTGAAGATTCTGAATCTGCAAATCCAAAATGGATCCATTTCGAAACCGTCTGTTTTTCTGTTAATACTATTTTCTCAGAAACAGATGTGAGAGAAACGGAGAAAAACATGTAACTTTTCAAAGTTTTCATACGATATGGTCGCTTCGTTAATTTTTCATTTGCAGTTATAGTTATGACCATCAAAATCAGATGGCATCTTTACTCATAACTCATTCTGATTTTTTTATTCTTGCACTTTTCGGTCTTGAAAAGACCAGTGTTTCAATATCACTTGGTTATAACTTCCCAATTTTTATATCGCCTTTGAAGCCTGATTTTGGATGTTATGCTTGTCTCAACTAAGACTTTTCTTATTTATTAATTGTCGGGAAAATATATTACTTTTTGTTCTTTAAGTATATCATAAGAGGATTTTCAGGGATTATTTAAGGATAACATCAACCTGATAACAATTTTTTTCACAAAACTAATTTTCAAGTGTCTATAGGCTGGATCATGTTAAAATGATCGAAATTAACCTCAAAATTTACATTCAACGCATATTCAGCATGACTTTATGTATAATTGTTGTTTTCCAAAACTAAAATAATTTGCGCTGCACCATGGTGAATGTTATGTGACATGCGACCAATATTTGACGCTACGTTTACATTCAGTCACATTTGGCATGAGAGATGCAGAGTGATGACGTGTTTCTCACGCTGTCTCTCCCCATGCCGTTGCCGTTGCCGGCGTTCCCCATTCGTTGGTTGTCTGATTGTAAACGTGGTACAAAAACAATTGGTTCATTGAGTTTTCGTCATTGCTCTGACTGCAGTGCACAATTATAACACAATCCTTTGAGTAGACTTAGATGTATACCGGTTAACCTCATCCTCTTCTTTTAGATGTTTTTAGCTGTAGATTTTTCTGCTACATATTACATCATTCTTATACTCATGTAAAATGCTAGTGTATTTATCTCAATCTGGCATATATTCTTACTTCTTTATGGGAGAAACATGACTTGACTTCTGGCAAGATTATATACCAATAACATAAGAAGGGAAATGGAAAATGTTATTATTTTTCCAGACGCAGAGTGATGCAATATGAATTGCAGTTAGGTTATAGGAAATTTAATTCAAACGAATTGAAAAGATGTAAATTTGCTCAAATCGTTCTTGTATATACTTGATGTGCTTCATAAAAATCACTTGTAAGAAATATTTATTTTAATGCTCCTTGTATATTATTATAATATTAAAATAGCTCTGTTCGGTTCTTCGTGGCGACTGTTATTCAATATGCAAATTACAAAAGACTAGGGGATATCGCATGTTTCCATAACACTCGAAACGTATGCCGCAATCAAAGTTAGAAATCATTTTTCATAAGTTGGTTTCATTGGTACTGATCTAAAATTTGCAACTTTCTTCTGGGCGATACCATTTCCGGTTGCACTGGACATCGACTACAACTGTTTTCATTGTGACTTTCAAATTTCTTTCATAGAAGGCATTCCTTTTCAAGCATCTTTTGTTAGGATTCAACCTATCTTAAATCAACCACCATTGATCTGTAATCCTTTTTCATCAAAATTTTCGGAATTATATCATCTTCTTTGCCCAACAAATTAACTCAGATTTAAGTGAGATTATAACTTTTGTTCAGTTTAACTAGAAAAGTATTAGTTTAGAGGACAACATCCTGCTTTGGTAATCGTATTTGAAGAAGACGTTCTTTTACAATTTAATTTCATTGAATTGGCAAGTGATTTTAGAACACCCTGTATACCGGGTGTAACTGAAACTAGGGCCTCCCCTGTAACTTTTTTTCTATTTGGAATATTTTGATGAAATGTGGGAATCGGATAGAAGACAACATTTTGAATTTGTTAACATCAATACGTTTGACATTTCGTTTCCTGTTATGCCAGAAATGATAACAACTTTCTATTTTAAAATAGGACACCCTGTATTTTTCTGGTAGTTTCAATTGTTCGTCTCATCCCACGATCTGTCGACATATTTTGGAAAGAAAATCACCGTCTTTTCTTTTGCAATTTTCATCTTTCGTTCTAGAAGGCCATGAACAGTGACAATTTGCTTAGCTCAACATCTCTTATAACAAAAATACAAGATTGTATCTGAAAATTAAATTACTCTCATTTTTCACGGGGTGTCAAAGTTAATAACAAAAGATCGAACAGTGAAAATGAAATAGTTATAATAAATGTTCAAAAATACCACCATTTTCACGAACACAACATTGATGGTTCCTCTAGCAACATTATCTAACTGGTGGTCTGTAATGCGTGCAATAGCCTGTCTCAAACGGTTCTCCAATACTTGTTTAAATTCAAATTATTTGAATTGTATGTATTTTATTCGCCCAATGAAAAAAAATGATAGAAGTACTCGATAGGTATGCACAAAATTTGCTTTTATCTTGATAGATTGTCTTCTGAGATTCAACTTATATTTATTAAATATCAAACTAAAAACGAACAATTAAAAACTGAATAAATTGTTGGAGGTGTCCTCCATATGCAAGAATACAGGCTTCTGTCCTTCTTTGCATTACCTGGGGTATTTCTTATCGTGTCACATATTATATTATTATTTGATTTCTCAATTCTTCTACAGTGTTCACTGGAGTGGTATAAACTAAACATTTGAGATATCCCCATAGAATGAAGTCTAAAATATTTAAGTCTGGGGACCTAGGAGGCCATGGTTCGTTCCCACCCCAACCTATCCATCGGTTGTTGAATGTATTATTCAAGAATTCTCTAGCTTCTACACTGAAATGTGCTGGTGTCCCGTTATGCATGAACCACATTATGTTTCTCAGCAAAAGTGGCACATCCTCGAACGATAAAGGTAACTGCTCCTCAAGAAATTGCCAATAAGCGGCACCGTTTAGTCTGTTAGGCAAAAAAAATGGCCAAATCAAATAATTTCCAATTATTCCGACCCAGATATTTAGTGAGAATTGTTCTTGATGATGAGAATCTTCAATCAAATGGGGGTTTTCCTCAGCCCAATAATGATTACTGTGCAAATTTGTGATAGCACTTTTCGAAAAGTTAGCTTCGTCTGTGAACATTATTTCACTATCAAAATGAGCATTTTCTCTAATTTTATCTAATAACCATCGGCAGAAATTTAGTCTTGAAGGAAAATCTCGAGGAAGTAGAGTTTGGACGCGTTGAATATGAAAAGGGTACAATAAAAAGTTGTGAAGAATCTTCCAAACTAGAACATGTGAAATATTCAACTGATTTCCAATTTTTCTTGAACTCAAATGAGGATTCAAATCTATACTTCTCAAAACTGCTTCCTCAATATCTGGAGTTCTCATAGTTTGAGTTGCTCGTTTTAAATGATTATTTGTAGTAAAAGTACCAGTTTCCTCCAACCTTCATTTGGAAAGTGCACCTGGTATAATCGCCTAGCATCTGTTGTGTTTCCATCAGCCAGACCGTACATGTAATGGATATCAGCCAATTCGGCGTTAGTAAAATTAGCAATTTTTTTTACAGCAATAACTTCAAAAGTCTTAAAACTAATCGTTAATTCAATAAACAATTCGATCAGACACTAGTTCAACTTTAGCAACTATCGAAATAAATGAATAAATGAAAAAAGTCAAAGGAATTTAGTGATTTTTTAATTAGAGATGCTTTCAATTTAGCGAATGCATATAATCGTTCAATGATAATTTGCTCGAGAACGCTCGGAGATACGAAAAAAACACAGGTGTCAAAAAAGTTTCTAAATTGAACGAAGAAGACGAAAATTAATTGTACGCTGATCAGTGGCTTACTGCGAAAAAGTTTGGAAGGACCAAAAGAGACATGGCCTCGGAAAAGAAAACACCTTGTGAATTTCAGTTGAAATCAAGGACGTGTTAAGATGGAGTCTGTAAAAATAGCTTGCATTCCAAATTTGGGCTAAATATCTTAAAAACTGCAGGAGTTTCGAAGAAAATACATTTTTTTCTGGAAATTTCAACACCCTGTAGCTCCGTAAGAGATTTTTCGGTCCCATGTTTATATGAACTTTTTTTCTTGAAATTGCACGTAGATTTACCCCCTCAAATTGTGACAAACAATTATTTTACACCTTATATGTGATAACATTTTCGAATAATTGAAAATCTTCCTATTTTGTGTGCAAAAATTCAGTTTTTCTGAGTTTTAGGTGACAAAATTAATTTTCGAGAACTATATTATATTATGTAGCTAAGGAAAAACTTAGATCAGCTTAAGTAATCTTAAAAATGGACATAAAAAAATCATTCTTTTTACTTCTTTGCAAATATTGTCGCGTTATTGAAAATTTCTGAAGTTTTTTATCTTATATTGGGTGAAATTCAATTCAAAATCTTTTTTCCATTCAACTTTTCTCCAAACTTCTCATTTTAAAAGCTTCAAACGAATAACGTGGGAAAAAAGCAAGTTTTCTTCACATTTCCGCCATATATAATCGTTTTATGACACATTCTCAAGTCGTTATCATGCTATCATGAATTCAAACTACTTACAAGTTTCCCTCATATATTGTAAATCTCTTGAACTTGTCTTCTCCCTAAATCTTTGTAAATAAGTAACTATAGTTATTTTCTATGAAACGATTTGAGCAAATTGGTCTTTAAGCTTAGGTATAGCTAATGTGCCGGACACAATGGCCACGTATTGTATTTTAACAGTTTGACAAACAAGGCGAAATCTACACGAACACACTTAAGTACCTGAACTGGGGCTTTACCACAATGTTCACGGTGGAATGTATACTCAAGATACTCGCCTTCGGCGTCAGGGTAAGCAATTTAGTTTTAAATGAGGATTTTTCATTTAGACCATAATACGGTTCCGATTTTACGAATATTTATGACAGAAAACAAAGAGTTTAGTGGAATTCTAATGAAAATCGGTGTAGTGAATGAATTTTTGGGACTATTTCATTCAATAATATGTTTCGGTTGATCTATAAAAGATGCCCTAACTATGTCGGCATAAGGTTGAGAAGCAATTATAAGAGGAAAAAATTTGAGTGACATACTTTGACTGATATAGGTAAACTATGTTTTCAATTTGGAAACTTTTGCATTTATTAACGAATTTTCATCCAATATTAACTTTCTAACAAAACTGAAACATCACTGTTATACTCTAAATCAGCGGTGCTCAAACTTGAACTGCTGGCGATCTACCTCATTTAGACTATTTACGATCGACTCTGTGAGGCTGCAAGTATGTGTGATGCAGGGTTGTCGTACATACGTACACACGATACACCCTACCTACCGAGGTAGGGTGTACCGTAACATATATAGATATTAGCTCTCCGCCCAAAATACATTATTTTAGACAAGGTTTAGGTTAGTTTTAGTTAGGTTCTTCTCTATAATATCAATGAAAAAACTCATATGTATTCAAAATTGCGAGTATATTGGTTGTTACAAAACGAAAGAGTTATATATGGTGTTAAACTTAACTAAGGAGTGATTTTTCATAAGATGGTACGTAACCACTGAGTGCTAATCGCAAGCATTATGACATATGACCGTCAGTTAGTCGATTGCGATATTTTGACTCAATTATCTTCATTTCAGAAAATGCAGACTCGCACAAGTAAGTTGACCCAAAATTGCCGTCAGTATAAGGGCGATTTGCCTTAGATTCGCATAATTATCTTCAGATATGAAACACCAGAAATTTGTATCAGATGATGTAGCTGTAGATGTATATCTGATATAATTTGCAACAGAACATGAGTTCAGATTAAACTGACTTGCTATTTCAGTAGCTAATTTCTCAACGTTTTTACATGAAAAAGGATAACTCATAAATGAAGCTATATTTACCAATTTACTGCAATCATAAAAACGCATTTCGAATTGTCCCAAAATATCTGATAATTCAGCCTCATATGTATCATAATTCAACTGAGGAATCCCTGCTTTCAAAGATGGAAAATGTTTCAGATCTTATTCATTTGATCTATCATAAATTGTAATTTACTTTTGAATGCGTTCACTGCGCTAATCATCTCAATAATAGTTTTTCCTTTACCTTGAAGCTCCAAGGTAACGGTGTTCAAGTGCATTGTGATGTTAGTCAAAAATGCCAAATCTGGCAGTCATTTTCGTTTTCAATATCTGAGTGTCATCACCTCTTTCGTCAAGAAAAGCTGTTATTTCGGGCAATGATTTTTGAAACCTTTCTAGGAATTTTCTGCGACTCAACTAACTGACGTTCGTGTGAAGAACTAAATCAGTGTATTCAGCTGACTCCTATCTTCCAACTGCAATCTGATCTCATCTTATCAAATCCCTTAATTGAAAAAATTTTTTTGCAGATGTTGTAGTTAGTGAGCTGTTCTTAATACTCCAACACTAGCCAGCTATCATGTGTGCGTTCCAGTAGCCACAATCCGAAAGTTCAGGTGGAATCTCTTGCCCTGTTCTTCACTCATACCACCATGATAAGTAGGAAAATACTCTAGGTCGTTGGGAAAAAGTGATACTTGATGCTTATGTTACCTCCAAACATTTGAAAGTTACTCATTGGTTTTTCACGTGTTGAGAATAGTTAGAGTTTCGTTTATTTCGCAAATAATTCTGTACAAGCCAAACAAACTCATTTCATGGTTTTTCTCAATCGCTGTCATAGTTTTCAAAAAATGATCTTATCTGCTGCCCTTCAAGGACGTCCGCTTTAATCTTTTCCACACCACTCAATTCTGAAACAAGCAAAGGAAACAATTTACATTTCTATTAAGGGTTTTAGCAAATTGTTTCATGAGACCTATTTTAAATGCAACGGAGGTAATATTATTCTATTCCTTGATACTAATAACCTTGTTGTCCTGGAATTTGTGATTCCCGTGAGGCCAATTCTTCTCTAACCCAGTGTTGATTTTAGTTCTACTTTACTACAAGCAGAGGATACATTGTGTAACCACTTTATTGATCTAAAAGAAAGTGGACTATTTTTAAATCAACTTATGTGTAAGCGAACACATTTTAGTCACCTTTTCGACGAATCAATAAACAAATGCCATTAAGTACAAACGTTGTTTCACCTTCTTCGTCATAATAATTAGGAAATTCTGTTCTCTGGTGCAGTATTCTGCTACTGAGTTACTTACGTTTATCCTAGAAGCCATGATTTTGAAACAGACTTTGAAAGTCCCAGATCTCGGATTAGGTCGTTTAAATCATCTTGATTATATTATTTCGACGATTCAGGTCACATACAAAGTCATCATTAGTACTACCAACGTTAATTAATTTCTGCTGTGACCAAACAAAATATCATTCATCTTGGTAGTTATCGTATTCTTTCCAAGTCATAGCAGTTTCGTACCGGAAAGTTTTTTCGGTCTTATTTGTCCATAAACGTAGAAAATTCAACGTACGTTCCACAAACCTTTTGAGGTTAAGTTATCACGCAATTTCATCGGATGCTCAAAGTAACTTTTGAGAGCTTTGCTTACGAACTCTCTCATATATACTTTCCACAAATGAAAATGAATTGAATCATTCACGTAAACTCTTCTTGACGATGCCATATCGAATTATAGCAAGTGAAATCAAAATTTTCGAACTAGCATCATATTATTTCGGTTATTGAGTATATTTTCAATAAATCTATAACTCGTAAATAAAAGCTGTTATTAATGGAATGGGGAATATCAGTGACGTCAAATTAGTAAACAGCAAGAAACATAACATGAGATATTCCTCATTCATCAGACGAAAAGTGCAATTTAGTTGTTCAGTGTTATCTATAATTCGCACACTAATCTTGTTCCCTTAGTTTCTAGATTTGGTTTATTAGGTTTACTAATGTTGTTTCCAAATTTTGTAACCATTCTCCTTCAAGTTAGTAAAAAACATTGCTGGAATTTGGATACTCGGATAGTCTTCAGCTAGTCGCTTACAGATGTTTGAATGCTTTCAAGTGTCCCAAAATGAGTTTCTTTGAGGTGATTTTCATTTATCTGGAGAAAAAGTCACAAGGACTCATGTCTGCTGAATAACTAGGATTGAGAGCCACTGGGATGTTCTTCTGGCTAAAATCTACAATATTGATATTTCAGTGTTACATGGCGCAGTGGCTTTGGGGCTCTTTCTATGCTTTGGTGTTTGGTTTCTGAGAAAACGGGTAACATTTTCAATTGATCTCAAAAAGTCAATACTCCTCCCATTTTCTGAGATCACTTTGGTCACTTGAAGGCCTTCCGCTTCATGATTCATATTCAATCGACTCTCTTCCTTCTGAAAATACCTTAGACCACTGAAAACCAGGGCTCTTGACTAAAAATTCTTCTATAAAAGCCTGCCGAAATTTTTCAAATGTTTCTGTTGCATTTTGTTCAAGTGTAAGGCTAAACTTAATAGCACGGTACTCAAAATTGATTTTCAGAACGCACAAGAGAGACAATCAAATAACTGTAGTTAGTTCAATCTTTTATTGAAGGCGTATCACATATGGTCCTGACGCTGCTCGAAGTCTATTGTCCCTTTCAGCTATTACTACTTCTGGAAAAAGGTGGATATGCAAGCAAGTCTGCAGATGGCGCAGAGTTGGCCGTTTGTCCACAAGCTCGATCGTTTCTTCCTCTTGTACCTTCTTCGCAGGGCTATGTTGCTTTTTCTTCTAACATGAATGAGATTTGTCAGTGATTAAAGTGGAAGCAATATATGTTCCAGTCATCCATTGTAATTTGCACTTTTGATATTGTTATCTACCTAGTTGCGGTTTGTATCTTGGAGTGTTCCCTATTATCCATAACCTGAAGCTCTTGGTTTCATCACATAGCGTTCTAAATATGGTGTGATGTTAGAGAAGTTTATTTGCTCCTTATCTCTTTTATGGTAATGATCATTGTAGTGTCTGTCTATACTTTGTTGTCCTTGTTGGTTCAAAGAATTTCAGTAAACTCCACATAATTATCCTACTTCGTTCTTCAAATCGTCTGAGTAGATTTTCATTGTACTTTTAGACACCAGTCATCTATTGCAATTTGCACGTTGATATTGTAATCTACCTGGTTGCGGTTTTTATCTTGGAGTGTTCCTCATTTTCCCTAGCATAGAGCACTTGGTTTCATCACATAGCGTTCTGAACATGGTGCGATGTTTGAGAAGTTCTGCTCCTACTTGTCCCGAGAGCAGACTGGAATACTTATGATATTCTGCTTCTTGAACTGATGATGTAGACCTTGAACTATTCGTGTGTCTTGTCCTAATTCTCAGAAATGTTGTTGAAGAGAGCAACATATGATGATGCCAGATGATCTTTCCAACTCAGCTCAGAAAAACTCGATATATCTACAAGGATAGCCATGATTGTCTTTTCCCGGAAGACTTTAATTTATTTGGTCTATTATAGCTGGTCAGACCTAGTTAGCTTTGTGCTCAAGACATTGCAGGGTCTGTCTATACTTCATTGTCCTTGTAGGTTTTAAGAATTTTCGTATACTCCACATCATTATCCTACTTCGTTCTTCAACTCGTTTGAGTAGATTTTCATAGTACTTTTAGACATAGGCCTCATTTTCTCGCTATAATGAAATGGTTGATAAAAGATGAACTGAAATGGAATCGTGTCTAATTCTACTTGCTCTGTAACACCACGCAGTTTGCGAAGATCTACAGTTCACAGGCGTGAGTTTGTTTCTAGGACTACTTTCTCAAAGAAAATATATCCTGATGCTGTTTCAAGTCTATTGCCTCTCGAGTTGTCTCATAGTCCGATATGCGTTGAGCCGATTGTGCCTTTTGGTGACTCCTTTTTTTCTTGCAGATGGACTAACTTTCAGCTATTGCTACTTCTGGAAAGAGGTGGAAATGCAAGCAAGTCTGAACAAGGCGCAGAGTTGGCCGATCGCTTCTTCTTCTTGTACCTTCTTCACAGAGCTATGTCGCTTTTTCCTCTAACATGGATGAGATTTCTTAGCAAAGAAAGTAAAAGCAATTTATGTACCAGTCATCTATTGCAATTTGCACCTGATATTATCATCTACCTGGTTGCGGTTTTTATCTTGGAGTGTTCCTCATTTTCCCTAACATAAGGCACTTGGTTTCATCATATAGCGTTCTGAACATGGTGTGATGTTTGAGAAGTTCTGTTCCTACTTGTCCTGAGAGCAGACTGGAATATTGTAAGAAAAAAACACAAGTGTGAGCTCAGGAAATGTAACAGGGGAACCATACTATCTTGGATATGATTCAATAAACGAGTGAAAAAAACCTGAAGAAAAAACTCTCTTGCTCTGTAACACCACGCAGTTTGCGAAGACCTACAGTTCGCAAGCGTGAGTTTGTTTCTAGGACTAGTTTCTCAAAAAAAATATAGAGTGGAACGGACAGCCATATGCACAATTCTGATTATATTTCGATAAGTCACCCTTTGCATCTAACTAAGCTTGTTTGGTTTTAGGTAACCAAGCAACGACCCAATACCGTAACGTTAGTCTGATGAGAGCAGTGTATAACATAAATTTTAGAGTATTTAGTGGAGATGATTAAGAATTCTGATACAATTTTTTACATTAGGAAGTGATGCTATGTTGATTCTTCTTGGTTCTTACAAAATAGGAGCTACATGAAGGTCACACTCAATATCAAGATCATTTTCTGCATTGTTTGTATATTCCTACACTACGGTGTGTAACCTTATCTGGGTTTCAGGTGTTCATGTTCGAATTGAATTATTGAGAAATAGACAATCAAACACTAAAGCAGAGTCATATATCTTCTGTGTTGTGGCTTCTGAATAAAAACAGAACGATGTGTCCTGAAAGGTTTAAAGAAAAAACATTAACATTTCAGTGATTAATAGAATGTAACGATGAAAGCATCATTTCCAGAATTCTATCAGACTTATAACCAGTTTTCATATTAATACTTATAATACTGAATGAAATTTATATGGATCTATATGAGAGTAATGATATAGTTATAATCAATAAAACTAGAAAGGACAATCATAGTATACCTGAATCAACACTTAACTAGCTTTATGTAGACTCTGAAGTTTGTTAATATGAACAATTCAACAACTTAATGGGTGTATTTTTCCTTAATTTTGAATTTTGGATTTCAGAAAATACCAAACTATTTCAGTCAAAGTACTGTTCAGTTATGCTTATGCTTTCTCTATTGAATGAAGTGGTTCATCTTAATTCATTTCAAGTTGAGATAAATTTATCAGAATGAGTATAACGCTAATGAAGATGTCTTCTTCTGTAGCTCTACACTTGTTAAACAATATATTTATTTGATTAGGTTGAATCGATTTCAAGTATAATTCTATAGTCAATCGAAATGAAATGAGAACATAATGTGTGAGTACATGAATTCATTTATGAGTATTTCGAAGAAATTGTTGTTGTTTCATTTCAATCATAATTGATTATTAGAAAAACATAAATTTGGTGTATTGTTCGACTAATTCCTCAGACGGATTACTTCTGTAATTTTGGTCTTTAATATAATCTCTTATTGCTTGAACCCACAGCTCTAGTTCACAATTGCACAATTTCACAAAATATTGTGAAACGCTCTTTTCCTTTATGATTAAGACCTTTAACAGAATTTTTCATGTTAAACTTCAAAGCTACCGAAAATATTCCCCACAAACACTTCAATTCAGGAAAACTGATATTCATGTTTACTTTCTAATCAAAACCTTATATAAAAATGTTTTGTCTTTGAAACCCAACGTACTCCCATACAATATTTTCAATCCTTAGGGGTTGTATTAGAGAAAAAAGTAGAATCGTAACCCGTATGGAAGTTTTTTGATTAAATGTACTACAGAATTTCTTACAAATTATCTTGTCCGGACTACAATTAATTCCACATAGCTCAGAGTGGCTGTTCTTGCTATGTCAAATTTCTTCGAGCATTTCATAACATTTATATCAGGATCACATTTTATATTATCTAATATGAGTTTGAATTCCTGGATTATTCATTGGTTGATCAGTTGAAGCAAATACGTCGTATTGGTAGGTAAAAATGCCACTTATATATTTAGATGTATAGTTTCGAATTCGCGATGACTTGGTGCATTGTCCACAAATAGAATAGCCTCGAAGTCTAAATTCTTCTCTTTTTAAATAAGTTTCAACCAACAATTTCGGAACCAGTCACAACAAATAGCATTTGTAACCCTTGCTCCCTTATCAGCACTCCAAAACACTGACAGGTCGTTCTCCTTTTGATTTTTTAAAGCATGTGGATTTTACAATCTATAAAACATCAGGGGTTTAATGACACAATCTCCAGATGCATTAGAACATAGTAGAAGTGTTACTCTATCCCTTGCTGCCTTAAATTCAGAGGCAGGCTTTTTGCTCTTGGAAATGAATGTTTTTGGCATTCTCCTTCATAGCAGTGTAGTTTTGTCTACATTGAATACTTGCTCAGGTTTGTATCCTCCATCAGCTACTAGGACTAAAAATTCTTGTGGATTTCTTTCTGCTGCAGCAACGTCTGCAGATTCTGATTTTCCAACGATATTAATACACCTTAAATTTATTGAACAAACCTTCCGATGCTTGAAATCCTTCACTATCGCAACTACCACCAGGTTTTTTGAAAGTTGCGTAGTGACGCTTTGTCTTTTCCTGGATAATTGGAACAATAAAGGCACTTTCCTTTGGTTTCCATAAGTGCAACGACACTTCCATTTTTCTATATCTGGATCACGAACAATTTTCACTGAAGATACAGACGACCTTGTTTCATCTTCGGATTTTCATCGGTCGTAGGGGAGAGTCAGGATTACAAAAGAAACTCTAAGAAAAAAGATCTATTTTCAATCTATATGATGAACAAAACATACTCCTCTCAACACTAATGAAATAAGGAATGAAAATTCTCATTTTTATAACTGTAATGAAGTTTAGAAGGTACTATCAAATATTTGTCACAATCATTTCTGGGAGGAATCTCCGGACACAAAAAATCTGACTATGCCGATTTGCAAACATCACAATAGTAGAAAGATGACGAAATGACGATGGATCAATGTCAACACATTCTTCATGAGCCCATTCTTTGCACTTGTGACACTGAATCCAGTGTTCATCGAAGGTTTCCCCACAAATTATGTATTCTGTATCATGATTTGTTTCTTCCCTAGTTAAACTCTGGATATTCTTTCTCGATCTCATTTGACTGATTGCTGCTTTTGTTCTATCAGTTGCAGCCTTGGATTTATTGGCTACAGCCTTGTTTGCTACCAGTGCAAATCTTTAAATGGAGAGGATATCAGAATCTCACTTTTTTGGGTTTTTCGAGAACGGACTGCAAGACGCTTCCTTGAGGCGTTAGGGAGAGGACAAATTTCTGAAGCAATGCATTAAAACTAGGGGATGCAACTGCTCCTGCACAATTTTTCGCAGTAGGTGGCTGCGTGCTGCCACTTTTTGATGGTTTTGATGCCTGAGTAGTGGTCGACTGCTGGACTCAACTGGTGGATGGTTGCTGGGTAGAAATAGTTTGATGGCTGTTTGATGCCGCTAGTGGATGGCTGCGGATTGAAAGAAAGAAATAGAAAGCATCTATTGAATGGATTAATTCCGGTGCATTTGAACCCATTTTGTGCTATTTCTAGTCTAGCTGCCTTAGTGAAAGCCGAATTGACAAGGGAAGCGATGTCATAGTCTCGTTCCTGGGTTTTGTCTCGTCCACATGGCACTTGCTGAACTGAATGATGACTGGAACGGCTTGAAAAACACCCGGTCTAACGGTTGCACTTTGTGAGTTGTGTGTGGTGGTGTGCTGAGCAGATGGATGTGATTAGCACGAGCAAACTCTAACACTGCCAATTCTTTATGGCTTCCATGACCATCGAGAATCAGAAGAACAGGGTGTTCCCTCGAAGGCTGTGCGTGCTGTTTGAAGTGCTGGAGCAATTTCAGGAATATCTCACCATTCGTCCATCCACTTTTATGTAGAATAGCTATCAGATCAGAGAAATGGAGATATTTCAAGGTATTCGTGTATGTAATACGTAATAGATTGGTTTTTGGTGATATGATCAACTAGGTTTGAACTATTTCAATAAGTGTTCGAAATGTTGCCCGTTTCTTCGTAGACACAACTTAATCTTTCTAAGGAAAGGCTGTTAAACTCTCGACATTATTTGCAGATTAACTGACTGAAAGGCATCGACTATTCTCTGTCTCATATCCAACTGCGTTGTAAAAGGAATCTGGTAAACGATGCCCTAAATATAACCCTACAGAGAAAAAAATTGTAACAGGACCGTCACGTCCTATCCATTTGTTTGTAAATACATGATTCAAATGCTCCCTAACCTGAAGTGAGTAATGTGCCGGTGCTCTATCCCGTTGAAACCACAAATCTTGTCCAATATGCTTTGGTACATCGGCGAGTAACATTGGTAGATGATTTTGCAGAAAATCTGACTATATTTCCCTATTGAGGTGCTCTTTTCAATACTTAAAGGTTTTAAAGTTATTATTTGAAATAACAGTCTTCAATATGAGGTTGACCACCTGAGATAATATTAGTTGAACAATATCAAATTTGTCGAGGAAACAATGATTATTTTTTCACGAAAAGAACCTACAGAAGGACGTCTTGCTAAGTTGTATAAAACTCATTCAAAGCACGACAACGTACACCAACTTTTTTTATAAATATAAACTTACGGGGTAGGTCATGTTGAAATATTTTCGACAATTAGCAGAAGTCCAGTTGAGATATTCGATTCATTTGATTGAAAACTATTAGATATTGAAATATTCGAATTGCTAGATATAATATTCTCTCTTAGACTTCTTATAAGATTATCTTCGTGTGTATTATTTGTATTAAGTACGCAGTAGAATTAAAATAGGCTATAAACGGTGTAGATACTAGTATCTATGTAGTTAATAAGCTTCTGTACCTTTTTTATTTGAAAAATCAACGAAATCTAACGTGTTTCTAAGAAATATCATTGTTAGGCTATCCCAATAATTTATGGAGACAAAAACTTGGATTCATATTTTTTGAAATTGTAAAAATATTCGTGGCTAATTTTCTCGAAATGCTAACTTTATCATGGAAAATTATCAAACAATTCGTTAGATATCAAAATATTCTTCTTGAAAATAACTTATTTATGAATTCAAAAGAACAAGTTGTCTTCGCTATGAGGGCCAAGAAAAAAACCGCCTAATTATACAGGGTGGTTCCAGATGAAAGGGTCATACTGTGTTGGGGTATAGAATATCTCTAGGCCTTTCAGAAATGGTGTACCGAAATCATCAAAGCTTCAGAGTTTTCAAAATAAAAGGGGATTTGTTCCTTTTAGTGAAACGTTTAATCATTTATAACTCGAGAACCCGTAGACCAAAATCCATGAAAATTTGTAAATTTACTAGGCCCGTCTTATTCAATTGACTCATGAAGGAAAAAACAAAGGAAATGTCTGTATTCAGCAAAAACTTCATATTTTCAGAGAACGGATAATATAGACATCCTATATATGAGTAATCTGAATATTTTCTGTATTTGTGAGCTATAACTGTCCAACACGCGTGGAAAAATCATGGCACCGTTTTCACTTTCTTCGAAATCAACGATGAAGATATGATGGTCAGTAGTTTTCAGGTTATACAGAAAACTCGTGTTAGATACAAGGTAATTTAGGGGTTTTCGAATGAATTTTCAGTTATTCTCTAGAAAAGAGCTACTAAGCATTTTTGCTGCTTAGTAAAATGAAGAATGAACGGAAAAACGAGGCATCCGATATAATTTTCCGAGCAATTTCATAATTGTGGATATCCTTCGTTCTTTATCAATGGGTGCATTTGTAGAAAATTAATCATTCATTGCAATTGAATCAGAATATTTAAGGTAATCGCATCGAGAAGAAATGCTACTGTATAATTCATAAACCCATGTCTCATCACCAGTTGCAATGCTTTTCATGAATGTGGAATCGGAAATGTCTTCAGCGTCCTTCATGCGATTCAAGTTTTGAAGAATATTCAGGTTTTTCGAAACTAGTCGAGCGACAACACGTTTCATGCCCAAACAATCACATAAAAAAAATGGTATGAATTGATTCGATAGACACAGATAGTTCATTGCTTATCGCTCTCAAACTTAATTGACGATTTTCAGTATCACTTTCCTCACTTCTTTGATGTCAACTTCAGTTAAAGATGTTTATGGCCGACCGATCTTCAAACACATCTCAACCGCTGTTGAATGCACTGTACCTTTCATATGCATATGTTTTTGACAAAGTCGAGTCACCGTCAGCCTTCTGTAACATTTTCAGCGATTCGGCATATGAAATTTCATTTGCAATACAAAATATGAGATGCAACCTCTGTTCCAATTCTTTATGCATAGTGAAAATCTCAAAACATACTCATGAGAACTGACAAAATCGAGCACTGTGAATAAGCGTCATGCCAAAAAACTACGCTGTTGACTATGATACCCAGTTGGTGAATGTTCTCTTCAGAGGAAATTTCCTGCATGATTCAAGAAATTTCTCCAAAAATGACTTTTCTTGAGAACATTGTTAATTGCGTCTTGTTCGCGTTAAAATTGACCAAGTTTGTTCCACCCCATTCTAATATCTTCTCCAAGTCTGAATTTAGTGGCATTCTCTATTGGTATCTTTGTCGGCGTGACTCTTCAGCAGTTATTAGACGATCTGCAACAGAAAAAAAGTTGGAGACAGTATGGAGCCTTGGGGTACTCCCGCATTAACCTAAAAGTATCATACATTACATCACCCAAATCGGTGTGAAGAAAACTAAGAAATTTTTATTTTAGTTTATTCATTAATGCTGCGTGCCGAATCCTGTTGAAAGCCTTGGAGATAACAAGAACAATTGCATATCTTCCTGGAAGGTATTGGATCTTTATTGCATGGCTGTATGAATTTACCAGCAGTAAAAACAAGGTTGTGGTTGGAATTGCTTAAGGGTACTGAGACCCATAAGCGAAAGTCATCTGGATTTGAAACCATTCGGATTATCCATATCATTTTTCCTATCAATATTACTCGTTTCTAAAATATATGAATTTTGGGTTGTTACCTGACCTTTCTTCTGTTTTTTCTTTGTGTCGGTTATGTAGCCTAATAAATGTGTTAAATTTTATCAATTGTGGTCAACGAGGTCTCGAGTTATGAATAATGAAATATTTGACCAAAAACAAATAATCAACCTGTTTCTTGAATACTTTGATTACTTACATATCCTAACTAGAAAGACCTGGAGTTATTAATGCCCCATTTACAATATTACCCTTTTGTCCGAAAATATTTGCTAAAAGGATTGTATGCTACACTAATGAGTCTGGAAGAAGGATAAAACTGATAAAATTTCGAGACAGAATTGAATATTATCGCCAGTGCTTTCTTGTTGTTTATCGACATGAAGAATTATTAGATAATTCAATATTTCTTGTATTATTTTTCCTGATGAAGTTTGCATTTGCCTACGATTTCAGTTAAATTAACCTTTCATTGAACAATTCGAGTATGAAACAATCTTTCTTGAATCGTTGGAATAATATTGTAAATAATTTCGAATTTCTTCACTTTCAATTTATGTAGCACGTTTTCCAACAAAAATTATAACCATCAATATGATTATCTTTCATTTGATTCATGTATCCTCAATTTGTGAATAATTGTTTTATGGGGATGTCTTAACTATTTATTTTGTATAATTTTCCTCCCTTTCCTCGTTTTCCTTTCCTGGCTTGTATATAATCACTATGCTTTTGTGTTGCATTGCCGTTTGTGTGCATGTTTTGTTACACACTGGAACACTAATCAGAACACAGCAGGAATGGTTGATATTAAGGAAAACTATATTTCAACATTGATTAAATCAGTGTGCTTTGAAGTAGTAATAAAATGATATTAAAGACTACATGGAGAAATCTTTGGGTCGAAGGAATACTGCAGAGGTGCTAGAATTCAGAACGTTTCCAACATAAACCACGAGAAAATATTCTGGATTGAAATAACATTAAATTCTTAAATTCAATTGACGAGGCTTTTGTATGAAAGAAACCCATTTTCGATTTATTTAAACAAAGATCGAATTAATACTACAAAATTATCTCAACAAACGTATACTTATATAGACTAAAGAGGCGATCCATTCAGAGTTACCTGTATTTGAACTAGTGTTTAAGAACCAAGTTCAATAAGGGTGAGGAGTTATTTATATCTATCTGGTCAATAAGAATTTCTGGGGAATACCTAAATCTGTTGATTTCGAGTACTTCCAGAAGGTTGAGTTTTATACCTCTATTCTCAGAATGTAGGATTGCAAATTCTGAATTGAAAGAATGACTCTTTTCCTAAGATGATTAGAATAATTCGCATCGGTTTTTCCATTAATGAACTGCGTTTATGTTCTGAGATTCTTACATTGAAATTTCTTCCTGTTCTACCTATATAATAGTAATTACAATCTGTAAATTCCAATCTATAAACACCTGATTTATTTTGTTCATTAATTGGAGACTTATAATTTCTGATAAATAAACCTAAATTTGTTGATGTCCTGAACGCTATATTCAAATTTGAACTTTTAAGAGAGATTTCACATTATTGCTAATCTTGCCTGTATATGTAAAACTATTGAATTTTTGTCATGATGTTTACCGATTGGATAAATATGTTGTGAAGCTAATTTTTGTTTTTTCTTATATAATATGTTGCTAACTAAATTTGCAGCATAACTATTATTTATTGCGATCTGTTTTATCAAATTCAATTCTTTGAGATAACTTTCACTAGACATTGGTGTGTTTAAGAGTCTATGTATATAATTATGAAATGCTGCTACTTTGTGTTGGTGAGGATGTGCCGATGTATAATGTATTGTGATATCTGTATGAGGAGGTTTATGATAAATTGAAAACTGGTGTTTATTATTTGATCTTGTTCAGAAGTGAATTTTATGTTTGGGTGCAGATTGTTGATGAAATTTTCGAATACAGTGAACTGTCTGTTTGTTCCTGTGAAACACACAATAACGTCATCGACATATCGATACCAATATAGGAAATGTTTACTAAACGGGTGTTCATGAATAGTTTCTTCTATATTATCCATGGAGATTTCTGCCAACATAGGGGTTGAGGGGTTTCCCATTATAAGTATCTCATCATTTTTATAAAAAGAGTCGTTAAATAAAGAATAATTTTGAGATACGCAAAATGTAATAAAGCCATAATGTCATATTTAATTCGTGGGTTCGTCTTATTTTATGTTAACAAATTTTTGATTATATCATACGGTGGAATACTTGGAAACAAATTCTTGACATCGAAAGACGCTAACTTAACATTACCTGGTACGACAACATTTTCTACTTTTCTTATCAAATCATTTGAGTTACGAATCGAGAAAGACGGTTTAAAATCACAAAATTTATCCAGAATATGTATTAAAATTTGGAAATCTAGAATGCTGGGGCATTCTTACCAACATAAAGTTGCAGCACTTAATAGTTATATACATAGACGCTTAAGCACACCAATTTCTAGTGAAAATTATCTCAAAGAATTGAATCTGATAAAACAGATCGCAATAAATAATGGTTATGATGCGAATTTAGTTAGCTACATTTTATATAAGAAAAACAAAAATTAGCTTTACAACATATATATCCAACCGGTGGGCACCAAGACAAGAAATTCAATAGTTTTACATATATAGGCAATATTAGCAATATTGAGAAATCCTTCTTGAAAATTCAAATTTGTATATAGCGTTCAAAACATCAACCAATTTAGGTTCATTCATCAGAAATTATAAGTCCCCACTTAATAAAGAAAATAAATCGGGTGTTTATAGATTGGAATGTATAGATTGTAATTGGTTTTATATAGGTAGAATAGGAAGAAATTGCAATGTTAGAATCTCAGAATATAAACGCAGCTTCATCAATGGAAAACCGAATTATTCTAATCATCTTAGGGAAAAATTCATTCTTTCAATTCAGAATTTAAAATCCTACATTCTGAGAATCGAGATATAAAACTCAACCTTCTGGAAGTACTTGAAATAAAGAGATTTAGGTATTCCCCAGAAATTCTTAATGACCAGATAGACATAAATAACTCACTTATAGAACTTGTTTCCTAAACACTTGTTCAAATACAGATAACTCTGAATGGATTGCCTCTTTAGTCTATATTAGTATACGTTTGTTCATTGTAGTATTCATTCGCTCTTGACAAAGAAACTGCGTATCGAAACGCGTCGAGCATTTATTACTATATTTTAGTGGAAATCTTTATTTAATTAAATATTAAATTATTAATTGAAAATGTGCAAGAAGGATTTCAATATTCATGTCAACTCCGTGGTAGCTTTATTTCAATTTTAAGATGGTACCTCCTACTTCAAACTTCGTGTTTCTTGATACAAAATGATGTGTTGTTATTGTTAAGAGGGTCCATTGCATATTACGTGACTTATAAGCGTTCAATTTTCTCCGGGTTCAAGGAATTCCTGGAAATTAAAACACATACTCTGCAATAGAAGACTAGAATAATTATCCAAAATTTCAAATGAGAATAATCATTAATAATAGTACGGCTTGTTCTTCATTAAATATGCATGTTTCAAGAAAATAAAAATCAGAACTTATGCTTATTGAAAATGCTGAGCCTATATTTTGTATTCCTAGAGGGTGTTTCCCATAAACATACGCGTCTTGGAAAATTGCCATTTGAAAGATAGTTTACATAAATTTATTCTCTCGATAAATCGTTGAAAAGAATATGGAAGTGAATATATTAATGTAGAATAATTGAAAGCTTCAAATCAGATTCCTACTAGCTTCTCGTAGAAAAAGTGTACTTTTGGTGAAAAAAAATTAGCCATCAGAATTTGGTAGTTAGGCATAATTGAAACAAGAATCATCTAATCTCATATTCAAATAGCAAAATTAACATATTCAGAAAACTCACTAGCTCGAATACAGGGCGTCCCCAAACTGTATGACTAACTTTGAATTCGAAGATATTCAGCTTCAGAAATTTCTCCTCACGGGTTCTGCAATCACAATTTTCAAAATACGAGAGCAATTCTATGGTGTCACCAAAATGCAATGAAATACTTATTTTGTTGTACAGAAGGTGACATTCGTTACCGTACTGAAATGATCATCAAGAAAGTTGGGTTAGTTTTGTTTCATAAATATAAACTACGATAGATAATTATTGTTTTGCAACCTCGAGTTGATAATGTCGAAAATATAGTCATGATCTATACTTATGGTTTTTGCCATGGGAACGAACGGGAAACTGCTAGAGAATACCATCAAAAATTTCTTCAAAGACTTCTTCCTGTTCGTATAGTTCCTACTTCGGTATTTGAAAGACTCAGTAAAACGGAAATAACTACACCAAAACATATACAATCTCGTCAAGTCAACATACAAGAGAGGAACTACACCCTTAGAATAAAGAATGCAGGGGACGAGCAGCATTGGCTCACATTCTGCCGCTGGATTCTGCAGCAAGATGCTCAAGTCCAGATCTTATTTCTTACATTTTATAACCAGATAAATTATACTTCACGGCAAATGGTATGAAGACGAGTTATGTCAATTGAGTTCACGGAAGTTGGCAATGCTCCTGCGGTTGGTAATTCTGCAGCGTTCGCATTGGTTTCATTCGAAACAGAATTTATTTCTGCGTCAGCCTGTGTAAGTATCGTGTTGATCGGTTGTATTCTTCGACTTGTTCCGACCCAACGTCGTGAAGATGAGTGATAAAATAACTTAGCAAAGAATAGTATTTGAATTTTTGGTGGAACGCGACGAAACTTCTGTGGAAATTGAGAAACAGCTAACCGACGGGTATAAGAAAGATTATCTGAAAAAATCAGCTGTCTACGATTGGGCAAAGCGGTTTAGAAGCGGCAGAGAGTCAGTGGAGGATGATTTGTGCGAAGAAGCTACCTCCACCTCTCGAAAAGTACAAAACCACGATCGCCTGAGTTCGCAAGTGCTCGGAGACCGTCAGGTAAGCCTTAGAATGTTGGAAGACGAGATGGGCAGATGCTACACGAAGATTTAGTGATGTGTAAGATGTGAGCGAAAATGTTTCCCAAAGTGCTCACAGTTGAGCAGAAAGAGCTCCGATTGTCCAATTGTCAAGAGATGATTTCTCGAATTGATTAATGTTATCACCGGTGACGAGTCGTGGGTGTTCGAATACGACCCTGAGACCAGAAGGCAGAGCATGAAGTGGTGATTTTTTAACCAAAATCGGCAAAATCAAGTATTCAATTGCTTTCATTAGCTAGGGATTTAGGTGTCCTTTGTATAATTTTAGGGTAAAGATAATATTTTTAATTATCTACTCAATTACTTCTATGAAATCGTGTTTCTTACTTTACTAAAACAAAATTTACCTATGATACTAAACAGAAACACATACAATATGAAGCATATACTGTAAAAATGCTGTCCTTTGAGAAGAAATGTAGTTCAATCAAAACTTAGAATGTAAACTCTTTTCTATGATAAATTTAATCTTACCTACTCTGGCAAAGTACGCACGTCATTCAGTAAGGTGAAAGTGGAAGTGAGACTCGAAAAATGGCGTACTAAATACAACTCTAATTGAGACTCGAACCCAAGTAGATGCATATTCATATCCTACAAGTATAAGTTTATCTTTGATGATTGAAATCAAAAGTCTCAAAGGAATATTTTCTCGTGGTTGTGGAAAATTTTGAATTGGAAGATGGTTTTGCCGACTTTTCTTTTAAATGAAACTCAGGTAGGCAATAACGCTTGTAGATTTAGTGCTACATATGTGAGTTGTTGTAGTATCACGAGTCCCCGCCCTTAATGTCCAACATCTTGGCGGCGATGAACATAATCTTTACCTTCCTCTTCCTATGTGAAACCATACTGAAGCTGATCGCCTTCGGGATCAAGGTAATTGTAATTTCTTATTCGAAATTGAATCTTTTTAGAACAAAATATTAATGCATGTTAGGATAAGTTAGACTACTATTTAAGAATGAATATTAGTTACTGGTATCTTGGAAATTATCATGAAAATGGCAATATATAGATTATATGACATCTCGAGAAATTCATGGTGCTGATAATGATGATGATGATGCTGAAAGCCTGTAGGAATTTCTTAATCGCTCGTCCTGTCCTGACCGCTTATCTACATTCCTAATTCAAAAACAATTGTTGAAAGTTTAGTTACGGCTTCTCTCAGTTATTGAAATTATTCTGTGCCATCTTTGCAAAGTGGAATGTGTAATTGCTCATATTAATTTCTGCTTGCAACATCGAATGGTCAATATAGGCAGAAATATTGAGTAAGACACAGTAGAACATCAGTGATTGGCTCTGCAATTATTTTTCTTCAGATCTTCCAAGTCTGTATGTAGTGTTCTTATTACTACCAAGTGATGTTTTTGTTGATCTTCATGCTATACTGCTCTTTTTTCAGAAATAGCTCACCAAATATTTGACAAATTGGTGAACTCTAGATTAGAAAAGAGTTACTTCTTGTCATAGTCCCATTAGTAGTTCAAAAATGTCTGCTTGGTCATCTGGTTACCATTTTACATTTTTACGAGTTGAACCTCTATTTACTTCAAATTTTTGATTTAAGATAAAATTATCATCTGTTCTATCACGTCCCTTTGTAGATTATCTTCAAGATACTTATATAAACTTAATTGTTCCTAGATGACTTCGTCTTCAATATCCCCAGAATCTGTCTAACATCAATGTTCCTTCATCTGCTTATATCATACTTCGACAGTTTTTTCTGGTTTTCTCCCCACAGTTTTGAGATACTGCATCAATAAAAGCAGGTCAAATATAAATTCCATAGAAAGCCTTCTTCTTGGCTTATAAATTTTGACTCATTTCTTCCCATTAACTGACACTCTTTATGTTTTTTACCAATTCCAAGAATTGTTACTTTAGCAGTAGAACGTCATCCTCATAGATGTAGATGATAGATCTTCTAACAGTATTGTAACTGGATGAAATAGTGCATTGCTGAGTCGAAATCAGTAACTACAAACTATTTCTGCCAAACATCAATATAAAATATAGCAGATGGTAACAGCTGCTGGAAATATGGATTCTTAGGAATGATTTTAAGTTCTTTCAATAACAAAAAGTACCTCCACAAAGAGTTCAATGTTATGAAAAACATGTTGGAGAGGTCTTCTTCTCAAAGTTTCTGAACTCTATCATGCGTTTTCATGAAGTTCAGTTCGAAACTATTGGTTGAGTCGACACAATCATAGAAATATTCGTAGCTACTGCTAGTATACTTGTGAACAACAGTATATCAGCATGTTTGCGAATATGATTCTGTATGTCTCAAAATCTTGACATAGTCTCTCACTTGTCCTGACATAATCCTCAAGAACGAAGGTGTCAAAATCGTTGTGAACCTTTATGAACATAATTTCAACCAGAATTTGCAACATTTGTATATCATCTTTCGAAAAATTGATGAATAACAAATTCTGACTCTCTCCACCCCAATGAACATCATGTTAATTCTAGCACTTTCATTCTTAAATTTTCAAACTAGTCTTTCCAAAGAATCAAATAAAATGCCTCCTTGATAAACAAAATGATATTTAACCATAACTTATGGTATGTAGGAACCATTGTGTTGAAAATCTAGAAATGATTTTTTGCTTGAGATGGGTTTAACTATTTATGTTTCTTGTATATACCTAGAAATTTGTTTACTTCAAAACTCATTTGAATTTAGTGAATAGTGTTGTATTTTCAGATATTTAATTTCTTGTTTTATAATCTCTTACTCTGAGTAGATATATTAATTGGTGGGCTGTATTCCGAAATAAATGCTAGAGAATATGCAATTCATATCCCTCTTCAAGTAATATATCTACTCATTTAAGCACGTTTGAATAGAATATATCGATACCATTTCATCTTGTATATTCATTAGATTAGATTCGAAGTAGATAATCACACATAAACTTTTTAACTTTTATAAATTTCCACTATATGAAATAGCAGGAAAACTCTGTTGTCTTACCATAGATTTTAGCTAGCATGTCAGACCCATGACAATAAATCCCACCTTTCCATATCTTCAGTAGATCCTTGAAAATTGATTTTATCATTTAATTTCCATTAGCTTAGAATCTAATTTGAAAGTAAAATGAAGAAATTGATACATCACCGAATCTGTATCTGTATAGAGATTCAATGTAATGCAAAAGTAAATGAGTATTAATGAATTTGTATCTGTAGAGTAAAAAATGACGTGGTAAAATTTATGTTTTAATTAAGTTGTGGTAGATGTAGGATTTTTCGAATGACAGGGGCTGTAACTACATTTTAATGAAGCGAATAATTGAACTTGATACGATTCAAGTCTTGAGAATTTAGTAGTTAGGCTCATCTTCGCGTGGTAGATTTTATGTCGATGTTGTACTGTCAATTAGAGAGGGCTGCACGTTGGTTTATTCTGAAATACTTTATTGGTATTGACAATCTTCTCGAACCAGGATCGTGTCAGGATGGATTTTATACGATATCAATTCCATCGATTGTATCAGGAGTGAATTCAATAGTTATTGTTCTTCTAAAATTTAGTTATGTGGCATTCAGATGATGAAGAGAAAAGGTTAGCATTCAAAAATACAAAAATAATTGATTCGAAAGAAATTTCAAGAAAGAACCAACATATAGCCCACTCTGTTATAACAATTTCACTCATTTAATCATATTTTACCGTTTTATCCAGAATTTCTTCAAAGATCCCTGGAATACATTCGATTTCGTCACTGTGATAGGAAGTATAATCGATGCAATGGTTGTGGAGTTTGGAGTAAGTTTTTCATACTTATTAATATGAACAAATACAATAACATTTTGACACCAACACATAAATGTCTCTTTTTCCTTTGGGGGATAAACCACAATGTGTAAGCATTATTGTTTCATGCACTTTTGGCACCAATTGCATTGGAATATTTGTTTCGAGCATTATAACAATTTTTTCTTTATGTACTAAAATGTTGTTTTCCATTTAAGGAGAGGGCCAAAGCCATAGCAAAAGAAAGGGTACGTTTATCATTCATAAAAGTTTCATATTGTTAATTTGAATGCTTCTGAGTAGTCAATCTAACTTTAATTATCATTTGACCCAGTTACAGTTATCTGATTTAGAAACTAGATAAAAGGCAATTCACTAAAATTCGAATTTTCTTGAATATGAATATTGATTCAATGACTTCGAAAACAAAGTTTCAGGAGTATAATCTCCCATTACAAGATTTAACTTGTTGACAGATGCAAAATGCAGAAGAATAAAAGATAAAAGTATACAACGTTATTAGATTATTTGTAGGGAGAGTTACAGAAGGAACGTTGAAAATTGTTTTGTATGACCAAACTCTGTATGAAAAGTTGTCAACTGCTGAATTATTTTTCCATCTGTCCGCATTTCTTGATTTGAATTTCAGTATTCAACTCTGAAACTTTGAATTGGTAGTAAAAAATTCTTATCGATTTGAGAAGTCACCTTATTCAAGAATTGGAACAGTATCAAATCTTTTAGCCTCTTTGGCAAATATGTTGAAGAGAAAAGGTTATTTTTCTTTACAGCGTAATCTCTTTCGGAAGATATATCAATTAATCGTTGTACATAAGTCTTTTGTTTTTGGATTGGTCAAATAGTTTAGCTAACCAAACATTGTATTCTGGCAGAACACATGATTTAAATGATTCGTTTCGTTCTTGATCCTATTCGAATATTTTTAAAGAAACTTATTAAGCAGTATTCCATAATATTATTCCGACCAAGCGGAGATCAGTTAGCATTTGACTCTTTCAATTGGTCGTATTGTACCAAAAATTGCATTTTTATGCGTTGATTCAGCAGCCTTATTTGCTAAAGTGGCAGTGTGGTATATGCCAGATTAGGCTCCAGCCTATTTCAGTATGAGGGCAAGACAATATTCGAACGAATCATTTCCAGATCGCTGGATAGGTTGAGGTGTAGCTAAGTTTTGATCTGTTTTGAATCCGTCAGATTTCTCTACTTGGGATCATTCAGAAATTTTTGTTTATAGAACACTTAACAAACTGCCCCATTGTTCCTTGTAGAGCTATCGAAGATTTTCCTAGAATTTTCGATAGCATACATCAATGCGGCTCTTTGATAGATTGAAGAGGCCATTTTGAGCACTAACTTTAATTTCTGGATTCTTACAATGAAGTCGAGTGATCTACATGCCGCCAAGAAATTAACAAACAATTTCAATATTATTTCAAATTTATATTTGGTAGGCAACTAATTATCAACACATTTTTTCGAATATGTCTAGACATATTCCAACAAAGTTCGACGGTTCTTCTAGACGTACGTGTTCTGTTCATATAAATTGAATTGAAGAAATCAATTGAGATTTTGCAAAAAACCACCACATATGGATAACAGTGGTTGTTGACAGAACAGTGGCTTGCTAAGAAGCACTGAAGAGATATGACACGAAGTCTCAAGGAATTTTGTTCAAAGTCTCGTGTCACAGCTCAAGGCCCAACTCCAATCCCAGACCTTGTAGAGCCCGAATAAATTTTGTCAGGAAACATGCTAATTGATTAGAAGCTGTATGGAGAGCGTGATTTAATTCATGAGGCAAGATTCATTGCTATCAACGTACTCCAGTGTACATATATTAAAATGATAAATATGCGCATTACTCTTAACCAACCTATGTGTTTCGTGGAAGTTCAATAAAAGTGTGGGAAGAAATTCCTTAGAATGCCCACATAGATATCGTCATCATTAATAATGGAATCATGAATGCTCAGAAATACCCTACAAACATGCTAGAAGAACATATTTTAGCCTTTGCGGAATATGCATGTTAACGCCAGACCTCACCAACCTCGTATCGTGAACAACTACTTTCAAGATCCCGAAATCGCTTCAATGTAATGGCCTGCACGACTTCCAGACCTCATTTTCATTAAACATGTCTGGAACATTCTGAATGGAACATTTCGGAACAGACTCATGTAAATTTAGAACGAAATAGGTCACAGTGCTATAAAGTCATTGATTTTGGGTATAAATCGTATATGTCTTTCTATAGTTATCGAGAGGGGTGGAAATATGTGGCAGTAACAAGTTCTCAGGGCTTTCGATTTTTTCCGAAGTTTCACGTTTTTCATCACCAGTATTATTTAAATTTTTATGCGTACTATTTTCATTTCAATCATTTCTTAATGCTTCCACCGTAGACTCAAAAATAATTCATTCTTCAAACTCAACCATTACCTACACTGATAAATCAGTACAAAATGGCAAAGCTGGTTCTTCAATTACACGAACTTTAAAAGATGACTTGATGACTACAGCATTATGTCTGTCGAAGTCTTTGTGCTACAATTTATTAAGCAAAGAGATTTGCTAGGCACTGTTATCTGTTCCGATTCGTTATCTTGCCTGATGACCTTGAAGGAAGCTGTGATAATACCCTGATCAGCATAATAAGATATGAACTATTCTTCACTATCAATTGTATCGTCCTATTATATACTCCTGCTCATTGTATATATATATATATATATATATATATATATATATATATATATATATATATATATATATATATATATATATATATATATATATATATATATATATATATATAAGTAACTTCCATGACAAAAATTCAGCGGTTCATTTCTCAAGAAGAAACCAAATCTCCACAACCAGGTTGAGGATTGGACATAGAGATATGACCCATGTTCACCTCATCACAAAGAAAGAGAAATCAATAGGTGATATCTGCTAGATTGATTTGAGTGTCAATCACATAGTTCTGGAATGTTAGAAGTTCAACGACGAGCGTTCCCGCCTAGGAATGCCAAGAAATTTGATGTCTCTACTGGGAAGTACGAGTCGTTGTAGCAAAGTTGTTGGGTTTCTTCATGACTGTGGACTTAGCGATAAGATTCGATCTGTGAAAATAACTAACCTATTCATTGTTTATATATGATAATTGAATCATCAGTGTGATTTATCGATACGTTACTAACTGTGTGGTGATATGTAGTCGCTAATCTCTGAAAGAGGCGTGCGAGTTAAAATAAGGCAAGTAAAGAAAACTGTATTTGAAACCAAAAATGCCAAACTGAGGAAATATTTATTGTCATTTTTTGAGTGCTCATAAGCGTACTGAACAAAGTACGTACAGTTCAATGATCTAATAACTTTTGGACAAAAAACGACTGGAGGAATCACTCCTTAAAAACTCCCAGCACTTATTTAGTCCCAACCTATATATCTGTTATTAATTTACTTAATAGCAATTTGGTTGTACAGTAGATTGAATTTGAATGGAAGGAAGAGTTCGATTGAATTAAAATTATTTGGTGTTGGCCAGAATGTGATGAGTAGGCTGTGGAATTTGATTTTGAGAATAAATACAGCTATATTTTTTCATCATTTCAACTCTTGGGACGACACGATGCTTGGCTACTGCTGTAGCTGCTCAAAGTGATTTAATATGTGTATGCTCACTCTTTTATTGAAGAGATCAAAAATGTTAGATATCGGAAAAATATTCAATGTCAACGAGTTCCACAACACACTATCCCTGCAAACAAGGAATTTTTATAGAGAGAAGCTTATGAAAGCTTTCATCAAACTTGGTCATTCTTTGGAACTGGATTCTCCACAAATGGAAGTATGTGTAAAAACCAGATAGATCATAAACCTGCTGCCTTGAAGCGAGAGGCTGATAATTACGCTTGATTTCCGGATGGTCGATAAGGCGTACTGCTTTCTTCTGAACACTATACAATAGATATATGAATGTGTAGGTGTGGTACCCCACACATGTGAACAGTATTCAAGACCAGGTCGCATCTACGTCGCAAATTGATCGAATTCAACCAGCTGATATTTTCTCCAATTCTGGACATCTCCTTTCGGTATTTTTGACAGTGTGAGTCCTCATTAGTTGTAGTACGCCTAGTCTCCATCTGCGAGCATGCAATCTAATAATTAACAGTTATTAATTCATCTTTCAGAAGATCAATGAAGATATAGATTGAAATGCGATAAGCGATATATTCATTTCTGGATGACGAGGAAGGAAAAGTCTCAATTATGATGTATGTAAGGAGCCGTTTAAATCAAGGTGTGTCCGCTGATGTCAGTTTCCTGCAAAGTATCTGTTTAAGAGAGGAGCAATTTGCTGCCTTCGACTGAAAGTTGGTGACCTCGCGTGGGCTCCAGCTGATCGATGAACCGCAGTGTTCTCTTCTGGAAACTATCTAATAGATTCAATGAATGTTTTGATGTATGACCCCACACAGAGAAAAAGTACTACCCACCAGGTTGCACCTGTGCTATGTATAAAATCATAAGCTGTGAAGGCGTACTGTTTAACCCTGACAAGAAAACTTAGTTCAGCTTATGCAGATTTAGCAATGGCTGACACAGTAAACTGTGATGCCGAGTAAAAGCATCGGAGATAATCCCATGTACTTGCATGATTGAAGGATGTTTCCCAGCAATGCCTTTCCTGGAGAACGTTGTTGATTGCGGCTTGTTCTCGTAAAATTTGACCAAATTCAACCGACCTCGCTCTGATATCTCCCCTTAATTCAGCGGCATGTCCTATGGGTATCTTTGTCAGCGTCACTCCTCAGCAGGACACTGTCTAAGTTGCATTAATCCAATAGTTTGACAATTTTTTTTTCCACTTACTTTCTTTGCGAGAATTTCCTTACATGCTGGATAGTTTCCATCAACAGGCTTTTGAACTAACAATTAACAGTTATTAAATCATTTTCTATAATTTATATCTAATCAGACTAGTAGCTTGTTCACAAGAACATCAAGAAGCCTACTTTCAGAAGACCAAACTAGATTTCGTTTGAGTAGCGAAAAGCGATATATTCGTGTTTGGAGGAGAAAGAGGGAATTGTCTCAATTGAGGAATCTTAAATTGGGGTGGATATAATGGCTCATGCTGGTATATCTATAGAGTGAGTGTTTACTCAAGTTATTATTCACCAAGCAACATTTCAAGGCGTTGTTGGTGGACACTTTATATTTATAGACCAAAGCTCGCGGTGTTTTTTCAGATATTTAGTTTTGACAACAAACTCAGAAGCATTCGATTATAGAATACCAAAAAAAATTGATCATTATTTCGAATCTCGTAGTTAAATAAATAGTTTAGAATTCCATAATGGCAATTTCGATTGACAGAGTAAGATTTAGTCAGTAAGTAAAATAGATTGTAGTTGTTCGGCATGGTAGAAATGACGTTGGTTTCACGTGTGTACTTGTGTGAATGTTATTATTAATAATTTTTTCACTTGTAGTCCATAAATCCAAACAATGCACCCGAAATGGATGTTTTTACCAAGATCGTGAAGTATATGCAGGTATATATGATGATATTTGAGAATATATTGAGAAATATACTCGAAAACTTTATGTATATATTGAAATTTAACTGTTATATTTGTTTGAGTGTTAAATCTTTATGCATTGCAAGCAAAAACTTGGATGTGTTAAATATTAGTGATCCCAAAATGTTTTGTTCATTCTTAACTCTTGGGAGGTGGTGATAACTGTCATGACAAGATGATTCGATGTGTGTGTTCATTCCATTCATAAAAAGGGCCAAACTGTTAGGTATCGGAAAGATGTTTGATGGAAGCGACAACTTACTAACCTGTGAGAAGAAGAAGGCTTTCAGTTCTTCAGAGCATTTTGCATGAACGTAGCTGTGAAAATAAGAAAGATCAACAACCTGCCGCCTTTGAGCGAGAAGCTGGAGATCTCGCGTGATTGCAAGATGGTCATGAGAAGTATTGATCTTTTCTGAACATTATAAAATGGATGTAATGAATGTTGAAGTGCTAACTAATCACCTATGATGGCGTGAAGTTCTGCATAGCCGTGAAAAGAAAACTGAATTTTACAGAAGCAGATTTGGACCTTTCTAGTCCAGTGTTGACTGTGATTCCGAGAGGATACGTTAGTGATACGCCCTGTTGGATTATTTGTCAGCCTGACTCATCGGCAGTTATAGAACCATGACTATAAAATGAAATCATTAGAGTACAATCTTCTGCAAATCCAAATATCTTGTTTCCGGTAGAGTGAAGCAGATCATTAATCTGCAATGGAAAAAAGTTGACCAGAGTTTGGAACCCTGGGGTACTCATTCATTAACCTGAAAAGTTTCACTCGTAACACCATCAACCACCACCAGAATCGATTTAGTGAGGAGGAAGCAACTAATCTAACCACGCATTTTTTCTGAAAGTTGATATACAGGGTGTCCCAAAATAAGGTATCAATCTCTCGGAATTCGATAGATCTTGTCGAATACACGCCTAAAGTTCTAAAGAATGAATTGTTTTTACGATAAAACATGTGTCTTTCAACGGAATTTTCTGAAATTTCAATGTTTGAAAAATAGTAGTTAATTAGATGTTGTTTTTGGGTTTTCAATTTCGTTTCATATGCGCTAAGGATAAACTACCTCTAACACATTTCACCTTCTAAGTTTCTAGGAGATATGTGTCTTACAAATCTGAAAGAATTTTTCGATTTTTCAAATTTTAAAATAAAAATGTTACACTTGTTACATCTGGAAAAAGAAATCAGTAACGAGTAATATTTGCAATGAAAATATTTTTATTTATTTATTTTAATTATTCAAACCTTACTACATAGACGCTATTCACATTATCTGTTCAAATTGATAACCATCACTTTTGCAAGATCTAGCTCTGGAAACAAGAGATCTTTTTTTTTCAATATAAATTCGAAGATTGTTTTTTATCTCATTAGAATGATTAATTATTCTCTCATGCTGAATATATCTATCCCTAATAGGTACAGCATAAACTGGGCTATTTAGATGGCACCAGAAATAATAATCTGAAGGATTCAGGTCTGGTACATTACATTACATTACATTCGTGGGGGTCGATTGGCTTTACAAGCCTTTCAGAACTGCGACCAAGTTGGTCTTCATTTCCTGTAAGTCTAAATCCCTTACAAAATTAAAAATCTCCTTGAGAGCTTTCGCTTTTATTTCGTGCAGCTCTAGTTTGTCGCTACGGAAGTGTATATGTCTTTGACGGATAGTTGCGATGCAACTACCAAGAATATGTTCGGAAGTTTCATCGTCCTCTTTACACATTCTGCATGTTGCTGTTTCCGATTTGCCTATTTCATTGAGATGGTATCTCAGTGGAAGTGTCCAGTAAGGGGGCCTGCTATGATCCTCAGCTCGTCCCTAGAGAGATCGAGAAGCTGTTTTGTCTTCTTTGGCGAATAGTCAATGAACTTTCTCGCTTGCCTTTGGCCTGGAGTCTTCCTCCAGTATTCTTTTTTGCTAGATTCTTTCCATCGTTCCTGTTTCTGTCGTCTGTGCAGCTTACTTAGACCGCAGAACGGTTCAGGTCCGATGCGTGGGATTTCAGCAGCTGATTTGGTCAGTTCGTCAGCGGCTTCATTTCCTTGTATGTCTTCGTGGCCAGGCACCCACCACAGGAATAGTTTTTTCCCCTCAGCAAGTTGCTTCAAGGATTAACATTATTCCCAGACAGAGATGCTCCGATAACTCTAGGAGTTTAGAGCTTTTATCACTACCTGACTGTCCGTTGAAATGTAAATCTTTGCACCTTTGAGTTTCCTGGCAGCAAAGGTTCACAGCAAGTGTTTCTGCTTGCATGATTGTGGGAGTAGAGCCCAGAGGCACTGATGACGAGTACTTGAGTCCAAACATGCCTGCTCCTGTTCCATGAATCGTTTTTGATCTGTCTGTGTACCAAATGGAGGTCTAATTGATTCATTTTTCTCTTTACGATGGTGCGGTCTTCTATGGCCACTTCGGAAGGTGTGTGAAAATCAAACTTAAGCGGCATTATTTCCGATGGTTGTGATAAGATTTCTGGCACTATGTAACCCACAATCCCCAGGTGTCCCTTCAGAACACCAGGTAATAGATTTTTGTGTCTTGGAGCCGTAATGCCGCCATCAACGCCTCTTTTTTCAATTTTATATGAAGGGGAGGGAGATTTAGGATTACCTCCAGGGCAGTAGTCGGGGTGCTTTTCATAGCACCTGTTATGCTCACACACGCTAGCCGCTGCAATTTTTGCAGCTCGTTTTGCGTAGTTATTTCTGATGTTTTTGTCCACCATTCTAACGATTTATATGTGATAATGGGTTTTATAACCGCTGGGTATAACCAGTGGGTTAGTTTTGGCTGTAGCCTACAGGTCTTTCCGAAGAGTCTACGGCATGCCCATAGGCACGATGTAGCATTGGGAAGAGTTTTGTCAGTGTGTAGATTCCAGTTGAGTCTCTGATTTAGGGTTAACTTTAGATACTCAGCCTGTTCCGAAAATTTCAGAGTATGTCCATTCAGAAAGGAGCTTCAAGTTCAACTTTCTCCGTCTTGTGAATGGAATTAGAATGGTTTTGTCTGGATGGATGCTGAGCCCCTCTTCAGCACACCATTCATTTACGAGGGCTTTTTGCATCAGGTTCGATAATATTCCATCATGCTTTCCCCTAGTGATAATAACTAGATCATCAGCATAGCCTTGTGCGTTGAAGTCAGCGTTGTGCAGTTTTTGTAAGAGGCCATCAACAACTACTGACCAAAGTAGCGGCGATGGGACACCTGCTTGAGGGTATCCTTTCACTGCAGATACCGATATTTGAGTGTATGCAAAAGTGGCCGTAATGATTCGGCCCTTGGGCATTTCTTTGATCCATTTGATGTTGGGTGTTTTGACACCATTGCTAATGGATGTATAGGAGTATTATCGAAGGATTCTTCAAGGTCTCCGAATAGAACTAAGGCTATATCTTTAGCCTCTAGTGTTCCTTCCACTTCTTTGACTAGATCGTGTAGGGCAACAATGGTAGACTTGCCAGTTGGTAGGCAAATTTTTTATGCAGTTTTATGAAACTTCTCAAATGGTTGTCGAGGATTTTCTCCATTGATTTTAGGAGGAAGGATGTTAAGCTTATCGGGTGATATGATTTAGCTCATCTGGAGACCTCTTGCCTATTTTCGGTATAAATAGTACTTTAACTTTCCTCTATGACTGGGGTATGTAGCCCAGTGAGTAGCTGGCTTTGTATATAGCTCTTAGACATGGGGCTGTATATGTGGTACCTCTTTGCATCATGACCGGATAGATTCCGTCCGCCCCTGGTTCAGGCTGGTAACCTAGCTGGCTATGCGATAAGTCCACCTCGTCCTATATATCGATTGGTATAGGTCACATTTAGATGATCTCTAATTGCAGATTTAAAATGTGGTGGGGCGCGATAATACATAAACCATATATTCTGCCGACTAGCCAGTGGAATATCCTCAAAAGGTCTAGCATGTAATTCAAAAGGAAGTCTTAATAATTTGCTCCGATTAAACGAGGTGGCAACATAAACAGCCAAGCAATTTGGACGAACATATTTGGCCCAAATATTGACTTGGAACTGTTGTTGGTGTCGGTTTTGCACAATGGCATGAGAGTTTTCATTGGCCGAAAAATGTAAATTATGTGGATTCGTTATGCCACTTTCCAAAAGCCTGCCTCATCAGAGTGAAGGATTGAAACAATGAAAGCATTATTTTGTTAACATTGGTGTAAAAATCAATTGCAAAATTGCACTCTTTCAGGTTATACCTCTTGGGACAGCGCTTGAACTTTTTGAGGGTGGTAAGTGTGAAGCAATTGATTCCTTCATTACTTTAACATGAATTCAATTAGTTTGATTATTTCCTAGTACTGGTAGAAGGCTCTTCCGCAACCGCTTCTAAAATGCTTTCTTCTAGTTCAACCTGAGTTACTTGCATTCTTTTTAAATGTACCTGAATAAGATTTCATACAAAAACTGCGTCTCTTTATCGGCGATCTGAGTTCACAAAAAATGCTGATAAGGTAGTCTTCTGTTTGTTTCTTCGAATGTGCATTCCCGATTTCAATTATCGTATGAATACGATAGATACGAAAAATTAAATGAGTCGAATATGAAAATAACAATATTGAAGTTTTCCATCAATGACTGTGTCTGTGTCTAGTGTGGTGTCTTATTGACATACTTTTAGCCAGCTTGGTGAAGTAGGGGATATGATGCTCGTCTCCTGCGCTGGGTTACTTGGATTCAATCCCCACAAAGTCGGTGCGATTTTTTTAATTCTGGGAATCGCTGGAGTGTCCATCTTTCGGAGGAGATGTATAGTTGTCGATCTTGTCTAACAGAGATGTGTTGGACATTAAAGATCCCTTCTCTCGACAGGAGAGGGGTTCGGCAAAACTCCCCGGTTAGTGAGGTGACAGAATTCCCCGGCGTGTCATTAGCCGAAAAGGCAGAAATAGAGCACGTTAAAGGAAAAACAAACAAACAATTAACATACTTTTGTGAATGTGTATCGCCGATTAAGGAAAAAAGGTAATATTTCGCAAGATAATATTAACTGTTTTAGTATGACACCTTATGCTTATGGTTTATGCACCATGGTCCCCACCATATTTTAGCTCAACGGTTATAGAATAAATAGAGAAATGCTCAGTTGGAGAATAATTCATTATTCTAATGAAATAAGAAACAATCGTCAAATTTAGATTGAACTACAAAGATCTTATTTCAATAACTAGATCTTGCAGAAGACTTAGAGATTATCAATTCAAACAGATGATGTAAATAGTGTCTATGTAGTAAGGTTCAAATAATTAAAATAAAGGTAATACTTTGATACAGTGTCGATAGTCAAAATTCACTGATAAAGTGTTTACTTAGTACTTTTGGGTCCTAGAATCCAAATCTGTAATCATTTTGCCCCGCTCGGCTATCGTTTAGGAAAAAACAAAAACCAAAATTTCCTTGAAAGTCCTCTTGTCTACATCATTCAAACTCTTTAATTTCTTTATCAAAATGCCTTGTTACTATTACAATGGATAAAATATGCACACATGTACCAAGAATCAGTAGTTCTAAGCTCAAATATACCTTAATTTCTTAATAAAATGCTTTTCAATTCGAATGTTTATTTTCTAGACAGTTAACCCTCCATATATGCAATGATTTCATTCAACTTGTTATACGACGTACGTCTCGAAACGATGCAAGAGATAGAATCTATCTCTCTCGTTCCTAATTGAGAGCGAAATTCAAATGGGAATATTTCCAAACCTAACCTAACTAACGTAATGTTAGCTAAAACCTAACCTTGTAACATATTCAATTCAAAACTATAGATTTAAATTAGGTTTGTGTTTCGGTTAGTTTAGTTAGGTTTGGTCGAAGAGATTTCTATTTGAATATCCCCCTATATATATATTTTGATAAGAGATGGCCAGTACGTCACTATTGACGGGTTTATGTCACGTAGGTCTTGGACTAAAAATGTGTGAAATTGTTGCCCGATATTGAGAATTCAGTGGAGTCAGTGAATATGGCGTCTGTCTAGAAAATAAACATTCGAATTGAAAAGCATTTTAATAAGAAATTAATGAATATTTGAGCTGAGAATTACTGATTAATGGTACATGTGTATTTTTCATTCATTGTGACAGTAACAAGGCATTTTAATGAAGAAATTATAGAGTTCGAATGATATAGACAAGAGGACTTTTAAGAAAATTTTGGTTTTTGTTTTTTCATAAACGATAGCCGAGCGGAGCAATATGATTTCAGATTTGGATTCTGAGACCCAAAAGTACTAGGCAAACACTATATCAGTGAATTTTGATTATCGACACTGTATCAAACTATTACCAAAATAAATTATAAATTAAAGAAACAGAGTCATTTTTACGATCGCTTTTTGAGCCGGTTTTTCTCGTTACTGGTTCATTTTTCCGAGATCTAAATCTGAAAACTTTATCAGATCTGTGAAACATTTGTCCCCTTAAAACTAAGAGGGTGAAGAGTGTTAGGGGTAGTTCACACTGAGCGCACATTGGAACATTGGACGAAATTGAAAAACATTGTCTTATGAAAAACTACCTACTAAAACAATGCCTTGAAAGTCATAAAATTCCGTTGAATGACAAAAATTTTATCGTAATAAAACAATGTATTATTTCAAACTTTAAGGGTTAATATCTCTGTAAGATGCATTTTCGGAAGAATTTTTATATAAATTTGTGGCTATAAAAAAAAAAACAAACAAGTACTGTGTTTTAAGGAATTTTACTTAATAATTGCGATTCGTAACGCGTTTCACTACACCGTTTATATTAGAATATCGGAACATAAACGCAGTTTTTCAAATAGAAAATCAGATTCAAATTACGCGAATCATCTCTTTCGACCCACAGTTCGAAATTTTGCATACAGATAATAAATATTGGAAGGTAGATCTTTGGGAAACTTTAGAAATAAATAAATACAAACACTCAGGTAAACTCATCAATGAACAAGTCGATTTAAGCCCTTCACCTCTATCGAATCTATTCGGGGAGCAATCTATTTCTTAATTTTATTGGATATACCTGTCATAAATAACCACTTAAGAAGAAGCAACCCAATAAGTAATTACTCCAGAACATTTATATTTATATTCTCATTTATTTTCTGTACATTCATTCGCCTGAAGAAGCTACGGTGTAGTGAAACGCGTTACGAATCGCAATTATTAAGTAAAATTCCTTAAAACACAGTACTTGTTTGTTTTTTATTATTGATAATGGAATTTTACCAAGTAAAAGCCTCCCAAATTCAAATGTTAAATTTGTGGCATTATTTTGACAAAATTTTTCGAATTCCGAAAATTTGATATATAATTTTGGGACCCCCTGTATATAGTTTATCCATCAAGGCTTCGTGCCAAACCCTATCGAAGGCCTTTGAGATATCAAGAGCAATGGTTCTGGATGCACCATGCTTGCATATTGTTCATGTTCATAAATGCGAGGAGATTACCAGTTCATGGGAGTTGGAGCATATTCCTTTGAAACAGTTGGTGGAATTTTTTCAAGACCAACTGCTATTTTACAAATCAGTTGTTGAAGAACGAGTCTTACTGTACGCACTTTGAACTTTCTACGAACTTTTGCGAAAATATTTCTGCAAAGGCATCCGATCTTGCTTTGGGTAAATGATCTTCTCACCTGAAAAGCCTTGATATACTCCTAGAAGCATCCCAAGTCACTTGGTGGCACAGCGTTTGATATATGTTAATAAGAATTCTGTAAAAACCAATCGCCCAATTGTATGAAAAATGCATTTAAATATAAATTCCCAAAATATTAAAACAAACATAAATCTCATTTTGTTTTCAACATTCTCTGAAATATCACCTGTGATATCTGCTCTTCTTTAGAAGCATGTAGAAAGAAAGCTAGATAAAGAGTTAACCAGACACTGGTGAGTATATAGAACCAAACATACCCTCAGGCACACCAATAGACAAACACTCGAAACACAAAACAAACAGATATAACACACTCTTAGTACTAAAAAGCTAGTATAGATGAATACCAGAAACATTTTGTTCTAGATATATTTGTTTGCTTTTTGTAATTATGTCCTATTCCATAGTTCTGCTGAATGAACATAAAGCTTATGAGTCGATTTTCTTTTTCAGGAAAATTCAATAAATGTTGGGTTCCTGAGATTATTTAGAGCAGCCCGTTTAATCAAACTGTTACGTCAAGGTTATACGATACGAATTTTACTTTGGACTTTCGTCCAGAGTTTTAAGGCTCTTCCTTATGTTTGTCTTCTTATTGCCATGTTGTTTTTCATTTATGCCATCATTGGGATGCAGGTAATTCTTTTTCTATACTTCTACCGTAAAATGGGGTTCTTTGAAATTATTTTGAAATTCAGCTCCATTATGATTAACTATTATGTCTAGGGGTCATATGAATCTGTTTATGCTATTGCATCGAGTATCTAACAAGCAGATAATTGAAAAAAAAATAAACCGGCTCGGTGGCGTGGAGGATATGATTCTAGTCCCCTGCGCAGAGTTATCTGGGTTCAATCCCCACAAAGTCGGTGCGATTTTTCGGATTTTGGAAATCGCTTGAGTGTCCATCTTTTGGAGGAGATGTAAAGCTGTCAGTCCGGTCTAACAGAAGTGTGTTGGCATTAAAGATTCCTTCCCTCTACACGAGGGAGGTTCGGCCAAATTCCCGGGTTAGTGAAGTGATAGAATTCCCTGGCGTGTCATTGTCCGAAAGGCGAAAGGAATAACAAACGATCAATCAAAATATATTTTTTCTACTGTTCCAAATTTCCTTAATATCGGGAATTTTGGAACCAGATTGAATTAATATAATTAATTTATAATGTGAACTCCTATTTTGGTTCGGGAAAATATAGGAATATCAGGTAGAGAAACGTCATTATCAAGACAAACGATGAAAATGATAAATGTTATTCTCCTTATCTAAGCTAATAAATTAACAAGATATTGGGTAGACAATATATTTAATTATCAGTGTTCCTGTGTGAACAACAATTTGGATATATGAGGGGCTGTTAACCAGAGATGCCCTATTTTCGGTGTACCTCTTGATTCAACAATGCTGTGAAATGAGAAAGAATTTCTTTATCTGCTTTATAGACTTTAGAAGAGCTTTTACTACATTAAAAATACTGAAATGTTGAAAAGTATCGACTTGGACGATAAGAATCTGATTAGAAATGTGTATTAGTCACAAAGATCTAAATTGAAGATCAACCATCAAGAATCGGAATTCATTCCAATAAAGAAGAGCATGAGGAAGGGATGTACTCTCTTCCCGATGCTCTTAAATTTATATTCTGATAACTTTTCCGAAAAGTCTCTGAGTGACAGTGCAACAGGAATTAAGATTAATGGTCTTACGTGTGGATGATACGGTCCTTGTCGCAGGGACGTTAGATGATTTTCAAATATTATTAGATCAAGTAAATGAAGTATGCAACCGATTTGAATTAAGGATGAACACTTAGGAAACAACGCTAATGATAGACAGTAGAAATGAACAACCAGACGCAGCATTAAATCTTTACAGAGTCTTCGAATGTCTCGGTATCCGTATCAAGGTGAATACAAACCCAGATGGCATGTTTTAAACAAGAATCGTCACTGCACGTGCTACTTTCACCAAATACAAAACTCTTCTCGGCGATCAGAAATTAAATATTGAAACGAGAGTCAGATTTCGAAAGTGCTATGTAAGGTCCATCCTTTCACATGGCTTAGAAGCGTGGACTCTGAATATGAACACCATAAATCGATTGGAGGCTTTTGGAATGTGAAGCTCTAGACATATGCTTCGAATATCTTGGACAAACAGAAAAACCAAATGAGAGGTTCTGCAATTGAAGAAGATAGATACCCAACTCCTTCATATAACTGAGAAAGGGAAAATTATATATGTGGGGCATATTATTCGTGGAGAAAATTGAAGGCGAACGATGTATCGAAAAAAGAAAGACGGGCATGAACAAGCCTTACATACGAACAACTCTGTCACTTTGCCCAAAATCGACAAAAGTTCCAATAAATGATCGGATCTCCTCTGAGATGCGAAACAAAAAGAGGATACATGTTCCTATCAAAATAAATTCTGCAGTCACCTTTCTTCGGATTTTTCAGTCGTTCATCTATCTATTGACTGTGCTCAACGACTTCACCGACAAATTTTTCTATTTGAGGATGTTTGCCATCAACTGGAAAATGAACAAAAACAACTGCAGCAACGTCAATTTCATGGCTTCATAAATATCCGAACCAGAATTATTGTGAATTGTAGTTGACTGACTTTGTTACAGAAATCATTCATGAAGGAATGGGTCTCTACATCCCTCATTCCATGAAAAAAACAACATCACAAAAGCCATGGTTCCACAGAGATTGCCTCTGCAGCAAACATAAGCAACCTTCTTAAAAATACGGAACGTATGCAACCTGGCGACTGCAAGATCAAATGTCAATTTCAGCGAAGATGTAACTAATAAACTCCTTGAACAGGCAGGCGGGATTAGACAGTTCTGGTATATGGCGAAGACTATCAGTGCCAATTTCTGCAAATCTGCGGTTCCGCCTCTTGTTAGAAAAAACGGAAGTATAGCATCATCTAAGAAAGAGAAAACCAATCTCTTTGCTCCCTTTTTCTCAGAGAATTCTGTTCTAGATTCATCCCGCGCAATACCAGCGAACATTCCACCTACAAATTCTTCCATGGCAGACATGTAGTTCAGAGTTCGCACTGTGTGATGGGCTCTCCAGCAGCTGAACTGCAAAAAGGCAGTTGGTCTAGACGAAATACCGTCAATCGCCCTGAGAAAGTGTGCTCCCGAACTGGCACCCATTTTTGACCGCCTATTTCAGATTTCTCATGAAAGCCAGACTCTTCAATTTGACCGATCCCAAAGAAAGGAATGAAATCCTTACCGCCCTATTGCACTTTTTTCCATTATGTCCAAAGTGATGGAGAGGGTTATGAATGATGAACTCATCAAATATCTGAAGTTGCTGGAAATTGCTAATGACCGCCAGTAAGGTTTCGCAGGCAGGAGATCTGCTCGCTTACGTCACTCATGTTTGTACATCAACGATGGAAAAGCATGGGGAATCTAGATCTGATTCCCGAAAAATTGCGAGGTTGCGTAAGTAGCTTTCTTCCAAATAGATCGATGCAGGTTATGGTCGACGGTATAATATCTTATTGTTTCCAGTTGCAAGCAGGAGTACCTCAGGGATCAACTGTTTCGTCAACCTTGTTCATGTTGCAGATAAATGATCTTCTGTCATCTACAGAGAACAAGATTTCGGTTTGGCAGACGATTGTACCCTGGTTCCGTCTTTCAGTACACTGCGGCAGATTACAGCTGCGGAATCTCAGCGTCAGAAATACCAACAAATTAATAACTTAAACTCTTACAGAAGATCTCGCAATGGGGTCAGTTGAACCTGGTGACCTTCAACGCGAGCAAGACGCAAGCAACTATGTTTTCTAGAAAGGTCCCTACTGAAAAACCTCCTCCAATAATGCAAGGCCAACAAATTGCATCTAAAGAATCACTATATCGAAATAACAACTTTGGTTTTGCTGGCATGAACATGTATCGGCAATAGCTAAGTCCGCATCAGCTTAGTTTTCTTTTCAGAGCCAAGCGATACTTCACGTCATCTTATCTGTTGCTTCCATATAAGCTGCAGATTTGATCTGCTTTGGAATATTGTTTCCATGTATGGGGATCGGCGGATGTTGGATACAGTGCAAAAACGGGCTCTGTGCCTTATCGGAGATCACCTTCGATCTCCAACCGCTGGCTCTCTAAAAACAAGTTGCTGATCATTCTCTGTTTCACAGATACTTTCATGGAAGATGCTCCAAGGAGCTGAAATACCTTGTTACGGGAAAATTATTGCTTTGCCGCAACACTCTGAGAGAACTCCTCGCTAGGAGTTCTCATCATATGGCGGTAGATAAGATAAGAGTTCCCTCGTTTACAAGGCTGGTGAGCTGTGGACTCGCTTCCGTCCAACATCTTCCCAACATCCTACAATTTGGTTCTCTTCAAGAGGCGAGTAAACAGACACCTCAATTCACACATGTGGTGTGACAGGTTCGCGCCTATTTCGGGAAAGCGCGCATAAAAGAAATGCTTCAGGAAGATTTCTTCACTGCGATATATTTGGACTTTTCTTGAAATTGCAGACTGCAATAAAAAAGCTGTCTCATGTTCATTTCATTGTAATTACTCGACTTGGACTTCATTACTCTGTAGACACAACAGAGTTGGAAGGAATTTAGAATAATGTGTGGAGGGGTAGTTTTGTTCCAAATATATCCGTCGTTCTTAGTAACCCCATTCTGCGGTTCTATAATCTGTTTGGGAGAGGTAGAAAGTATATTCCTACGTCACATCTTGGAGTTTGCTCATTTCATGAGTGTATAACTTTCTACCATTCCAAAACTATGATATAGTATCTCTTCGAATTTTGACTAGGATACTGTTATATATTAGTTTCAACTCATTTCAGGTGTTTGGGAACATTAAAGAAATGCCAGGAGAGGAAATCAATCGCCATAACAATTTCAGAAATTTCGTTCAGGGTCTCATGCTTTTATTCAGGTTAGAATTCAGTATAAATAAATTTTCTCTTTGTCGTATTAACTCAAGAAATTTCAGGTGTGCAACTGGCGAAGCATGGCCAAGCATCATGTTATCCTGTGTGAAGAACAAAGAATGTGACCCAAATGCGAATAAGCCTGATCCACATAGCTGTGGTTCCAATTTGGCTTACGCTTACTTCGTATCGTTCATATTTTTTTGTTCGTTTTTGGTAAGAGAGAATGCTTAAATACATTTATAGGTATTGAACGTTGTTCCTTTCAGATGTTGAACCTCTTCGTTGCTGTTATCATGGACAATTTTGATTATTTAACCAGAGATTCTTCCATATTGGGTGCCCATCACCTTGATGAATTCGTTAGGATATGGGCGGAGTACGACCCTAATGCGACGTAATGATTTTCAGGTGGAATTGTAGTTCCTCAATTTATGTGTTTGTATTTTCAGGGGGAAGATTCATTATACGGAAATGTACGACATGCTGAAGAATATGGATCCTCCATTGGGCTTCGGAAATAAGTGTCCTAATCGACTAGCATACAAGAAGTTGATAAGAATGAATATGCCTGTGGACGACGAAGGTCGAGTGAATTTCACTACCACTCTGTTTGCTCTCATCAGGGAGAACCTTGCGATTAAGATGCGTCCAGGTAAGAATATTATCCTTCTCACCCATTCTTCGAAGAAATCAACAAATTAATGAAAGACTTTTATTTGGAAATTGTAACTATCGTTTCCGAGCTGCAGGACGTTTGGTCAAGCTATGGCGTACCCTGTGTTGGTTTTGGTTTCCGTAGTACTGCAAATGTTTCGCCACGTACCATTTTATCAGTTGTCTGCAAACAAACAGTCAGTCCATCAGTTGTATGGCTATTGCTTAAAAGAGACAAACACTTCGACAGCAGAACATCAGGAATGAGTGGACAAACAGAATGAATTGAATTTACTGAAAGACAATAAAAACTGAATTTAAGGCTGAATACCGAGTTTTATGAATGCCTAGAAAGGCGAAAAGAGACTCGTTAACCCAATAAAAAAGCTTTCAGCAAAATGAGTGAACTTCAATATGGTCACGTTTTAACACTTCATTACTTCACTTTGAAGAGCATCGCGATCAAGCAGAAAATTCTGATGTTGGATGAAAACATTTCCAGCTTCATCTGGTGATACCATAGTCGCATATTATGAGAAACAGGCTAAAATTGACGTAGTTGAATGTCAGCACCAGGTCAGTTTGAAGGTGACAAAACTGGATAGAGTCGCTCATATTAGCCTCTCAGTATATGAAGCACTAGCATAATCGAAGGACCCGCATGCACGTATTGGAGTATTGGATGCACATAACTTTCGTACGGCTATATTGCACTTAAAAACAATAATTGTAGGAAACATGGATCAATCACGTCATTTGAAGCTGTTATCAAACAGTTAGTCAATAAGTTGAATGGCTGTTGCTTGGAAGAGATAACACACTTCGACAGCACAACATCAGGAATGATTGGACAAACAGAATGAACTGAATCTAGTGAGAAACAATGGAAACTGAATTTAAGGCAGAATACCATGTTGTTTTAATGCCTATAAAGGCGAAAAGAGACTTGTGAACTCAATAACAGACGCTTTCAGCTTCAAATTTTTACACCCCATTACTTCACCTTGGAAAGCATCTCGAGTAACTAGAAAATACTAATGTTGGGTAAAATACGAAATACATAATCCCTTTCGGTCTAAAAGATTTAGCTTGTGAGTTCGATCGAGTCACTTTAGGGATGTTTACAACCCTTACCTTCCGTCAGCTGGCCGGGACAACATTCCAGGTAAGACTCAATCGGAAGAGTCTAGTGAGATATGGAAGGAGGACATCCAACCCTTGTTGTAGCAAGGCAGGCATGATGCCATCTTCCCCAGGATCCTTAAATGACCTTAAGAAGCGAATCGCTTACCTAGCTTCTTCGGCCTTGATAGTCGTTAATGCGTTCTTCGAATCGTCCTCTTTTTGCCTTTTCGCAAAGTCTTCAGGGGCCTTTTCGCAAAGTCTTCAGGGGCCTTTTCGCAAGGTCTTCAGGGGTGTCACAGATGTCACTTATATCAAGAAACCAACAATCTGGGAAGTGTGTTCTCGTAAGAATCGCCAACGTTTCTCTTCGAGAACCCATGTACTATCCATCTGGGCCCTCCACAAATCCAATGGGCAGCACCAGGTCTCTGGCGAGATCAACTGCACTAACGGGGGTATATTCCACCTCCCTGCAGAACCTGCTTCAGGATATCCGTTTTTCCCTCCTAATTTCCCCTTATAGGACGTTAAAGTAGAACGATAGTGGTCCCATTTGCAGGTATTTTTAGCTCGATATAAAATTCCGAACTTCTCTTCTGTGTTTTTGGAGGGCAGAATTCCACCATGAAGTTGTATCAATCTCAGGCATTCTCTTTAGTGGACAGTTATCGTAATGCGCTGACCCGATCGACCAGGATATCTCTCCTTAGCCATACGATTAACGTCTTCAAGACTGTTTGTAGCTATGGCAATACCTCCTGAGTGAGGAGCTTCTATATTCGACGACTGCTCTGATCCCAGACTTAATAGTGAATTGAATGTGTCTGGGATCAGATGCCGAGAGTTCACTTGACACACCCCACCTAGAGACTTGATTGCTCAGGAAACTCAAGCAGAACATAATGTCAAACTCCTCGGCGTGATTTCGCTTCACAAAGCTTGTTTATCTCCTCTATTCAACAAAATGAGGCCATGAGAAAGTCAGAAAGGCTTTCACCTCTTGCGTGGACGTCCGAGCTACCTAACATCCGGTGACAACGTATGTGATATATAGGGTGAGGAAAAATTGCAATTCATTAAGGCGGTAAGGAGTAATTCGAATTGGTCCGTCTCTCCCTCTGGTCCATATCTCTCAACCAATTATTCATAATCACACTATATCTCAGAAACGAAAAGAACTATGTAGACTAGTTTCCATAATTTTAGTATCACAAAGAAGAAGCACTGTATTGTGGAAATCGCATTACTCTATCTGTCGCATCAAGGGAGATTTTGTCTTCATTGTTAATTTGTTAATAATACCTATCGCATATTTCTTCAATCGTTTAATTTTTTTCAGTGGAAGAGATGGACCAAGCCGATATGGAACTTAAGGAGACGATTAAAACAATATGGCCCCTTCAAGCAAAAAATATGGTCGAATTGCTGGTTCCACCAAACGATCAACTGAACGTTGGAAAATTGACGGTTGGAAAAATTTACGGCGGTCTTCTAATCTTAGAAAGTTGGCGGAGTACTAGGTTTGGTCAGGTGGAACCTACTGGACTACCGGTAAGATTCAAGATATTTCAAGCGGGAATTTGACAGACTTTACACTCTTATACATGAACAAGGTACTCAAATGTATAAACAGTTTTACAGACAAATATACTACCATGTGGCCTACCAGAACGGTTGTTCGATGTGACTGCTATGTGTTCTTTCTTCCTGCAAATTAGGTTTAATGTTTCCCACTCTAGGATGAGCCGTGAATATTTAATTTATTTTAAATATCTTTCATGTAAATATTTTCGTACCAACGTCATCGGTAGCTTGTTACATTAGGTTGTACAATTCCTTTATTTCTAAATCGAATTGTTCGTTTATCGATGATTAGGAAAACTATTCGTGGTAAGTATACAAGGTGATCATTTAAATGAAATAATGTTATATGAAAAGAAGAAGAATCCTGACAATTGCTTTTCGGGGCAAGTTTAATAAGAAACAAGTTTACAATATGACAGTGATTAAATTTCTCAAATCAAAATCATATCCATGCATTTATATCTTCAAAAAATTGATGGAAAATAGCCGCGTTCATTGAATTTTTCCAATGATAAAGGGTTTATGTTGCGTGTCTATCGCAGCCATGCTGAAACGGCTGTATGTTTTCAATATGTTGCCCATTATGCCACTGATGACTCAGTAGGCTACTCCAGATAATAGACTAGGAAGATTCTTCCCATTTTGCGTTTGAGACGTTTATATCTCGTAGTCAATTCTCAAGTGTTTGGTTCGTAAACAATCAGCCAACACCAACTCGTTAAAGAAATGCCGAATTAGTCGAGAACACTAGTGATAATCGCGAAAATCTCCAGGAATATCCTAGAACGTCAATTTCTCACATTAACTAAAACTCAGAAATATAGTTTCTGACAAGCGGAATCAACTACTAAAAGAACGATAGCATTATTAGTTATCCATAAATGTCTAATAGGCTAATCAACTTGAGATACGCTGTATATTTAGTAGCATCCTGAAGAACTTTGGCCACAAGAGTAATACTCTTCTCATTAAACGTTACTCAAATCTGAGTTGAAAGTTGAAAACTCTGATTAAAATATTCCTCGCTCGAAGAAAATTAAGAAGTACACCATGTTACTTCAAACAGCAATCTTATAGCGTATCCGGTATAATCGGAAGAGAACCTTGCTGCGAACAATTGCAGATTGCAGATCAGCTTCGAAAATGCCAAAAATTGAATCGACAAACCTGGATCCTCCTAATGGGCCCTTTTGCAGGAAAATCCTCTATAATTATAACTTGTCACTTCATTCAATTATACACGTCACAAGCAATCATTCGATGAAAAGCGTTCAAACGTTTTGCAAATGATCACCCTGTATATAAAATAAATTTTACTGATAATCCTAAGACGGGAAACACTAGTTAGAAGTCCTGGATGCTAGATCCATGTTGTAACAAAATACTAGGAACGTGATTGCAGTAGTTCATGAATACCTGTCACATTCACCCTCATAGAACAACATGCATTAAATACAAATCAACATTCATTTCGAGGCACTTCAACACACACAGTGAGATTTAAGAGATACTATGTGAATAATATGCTACCATCATGTTATAAAAATCGCACTCTAGTATAGTTACTTTGGAGTATTTCTTAGGGCAGTTCATAAAAACCCAAAATTTAAAAATTAATCTAACCTAATCTACCCCAAAATTTAAAAATTCGACATTTCGACATTTTCATTTTGGAAATACAGAAACGAATATAAGAGTACCGATATGTATTTTAGCCAAGACTTATATCAACATTAGGTGAAGTATTAGTTGAAACACTTGGCAAAGATTCCTCCACAATATATCAAAATGCTTCGAGCTATCAAACTATACTGGAAGATAAAATGAGTAGTTTTCTTCAAATGTACCGCCATTTACAACCAGATATAGACCGATTTATGTTTGCTCATTAAAAACTATCAAGTTTTTCCAACGAGTGGATGTGATTTCCATCATTCCTAAAATGTTCAACTTCTTCTTATTACCTTTATGTATAATTTCAATTCCTCGAGAACTTTGAAATGATTTTATAGAATTATTGGTTAGGAAAAGCAGTAGATTTTTATTTTGAATAATGGATTTTTTATGTTCTGCAATTCTCTTATCGATACATCTTCCAGTTGGTCTATATAGAAAATCTCGCTCTTGCCATTCATGATTTATGATATGTATATGCGAATATTAAATTGTAAAATGCTGAATATAAAATCTTCTCCCCATATAATGGAATATGCTTGATTTGTATGATTCCTCATTACGGGGGAGCAAAATCATGCGTAAACCACATTGTTCTCGAAAAAATCATCCATAGTGTATGCAGGAAGTCAAGGTATGCTCTAGAGTTCAATCTGTTAGGTAGAATTTTTCCCGTAATAATATGGTCCAAAAACAACGGATTTAATGAATGCTTTTACTCGCTTCTTGATGGGGACCATTTTCGAAGTTAACAGAAAGTGAAGAGTCTCAGCACACTAGTCCTGTGAACAAAAGCATTTTTTAGAGAGGTACGTGACGCAGCAAGTTGGAACGTCAGCTGATGATGGGTTTTTCGCGAGTTTGGTTGTTCTTTGGAATAAAATTCTTTCTAGAACCAAGCTTTTCAGATCTGTAAATCATTTACCATGGAGGTACCTCTAGAAAAGAGAAAGATCAGCAACCTGCTGCCTTTCATGTGGGAGGCCGGAGCTTCCACGTGATTTCCAGGTGGTCGATGGGGTGCACTGCTCTCTTCTGGACACTATCCACTAGATGTTATGAATGTTTAGCTGCACATAAGGTACCAAGAGGAAACGCTCTATCAAGATCCACTGTTTCCTTATAGTTCTGTTGGTGAAGGACGTGTCCTACTATACGTATTATGAATTGTAGGTATCTGAAACAGAATTTCGCGTAAACATTTTTGAAAGAAGATACGGCTTTGCTTTAGGTAATGCAGTGATAGAACCGCCATCTCTAATGAAAGGTGAGAAGGATGACCTGTAAGAGTTGTTGCTGACTTGCCTTTGCTATAGACCAGAACAGACGAGTTACGCTGATCTGTTCGAAAGTTCTTCTTCTTCTTCAGCTATCTGCCATCCAATTCTGGACATAGGTCTCCCCCTGTGCTACCTGATACCAGTTGAACCCTCGAATGCCTTTCAGGTCATCTCCCCATCTCATTGGAGGGCGACCTCTTCCTCTTTTGCTCAAATATGGTCTCCATTTTTGTATTTCGGCATTCCATCTGCCATCTCCTTCTCTTGCATTATGACCCGTGAAGCCCGATTTGAGTCTGGCAATTTCTTCTCCGACATCGCGAACTTGCGACTGTCCTTATATATGTGTTGGTTTTTTCTGTCTATCAGTCTTATTCCAAGCATCCTGCGTTCCATTGCTCTTTGTGTTTTGCACATTTTGACCATAATGGCTCTAGTTTGTGTCCATGTTTGGCAGCCGTAAGTGGGTACAGGTAAAATACACTGATTGTAGACTTTAGTTCTGAGTTATTGTGGTATCTTACGACTTTGGAGGACTCATTTTAATTTTCCAAATCCAGCCCAAGCAAGCCGAACTCTTCTCGCCATTTCTGCTGTTTGATTCTCTCTATTAAGTTTGGGTATTTGACCTAGGTGAACATATTCATCCACCATGTTCAGAGAGTGTACGCCAACTATAATCCTTTCTTTATCTTCTGTGTTAGTCATGGTTTTTGTCTTCTGCATGTCTGTTTTCAAACCAATTTTTTTGCGATGCTTCAGCTAATTCTGTAGTCATTTCTTGCCTCTTTTCGAGAGTGGTGGAAATCAGGACAATATCATCGGGTACCTAAGATTATCTAGTGTTTTTCCATATATGTTTATCCTCTTTCCTTCCCAACGCAATGATTCAAATACATCCTCTAATGCTAAGGTGAATAACTCCGGCGATATAACGTCTCCCTGTTTTACACCTCTCTGGATTTTCATAGGTTTGGTCTCGTGTTCTAGTCTTACTATCATTGAGGATTGTTGATAGATGTTGTTGATCAGTTGTCTATACCTGGAATCAATTCTGTTGTTGTTCATAGCTCGTTCTGCGGCCCATATCTCTGTCATATCGAACGTCTTCTTATAGTCCACGAACGACATGTATAGATCCAAATGGTATTCCTTTGCTTTCTTCATCAGAGTTCTCATAGTAGGGAGGTTGTCAGCTGTACTTTAACCCTTTCGAAAGCCAGCCTGTCCAATGGGTTGGTAGGAGTCCATCTTCGCCGTCAATCGGTTAGTGATTATTTTCATGAATAGCTTGTAGATCTGTGACAGTAGTGATATGGGGCGATAGTTCTTTAGGTCACTCTTTTCGCCTTTCTTGAACAACAGAACGACAGCATTTTTAGCCCAGTCTTCTGATATCCTACCGCTATGCAAGCATTCATTGAATAATGTCCTCAAAGTGGGAAGTATAATTTCCTTTCCTTCTTGTACCATTTCAGAAAGAATGCCGTTGGGATCGGGAGCTTTGTTGTTTTTGAGCCTTTCAGAGCTACTTCGATCTCATAATTTTCTATTTCGGGCCATTCTTCAGAGTTCACATTCTTCATTTCTCTTTCGATGTTTTCCCGTGATTCATCGCTTGGCTTTTTCTCTGAGGTTTGTAGGTCTAAAGGTCTATTCCTAATTATTTCATTGTAGGTTTTCGTTTCAACAATTATTGAATAACAATGGTTCCATAACCTCTGTTATCAACTGTCACAGCTTTTTGACATTTTTTAGTGACTCAATGCCTTTTCTAGTGGAGTTTGAAATGGTGGGGTCAATACAAGCGAGAATAACTCGAGTGATGAACTTAATGCAGACATGATGCCAGAATCGGAAAACAGACGTCATTCAAGGGAAAGACGAGAAAAACTCACGCGACTCCTCCCAGCTGCATCGGTTGCAATGCCATATCTTCCTGTTGGATCTTTATTGCATCGCCGTAGGAAGTTACCAGTAGCAAAAACGAGGATCTGGTCGGAGTTTCCTAGGGGTGCGGGAACCCATTAACGGAAATCATCTGGATCTGAAACCAGAAAGGGATCGGTATTATTGGGAAAATGGGTTATATTGTCAGAAATTCTTGTCAGCTCATCGACAAGTTGAGTAAAGTTGCAGCTGATCGCGAAGGCTAGCGATTGCGTCCCTGTTTCGTCGGTCCTATTAAAGTGTTGGAGCCAGTTTGATGTTGTAAACGTTGGAGTGTCATTGTGAGTATCTCAGCTGACGGATGCTGTATTTGGATCATATCCAACTTATTGCCTAGATGATGAAACAATCTAGGTAGTTGTTATCATTAGGAGATCAATACAGACAACACAGAAACATGGTTTTGTTAGAAAGATTGCCTCGAGAGTAACTCAAAGGAGAGATGTTGATAGTTGTCGGCACTATTTGAGTTTCCGTTAGAGTTATGACATGAGGTTGCGAGTCTTGTAAGTGTTAGTGTACTGCACTCACATTTATTTCGGTGTGTCCTAGTCCTCTTATATTGCACCACTCACTAACGAATCGGCTTCTTTCATCAGTTTCTAGGAACTCTATGCCTTTGCCAGAGGACTGTTGTTAGTCGTATTACCTTCATGAATCCGACTGAGGAACGAGTTGACTTCGGAATAATTTTGTCCTAAGAAAGCTCATTAGGTTCTACCTGAAAAATCCTTTCCACTCTAGAGAACAGACCATTTGCCAAGCATTCAAAATTTAGTCACAAACAACCAATTCACGGAGCCTATAGCATGACGTGGTGGCATTACACTAGGCGACGGGAATGGAACTGTCTTTTACCTTGCTAGTTTGTATTACGAATAATCGACCCTCACTGCAGTTGATTCAATAAACGCTTGCCTTCTCATGTAAACCACTTTTTACTCGAAAACAGTAGCGATTTCTGAAAAATTCCAGGAGGCGAAAACACTTCGAAAATGATTGGTCCTTTCGATGAATGTTTTGGAAAAAACTAGTGACGCACAACACTATGATTTTGATGGAGATAAGGTAGCATGACCCCTACAATAATATCACCTTGTGTATTTTCACACATGGAGGACACATCTATCAATAAACAAATTCCTTTCAATTGCAAATTGAAAATCCCTTGAAAACTGCAAGAGTCATCAACAGAACGTGAATAAAACTTCAACATCCTGTATCTCGAGAACGGAGCACTTGAGAACATATTTTCATGGGCATTATTTTCATGTTTTTTAATGAAGAATTCCTGGAAAGTATATGACTTCGTACATGAAATACCCTGTATTAGTTAAACATGGAGTTTCTAGTTTTTGAAGTTATGGTGATGGTAAATAATAGTCCATTTATTCGGATGCTATTTTTCGATACTTAGGTACTTGTGAATTGAGGAGAGTAACGGTGACATAATATGAAATTATGAAATCACTTTATGTAGTGAAAATAGCTTCTGGAGCTTAACTAGCTATCCATTCGATGTTTCGTTAATACAGCAGAAGTGCTACCGGGATGAGGTTTCGAACACTCAGAAAACATAGATGTTTCACACCAACCGCCTGTTATGTTACGTTTTGAACGTAGATGAAGAATTAAATAAAACACGTGGCTTACTGGTAGACAACGGCGGTTTGGCAATATGGCGGGCAGCGTGGTTTGTCGCAAGATGGCGAACGGCGTGGCTTGTCTGTTAAGTCGACTCGTGGCAACGCGTGCTCCAGACGATCTATGGAGACGATGTGACCTCGATGAAGTCAGTGAAGGAAAATACAGCGAGTCGATTGATGTGATTCTTGAATTTTGGCGAGGATCGTATTTCTATCCTTTTCCTCTTCGTCTTGATTTCTTTGTTTATTCTGGGGTCCTACTGGTTGGTTATCCTCATTTTCTAATGTGATGCATATACACTGCCTGTAGTTTCTTATTCCATTGTATTAGAGATTCCTCTCTCGAATTGTCATCGGTTTTAGTTCCATTATTTTTTGATCTCGTTATTTTCGTGACCTTCCATCTAGTAATTTTTCTTGTCGTGAGTCGTGTAATTATTTCTGCCAGTGTATCAGTTCTCATCAATCTTCATTTCCTTCCTGAGTTAATCGTTGCTCATGTATCATGAGCCGTTTGTTGATGTCCTGGCGATCTTGTTTGGTGCTGCTCGTAGTTTTCTTAGCTCGAATCGGTCCTCGAGCTGCCTCATCTGTCCTGCGTATATGATTCTTGGGATGATGATTCCTTTGATTCTCTTCATTTTGTTCCCAAATGTGAATTCCTCAATGTGCCTCTTGTAGTTCAGTTAGTCGTCCAGAATTAAACTGCCATCATGGAATGCTTCATCTTCAGTGTGTCTGAGATGTATATATCAAATAGTGGTGGTTCTAGTACAGATCCTTGGGGTACGCCGGTACCTATCCCTCCGCTGTTGACTTCTGATCCTGTACCCGGAATCTACTATTTTGTAGGTATGACATCGTGATGTTGGTAAACTTTGCTAGAAATCCTGTGGCCTTCATCTTGTGAATCAGTCTTCCATGCCAAACTTTGTGGAATACTTTCTCAATATTCAAGAATGTTCCTGATTTTGGTGTTGATATATTCTGTTTTTTTGATTGTATATTCGAATGACGTTCTCTGAATTCAAATTGGAGCTCTGGGAGTATTCCTACTTCCTCTGCGAGCGCTTTTGTCCGGGAGTAGATAATCCTCTCGACGATCTTATTCATTGCTGGTGATAAACTCATGGGTCGGTAGCTGCTCGCTTCTGCTCCTGTTCTCCATATTACTGGACAGTGTTCCGTTCAGCTGCATCAAGTTCTGGTTGGGAATTCCAGCTAGTTCTGGTGCCTTCCCTTTTCTCAGTCCGTTGATGTGGTCCTGTGCTTCTGCTGTTGTAACCTTTTCTATGCAGTAGTATTCAGCTGTATGTTCTTGGATTCCTATTCATATCCTTTCGTCGTGTTGATTCAATCCCGCGTCTTCGTTGGTGGTGTTCGTTTCAACTTGTTATTCTAGCGCTGATGCAAGTATTTTCACCTTTTTCTCATCCGTTACTGCTATTAGTCCATTTGGGGTGTCGTCATCTTCTTCTTTTTTACTGTCAGTAGTGTTCCCCTCTCACATAGGGCGAGTCTAAGAAAGACCGGATATTTAAACCCACGGGCCAGTGAGAACCTTTCTCGTAATTACTGTTGGCATGTTCTATACTCTGCTTGATCGGAGGGTCTTTGAGTGACCCATAGTTAGAAGACATATTGAACACGGTAACAGAAGGGTTCAAATAACCGATAACACATGAAAGAAGTTCACTTAAGTCAGCTTAAATGGCGTCAATATAAGAAGTATTACACTCGTTTCAAAAAAATTCTTCTGGAACCTGAAATTATAGGTTATAAGATCATCCAAATTTCTGAGACCTAAAAATAGATGGCATTTCAAAATGTACTTAGATTGAAATATTTCATATGAATATCCATATGAAACATGAATCTGATACACCGAATGGGTTCGCAAATGGGTCAAGAATTTGACAGATCCACATAAACGCCGAATTTATCAATTTCATATAACAGTTTTCAATGCATCGACCTGAACAAGGGTTCTATTTGCCAATGTATTGTATCTAAAGTGAAATTACTGAGCTTATACCCTCATATAAAATGATTTATGATTGCATGTTGTTTCATTCTGGTTAAATATGTCAAAATTATTTAAATTTGGAAACTGATAATTTACTTCATGATGGTATCATATTATATCATCGACATAAGTATCTCGTAATACTCGTAGGTACCCATAAAAAGTGGTGCCCCATAACGGTTTCTGTATTTATATTTCAGGGTTTTGGAAATAGCCCCTCAGCAAATCACGCGGTAGTATAATAATTTAAAATTATAGTTTTTTCTAGTTTTTCCACTTTAAACAGATTCTCATTCATAGTACAGTCCTGCATTAGATTTCTCTTGTATTTTTCTTGTTAGCATTTCTGCCTGAATATCAGCACTTGTTGCCAGGGACGGATTCTTCATATAAATTCAATTTTATTTACTAATATATATGGAGATGACCATACGTGTGAAAATCCGTCCCTGTTTTACGCATCAAATGCGGTTTTTATTCGTTTCTGCAAGGTTGAAATGTATTCTTCTGACGTTTGGGTATTTTCGAATTAGTTTGACAATAATGGCACATGACTTTCAAATATCCTCATAATTCTTTTTCACATTTTAAAGCTCGGGTAGAATAATAATCCCAATGATTGTACTGTGATTCGCAAATGGTATAACTTTTACTTTCTTTGGTTCTGTTTAATGTAACCAGAAGTCTTAATGACATAAGCTCAATTAAGTATGTGTAAAAAGAGTGTTAACCTACTTTCATGGAATAAATTCAGTCAAACGTCAGGCAATATTTACCGTTACCAGCTTTTCACTAGATGGTGCAGCAATCTTATTGAAATACCGATTTCTTCTCAAGTATATGATGACTTAAAATACTAACGAGAACATCAGATCCTAAGCCATGCTTGCAGAATAAGGTTAATAGCTTCATCAGATACAAAGATCTTTCTAAGGAGCTTGTTGAGTACCTAGCGTCAAGATCGAAAGAAAAAAATTGCCCTTCCTCAGACGTTCGGAAGAGAGGACGCACCTAATTGCAGTTTAATATTATTAATGGGTTTGACGCTGTATCATCAGTCCAATGAATGGCGTCTTCTCATTCACAGTAGTAAATGAAATCTCAAAGCAGTTCTTCTATATAATGGAAATGAATATGTTTCCGTTTAAATTGATTACATTACATTACTTTGGAGAGGGTCGTTTGGCTTTGCCAGCCTTTCCGAACTGCGACCAAGTTGGTCTTTTGTTCGTAACCCTTCTTATTCATTTTCCTGTAGATCTAGTTCCCTTACAAAATCAGGAATCTCCCTGGGAGCATTCGTTTTTACTTCATGCGGCTCTAGCTTGTCGCTACCGAAGTGTATATGTCCTGACGGTCAGTTGCGATGCAACTGCAAAGAATATGTTTGGCAGTTTCATCACCCTCTTTACACATTCTGCATGTTGACGTTTTCGATTTGCCCATTTTACTGAGATGGTATCTCCGTAGGCAGTCTCAAGTAAGGAGGCCTTTTATAGTAGCTTTTGGCCTATTGGCCTGGAGTTTTACTCCAGTATTCTTTATTGCCCACCGTTCCAATTCCTGTAGTCTGTGGGCTTGTTTAGACCGCAGAACAGTTCAGGTCGAATGGATGGGATTCCAGCAGCTGATCTAGCCAGTTTGTCAGCGGCTTCATTTCCTTGTATGCCTTCGTGGCCAGACACCTACCACAGGAAAAGTTTGTTCCCCTCAGCAAGTTGCTTCAAGGATTGACGGCATTCCCAGACAGAGATGCTCCGATAACTGTATGATAACTCAATATGTGTGAAAGAAGAATATGGGGTTTTTCAATTCTTTAATCGAAAATAAGATATTTCATAACTAGGATATCTGGATCAAAGATGGTTAATAGTCTTTTGAGTCAACAGGATTCTTAAATACTCATGCGTTATTTGCCTCTGGGACAGTCGAGCTAAATCACATCATTGGATTCAAAGAAAATTATCCTATGAGTGATGCTTTTAATATTGGCGCTAAATGTGTTAAAAGGAACCCTTAGTTTCAAGAGAAGAAATCATTATCCTGCCATTGCATATAAAGTTGATCTAATGAAGCAATTGAAGGCACTCGGCAGAAATGGTCAATGTCTTCAGTTCACACAAATTTTTTTGTTTAGATACTGAAAAACTGAAAGCAGATATCTTTGATGGACCTCAAATACGTTAATCAATGAAGTTACTAATTTTGAGGCTTCTATGAATGATTTTGAAAGGCCTGCTAGAAAACCTTTTATAGCAGTTGCAACTCGGATGTCATAAGAATGACAAATATGTAAATTCAGTGGAGAAAATGCTTTTTTATTTCAGAAATTTAAGCTGTAATAGGAGTATAAAATCACTCTATCTCTATAATCATCTAGATCAATTGCACCACAATTTAGGAGATCTTAGCGAAGAACAAGAAGAACGTTTCTACTAAGACATAAAAACGATGGAGAACAGGTACCAAGGGAGATAGAACATTTATATGATGGCCGACTACTGCTGGGGAATCATGCGAGATGGTAAAAGTCAGTTTCATAACTCAAAAAGCGATCAGTTCCAATAAAATGTCGTTTTTTGTGAAAAGTGATTGTGTGTCATCTCGGAAACTAGAGCTGAAACACATGAACTAGTATCATTTTTGATGTCTCCATGTGAGACATACTCAGAATCAAGTCAGAAATCCCCTACACCAAAATCGTTGCAAGCCTGTGTATTCACTAAAAACCAACTTGACAAACTGCAAAACCTACAAAAAAAATTATGTGTTCAGATTGCAAAATTGGCCTTCTCTTAAATATGGAGAGGCACTCTCAACCAGTATACTTCTAGAGTTAAGACACAGGATGCATAGATGTTACATCTTCCAACCCTGTTTTATGGAATGGAGGCATGAACCATAAAGAAAGCTGATATCCTTGAAGTTCCGGTATATGAGATTTGATGTTTTCCCAAGATACTAAATTTATCGGCGGATTAACTAACCCACCTACAAGTCTTAAGAAGAATGTGAAAAATCAAGCGACCATGAAGACAATCAAGCCTTGAAAGGTTCAAAACGGTATGTGATGCGTGAAGAAAAATGGATTTGAAAAATTGGTGGAAAAAGAAGAAGGGGAATAAGGAGGACAAGTTGGATGCAGAATTTCTGAGTGTTGATGATTATGTCACCAGTCTACTGTTCAGAACCTCGAGAAGCACAGACCACGTGTCTCGGAGGATTTCGAACTTCTAATGAAAGAGGAACGTAAAAAGAAGAGATATGATTTTCAGCCTTAATTAGAGCACAGGAAGAAATAAATAGAGCCCATTTTAAATCTTTCTGTACAATCAATTTCATTTAATTTCATCGTCGTGTAACACATCATGCCATTTGAAAAAAGTTGGGAGTGTTTCCACATTTTCATCACCTAAGAAAAATGAATTTAATGCAAAACGTAATTGACTTATAACTTGGGTTTTGTGTAATTTCATGAAGAATATTACCTGAGGTTATACTGAATTTATTTACTCTGAGGTCTGCAACCGAGATACTCTCTGTTCCTCCTCTAACGCTAGAAGGAGTGATTCTAGCGATTGAGACACGCTGTTCTTCATTCGATAGAGGCAATTTTTGAGGTTGAATATGAATCTTTATGTTATCAAATATGAGAGAAAGATTCATATTTGTTTATTAATTCAGCTCATTATTTTAGACGTATTCGCTGCACCTTCTATTTGTATAATGAATTTTGAGTAAGCAGATGCATATAGAGTAAAAGGTTGATTTTACATGCCGCGAATCATCATTTAAAATGGTGTCTCACTGAAATCATACTCTACAGAGTCAGAGATGGGATCGAATGAGTCCAATGATTTAAATTTCTAGGAAAGACGTTAGTCATACACGAGATAGAAATTACATTATTCTGTATTGTCTTGATTTTGGCGTTCCCGTTTTCATTCGTTGTTTTGAATATTCACAATAAACAGAATTTTATTGTTTGATATATACAGTGTGTTACATGATAGTATGTCACAACTTGAGAGGGTAAATCTACGTGCAATTTCAAGAAAAAAGTTCATATAACATACAGTAAAGGTGTACAGGGTGTTGAAATTACTGAAAAAATTGTTTTCTCTTCAACACTCCTGCAGTTTTTGAGATATTCAGCCCAGATTTGAAGCTATTTTCCACAGCCTCCATCATTAAACGCCCTAAATTCCAAATAGAATATTCAAGATGTATTCTTTTCCGGAGCCATGTCTCATCTTGCCCTCTCAAACTTTTTTGCAGTACGCCACTGAGCAGCGTACAATCAATTTTCGTCATTTTCTCTCAATTTAGAAATTTTTTTGACACCTGTAATTTTTTCGTATCTCCGACCATCTCGAGCAAAAAATTATTAAACGATTGTAATAAATCGCTAAATTGAAAGCACTTCTAAATAAATGAAAAAATGACTAGTAAGTAGGCTTTGATGTTTTCATTTATTTATTTATTTTGACAGTTGCTGAAGTTGAACCAGTGTCTGCTCGAATTATTTATTAAATTAACGATTAGTTTTAAGACTTTTGAAGTTATTGCTGTAAGAAAAAATGGCTAATTTTACTAACGCCGAATTGGCTGATATCCATTACATGTACGGTCTGGCTGACGGAAACACAACAAAAGCTAGGCGATTATATCAGGTGCGCTTTCCAAATCGAGGAAATATCCTTAGAAGGTTGAAACTGGTACTTTTACTGCAAATAATCATTTAGAAGGTGCAACTCAAACTATAAGAACTCCAAATATTGAGGAAGCAGTTTTGAGTTGTATTGATTTGAATCCTCATGTGAGTACAAGAAAATTGGGAATCAGTTGAATATTTCACATGTTCTAGTTTGGAGGATTCTCCACGACTTTTTATTGTACCCGTTTCATATTCAACGCGTCCAAACTCTACTTGCTCGAGATTTTCTCCTAGTCTGAATTTCTGCTGATGGTTCTTAGATAAAATTAGAGAAAATGCTCATTTTGATATGGAATAATGTTCACAGAGAACTAACTTTTCGAGGACTGTTATCACAAATTTTCACAATTATCATTATTGGGTTGAGTGAAACCCCATTTGATTGAAGAAATCAAGAACAATTCTCACTAAATTCTGAAATAATTTGATTGCCATTTTTCTTGCCTGATAGTTTGAACGGTCCCGCTTATCGGCAATTTCTCGAGGAAGAGTTACGTTTATTGCTCGAGGATGTGCCACTTTTGGTGAAAAACATAATTCATGCATGACGGGGCACCAGCACGTTCCAGCGAAGAAGCTATCGAATTCTTGAATGATACATTCACTTACCGATGGATAGGTCGGGGTGGGCCAGAAACATGGCCTCCTAGGTCCCCAGACTTAAATAGTTTAGACTTATTCTTATGGGGATATTTCAAAAGTTTAGTTTATACCACTCCAGTGAACACTGTAGAAGAATTGAGAAATCGAATAATAACCCTTTGTGACACGATAAGAAATACTTCAGAAATATTTCAAAAGTGCGTGATAATATGCGAAGAAGGACAGAGGACTGTATTCCTGCAGGTGGAGGACACTTCCAGCAATTTATTTAGTTTTTGATTTTTCTATTTTTCAAGCTCGATATTGAATTGGTATAAGTTGAGTCTCAGAAGACAAGCTATCAAAATAAAAACAAATTTTGGGCATACCTATCGAGTATTTTTTTTATTTTGTTTTTCATTTAGCGAATAACATACAATTCAAGTAATTCAAATTCAATAATCTTTCACTTGAAAACAGTTGGAGATACGAAAAAATTACAAGTGTCAAAGAAGTTTCTAAATCGAACGAAGATGACGAAAATTGATTGTACGCAGGTCAGTGGCGTACCACAAAGAAGTTTGAAAGGGCAAAAGAAGACATGACTCTGGAAAAGAAAACACCTTGTAGATTTTAATTGAAATTTAGGATTCGTAATGATGGAGGCTGTGAAACATAGCTTGCATTCCAAGATTGGGCTGAATATCTCAAAAATTGCAGGAGTTATCAAGCAAAACCAATATTTTCTGCAAATTTGAACACCCTTTAGCTCCGCAACAAAGCTTTTGCGGACCTATGTTTATATGAATTTGTTTTCTTAAAATTGCACGTAGATTTACCTCCTCAAGTTGTGACATACTATTATATGACACCCTGTAGAGACGAGGTGCCCAATGTTTTGAACACTGGCAATAAATAACTTTCCTTTTTATTTAAAAGAAGGTTTTGGAATTGTTCAATGTATTCTTGATGAACGAACAGAACCGATTAACAGTACATTTATAGCAATATGCTTATCGCTGGCCAATCATTGTGAATATGAAATATCCTGTGGTGACTAACACAACAATTTTTGAATGCATGTTTTTAATTATCTTAACACAAGGGTATAAATGGGAGCAGAATATTAAGCAATTCATCTTTCTCTGAATATTTGAGAGCAAGCAAAACCGGTTTTGATTGTAAGATAGTAGAGAATTAGTACTAGGATAGTATGCCACAATTTTTGATTTTAGCATAGTGGTTATTCAACTGGACCTTTAGTGCATCTAGTGTATTTCTCTGAACCCTTTCGATTAGACGATCAGATTCCTTCATGGCATAAAATAGAAAAGTATTGCACATTCAAATTTTGTCTTGAATTGGCAAAAATAGAATTTTGCACTTCTTGGAAACGTGTGTAGCAATAGTTTTCGACATAATCTTTATTGTTAGGTACTGCACCAAAAGCTCTAAATTCAACTTCTCTCAGTCTGTTTCGAAAGAAAAATTGTTATTAGGTTTTATTGACACCCTAATCAGCATATTTTCTCTGTCTTGTCTATAACGATAAGTCTCAGGGAGAAAAATTTCACAAAGAATTCCTAATTCAATAAAAATAAACTGGAACACTTTTGTCTGATTTCCACAATGTTTATTCTCAATACACACGACCGGCTTCGACAGTTGAGTCATTTTCCAGTGACTTGAGTTGATGAAGAATGTGCTACCTATGCATATTTCGAATGTTGAGGTGTGTAGAGTGATTCAATTCTAGTTAACTATAGATGGTGGTGAATTTTGGTTATTACAAAGTTTGTTAATTCTTAAATTTTCCAACAGATTCATTATCATCATTCATTGAATTGAATAGTAATTTATCTTTGTGGGAAACACTAGAAAAAGGGGGGGGCATGTAAGTTAGACATGCGTATTGATTTTCTGGTTCTTCTATAATGGAATATAATAATCGAGACCTTTGTTTTTGTTCTTTGCGTTTGATAATACTGTTAATGTGAGAGACTGGAATATTATGATTTGATGATACAATTGTATCGTTGGTATTGACTTTCGTATTAAAGTCTTATATAGATAGAAAATCTCTATGAATCATTGAATAAGAAACGGCTTATTCATGTGAAATGTGATTATTAGAATCCTGTGGGTGTGTCTGTAAATATTTCATTTTCATATATTGTAGGTGAGATTATTATTGAGTTTAGTGATGGTAATGTCTAGATAAATTATTGAATTTTTGCATTCAGTTTCTTCAGTGGAGGTTATCATGAATTTTATTTTGAAAATGGAAAAACTGGTCGATTTGTCTGTTTGATCCTTCAAAATCCAGAAGAATATCATCAATGTAGCTGTACCAACAAATAAGGATTCTTTGTGCTAACTTCCTATATATATATATATATATATATATATATATATATATATATATATATATATATATATATATATATAAAAAAAGTATTGAGATCTTGGGTCTGAAGAAAATTTGTTTGAACAGTTACAAAGATAACAGTCATCAAATCTTGTAATATTCTTCGTAGGTTTCTTTCCGAAAATAATAATGAGGTAAAGTCATAGGTTTTCTCTTAGTTTATACTGCTCAGAATCTCATTTCATATTTTATTTATTTGTTTATATAAATGTAATATAATTAACTGACAATTTTGTCATATTTATATTCAGAGCAGTATTCTATTCGATCGTTCACCACTTCACAAAGGAAACTATTAATGAGTAACATTCAGTGTTACTTGACTAAGGTCCGTACACTGGATTTTTCCGGGAGAAAGCCTCTGACACTACTCGTTGGTACATTGATATCATTGTCTGATGATGCTATAGTATGTATATATTCTGGTAGATTGATATATTCTCATAACATTTAACGTTATCCTAATATATAATTACTCCAGGATATGTTTTAATTATAATCATTGCCTGGCAATGGTATTAATTACCGGGTGGTGGATTTATATTTTTCATGAAATCAGTTTGATTGCATGAACAGATATATGGGCAACTCGTCGGGGTAAAACCCCTATATATATATATATATATATATATATATATATATATATATATATATATATATATATATATATATATATATATATATATATATATATATATATATATATATATATATATATATATATATATATATATATATATATATATATATATATATATATATATATATATATATATATATATATATATATATATATTAGATTGTTCACAAAAGTATCTGCTAATAATTGTGAGTGGAGATTCTATGGAAAGTCTTGAAATTTGTTCGAAAATTTTGATTCTAATTGAAAATAATCTTGTGACAAACAGTATTCTAAAAGATCACGGACTTCGTCTTTAATGTTTGGTGAAGTATTATTTTTATTAAAGGTTTCTTTCATTAGAGGCAAACACTCATCTGTTGGAATGTTTGGGTACATACTTTTTAAATCAATAGAGACAAAATTGAAATTATTGTTGAAGGTCGAAAGTTTACTCATCAAGTCTATTAAATTTTAAAATGATGTATTGCTGATGAAAATTGCTGATTTCTATGAATTTGTGGTTTGAGATGCTTGCTAATATGCAGTCTCACAAACGAAGAAAAATTGTCACGAATATTGGGAGTATGACCTAATACAAACAGAGAAAGTATTCGGAATAGATCTGTAAAGTACAATCAGATTTTCAGGTATAGATTTGTACTGATAACGATGGATATGAATTGAGATAGGGAATTTTACAGCAGCTGCGATACCAAATTATTGTTGCACAGAGTGTACTTCACGATGTTCTTTCCGCGAGAGCTCTAACTAACCATTGAAAGGCCCTCTCTACTATGCAACCTATTAGAAAGTCTATCTGAGGGAAGGGGTAACTTCAGATATGTTTGACGACCTTTAGAATAGAATAGAATAGAAAGAATATTTATTTCACAAGTATTGTATATCGACAAACAATAAGATGAAACAAGTCAAGTACAAAAGTAATGGGTTATAAATGTAAACTATAAATCAATGAGCTGTCTTACAAAATATATAAAATTCATTTAGAGAATAATGTTCACAATTCAGAATAATTTTGAATACTCCTCTCTTGAAGGCTCTCAAGTCTGACATGCTTTGGAGGTTTTAAGGAAGTGCTTTGAATATTTTCATTGCGTTGTAATGGCAATTCTGTCCAGTCAAAGAGGTGGAGTGGATAGGATATGTGAAAGGAAAAACCCGCCTCGTCTGGTTGTAATTTTTGCATTCTTCAAAATAATGAGGACGTTGAAATATAAATTGCAAAATTTTGTAGATGTACATACCATAAAATGTAAGCAACCCCATTCTTTTGAACATACCACGACATGATTCTCTATAACCTAAGTTGAGTAACACTCTCAAAGCAGCCTTTTGGACTATAGAAATGGGATAGAGAATAAATATAGAACCAGAGAAAGAAGAACCCCCATATGATTAAACCATAAGAAAACATCGACTGAAAATTAGAAAAGTATATGATCTTGAGAACCTCCAATGAAACCTTTTTGTTTTTGGTAGTCTGAGTGAAAACAGAACAGCATTCAACCTTTCGACAAGATTTTGAATATGAATTTCCCAGCTCAACTGAGAATCTACTTGGATGTCGAAGAAACTTACAGTGTCACTAATTTTCAAATTTCATCTACCCTGAATCCTGATGGAGGAACAAAGCGTTATCTACTACGAGAAAAACTATGCATTCAGTTTCGTTCTTGTTAATGATAAGTTGATTTTCAGTACACCAATCCTGAAATGTGTTGAGGGTCAACACTGAGTCTTCATAAAGACTAAAAACACTGGGAGCAGAACATGTAGTTTACATCGTCAGCATATATTACAAGCTGAATTCTGTGGCTCAGAAAAGGAATCTGGAACATCATTAATAAATATAACAAAAAGAAGAGGGCCTAATATGCTTCCTTGAGGTACCCCAAGATATACTAGCACTTCAGAAGAACAACAACTGGAGCCATCTTGTGTCAACGAGACTTTCTGCCGTCTAGGTAACACTCAACCAACCCCAGCTGATTGTGCTGAATGCCATTCAGTTCTATCCTTCCTAAAAGAAGCTTGTGGTTGACACAGTCGAAGGCCTCCGAGAGGTCTAATAAGAGAGCAGTAGGCAATTCATCCCGTTCAAGTGCGATAATGATGTTGTGGACAAATTCAAAAACAGCTGTATCTGTGCTCTTGTTCTTACTGAAACCTGTAAACTGTTTGAAAAAATTAATCAGGCGTAGTGCCAAGATTTTTTCAAATGTTTTAGAGAGCGCTGTTAGTGTGCTTATAAGTCGATAATTACTTATATGATTGGTATCACCCTTCTTGAAAATTGGCCGAATTACAGCAATTTTTGAAGCATCGGGGAATATGCCTTGCTGGAAAACTTTATCCATTATAAATGTAAGCGGCATCGTTATCAGGTGAATGGATTTTCTAAGAATATTCATGGCCTACAGAATGACAAATGATTGACCTTTACCTGCAGGTATGATTTCGTAGGATACAACTGGCAGGGTAGGATTTTCCTCTTTATGTTGTCTGATTAAACCAGATATTCTTGGATCTTGAGGATTAGTTGGATGAAATTTTTCCCATCTAATTCGATCGATCCAATTCTTGCTTGATTTCCTTCAAGAATTGTTTTAAAGGTTTTCTTGATGTTTCTTAATTTGAGATGTCTTCCATTTTTTCTCATTATTTGTTTTGTCGAGCGACACTATTCTTTCTCCTTCATCAATTTCCATAAGAACTGAATCTTCATTCTGATATTTGGTTGTTATAGATTATATTGTTTCAGTTTGATACTGTTGGCTGTTTAGTTCATATTGAACACAAATTAGTTCCTCATTTTGGCTCACTTTGTTATTATCTAATAAGGTTCTTTATTGAACAAGGCGATTTGATCTGTTGAACTCATTTGTAGAAAGGTTAATTAATCTGATGTAGAAGTTGATGTTTGACATTTCTGGGTTTGTTGGCAAGGGTTAAGAATTCTGAATTATTGGTTCTTTGAGCTCAAGTGTGACTTTTTGAGAAGATTATCGTATTTTTCAATTCATGCTTTGCTAACTTGCATTGGGATTTGGTATTCTAAGCAATCGAATATAGAATATTATGAAGAACTCGAAACTAAGCTTGGACTGAATTGATGTATTGTTATCTCGTATTTTGTAGAAACTTTCGATTTCTTCTTTCATCAAGGGTAGTTTAATTTTAGGTTTCATTTTAGATGTGGTTTCACTATTCATTCTTTCTCAAATATGTTAGATACCTGAAAATGACATAACTGTCAAAATCGGTCGAATGTATTAAAAATAAACATTGTGAAAATCAGACAAAGGTGTTCATTTTATTCATATTGAAATGATTTTTCATGAAACAATATTATCAATAAGTCGTATATACTCTGAAGAGGCCTGAATGCTATAGCCGAGGATAACTTGTTGGATATATACTGCGCTCATATTATTTGAGCATCATTTGTATGGTGGACGAAGACTACAGAAGTGACCATCCTAAGCAAGCGATTCTTAATGTTGAAGAAAAATTAACTCAACTGGGAGTCACTTAAAGCAGGACTTGAAAAATATATAAACTCTGCTTACAGCTCGAAAATGCTCTACAGCAAAAGACCTAAGACCATTTAGTATTAATTTTATTGCATTTTCCACAATTTTTTAACTGGACTGTTCAAATATATTTCACTTTCAATAGTCGTATAACTCCAAAATTTTGTTGGCAGTCTCAAGTTGTCGAATCTCTTTCTGTTACACTGGAAGTTCAATTAATTTTTTCATTCCAGATAGTATGGTGTGTCCTTTTATTCATTTTATATAAGAGAAAGATTTTTGAACATCCTTATATAACATTTATCTCATCTTAAGTTAACTGAAAAGGAATATAATTCTCATCGCAATTTCTTGGAATTTCAAAATTGGTTCAGAAATAAGCAATGAATGGGTTAAATTTATTTGAGGCTTCTTTTTCTATCTAATCAAAAGTGAAAATATGAATAATAGGTAAACTCAAAACGCTCATGTTCGGAAATGCTCTGCCAACTCTAGTTGAACATTAAAACTCAGGAAAGCTTTTTTTCACACAATTTGATAGTGTTTGAAAAGAGAATTAAATTGTTTCAGTTTCTCTCTACTCAAAATGGTTCGTTAGATTATCTATGTAGTAAGTAACATTTGTTTCCATATGATCTCAAACACGTCTGAAACAAGAATAAGTTTATTTATTTGACTGTCAGTATTCATTCAATTTCTCTTCAGTTTTCACGCAAAATTAATGCAAGTTTTCTGTGTTTCTTGTTGATTTTCAAATCTTCGAATTTATTGTAATGGCTGCTGAACGTCCTGGACGCTATTTGAGTGATCATGAAGTGGTAAGAATCGTAACACTTCTAGAGGAGGGGCGACCCGTGGCTAACTTGTTGAATGCTAACCAAAGCACTAATTCAAGAGCAATTATTCGGCACCACGAAACAGGAGAATATGGAAGCAGGGCCGGACAGGATAGAAATCGGATAACAACACCAGTTGAAATTTGGAACTCAGTGACTCAGGAGTACATCCAAAATTTGTTTGAGGGGCTTCCGTATACTGGTAGTAATTAGGGCCCGGGGAGGAAACACTAGATTTTGAAAATGATTAGTAACCACTCGATGCTAGTTGATTGGTCTCTTCGCGAATGTTTGAATATGGTAGAATTTTTTAATTTTTCATTAACTCGAAAATTGTTGATATTTTCCAGCATAAACCTTTGAATGATGTCTTCTTATTTTACACTTCTGAAAGTTTTTTGTGGGGAGTGTATTTTATTTTCATCATCATCGAAATTCTGAAACAATACGTTCAATGAGATATCTCTTTCATTTTATTTGATCCCATTAGTAAAAATACGGAGGTGTCAAGTCAAGAATCGTGGTGGCTAGAGCCATTATCAGTTACCTCTCCCCCTTTTTCGAGAATCTATGTTTTATTAAATTAGCAAATTATGGAATAAAGAGAAATAATTTTTTGAGCTTTTGCGACATGAATTATGAATCAAAATAAAGTTTCCAAAATAAGCTTACGCAGCCATTAAACGAGCTATTTCAGGCATGAGAAAACCTGAAACACTTCAATTCTATTTTTGAATAAGACTCCAATGATGTGAAAACGTGGTTACATTTCAAACAAAGGAGGTTAGATGATAAATGATCAAAATTAGTAAGAAAGCGGGTGATATTAGAATATTCAGTGTTGTGAACAACACATGAAGTTTGATATTCCCAATTAACCATCTTTTCCCTATTGATTGGATAGAACAAACATACTCCAATGATGACAATAAGAAATTAAACTATATATTATACTATCACAAGAGTTTATTGAGAATCAGGATCACAATTTCGGTCTCTCGACCATCTTCAGCTGACAACTACTGAACTAAAGTTGAAAATACATACAAACATAAACAGATAGATACGAAATCAAAAAATGGGCAAACTAGAGGTAATAACCTAACTATGTTATAAGGAGGTATTATTTGAAGATATCAAATATGGCCGAATGAGCCGGGACATACTGGTCGTTCAGAAGATTAACTCGAGTTTGTTGGAGTTTGAAAATTTCAATGAAATCTAAGAAATCTTACTTTCGTCCTTAAGGTTTTTTTTGTATAATTTGAAGTTCATGTATGGGTAAGAAATGATTGCCATTTATTGTGAAGCGAAAGTAGATTGGTCTGTTTTCTGGTTATTGTAATCTGATTGATGCTCTTTGTATATAGTTTTGAATTAACGACAAGTCTAACCTATATAAACGCCTTCGCAATCAATACAAGACAACTTGTGAACTTCAGTATCATCAAACCTATCAATTTTATTTCAACTATTGAAAAATTCTCGGGAGAGTTTCATGTGGTTTTTGAAAGCTACTTTTTTATGCGTTCTTCAATCAGTATTTCGCTGCTAGGGCCAAAATATGTTAAAGAAATGTATGTATCTGTATTAGTTGATTCTATGCGTGGGTAAATATTATGATAAGCTGTTTGTGCTTGTTTCTTTCCGATCATTCTGTTTTTCAGATTTGAGGGATAGCTATTGTTCTCAGCTATTTCTTTAATAGTTGACACTTCCCTGAACATATTTTCTTCGAATGCACAGAGAAAGCCCTTTATATCATTGAATTAAACGCAGCGTATTCATGAGATTTTGGGTGTTGAGTTATAAGAGATGCAAATATCAGTAAATATGGGTTTTCGATTACAGGGTTGGGCAAAAGTACCGGAACGGTTAATTATCTCAGTTATTTACCGAGCGATTATTTTGAAAATTGGTATTCCTACATTGCTAAATATAAAGAATTCAGTGTTGATGTTTTGAGCTCTCTAGTGTTTCCGGTGTAGCTTGAAATGACTTAGAAATGTGAATACCAAATGTAGCACCCTATATGTTTATTCAATTTTAGACTCAGAGAAAAAACTTTCTGAGAAACAATCAACAAAAACATTTTCTTTCAATGTCGAGTTCATAAATGAAATAATAAAAGTTATATCACTTAAATCAAATTACTTTTGCATTAATAATCAACGGGACAGGTTGACGAATAATGTCGAGTATTTGTTGAAGTTCAGATTTTGCACTTCAATTTCTAATAATGGTATTAATAATAATAATATCTATTTATTTAGCAATCTGCTACTTAATCACATATATTACATGAAAAATCAGCAAAGATTTCGAAAAGATAATTCTAAGAACAAAAAACATTTTCTTCAATCTAACTTTGAAGATCCTTACAGTGCTAGATGACTTAACAAAAGTGGCAACGTATTATAAGCTTTCAGACCCTCAATAAAAGTGACCTTTCCATGGCAGTTGAGGCATATCTCTCAATTTGAAAATCCTGAGCGCCGCGCAACCCGTAACACACTGAATCTAATCTTCGTTTTAGAAACTTTTGCAAATACAAAGGTGTTTTTTGTTTACTGTTTTGTAAATAAGAACCAGACAAGATTGAGTCACAAGCTGCCGAACGCTCAGGAAATTCAGTTCTTTAAGCATAAAATTTATAGAGGTGCGCCTATTACATGTTAACAAAAATCTCATACACTTATTCTGAAGGAACTGTAACTGTTGAATATCTTTCTTATCACAAACACTCAAAAGAGAAGCACAATAATTGAAACTAGGATATATCATACAATTCTTCTGCTCCAGAGTGAAAGTTTATTACAAACTCTATAAAAATAACCGATTTTTTTCCCAATTTTTTTGCATAAGACAGACACATGTTGAGACAGATTCAATTGAGGATCAATAGTCACTCCCAGATATTTAATTTCAGATACAAAATTGAGAGCCATGTCGCGAATTTTCAATACATAAACTTCACTCTTAAATTTACTACAATTAGCTTTAGAACCAAGTACCATACATTTAGTTTTGTTACTATTCAGTTTCAGTTTATTGAACATCATCCAGTTATTCATGATTTCCAGTTCCGCATTAATAACACCAACTACTTCCCCGAAGTCATCCCCAGAGACCGATATCAATGTGTCATCAGCGAACAAATTCACAAAAGAGTGTTCCAAGTACCTATTTAAATCGTTCATGTAAATAATAAAGAGAAGAGGACCGAGTACACTGCCCTGGGCAACTCCATATTTTACCTCCCTCTGCTGAGAGAAATTACCATCAATCAGAGTCCTCTGACACCTACCCTCCAAAAAACATGCTAACCATTTCAACACAATTCCTCTAATACCGATTTTTTCACACTTTCTAATGAGCAATACTCTGTCAATTGTTTCAAAAGCTCTTTTAATGTCCACAAAAACACTAATAATGATTTTTCCGCTATCGATATCTTTTTTCCATTGACTGAACACCAGCTGGCACGCTGACTCACATGAGTGGCCACCTCTAAATCCAGACTGATTGACGTATATCAACCCATTTTCTTCAAGAAAATTACTAATCTGCTCACGAACCACAATTTCAACAATTTTGTCGACTATGGGAAGCAAATTAATTGGTCTCAAATCATCAGGTACCGTTGGATTAGACACCTTTGGAATGGGGACAACAGTACTGCACTTCCAGTCAGAAGGCAAAGTACCAGTTTCAAGTGAAGTATTAACAATATCAAGCAGGAGTATCCAACCACCTCAAACAAACTCTTTACCAGAAATGCATCAATGACGTCATCCCCTGATTTAGAATTTCTTAACCCCTTAACAATGCTATGGAGTCCATTAAGGGATATCCTTCTGAAAGTAGATAGGCTACACTTAGTTTCAACAAAATCCTTTTCATGAAAATCCTCGGAACAGCTATTGTGCCAGCAATATCTTCGATACTGTCAACAAAATATTGATTTAGTTCATCCTCGACAGACAAGTCAGAATCCATCCCAGACAAAGAGTCCGGGTCAAAACTCCGATTACAAGATCCTACTAACTGTTTTAACGTTTTCCACATTTTTTGCCATCGTTTTTGCATTGATCAATCTTTTTTCATAGTAATTTTTCTCTTTAAGCCGCAGCAGAGTGACCACTTCATTTCTTTTTTCTTATATAGTTCATAATGAATCAGACGTCCAGTATAGCGAAAGGTTCTGAAGTATCTATCTCTTATCCCTGAAGATGCTTCACATCTCTATCTACCCAGTGTTTACTGTTTGTTTTACTTATATACTGTTTTAAAGGTGCAAACTTATTTAAACTGCATTCAATATTAGACAACCATTTTTCATATTTTTATTAATGTCTGAACTATCATAATCCCATTCTTTACCCAACAGGTCCAGCTTGATGTTACTTAAATTAGTCGAAGACAACTGTCTATATCGTTTCATTTTAATTACTTTTTTTACCTCCACATTTATTTCAACACCAATGATATCATGATCAGATATGTTCGGATAGCCGTGCCTCAGTTGTGAGGTTTTTCTATTTGTGACCACATAATCAATTAAAGTTCTCGAAGTTTCAGTTATCCTAGTCGCCTGGGTAACTATTTGTCTGAATCCAGCTGATTGACTTATATTTACTACTCTTTTTGAGAACGTATCAGTCTTCAATCGATGTTGAAATCTCCCATGATATACACGTCATTTGTGTTCATATAGTCCAGATCGAGAAGGTCCCCCAGCCAATCCAGGAAGTCATGCACCGGGCCACTCGGAGATCTATAAATTCCACCTATAATAATTGATTTGCTACCCAAATTCACCCGAAGCACAGTGCCCCAATATCTGCCCGGTACATCCACCCTCAACAGCTCAGTGAAAGTAACTTTATTTTGGAGATATATAATAACACCTCCTGTATGTCGACTGTTCGAATAATTGATACTCATTTTATAATTAGGAATTGAAATTTCATTAACAGCTATTTCATTTGTCACATGAGTTTCAGTTGCCACCACCACAATTGGTTGAGCATCACATATCATATCGCGGAACTCGACAAAATGCGACGTTAAACCCTGCACATTAGAACACAGACATAGACTCCGGAAGTCTCTACAGTTTAGTTGCTATGAATAATTGATTCTTCCCCTAATCTTGTCAATATGTCTTTTATACGATTCACAGTTTACATCAAAAACGTGATGGTTTAGATTAATGTTCTTTAATTTCAACACTTCCTTTGCATATTTACAGTATACTTACAGTATTCAAGCTCAGTGAAGCAGAACGGATCGAGGTTTTGATAATGCGCGAATATGGTGACAGACAACGATCTTACCAAGAAGTTCGCAGTCTGTTCATTACTGTTCACCCAAATCATCAAATCAGTAAATCTACAGAATGCAGAACTATTCAGCGATGTGACGCAAGTCGTCAAGTGAAAGATATTTCCAGAGTAGGGCGCTCTAAGTCTGCCACTGACAAAGAAACTGAGTTGAACACTTTACTGGCAATTGAGGAAAACCCCTTTAGGTTTCTACCAATAAACTAGCCTTGGATCATGATATTTCTCAGAGGTCAGTTGGTAGGATACTGGAAATAGAAAAAAAGCCATATCAAATCCATTTCGTCCATGAGCTTACTGAAGATGATCCTGACCGTAGAGTTCAATTTTCAGGGACCATCATGGAAATGATTATGGCGAATCCAAATTTTTTTAATGGAATCGTATTCTCGGATGAAGCTACGTTCTGCCTCAACGATAAAGTAAATAGGCATAATTGCCGTAGTTGGTCGAGGACAACACGCATTAGATTAGAGAGGTTCATACACAACATCCACAAACATTGAATGTTTGGGCCGGTATTATCAGTGACCACATAATTTTTCCATTTTTTATAGAAGGAAATTTAAATGGAGAGCGAAACAAGATGGAGCTGTCCCACACTTTGCTGTAGATGTTCGAAATTATCTGGATGAAGTTTTTCCAGAAAGATGGATCGGAAGAAGAGGTCCTATCGAGTGGCCTCCGCGGTCACCTTATCTATCGCCTCTGGACTACTTTTTATGGCACCACTTGAAATGCCGAGTTTATAGAAAACGACCTGCCAATCTAGATTTGTTAAGGCGCATAAGAGAAGAAATCAATTTGATACCCCCACAATTTCTACAAAATTCTCTTAGAAATTTCAGTGATCGATAAGGTTATTGTCAGGAGGAGAATGGAACTCATTTTCAACACTTGCAATAATTACAATAAAAAAATTCCTCTCGTTCGTGCAAAAATCAAAACTTCAACAAATACTTGACAATAATTGTCAACCTGTTGATTATAAATTCGAGAGTAATTTGATTCAGATGATAATAATTATTGTCATTTTGATTCTTTTATGAACAAGATATTGGAGGAAAAGCATTTCTCTAGAATGTTTCTAAGGAAGTTTTTTCGTCTGAATCTAAAAATAAATAAACATACAGGGTCTTATTTTTGAAATTCTCATGTTGTGGTCGTTAACGGCTACACCGGAAACACTATTGAGCACAAAATATTAACACTGAATTCTTTATGCTCCACAATGGAGGAATACCAATTTCGCTCGGTAGATAACTGAGATAATTGCTGTTCCGGTACTTTTGCCTAATCCTGTATATCAAAACTTAGTGTTATTTTTTAGTTTCAGGTAGAATGCTACTGATTTAAGTTAACAAATGATGTAGTTCTCTAGCGATTCCTATAACAATTAGAAGACTTATTCAATTCTCAACTTACATCAATAGCATTCATCCCAAATGGTCTTCAGGTCTTACAATCACTGATAAAATAACACACTAAGTTTTAATATCTGGCCGGCTCGGTGGCGTAGGGGACACGATGCTCGTTCTCTGCGCAGAGTTACCTGGGTTCAATCCCTACAGAATCGGTGTGATTTTTCGGATTCTAGGAATCGGAGGAGATGTAAAGTTGTCGGTCCTGTCTAACAGAGATGTGTTGGACATTATAGATCCCTTCACTCGACACGAGGGGGGTTCGGCAATTCCCGGGTTAGTGAGGTGACAGAATTTCCCGTCCTATGATTAGCCGAACCGAAAGAGCACGTTAAAGGAAAAATAAACAAGTTTTGATATCTATCGAAATCCCACCTACTGATGTTTGCATCCCTTATGATTCAATACACTAAAAATCTCATAATATGCTGCGTTTGATTCAATGATTCATAGGACTTTCTACCTGCCACTATCCGGATAAAATATGTCCAGGGAAGTGTCAACTATTACAGAAATAGTTAAGTACAATCGTTATTTCTCCAATATAATAAACGGAATGATCAGAAAGAAACAAACAAAAATAACATATCATAATAATCACCCACGTATATATCAACAAATAAAGATAAATACATTTCATTAACATATTTTAGCCCTACCAGCGAAAAGATTGCAAATGTCTTTTACAAACAACATAAAAAAATAGCTTCCAAAACCCACATGAAACTCTTCCAAGAATTTTTTAATAGTAAACATGAAACTGATAGATTTGACAATACTGGAGTTTACAAGTTGTTCCATAGGGATTGTGAAGGCGTTCATATACGTCAAACTGGACGTTCATTCAAAACAAGATACAAAGAGCATCAACCAGAATACAACAACCAGACAACTGAAGAATCTATTTCTGCTACACATTGTATTTAAAATGAACATCATTTTCCACCTATAGATCAACTTGGAATTACTCATAGAATACCTAATGGACGAAAGTTAGATTTCTTAGAATTTATCCAAATTCTCTCCAACAAACTCTTTATAGAGATAATCTGCTGAATGACCAGTATAGCTCGGCTTATTGGTCCATATTTGATATTTTTAAATATTATCTGCTTTACATTTTTGTTTATTAACTCTAGTTTGCACCCTGATCAATGTTGTATCTTCCTATTCATAAGTGTATGTATTTTCAACTCTAGTTCAGGACTTGTTGCCAGCTAAGGTGGCAATACTGATTTTCAATAAACTCTAGTGATAGTATAATACATAGTTCAATTCCTTATAATTATCATGATTAAATATTATGTAGTAACAGCTAAATCAATCAAATACTTCAAACGAATTCAAAGAACTTGTTATAAGTTTCTGAAATAATAATAAAATTCTGAAAATTTCCTATAGAAATGTATACATGTTTTTCGGTAAATATATTATGTAATAAGTGTCGATTAATTTCTTAGAAAAATTACCTTTCTCTTCAAGAAGTAATATATAAAACGCACCCCATTTAAATAACAAAGTTGCATGAGATAAAAAACACAAGGTTTAACTTTAATCTACACTTTATTTGAAAAAATTCGACGACGTTTCGCTGACACAGCAGCTTTATCAAGAATGAAAAACAGAATGAAGAGTATGGTATTATAAACAAATCGTAGAACAAGTTGGATGAATAACCGGAAAATCCACACCGAGCCATTGTACAGTTAGTATGAAAGGTAATAAAACTAATTGAACAAGTTAAGTAGGGGTGAATAATTCACATCTATCTGTTCATTCAAAAGCTTGTCCGAATGTTTGTATCTATTTATTTCTAATGCTTCTAGGAGATCTAATTTTGAACTTTTGATTTTATATGTAATATGTTAAAGTTTTTATTGAATGAATGGTTTTCTTTTATTAGGTGGTTTGAATAATTTGAATCAGATTTATTTTATCGAAGCTACGTTTATGTTCAGATGTTCTTATGCCAAAACTCCTATAGGTCCTACCGATATAAATTTTATCACAAGAACCGCAATTGAGTTTATAGATTCCTGATTTACTGGATTTTTCAACACGAGATTTATTATTTTTAATATGTTTACCTAAGTTATTAGAAGTTTTGAAAGTTATATTAAGATTTTGTTTGACGAGAAATGATTTAATATTTGTACTTTCTGATACTGTATCAGAAAGCAATAAATGAAGTATATCCTATTCATAAAGATTATAAAATATTCAACAGTTTAACATTCTGCGGTTCTGCAAGTACAAATATTAAATCCTTTCTCGTCAAACAAAATCTTAATATAACTTTCAAAACTTCTAATAACTTAGGTAAACATATTAAAATAATAAATCTCGTGTTGAAAAATCAAGTAAATCAGAATCTATAAACTCAATTGCGGTTCTTGTGATAAAATTTATATCGGTAAGGACCTATAGGAGTTTTGGCATAAGAACATCTGAACATAAACGTAGCTTCGATAAAAAAAATCTGATTCAAATTATTCAAACCACCTAATAAAAGAAAACCATTCATTAAATAAAAACTTTGACATATTACATATAAAATCAAAAAGTTCAAAATTAGATCTCCTAGAAGCATTAGAAATAAATAGATACAAACATTCGGACAAGCTTTTGAATGAACAGGTAGATGTGAATTATTCACCCTACTTAACTTGTTTAATTAGTTTTATTACCTTTCATACTAACTGTACAATGGCTCGGTGTGGATTTTCCTGTTATTCATCCAACTTGTTCTACGATTTGTTTATAATACCATACTCTTCATTCTGTTTTTCATTCCTGATAAAGCTGCTGTGTCAGCGAAACGTCGTCGAATTTTTTCAAATAAAGTGTAGATTAAAGTTAAACCTTGTGTTTTTTATCTCATTTATATCATGGATCTACATCAAGTGAAGAAAGTTGCAGTTCAACTTCTGGTTGCATCTTCATGGTGAAAATAATTTCTGGATTTTTTTGGACACAACGTGAGACCTCAAGCAAAATTTCTCAGTTATACGACTATTAGAAGTCAAAAATAATCTGAAGACCCTTATAAATAATCAACCTTTATATTGCTTCTATCTGAAACACAAATATTCAAGGAGAGAATGAATTGCTTATTAATGGTTATTTAACATTCAGGCATTTTAATATCTTTGCATGATTTCCTTGTTAAATCTAGTTGAATTTCTTGTACCGTATTTAATTATTTGAAGTTTTGAAGCCCTTTGTCCTATTGTTCCACGAATTTCTTATATCTGTATAGTAATGTAGACTTATAGTTCAACAATTTCAACTTGCATGCTTTTAATTAGTATTTTCTCTATTTCAAATTAAGCATTACTTCTGGCCACAATTGAGTATAATAACATATCTAGTATTTTTTTGAAACTTATCCAAATAGAAATTTAAGAGATAGCGTGAGATTTTTTTAGTTAGAAGTAAAATCGTTATTGACAAAAAGGGGTGTTTGAATGAGTGTGTTTTGGAAAGTCCTTTAAGTTTACATTTGTTGGATGACAGAAAGCGTCGTTTTTTGACTGCCTATTGGATATGGCCGGGCACTTGGGTGGAAGTCGCACCGGCTCTGTGAGTCTAGAAGGAGCGCCTTTGATGGGGGGACAGGAACATTCTGATGCCCATGTCCATGAAGAAAGTTCGTTAGTCAGTTTAGCCCGTAGAAACACGAAGAGGAACCGATCGCTGAGGTGAGTAGATATTTCTGTTAACACAGTTCTACAAAAAAAAATTTTTTTATTGTTGCCCTGGATATCATCGCAAATTTTTATGTTTTCAAGTGCCCAGATTACGAATATATTCATGAAACTTCTCAATGTGCTCGTATTTTCATGATTTTTGCATTTCTTATATTTTGAACAATTATAAGCTTGTAAGAAATAAAATTTAATTTTCCAGTCATGATTAGGCTTCTGCGCAACTTTTTCGCGCATACAAACATCACCTGATCCCCACTCTCAGACCCCTTGCTCCACAGAACAGCTGAGATCTCAGTTATTTGACAATATTGAAGTACATATACACGTAAATCTGGATAAAGTGTCATGGATTAATATTTTGTTTCAATTACTGAATGTCCATTCTTATATATTTGTCTTCTAGTCTAAAATATGAGTTCGTCACAAAGAAAGTGTAAATATTGTAGTGATTTATTTTGTTATATTTGCGGTGTTTATATACCAAAAAACAAAAAGAAATATCACAGACTTTGTCAAGGAGACTTATGTTGAATATTTTGGTTTCAAAATGGAAAAATTAGGTAAACCATGGGTTCCTAATAAAGTTTGTAAGTCCTGTGTTGAGTCTTTACGGTTGTGGAAAAAGGTGAACGTTCTGGATTAGACTTTCGTATTCCTATTATCTGGATGGAGTATACGAATCATTTAGATGATTGTTACTTTTGCGTAGTAGATATTAAAGATTTTAATCGAAATCAAACGTGGAGATACCCAGACTTACAGTCTTCGAAATGTCCGGTTCTACACAGTGAAAATCTCTCTCGGTCCATATACATTTCAAAAGTAATTCGCATGCCCTCAGAAACAATGATGTTACCAAATTCACAGAAATCGGGACCATCTACTAGTGGAAGTGAATGGGAAGGTGAAACATCTACGCCAAAGTTATTTTCTCAAAATGATTTCTGTGATTAAATACGTGATCTCAATTTATCAAAACAAGGATCAGAACTGTTAGCCTCAAGATTGAAAGAAAAAATTTATTGGCACCAACAGTAACAATTACAACATACAGAACGCGAGAAAAGAGTTATCACAATTTTTAGTGAAAATGAAGGATTAGTGTATTGTAATGATATCGCGAAGCTGCTTATAGACATGGGTTTAAAAGAGTACAAATCTACTGAATGGCGCCTTTTTATTGATAGTTGCAAAAGAAGTTTAAAATGCGTCTTATTGCACAATGGAAATAAATTTGCATCAATTCCAATTGCCCATTCAACGAAACTCAAAGAAGAATATGAAAATGTAAAATTCGTTTTAGAAAAATTAAATACTCTGAGCATCAATGGCCGATCTGTGTGGATTTTTAAAATGGTTAATTTTTTAGTTGGCCAACAAAGTGGATATACAAAATACCCTTGCTTCATTTGTATGTGGGATAGTAGAGCAAAGCAACTTCATTGGGAACAAGATGTTTGGCCTGTAAGAAATTATTTAACTGTCGGTAAAGCCAACGTAATAAGGGAGCCGCTGGTGAGCAGAGACAAAATCATACTTCCGCCATTACATATTAAGTTAGGTATGATTAAGCAATTTGTAAAACCGTTGAACAAAGACGGAAATTGTTTTAATTACATTTGCAGAAAATTTCGAAGCTTAGTATGGAAAAATTAAAAGGTGGAATATTTGATGGTCCTCAAATACGGCAATTGATGAAAGACTCAGATTTTATCAAAGTTATGACTGTTCCGGAAAGTAAAGCTTGGAAAAGTTTTGTATTTTCGAAAATTTCCTAGGTAACCATAAAGCAGCAAATTATGAAGAAATTGTGCAAAATATGCTGACAAACTTTCAGACTTTAGGAGCAAATATGAGTATTAAGTTACACTATCTCCGCAATCATCTAGATAAATTTCCGGATAATTTAGGAAATTATAGTGAGGAACAGGAGAGAGGTTTCATCAAGATCTAAAAGTGATGGAAGAAAGGTATCAAGGTCGATGGGATTGTCACATGATGGCAGATTACTGCTGGTCTTTGAAAAGAAATTGTCCCTGAAAAATTATAGAAGAAAAGCTCATAAAAGGCGTTTTATGGAAATATGAAATATATTTTCGACATTTTCCTCTTTATTTACTTCAATGTATCCGAATTTCTCAGAACATAACTGACATTATAAATATATCTGTTATTTTGTTTCTTGTTTTACGATTTTTGTTATGTAAAATGAAAATGAAGATTTAAAAAGAAATCAGAGCAAATCCTACAAAATCATTGATAGTTTCACGAATTGTGTGCATAAATAGACCCAAAATCATTTTCATATCTAGGGCAACAAAACCATTGTAGACCAGTGTAATCAATTGAGTTTGATGGAATAAGTATACAATGTGTTTCGTATCGTAAGTACGTCAATCGATTCTAGTTGGTGATTTTTCAGCTGAAATGAGCTTCGCAAGTGAAAAAAGGAATAGCTTAACAATCAATAATAATACTGGTCGACGAGATTTTCGTAACACGCAGATTTTCATTGTTCGATTGGAATAACCTTTCCTATAATAGAAAAAATAGCTCAATACGATCCCTTTACATTTGCAGGTACTAAATATAATGAAGGGAAGATTAGTTTGAATGAATTCTATACCTGAACCGTGTTGTTTACAATAGTATATACAGGGTCCGTCCGCTAAAACTCCCATCCGGCATATCTTCCACAATTTTTGAACTACAGAGATGATTGATACCTCATTTTGTAGATGATTCTGATCTCTTCCGGAATACCTACAGGGTGGTTCGAAATTAACGAGCGACAAGTTCATGAAGAACTGAAATTGCAACCAAAAATATCTTCCTGAAATCTCCCCGCATCGCCACATGGAATGCAAACGGCTCTTTTGAGATCCACTGGATTTGAAAATTCTTCATGCCGTTCTTCAATCGATGTAGCATGCCTCACGGGAACGCATTTCAAATCATGATATAAAATTTTTTTCCAAAATTACCGAATTTTCCGTCAGGACCGTTCTGATGGAACCACCCACAGATGCCTCGCGATATTCATTGAGAACCCTCAAAATTCATTACGGTAAGTTGGAAGTAGCTGGCATAGCAATAGTCCCACAGTCGCGTGTTCTCACAATTAAACGATTATATAGTAGCAGGAGATCTGAACGCTCGACACACTTCTTGGAACTGTACCTGAGTGTTCCTCACAATCGACGTAAGTCCCTAACAATCATCACAAATCTCCAACCGTCAATGAGAATACGACAACACATCATGAAATACTATCTGATGGCCCTTTTGATGTTGCCGAGTGGATGAAGCCAAAACACCATATACCATCTAATTCACAGCGAACAAGCAATCCAGAAATGAAATCTCCTCTGAAATCAGAGATTAGCTTACCAAGATCCGCAACAATCAGAAGAATTTCAAATCATATCCTTTACCGGCTCTAAAATCTGGTGATCGCTCTTTCTCTCTGTATTGGCTCTGGACTGACCTCCAGAGCCAACGCTATTGTTGGTACACAAGTCAAAACACTTTCTTCTCTACAGAAAGCACCTTTCACTTCGAAACTCAACAGAACACTGATTTATACAGGGTCCGTCAGCTAAAACTCCCATCCGGCATATCTTCCACAATTTTTGAGCTACAGAGCTGATTTCATTTCTTAGATAATTTTGATCTGTTCAGGAATACCTACAGTGTGATCCGAAATTAACTAGCGACAAGAAATTATTGAAGAGATGAAATTATTTTTCGGATTTTTTTGTCGCACTCTGTATATCGAAACTATCATCATTTCCAAGAACAATATTCAATTCAGCATCTTTTGAGGGTATATCCCAACGCTATTGTCAGTACACAAGTCAAAACACTTTTTCTCTACAAAGAGCACCTTTCACTTCGAAACTCAACAAAACACTGATTTATACAGGGTCCGTCAGCTAAAATTCCCATCTGGCATATCTTCCACAATTTCTGAGCTACAGAGCTGATTGATACCTCATTTTTAGATAATCTCTTCAGGAATATCTACAGAGTGGTACGAAATTAACTAGCGACAAAAACTTATTGAAGAGATAAAATTATTTTTCGGAAGTTTTTGTCGCACTCTGTATATCGAAACTATCATCATTTCCAAGAACAATATTCAATTCCGCATCTTTTGAGTGTATCGCATCACATGATCAGAGGTAATTTCATCGAAAAAATCGAAAAAAACCTTCTCCGGGGAGGATTTTTTCCTTTGAATTTCATTGCTCTGGTGCAGTTCCATGCTGAATTTTTAAAGTTTTTCTGGTTTTTCTCTCATTTTGATGTCAGATTCAATCACTTCCTGTCGTTTTACAAAAATAAAGATGAAATTTTTTCGATTGAATTCGAATATCGCTTTTTGTCAAAATTTTTTCGCAAATTTTTCTTTAAATTAAACAAGTTCCACGAAGAAATAATATATGGCCAAATTATTGGATCCTAATGATTCTAAGACATCTATAGTTCATAATCGGCATCTTTTGGAAGACTGAACCTGGCCATCGGGGCTCTCTCGGTCAAATAGAGAGGGGATTTGAGGAAATATCCCAGGTTATGTATTTTTTTATCTCCTTAGTACTTTCCATGGCCCTGCTTGTTATGTGAAATCTTTTCTTAGATTTGTTCAGACATATAAGAAGTATGATTATTGAAATATTTTTCTGCTGGTTTTCTTTTTCCATTGTTACAGATTCCTGTCCCAAACCCCCTTCCTTTCACCCTTGTCTTCGTTTGGAAATCATGGAGTGCAAAAGAGAATGAAGCGGCTAAGCAGAGAAATCTTTGGTACTGTTTATGTACACACGACACTAACACATCATAAACAATATGTTGTCATATTTTCATCTAGGCTTGGAGATTTGCGATGATTGCTAGGGACTTGCATCGATTGCGAGGAAGACTCAAGGTGCAAAGACTGTTTATCTTGTGGTTGTAGTCGCACAATCGCATAATCAGAGAAATTAACGATCATATAATAGCAGGAGATCTGAACGCACGACACACTTCTTGGAACTGTACCCTGAGTGTTCCTCACAATCGACGCAAGTCCCTAGCAATCATCACAAATCTCCAAGCGTCAATGAGAATACGACAACACGTCATGAAATACTATCTGATGGCCCCTTTTGATGTTGCCGAGTTGATGAAGCCAAAACACCATATACCATCTAATTTACAGCGAACACGCAATCCAGAAATGAAATCTCCTCTGAAATCAGAGATTAGCTTACCAAGATCCGCAACAATCAGAAGAATTTCAAATCATCTCCTTCACCGGCTCTAAAATCCGGTGATCGCTTTTTCTCTCTGTATATATAAACAATACGCTTCGTGTCCAAGTCCCCCAATTTCCAGGTGATTCAAGACATTGCCTCGAACATAGTTCTTCAATACCAGTATGTCGCCTCTGAATCAATTCCTTCAACGACGGACGAAATCTCATCTATACTCAAATCCCTGAAACCGAGGAAAGCCACCGCTATAGATGGCATGCAGAATAAAATTCTCCAAGCTCTATTTCAAAACTGCACAGTATATCCCAACGCTATTGTCAGTACACAAGTCAAAACACTTTCTTCTCTACAAAGGGCACCTTTTGAAAACTCAACAGAACACTGATTTATACAGGGTCCGTCAGCTAAAACTCCCATCCGGTATATCTTCCACAATTTTTGAGCTACAGAGCTGATTGATACCTCATTTTTTAGATAATTTTAATCTCTTCAGGAATACCTACAGTGTGGTCCGAAACTATTTAGCGACAAGAAATTATTGAAGAGAAAAAATTATTTTTTCGGATTTATTTTGTCGCACTCTGTATATCGAAACTATCATCATTTCCATGAACAATATTCAATTCCGCATCTTTTGAGGGTATCGCATCACCTGATCAGAGGTAATTTCATCGAAAAAATTGAAGAAAACTTTCTCCGGGGAGGATTTTTTCCTTTGAATTTCATTGCTCTGGTGCAGTTTCATGCTGAATTTTTAAAGTTTTTCTGGGTTTTCTCTCAGTTTGATGTCAGATTCAATCTTTCCCTATTGTTTTTCAAAAATAAAGATGAAATTTTTTCGATTGAATTCGAATATCGCTTTTTGTCAACATTTTTTCGCAAATTTTTCTTTAAATTAAACAAGTTCCACGAAGAGATAATATAGAGCCAAATTATTGGATCCTAATGATTCTAAGACATCTATAGTTCAGTTCATAATCGGCACCTTTTGGAAGACTGAACCTGGCCATCTGGGCTCTCTCGGTCAAACAGAGATGCGATTCGAGGAAATATCCCAGGTTATGTATTTTTGTATTATCTCTTTAGTACTTTCCATGGCCTTGCTTGTTATGTGAAATCTTTTCCTAGATTTGTTCAGACATATAAGAAGTATGATTATTGAAATAATTTTCTGCTGGTTTTCTTTTTCCATTGTTACAGATTCCTGTCCCAAACCCCCTTCCTTTCACCCTTGTCTTCGTTTGGAAATCATGGAGTGCAAAAGAGAATGAAGCGGCTAAGCACAAAAATCTTTGGCACTGTTTATGTACACACGACACTAACACAACATAAACAATATGTTGTCATATTTTCATCGACGCTTGGAGATTTGCGATGATTGCTAGGGACTTGCATCGATTGCGAGGAAGACTCAAGGTACACTTCCAAGAAGTATTTCGAGCGTTCAGATCTCCTGCTACTATATGATCGTTAATTTCTGAGATTACGCGACTGTGCGACTATTGCTATGCCAACCACTTCCAAAATTTTGAGGGGTTCTTAACGAATATCGCGACGCATATGTGGGTGGTTCCATCAGGACGGTCCTGACGAAAAATTCGGTAATTTTTTGATGAAAATTTTATAACATGATTTGAAATGCGTTCCCGTGAGGCATGCTACATCGATTGAAGAACGGCATGAAAAATTTTCAAAGTCTGTGGATCTCACAAAGGAGCCGTTTGCATTCCATGCGGCGATGCGGAGAGATTTTAGGAAGATATTTTTGCTTGCAATTTCAGTTCTTTATGAAGTGAAGCCGAGACGAAATGGCTCAATTGGAGAAGTAAGAGAGCGGTGCCGCTGTTGGTAGCTTAAGCGCAGCTGACCACTGGACGTGGAGGTTACTAGACTGTTTTTCTTGTGGTTGTGGTGGCACTACATTCGGAGGCGGCGATAGCCGTTTGTTTTGCTACTTTAGTGCAAAGACTGTTTATCTTGTGGTTGTAATCGCACAGTCGCATAATCTCAGAAATTAACGATCATATAATAGCAGGAGATCTGAACGCTCGACACACTTCTTGGAACTGTACCCTGAGTGTTCCTCACAATCGACGCAAGTCCCTAGCAATCATCACAAATCTCCAAGCGTCAATGAGAATACGACAACACGTCATGAAATACTATCTGATGGCCCCTTTTGATGTTGCCGAGTTGATGAAGCCAAAACACCATATACCATCTAATTTACAGCGAACACGCAATCCAGAAATGAAATCTCCTCTGAAATCAGAGATTAGCTTACCAAGATCCGAAACAATCAGAAGAATTTTAAATCATCTCCTTTACCGGCTCTAAAATCCGGTGATCGCTCTTTCTCTCTGTATATATAAACGATACGCTTCGTGTCCAAGTCCCCCAATTTCCAGGTGTTTCAAGACATTGTCTCGAACATAGTTCTTCAATACCAGTACGTCGCCTCTGAATCCATTCCTTCAACGACGGACGAAATCTCATCTATACTCAAATCCCTGAAACCGAGGAAAGCCACCGCTATAGATGGCATGCAGAATAAAATTCTCCAAGCTCTATTTCAAAACTGCACAGTATATCCCAACGCTATTGTCAGTACACAAGTCAAAACACTTTCTTCTCTACAAAGGGCACCTTTCACTTCGAAACTCAACAGAACACTGATTTATACAGGGTCCGTCAGCTGAAACTCCCATCCGGTATATCTTCCACAATTTTTGAGCTACAGAGCTGATTGATACCTCATTTTTTAGATAATTTTAATCTCTTCAGGAATACCTACCGTGTGGTCCGAAATTAACTAGCGACAAGAAATTATTGAAGAGATAAAATTATTTTTTCGGATTTTTTGTCGCACTCTGTATATCGAAACTATCATCATTTCCAAGAACAATATTCAATTCCGCATCTTTTGAGGGTATCGCATCACCTGATCAGAGGTAATTTCATCGAAAAAATTGAAAAAAACCTTCTCCGGGGAGGATTTTTCCTTTGAATTTCATTGCTCTGGTGCAGTTCCATGCTGAATTTTTAAAGTTTTTCTGGTTTTTCTTTCATTTTGATGTCAGATTCAATCACTCCCTGTTGTTTTACTAAAATAAAGAAGGAATTTCTTCGATTTAATTCGCATATCGCTTTTTGTCAAAATTTTTTCGCAAATTTTTCTTCAAATTAAACAAGTTCCACGAAGAAATAATATACGGCCAAATTATTGGATCCTAATGATTATAAGACATCTATAGTTCATAATCGGCATCTTTCGAAAGACTGAACCTGGCCATCGGGGCTCTCTCGGTCAAACAGAGAGGGGATTTGAGGAAATATCCCAGGTTATGTATTTTTTTATTATCTCCTTAGTACTTTCCATGGCCTTGCTTGTTATGTGAAATCTTTTCTTAGATTTGTTCAGACATATAAGAAGTATGATTATTGAAATATTTTTCTGCTGGTTTTCTTTTTCCATTGTTACAGATTCCTGTCCCAAACCCCCTTCCTTTCACCCTTGTCTTCGTTTGGAAATCATAGAGTGCAAAAGAGAATGAAGCGGCTAAGCGGAGAAATCTTTGGTACTGTTTATGTACACACGACACTAACACAACATAAACAATATGTTGTCATATTTGCATCGACGCTTGGAGATTTGCGATGATTGCTAGATACTTTCATTGATTGCGAAAAAGACTCAAGGTACACTTCCAAGAAATATTTCGAGCGTTCAGATCTCCTGCTACTATATGATCGTCAATTTCTGAGATAACGCGACTCTGCGACTGTTGCTATGCCAACCACTTCCAAAATTTCGAGGGTTCTTAACGAATATCGCGACGCATCTGTGGGTGGTTCCATCAGGACGGTCCTGAAGAAAAATTCGGTAATTTTTGATAAAATTTTATAACATGATTTGAAATTCGTTCCGTGAGGCATGCAACCTCGATTGAAGAACGGCATGAAAAATTTTCAAAGTCAGTGGATCCCAAAAAGAAGCCGTCTGCGTTCCATGTGGTGATGCGGAGAGATTTTAGGAAGATATTTTGGTTGCAATTTCAGTTCTTTATAAACTGCAGCCGGGACGAAATGGCTAAATTGGAGAAGTAAGAGGCGGTGCCGCTGTTGGTAGCTTGAGCACAGCTGACCACTGGACGTGGAGGTTACTAGACGGTTTTTCTTATGGTTGTGGTGGCACCACATTCGGAGGTGGCGATAGCCGTTTGTTTTGCTGCTTTAGTGCCTTGGAAGTTTTTAAAACACGCGTGTAGCTTTGGGTGCCTTAGAGCATCCAACATTTGTCACTCTGTGTCCTTCTTGATAGAAGACACAGCGCTTGCATCGTTTTTCTTCCTATATTCGAAAAAGCGCTTTTATTCTCGCAGAACGAACAACGCCATGGTGCATTGCATTAGGTCGGCGTATGTCCAAAGGTCAATCATAATCGACATTGCGGGATATGAAAACCAACTACAAATGGCATGAAATATGTATCAATACGTCGTTATTTGAATTCGGAATTCTCAGATATTACAACACTATTTAACAACTATTGAAGAAAGAGTTATTTTTATACATCGAATATTGGTCGTTCATTATCTGAAGGTTGCCATTGAAGGGTGATTCAAAAATTCACTCTGATTCTGAGTAATTAAGTTTTTACAATGTGTAGAACTTTCACTTCATCAATACCAGGAAAAGAGTGGCCATTTAAGATGCAGTGGTTAGTTTAGTTTGATATATTTTACATCTGATATTAAAAAAACAGCCAGTCTGCCCTGTGTAGAAATTATTGCATACTGGACAAAATAACTTATACTTTCCTGATTTATTTGAAATCTTCATAGGATTTTCAACATTTTGAACTCTATCGTGTCTACCTCAGCTTTTGGGATGCAATTCAATTTTAGTTATATATATATATATATATATATATATATATATATATATATATATATATATATATATATATATAACGTATATATATATATGAAAAGAAATACACTTGAAGAAAATGATATTTTATAAATCTTCTTCATTATAACTGACAAATCATCACTTATAGAAGGACTGCGTACTTAGGAAACATGTTGTATGCGAATATTTCTGCTTGTGTCTTATATTCTTTTGATAAGAGTTTATCCTCGAATGTAATATTAGGTAGTAACGAAAGTATTCCATAACCTGGCAACGGATAAGTGATTGAAAGTTTTATTTTCTGGCAAGTGAAGTCTGATATACCTTATATCAAATTTAATGGCATTAGGTTTAGTTGTATACTGAGAGATTCACCAGTGGTGCGGTGCTGTGTAGCTCATACACTCTTGAAGATTTCGTTTTTCTTCGAACGGTATTGTATTCAGAAAAGTCAGAAAACTAAAATTTGACTTCAGCAAGTTTTTGTTGAAGATTCAACAGCGTCCTGAACTCTGCTATGATGTCTTTAAGTCATAAGTTTTTTGGCGAGTAGTTCGGTCACAATATTCTTTTTTCGTAAAATTATTGAAAATAGGCTCTCACATCATCGCATGCTCCTTCGGCCAGAGAGGATGAATACTTTTTACTTTTCGTTTTCTTATTTCCCAAGGATAGTTTCATAGATGAATTGAAATAGATTATCCTCATTTCATACAGGAGTGACTCAAAAAATTATTACATATTGTAATTCTAAAAATATCATATCTTGATTTTTTCAAATGGAGCATCCTGTATTTTATCATTCATGTCAACGCAAAATATATTGTGCCATATTTTTGCAGAAGTAACCTTATCTTTATCTACGACCATTTTCGAATTGAAAAACAATAAACTAAAATAATAAAATCAGAGGTTGCGAAAGAAGAGTTTATCAGTACATAACATTATACTGGATCATAGAAATTGAGATAGTCGTGTATGAAATACGTAATAGATAGATAAAAGAATTTGGTAAGATAATATACAAGGTGTTGACCTATTTTAATAAGTGTTCGAAATGTTGCCCGTTTTTTTGTAGACACAACTTCCTTCTGAGGAAAGACCGTTGACCTCTCGACAACATTTGTGGATTAACTGACATGAAGGCGTCGACTATTCTCTTTCTCATATCCAACTGTGTTGTAGAAGGAATCTGGTAAACGATGCTCGTAATATAACCCCACAAGAAAAATCTAGACTTATAAGGTCCGGAGACCTAGCTGGACATCTAACAGGACCACCACGTCCTATCCATTTGTGTGGAAATACATGATTCAAATCTAACCTAACCTGATGTGAGTAATGTGCCGGTGATCCATCCTGTTGAAACCATAAATCTTGTCTTATATGCTCTGGTACATCAGCAAGTAACATTGGTAGATGATTTTGTAGAAAATCTAAATACATTTCACTATTAAGGTGCCTGTCGAAAAAATGCTGCCCAACTAGATATCCGTCTACTATAGCGGCCCAACGATGCTGGTGATCTATTTGTCTCCTGAGGTGTGGATTTTCCGTGGCGTAATAATGAAAGTTGTGCCTGGTAACAAGCCCATTCTTGTGAAAAGAACTCTGCTAAACATATTTGGATTTTCCGCTACTTTGTCACTTGCGCAATTGCAAATATTGATTCGATTTTCATAGCCTTGATTGTTCAGTTCCTGGTGTTTATTCACTTTCAAGATTCTCTGGACGAAAGTTTGATTGAGAAATCGTTCTTAGGCTTTTATATGGGTCTTCTGTCACAGTCAACAGAACTGATAACTGGTTGTCCTCAGCTGTAGCAGTTTTTGGTTCTCCATGTTTTATGTAATCCTGTATGATTGACGATGAATGAAGTAAAGAGAGAATGTGTAAGATGATAATTGTGCAGAGATTAATTCTGATGATGGCCTTGTGCCGAAACGCTTAAAAACACACTGCAAATTATAAGTTTTCAACCTCAAACACTTTCCGTTCTTTTAACCCCGATTTCCCAGTAAAAATTTGTTTATTTTTAAAGAAAGGGTTAGCAAATAAAAATCAACTTAATCACTATATATATATATATATATATATATATATATATATATATATATATATATATATATATATATATATATATATATATATATATATATATATATATATATATATATATATATATATATCGAAAACCCACCTTTCTTTTTATTTGCATCCTCATAATACACCCAACACGTCAAAAATCTCATATATAGGCTGCGTTTCATTGAATTATTCATAGGATTTTATTTCTGCCATTATCCGAAGGAAATATGTCCAGGAAAAAGTCTACTAATGAAGAAACAGCTTCGAAAAATAGTTATCCCTCAAATATAATGAACGGAATGATCAGAAAGGAACAAACACAATTAGAATTTTATAATATTCACTCAAAAGATAACGAACAGCTTAAAGACATCAAAGAAGTGAATATACACAAGACGAAAAGACACTAACACGAAGATCAGTACACATACGAAAATGCTTTTGCAGTAGAGAAATGAAGAAAATTATAAAGAACTGAACAGAGAGATATCCCGAAGCATTCGAAAAGATCTAAAGGACTACAAGACAAGACTCATATTTGATACTATTGAAGACAATAAGAATATGAAAGTTATAACATCCAAGCTCTGTTGCTCCAACAGAAGACCAATACTGAACAGCATTAGAAACAAAGCGGGCATTTTGGTGAACAATAGATCAGACATCATTGAAGCAGTAAGGGAGATTTAAACATGTCTTTATACTTCCTAGACAAGTGACCCCAATACATCTCAAAGACCAGTGGTGAAGAATATCGGTTCGGAAGAAATCCCAGACATTGAAATAGAAGAACTAAAATTAGCACTTCAACAGACAAAAACCGCAAACATCCAGGCGAGGATAGGATAAGTTGTGAAATGTTGAAAATGGGCGGTGGGGATTTATTGGATGCCGCGAAAATTCTCTTCAATAAATGTCTTTTGGATTGAAGAATTCTACAAATGTGGCAAAATGCTGAAGTAATTCTACTTCACAAAAAAGGGGATAAGAACAACCTGTAGAACTTTCGGCATATCAGCCTTCTTTCACACCTATACAAGCTGCTTACTAAAATTATCACAAATAGACTCATCTACAAATTAATACCAACCTGCAGATCAAGCCGGATTTCGAGCAGGTGACAGCACCATTGATCATTTACAAGCCATTCGTACTCTCATCGAGGAGTGTACCGAGTACAATATTCCCATCTACTTGGCTTTTAAAGACTTCCAGAAAGCTTTCGATCTTATAAAAATGTGGGCAATAATGAGATCTTTAGATAATGCAAAAGTCGATTCTTGGTACTGGAATCTGCTGTAATACATTTATGATCATGCTTTCATCACAGTTCATTTGGATGAGATCAAGATAACAGATGAAATCCGCATAGAGAGGGGAGTACGTCAAGGCGACTCTATTCCTCCGAAATTGTTAACGCTGGCCCTAGAAGACGTGTACAAAGGTTTAGAACGGAACAACGAAGGCATCAACATCGATGGAGTACATTTAAACCATCTGAAGTTTGCATACGATGAAGTTCTTATTATTACAAACCCTGAAGAACTCAAAACCATGCTAGAAGATCTGCACCAAAAATCTAGAGAAGTCGGCCTTCGAATGAACCTGAATAAAACCGAAATTCTGAGTGCAAGAAACATACATATCTTGATTGAAAATCAGGTGATAGAAAATGTGACCTAATACATATATCCAGGTCATAAAATAAAACTTGAGAAAGAAAATCAAACCTGTGAAATTTCCAGGAGAGTTGGTTTTGGCTGGGCTGTATTTGGAAAACTGGGCTTAGTTTTGAAGCCCCGAAATATTCCTCTCAACCTGAAAAAAAAATCTTCGATTTATGTGTTCTTTCTGTCCTTACATATGGCTTTAAAACGATATCTCTCACTCGAAGATCAGCCAATAAATTATAAGTTTCACAACGAGCTATGGGGAGAACCATGATGCCAATTTTATTGAGAGATAGAGTGAGGATTGAGGATATTAGAGAAAGGATTGGAGTTACTGATGTGTTAAGAATGATAGCACAATTGAAATTGAGATGGGCTGGCCATGTAGCCAGGCAAGACCCATCAAAATGGGCCATTAAACTGCCCGCATGGGGACCGAGAACTATCAAAAGGACCGTAGGAAGACCACAGCTCCGATGGAGAGATGACATCCAGTAGATCGCGGGAAAAAACTGGATGCAAACAGCTGCTAATAGAGACAGATGGAGAAATTTGCAGGAGGTCTATATCCAGGAGTAGATTAATATAGACTGAGGAAAGAGAGAAAAATTTTCTCAAGTATAGAATTAACTAATACAGATATATACATTTCATCAACATATTTCTGCCCTATCAGTGAAAATATTGCAAATGTCTTTTCGAAACAGTATACAAAAGAAGCTTTGAAATCCCACTTGAAATTCTCTCAAGAATTCTTCAATAGTAGAGATAAAATTGAAAGATATGACTATACTGGAGTTTATAAGTTGTCCTGTATGCATTGTGAAGGCGTTTATGTATGTCGGACTGGGCGTTCATTCAAAACTAGATACAAGCAACATCAAGAACATTACTGTCCATAGAGAAAATCTCCTGCACGACCGAATTATTCGTCCACATTTGAATTAGAATGATACCTATTTTTAATATAGTTCCTTATAAACTCTTGTTTGCACCCTTAGTATTTTTGTACCTGTCTGTTTATGTATGTATGTATGTCAACTTTAGTTCAGTACTTGTTGTTTGCTGAAGATGGTCGAGAGACTGAAATTGCAATCCTGAATTAAACTCTTGTGATATGATATGATACATAGTTTAATTTCTTATGATAATGTAAAAAAAAAGGTTACGTAAATAGTCAGGTAGGGTTCGTTAAACCACAGATGATTGGGTATAATGTGCATTCGCAAAATTAGGCATCACATTGTCTAGACAGATGTTTTATCAGAAGCTTCTAAAAGGCTGAATTGCGCGAACGTCTAAATGAGGCAACATTTAGTGTCATTCAGCATTAACGTGGGGTATATAAGACTCCATCTATCCGTTGCCAGGTTAAGGTTACCATGATATCGTTTCTAATACCTTATTAACAATTTTTTTTTGTTTCAGGAACAAAAAGGTGAAATTGAAAACAGTATAGGTGGTATTCCATAGAATTAGATCCAGACCTTAGGGTGTTAGGAATCATATTAAAGTATTAATTTCGAATACATTCATTTACAGATCGAGATAACGGTGTTAGAGTTAGTCCCAAAACATAGTCAAGGTATTCATAGTTTTTATCAGCGTTAGAATGAGAGAATTAGATGATTTCACCAATGAAATATAGTTCTCTAGATGATTTAAATGTTGCGTCTCTCTTGGTTATGAGAAAGTAGCTAAGCACTTTGAACATTTCTCAAACGGACGGAGTACGTGAGGTAGAGGATAATATTTCGAATGAGGTCGTTCATGTTATGTTTGATATATGATACGAGGGATACGTTGTATATTTTGAAATACAAGAAGTTGGTCTATTTATGTTCAAGAAAAGATTCCCACCTGCATCAATGCAGTTTTGTTACCGAAGCTTGCACAACTGGAAACTTGACGCCAGTCTCATCGATCTCTTTGTCCGTGGTGAAACTTGATTACACAGCAAACCACTGGATATGGAATCAACTTCTCCTTGTGTTTATGTGAAAATCCAACAATTTGATGTGTCTCGTACGCATTGTGATGCAACATTATACTGCGATTCCTGACTGATCCAGGCTTTTACTAATCCTGAATTCAGAGAGAAAATTGCGTACATAAATATTTTGATAGATCTTGCTTTTTGCACTGGTTGGGGTTGGGTCATCTTCGTGAATCCACACACGGCTCTCCTGGGTGTGGAAACAACGAAACATGTTTATGTGTTTATTTCATCACATGTTATAATTTCAGACAGAATATGATATTGGTATCATATCCTTGGGGATTGCCTCATTCACTTGATAGGGGATCTTTCCCAATCTACGTCGTACTAGACAAATGTTGTCACTGAAGAACAGAGCATATTAGCACGTGGCTCATCACCAAGCTATATTCGTCTCTTTTAAACTCACTATACGATCGAAAAACAGTTGCCTGTGACGGACTATAATCTTGTTCTAAGGCTAAACCAACTTTAAAATCATAGTAAATCTTCGCATATCCTCTGGTCAAATGCATGTTTCATTCAGAGATCGTCGTTCTCACGTTCAGTCTGTGGGAGCAACAACTCAGCTGAGGTCAGACCTTTACTATAGAGGATGGAGTTTTTGATAATACCAGTATTTTCGAGGCATCTCACAATATACAGCGTCCCCTCGTATATAGAAGTCATTCTGTAATAATATCAGTTGATGGCTCTGTATTAAATTATTTCCATTATATTCATTATTTTGGTATCTGAGATATAGTCATGTTTAGCTGCAAAATTGTCATATATGAAACACTTTGGTCTGATTTCTACAATGTTCAATTTTGATACACACGAAGGGTTTTGACCGTAACGTTATTTACGAAAGTTTAGAGCTAACAGTTATGGGAGAGAATGTGCTATCTATACATATTTTGAATGTTGAGTAGTAGGGAGTGATTCATATTTAGTTGACTATTGAGAGTGGTTAATATTGGGTTTTTCCAAATTTTCCAGCAAATTTATTGTTATCCTTTCATTATATTGTTGTTGAGTTTTTAAATTATTTAGTGTAATTGTGTGATTTGTAGATTAACTAAGTTCGAAAACAACGGATTTGTTGTCTGATGAGAGATGTTCTCTGAACCTATATTCAAGATACTGGAAAAAAGGTTGCTATATTAAATTTGGAAAGATAATTGCTAATGTTATTAGATATACAGGGTGTCCATGAATTACGTTCACAACATTATACCACAGATTCTTCAGTTCAAATTAAGTCGATTTAGGCCAAGCTATACCTATATAAAAAGTTTCTTCGTTTGGCGGCTAGAAGTCGCCAAATCTAAAGATGCTTTTTCATATTTTTCAAATAATTCGAGAAAGACTCGATCGATAGAAACCATATTTGGTATGCGGAATCGGGTGCGTTATTCACGTTTTTAGTGATTCACTCTATGACCTTGACGTTTTACAAGTGTCCCTGAAAACACGAACGTGTTTTTAATCAATCATAAATTTTTCAACTGTCTGCGTTTGAGCTAAACTGTTTTAGACATTGAGTAGCTAGACTAATTATCAAACTTTTTTGTCTCATGAAAGATTTCGATATGATGAGCGGTTCAATCACAAAAAACAGGTTTTCAATTTCATGATTTCATTTCTTCAACCACCTAGCAAGTCAAAAATATCATATATTGACAATGTTGGTTTTTCGATTTGTTTCTGTTGTTTGTAATGAAAGTTCAACATACGTATTCATTCTCAGATTGTCTCGTATGGAATATAGTTATTGAGAAATTTGTTTCTGTTCCTTTCGTTCAATATTACTGTCGGAGACTGGAAGTATCTAACTGATATTGATTTCTGTATAACTGTCTATTTTGAGTAGGATGATGAAAAGGTTCCATGAATCATTGAATTATAAGCAGCTTATGTATATAGTATGTGAATGGAAGAATCGATTGGGATTATTGAGTCTGTGACTATTTCTTTTCTATATATTAGTGAGTGAGATTATTACGAAGTTTGGCGATGCTTATGTCAAGGAAATTTATTGAATTTTTGCGATCAATTTCAGCAGTGACGGTTATTTCATTACGCATTTTGTTTATAAGATGTGAATAATTTTTATATTGGTCTGTTTAGCCTTGAAAACCTACAAGAATGTCGTACACGTACCAAAGAGACAAGATTTTGTTTTAACTAATTATGCATTGAAGATTGTTCATGGAAATATCTGCTAGTAAGGGGCTGAGTGGAGATTCCATGGCGACTCCTAAGCTTCGTTTTGCAAATTTTGATTCAAATCGAAAATAATGTGACAAACAGGTTTCTTAAGGATTACAAATTTTCGAATTCCTAATTTGATGCAAAATTTTTCGAACAAAACTCAGGATTCACAATGGTACTTTGATACAGCACCTTATTAGAAGAAAATCATATGAAAAATCTTCATTCAATAATAAGTTGGCCCAAGAACATATCTTTTTTCTGGTGTAGATACGTTAATGATATTCTTGTGTGTTTTCAAGGCTCAAATGGAAAAATAGGCCAATCCATATATTTTCAAAATAAAATGCATAGTGCAATATCCTCTACAGCTGAAATTGAACACAACAATTCAACAAATTTCCTAGAAATAACCATCACATAACTCAATACTAGTCTCACCTACAACATATGTAGAAAAGAAACGTTTACTGTCTTAACAATATAAGTAGATTCTTCCAACCACATTACACATAAATTAGCCACTTATAATTCAATGATTTATAGAGAATTTTCCATTCCCCTATCCATTACAGACTTTCATACAGAAATCAGTGTACAGTATAAGCTCTTCATCACGTATATGTTCCGTTAATATGCGGCGAATACATAAACAGTGAATGGATGACTATAAAACTGTTGGAAAGTTTGGAAATTAACAATTTTTTTCAAACCCGAAAATTCACAACTCTAAATACTCAATTAGAATTGAATGACTCTCCACTACTGAACGTTTGAAATAGGTATTGTTTGCACATTCTTTCTCATAAATGTTAGCTCTAGATACTTGAAAATGACGTAACTCTCGAAGCCGGTTATGTTTATTCTGAGTGAACATCGTTGAGATCAGACAAAAGTGTTTAATTTTATTTGTATTGAACTTTCCATAAAGTAAAGCCATCAATAATATCATTAATTGTCATTCTGTATACCAATTTAATCTACATCTAAGAACAGGATTCTCTCAATTGATTCTTCAGTGTGGAAAACTTTTTGGTTGAGTATATACACTCCCTTGGTCTTATTACTTCTGCTCGTCTGGGTTACGAAATGGCCCCGGTATGACCCATGAGTCATTGACAACCAAATTGGAAATGGACCTCGGTTAATTCAAAATATTATCCATAATTGTTTTCATCATATAATGACATTTAAAACTAGAGGAAACAGTTGTAAGGATTTACATGAACGACCTCTTCGGATATTGTGACCTCATCTAAAAAGGGCATCAACTCCTTGTTATAAATAGCACCTTCGCATGTGCGTTCTGTATTTTATATAAACAGCTCCGTTTTTTATTGAGAGGGGACATTTATTGTTCTCCCTGTATCAACTCCCTATCCCTGAAAGCTTCCACACCAAATTTTTGAATAGGGAAAATGTGTTGTATGGTACATTTTTGAAGAGGTGATTTCATTATATATACGACCACATAATTATTCACTTTTTCAGATAACATGTGATGACATAAAATCGAGAATTGCTTGTCAAGTTCCCATCAATCCGAAAAACGAATTTTCCTCCCATATTGGAACGTTTGCGTATCATCCCTCTACCGCTGTCAACTACCACCATAAAATATCCTAATCAGAAAGGGGTTATGTGATACCTCTTTTAAAAGTTGTTCAACTCGTTGACGATTGAGCAATTTAATTTTGAGTTAAGATCTATGAAGTCGTTTTCGTTTCGAAGAGTTAAACAATTCTGTTATTCTGAAATGGGAAACCGGGAGCGTGCGATATCATTCAATTGAATAAAAGCTAGATTTCTTCCGTTTGAATCAATGAATGAAAACGATTGTTTCATTTTGATAGCAAGCCAGTTCGGTGGCGTAAAGGATATGATGCTCGTCTCCTACGCGGAGTTATCTGGGTTCAATCCCCACGGAATCGGTGCGATTTTAGCCGAAAGGCAGAAACAGAGCACGTTAAAGGAAAAACAAACATTTTGATAGCATGTGTCGGTTTGTTATCAATTTTCTTTAGATTGAGAATTTTTTCCAAATCTGTTAGATTTCGCTAAATTCGGTTATTCGTTAGAATACAGGTGACTTGCGTTCCATAGTTTTGTTTACCTGAAATAACAGCGATATAGTTGAAGATAGTGTACACCAGGGGTGCTCAAACTTGAACTGCTAACCTCACCTCAATATTTTTAGACTACTTACGATCGACTCTGAGAGGCTGCAAATATGTGCGATGCAGGGTTGTCGTACATACACTATCCACCTTACCTACCTACCTAGGTATGGTGTACCGTAGCATATATAGATATTAGCTTTCCGCACAATATACATTATTTTAGTCAAGGTTTGGGTTAGGTTCAGTTAGGTTCTTCTCAATAATATAAATGAAAAAACTCATAGTCATTCAAAATTGCGAGTTTATTGGTTGTTACAAAACAAAATAGTTACATATGGTGCTGCACTTAACTAAGGATTGACTTTGGATGTTGAAGCGTGGCACTGCATGTCCTCAGCATACTTTTCATAAGATGGTATGTAACCACTGAGTGCTAATCGCAAGCATGATGACAAATGATCGTCAGTTAGTCGATTGTGATATTTTGACTCAATTATCTTCATTTCAGAAAATGCAGACTCGCACAAGTAAGTTGACCCAAACATTGCCGTCAGTTTAAGGGCGATTTGCCTTAGATTCGGATATTTATCTTCAGATATAAAACACCAGAAATTTGTATCAGAATCTGTAACTTTGAGATGTTCATCTGATATAATCTATACTTACTCATTTTCAACAGAACATGAGTTCATATTAAATTGACTTGCTATTTCAATAGCTCAATGTTTTTACGTGAAAAAGGATAACTCATAAATGGTGCTACATTTGCCAATTTACTGTAATCATGAAAAAACATTTCGAATTGTTCCAAAATATTTGATAATTCAGCCTCATACGTATCATAATTCAACTGAGGAATCCTTGCTTTCGAAGACGAAAAATGTTTCAGATCCTTTCTTTTCAGTTGATCTATTATAAGTTGCCATTTACCTTTGAATGCGTTTACTGCTCTAATCATCTCAATAATAGTTTTCTTCTACATTGAAGCTCCAAGTTAATATTTGAATTTGGGAGGCTTTTACTTGGTAAAATTCCATTATCAATAATAAAAACCAAGTACTGTGTTTTAAGGAATTTTACTTAATAATTGCGATTCGTAACGCGTTTCACTACACCGTAGCTTCTTCAGACGAATGAATATACAGAAAAATATAAATGAGAATATAACTATGAATGTTCTTGAGTAATTAAAAGCTTATTGGGTTGCTTCTTCTTAAGTGGTTATTTATGACAGGTATATCCAATAAAATTAAGGAATAGATTGCTCCCCGAAAAGATTCAATAGAGGTGAAGGGCTTAAATCGACTTGTTCATTGATGAGTCTACCTGAGTGTTTGTATTTATTGATTTCTAAAGTTTCCCAAAGATCTACCTTCCAATATTTATTATCTGTATGCAAAATTTCAAACTGTGGGTCGAAATAATGATTATTTTCTAAGAGATGATTCGCGTAATTTGAATCTGATTTTTTATTTGAAAAACTGCGTTTATGTTCCGATATTCTAATATTGAAATTTCTATGTGTTCTACCAATGTAGAAATTATCACAGTCATTGCAATTCAATCGATAAACACCTGATTTATTGTTTTTACCTGGTTTGGTTTATTATTTTTATATATTTGCCTAAATTATTATTAGTTTGGAAAGCTATGTTGAAATTATTGCTACTCAAGAATGATTTCAGTTTCTCACTTGTAATGCCAACGTAGGTTAAGGTGTTGAATTTTTGTTTCAATTTATCGACAGGGTAAACTTCATTCAATGCGATTCTACTTTGTTTTTATTTAAAATATTATTTATTAGTTTGGGATTGTAACCATTATTTTTGGCTATTTGTTTAATCAAATTTAGTTCTTTGTTGAAATTTTCTGGTGATAACGGGATGTTAATCAATCTATGAATAAAACTATTGAATGCTGACATTTTATGTTGATATGGATGACACGACGAGTTATGTATTATAATATCTGTATGTGACGGCTTATGGTAAATTGCGAAAACATGTTTTCCATTTTCATTCGAAATTGTTACGTCTAAGAAATTTATCTTTCTATTTCGGTTGCTTTCTATTTCGGTTGTGAATGCAATTTTTCAACTGTCTATCTGATGTAATAATTTATATGATTTTCGAATTATGAATTAATTTTTATTCATGAATATGTCTGCTATAACGGATTGTTCCTGTGAAGCAAATAATGATATCGTCTACATAGCGATACCAGTAAATAAACAATAGTTAAATAATATTTTAAATGAGTGGATGATTATGAATTAATTTCCTACGTAATTACAAGTGATGAATCATTCTTGAGTAATATAGCTTCAAACTAATAATAATTTAGGCAAATATATAAAAATAATAAAACCAAACCAGGTAAAACAATAAATCAGGTGTTTATCGATTGAATAGCAATGACTGTGATAATTTTTACATTGGTAGAACACATAGAAATTTTAATATTAGAATATCGGAACATAAACGCAGTTTTTCAAATAAAAATCAGATTCAAATTTCGCGAATCATCTCTTAGAAAATAAAGTTTGAAATTTTGCATACAGATAATAAATATTGGATGGTAGATCTTTGGGAAACCTTCGAAATCAATAAATACAAACACTCAGGTAGACTCATCAATGAACAAGTCGATTTAAGCCCTTCACCTCTATTGAATCTTTTCGGGAAGCAATCTATTCCTTAATTTTATTGATATACCTGTCATAAATAACCACTGAAGAAGAAGCAACCCAATAAGCTTTTAATTGCTCAAGAACATTCATAGTTATATTCTCATTTATATTTTTCTGTATATTCATTCGTCTGAAGAAGCTACGGTGTAGTGAAACGCGTTACGAATCGCAATTATTAAGTAAAATTCCTTAAAACACAGTACTTGTTTCTTATTACTCCCAGTTAATGGTGTTTGAGTGCAGGAATGCCAAATCAGTCAGCCATTTTTCGTTTTTCAACTTCTGAATGTCATCACCTTTTTCGTTTAGACAAGCTGTTATTTCCGGCAATAATGTTTGAAACCTTTCTAGGAATTTTCCGCGACTCAACCACCTGACGTCCGTATGAAGAACTAAATCAGAGTGTTCCGCTGATTCCCTATCTTCCAACTACAACTTAAAGAGCCGCCGTTGCAAGCTACGTGCACGGATGTAATTCACAATTTTTGTTATAATGCCCATAATTTTCTCCGTGTTTAAAACTTTTGAACACAGAACTTGTTGATGTATAATGCAATGGAATGAAAGGAGTGAAGGGAAATCTTCATTAGCTCGACACAATGCCACAAAACCGTTTTTGTTTCCAGTCATTGCTGGTGCTCCATCGGTTGTAATGCACACTAATTTATATATTGGTAGCTCATAGTTTTATATAAAATTGAAGAAAACGTCATATATATCTTCGCCACGGGTCTTCTCCTTCATAGGAATGATTGTCAAAAATTCTTCCTTAGGCAACATGTTATTTAATACCATCCGTATAAAAATACACATCTGGGCAATGTCTGTCATATCAGTGAATTCGTCGAACTGTAAAGAAAAGTATGTATATTTCATGATATCATGATTTAGTTTATCTGCCAAGTCCTGACTCATGACTTCAATACGCCTTGTGACAATCGAACGAGATAACTGAAGTTCTCTGATAGCAGACATGATTTCTGTTTCATTTTTAAAATCTTCAAATGAAGTCTCACCTACTTCAATAAATGCTCCCTTCACAACCGATCCATCTTTGAATGGTTTCTTCTGTTTCGCCAATATATGATATATTTTAAATGACGCGTGGCAGCTTTTTATTGTTTTGCTGGTCTTGTGAACATGGTTTGTTTTTTTTTCAAACCAGATACCGAATCACTTACTTTTCGTTTTATTAATTCGCTCTGCTTTTATAAGTTAATACCATGCTTAGGTATTGCAACTGACGCACGACAAATATGACAAATGCACTTATCCTTCATCATACAAAAGAAAATATCTTCCTCCCAATCGTTATTAAAATGATACGCTTTAGATTTTTTCGCTGCACTCATTTTGTACTTTTCAAAAACAAGTTACAATTCAGAATGACTCCAATTCCTGTAGGCGCAACATATATAGACGTGAACGAAAGTCTTGAATGTTCCCTTCAAAAGCGCCGACCGAAATTTCTACATAAGTGGCAACAATAAAAAATGCGGCGTTTCTTTGATAAATCGCCTTTTGCCGCTAGCAGAGTATTATTTTATTACGTAATAAATTTTTGTAGTTTAGTTACCTACTTTTTTCTTTCTTCTCGAGATCTACTTAAAAAGAACTCGCGATCGACCAGTTTGAGCACCCCTGGTGTACACCATATAACGAGTGGCTCTCGATACGTACGATAAGTTATATTTTACAGAAGATTTCGAAACTTTTTTCGCTCAGTAATATGTGGTACTGTAGTGATTACAAATCAAAAATATTTTACACTATACTGGCTTTTCCATAATGAAGTTACATACCGAAGTTATGTTTCATTGCATAGGAGACCCATATTATGTTTCATTTGTGACTTTTGAGGAAAAATGAAAGTGATTTCATTTGAAATTCCTTATACCTTTAATAGTTTTCGAAACATTTGACATTTTCTGAAATTTGAGGCTTTTGTAATAGTATTTGTTGTTTCTAGAACATTGGACACATTTTGAATGGTACCTAGGATCACTTTACAGTTTTTCAACGGTTTAGAAGGTATTTTAGAGTTAACCAAATTTTTATCGAATTTCTGTTGTGTCTACAATTGGTTGTCAAGCCTAATAAAATGACAATCTGCCAGACTACAGAAATAAATCCAAAGCCAACATGGTAAAATGTGATATTATTGATTTACTAGATGGTTGAAGAAATGAAATTAAAAAACTGTTTTTTGTAATTGAATCTCTCATCATATCAAAATTTCACAAGAGACAAAAAGTTTGATAATCAGCCTAACTACTCAATGTTTGAAACAGTTTTGCTCAAACGCAGACAGTTGAAAGATTATGGTTGATTAAAAACACGTTTGAGTTTCTAGACCCACCTGTAAAACGTCAAGGTCATTGAGTGAATCACTAAAAAACGTGAAAACGCACACAATTACGCATGCCAAACAAGGTTCCTATCGATCGAGTCGCTCTCGAATTATTTGAAGAATAAGAAAAAATCTTTGGATTTGGCGACCTCTAGCGGCCAAATGAACCAACTTTTCATATAGGTAAGTTGGGCTAAATCGACTTATTTCGAACTGAAGAATCTTCACGGATACCAAATTCATATTTCCATTATGGATTTGTAAAATTGGTCCTTATGATTATCCAACACATTCAACCTTATTTATATGGCTGCTCATTTGGAAATTAGTGAGTGGTATTTGATAGAGGCATAGTTGAATAAACCAATGTTCAAATAAGTAACAAAAGAGTCAACCAAATTGGTTTTGATGGCATGTTCTCTTCAAACCGAGATCGAACGGTTTCATAAAAACCTGGTATCTAAGCAATTCTCGATTTCAATTCATCACATGTTATTTTAGAAAAAAGATAATTACGTGTTCATATTGAAAATGGAATCATCTTCTTGACTCCTTCTCTCTATTCAGAAATTAGGGACGGAAGTTACCTGACGTAGGGAGTTGATAGGAAGAGAACGAAACATATAAGAAAAAATGTTCCCCTCCAATCAAAAATCGATCTGTCTCTGGATTTCACAGAAAAATTATACGTTTCATTATAACTCACTAAATAGATATTATCAAAATTTTGGTATACTTAAAAGCCGTGAGTACGGAGGTGCTAAAAATATTAAGTATGAAATAAAAATATTTGATGGACATAACAAATATTGATGGTGAAATTCGGGATGTATTCTTCTGAATGTGAGTCTCGACTATTATTCTCAATTTTCATGAACGTATTTCACCTTGATTTCTTTCACGGATTTCACAATGTTACTTGTCAGTCCTACTTGTCAATACATATTTAGAGCACTTTTCTTTTCCGCTGCTTTGATGAGCGGAATACATGATTCTAGTACAGTACAGGTGTCAGAGAAGCAAATAACTTTTTGTATTTTTTTCCACAAGATGCTTCCTTTTGACGTCTACTTCAAATATTTTTCATGAATCACGATTTCTTCATTTAGGGGATACATCATTAATGAGCCACCTTGTATAATTATCATTCTGTAGGAGCAATGGACTACAGTTTCGGTCTCATTTGACCTCGTCAGCAATTCAAACCCATTCACAACATCAGGCTACATTACCACCTACTCAACTCAATTCGTTGGAGCGTTAACAAACATATAAATGTTACAGCGCCCTGTTTTCCTGTTTTATCCACCCTTTGTTATCACGGTTTCCCGGTGGAAATGGTGAAGTGGCTTCTGTCTCGGTACGTTAGACGGCACAGTACCATTTACATGTTTGCTGCGCTCCAACGAATTGAAATGAGTAGGTGGCAGTGCAGCCTGAGCTTGTGAATGGGTATGCAATGCTGACGAGGTCGAATGAGACCGAAACTGCAGCCAATTGCCCCTATTCATGGCATCTAACCTTACTGTACCACTGCTGTGTGGCCCTGTTGACGGTGGTTAGGAAGGGTGGATCAGAAATCCAGCTTCTTCGAGGAGGGATATTTAACATTCTACGGAAGGTTGAATATTGTTCCTCGAATAAAAATTCTCATATTATTTGAAGAATATCTTCTGACGTATATTTGAGGTTTTGTAGAGCAACCTCCTAATAGGAGGCCATTCAACCCCACAAAATTGAATAGGACAAATGGGTGGAGCAATACTACATTCGAGCTTTTCGAATATTGACAACTCATTTTCGCAAATCCTTTTTCAATACAAACTCCTTATATATTTTGGCTATTTTCAATAAAATTGAAAAAAGGTAAAACCTGTTATGGTAGTTACGAGGATAGTCCGAAAAGTTCCCAACCTAACAATTATAAAAGACGGTTTTTCTGAATCTGTTTATTTCATTTTTCACCATAGTCTTCTTGTAATTCTACACACTCTAACCAAGGATATTTTCATCTCTGTATCCCATTTAAATGGTGCTCGGCGTTTTCGTCTGCAAAACAGTGGCTTACGAAGATAACTGCCTCTTCATTTAAAGAAAATCTCTGTCCTGTATGCACCTTCTCTTGGACGAGGGAACAAAAGAGAATCGCTTGGGGGTAGATCTGGTAAGCAACGCGGTTGGCTATCAGTTTAAACCGTAATTCGTGGATTTGCGCTTTGGCTGAGTTTGCTTCTAGCTAGTTGTATAACGACAACTTCATAACTATCCCAGGAAACATTCGCGATTTGCTCTTTTTGAACCCCTTATTCCCTTTGCAGCTCACTATTCTGACTGTATTTCTGTATTTCATCCGTGTTTCATCTACAGTAACTAATCTAACCTAACACGCAAACAGCATACTCATGTGTGAATGTTGATTTGATAAGTGACAAACACGTTTTCTTGACATATTGATAATCTCTGCTTGTTGCTGTTCCTCAACGTCCCGAACGTTCATGGTCTCCCAAGCTCCTACCGTTTAAATTCAGTTGCCCAAATTTTCACTGTGGTAAATGATGGTGCAGAGTTCTCATAAATAGAATCAAACTCATTTTCATTTTGCACAGACGTATTGCCTTTCGAAAACAAATATTTGATAACAGCTTGATACATGATTTCATCCATTTTCACAAAAACACACATCAATTCCCTCAAACGACTGATCTATAACAACTGCGCATCCGAAATAGTAAAAACTTTGGTCAGTAAATGTAGACAAATTTACAATGAAAATTCACTACCGCTTAGTAATGCTGCTAATCATATAGAGGTCGGAAACTTTTCAGACCTCCATCGTAGCGCCCGCTTGTATCTACCAGTAAATTTATGTACCTTGAGGTTTTAGGCGATAAGAAAAGTAGGTTCTGATTAATTGTCTTCTGAAAACCCTTTTCACAAATTACAAAAACCTCAAAAAGATGTTATTGTCTCAGTTGAACTGCAATTCGCAAGAACAATGTATAAACAAAAACAAAATAAATGAAAACAATTGTTCACATTACAAGAACGTGTTGAGCTTATAAGGCTGTATTATAAAAATCAAAATTGCTATAAGGATATATTTGTTTCATTTTCATTTGAGAAACAAACAGAAACGCCCCAGTAAAGTGTCCATGGCTCACAAACTGAAATTTCATACAAGTCTGCTTTAATAAGGGATGAAATTTAAGTTATCATCTGAAAACCTGAGAAAAAAAATCGATCCCAACAATTAGGAAACGGAAATTAATTATACAACAAATTGAATATTAATCTCAGAATATTCTTTTTCATTTGTCCTTAATGAGTAATCGATATTTAACCAGGAGCATTTTGATCGTATCGTTCGCCATAAGTGGAATTGATATCAAAATTCATTTGGACGAGCTCAGTAATGGATGGAACAAGGGTGCCCATTGAAAGTGAGAATGATTGAGCAGCTGTGGTGGTACGTATTGGGATATGTCCAACTTAGGCCAAACAGGTAATCTGAACGACAAGTTTCTTCCACTTCCTGTGTTATCCACCCTACATTTTTCCATACATACAAGTTCCATCCGTACAGAATTGAATTAATCGATGAAGGGGAAAGATGATGCTTTGGATATAACGCAAGAAGTTATGGATGAATTTATCGAAAATAATCTGAATTTCTCGTACAACGTTTGTTTTTCTGACGGATAAACTTATTCACTTCATGAAGAGATTACCTGCCATAATCATCGATTTTGAAGCTATTCAGATTCTCATTTATCTCGAGAAACCCACACAATATCCGAGAAAACTGGATATTCGGATGGAAATTTTTGGTGACGATCTAATTGCACCTCTGTTTCCTCCTGGTGATTTAAACATTGAAAATATTTCCAACAAGAGGGAGCTCCTTCTCCCTATGCCGCACCAGTTTGCCAATACCTCAATTTGCAGTATTCTGGTCATTTGATTGGAATAAGAGGTCCTATGGAGTGGTCTGCCCCATCTCCTGACCTGAAACCTCTAAACTTTTTCTTGTGGAGACCAACATTTTTGACTCTAAGCCTGAGAATGTGGACGATCCACGTTACCGAATTATAGATGAGTGTTGACGAATTACTTAAAATATAGTGAACAATGTTTGAGACGGTTGTTAGTCAAGATGGAAGTAAATGAAGGACAATTTGATTGGAAATGATCGAGTTTCTTTTTTTCTTATTGTAAATATGATTAAACAATAAAATCTTTTTTGAGATTGATGTAATCTGTGGAAAGGGCTTTCAAAAGACATTATAACACTAAATTTCATTATCGAAATCATAGGGGTGAGTGAATATATTGAATAATGCAAGCAGACGCTGAATACTCTGGTCTCCTTCAAAACAAAAACTGATTTGATTTACCTGTTTTAATCAGTATTCAAAATAGCCAAAGTATTCAAGGTGTATCCCTTGGGATAAAAAATGAATTTTACAAAAAAATTAATCATTCTTACTTTCCTCATATAAAATTTCAAAGAGATCTCGAAGAGCTTTCAGATGAGGTATAGCTCGACACTTTTGCCCTATTCAACTTAGAGGGTTGCTTGTTGAAGCCTCGAATAAACACTGAAATACTTAAACGTGTTTCGGTCGATGTTTCCAATCCTTTCGTGATAAGGAATATACAGAGTGGCTGCTTTGAGAACACTCATATCTTATTTTTCATCTTCATGAAACGTTTGTTTGTATATTTTCTATTCGGAACTTTTGTTTTTGAAGGAATTTTTCATATTCTAGTTTTTTGTATCTGCAATCCTTTTTCAGAAAGAAATGAATGAAATGGTTTCTAGTAAGCAATGGGGTTATTTGGATATTTATTGATTTTGCTATCTAACATTTCTGATCAGAAATTGTGTTATCGATAATTGTGTGATATTGTATTTTATATGAATCCTTAAATACCTGAGATGCATTTTTGTATGGTCTTGCGAATGAGAATGATAAAGAAACCAGATGTAAGTACATGAAATGCTATGTAATTAATGAAATCTGATAATGAATATTTATAGTCTTATGTAGACTGTACCTTCTAGAAGGAACAGCAATCATGCAGATAAGCTACACATTGTTGCAACAATGAAGCTGTTCTGAATAACTTAAAACAAATTCTAGAGATATGCACTGAAAAATGTTTGTGTTATTGAATATCAGCCATCAAGTATTTTGGTGCTTCTTACGTCTTTCTCTGGTATACTCGTATCTTATTCAATAGGTGTAGGCACACCATTCTTGAGATTTTTCTTTAACAATTAATTTCTTCAAGTGTAGCCTCAATAGTCTAGCAGATAACACCAACTTTGAATGCATTTTTAACGACGAGGCCAATTTCTCATGGAACTCCATTAAGAATAACATCCTTGGATGGATGTGGGGTTTAATAGGGGATCATTTCATTTAACCTGGTTGACTGGGGAGAGTTCAACACCCTCCCAGATAATAGGGTCAGAAATTCATTGGTAAATTAGGTCCTTATGAAATTTCAAGGAACGTTAATCCTTCAGGTGAATTCAATGCCGTGGTATAAGCACAAGAAGTTCGAAATTAATTGAAATGTATAATTTAAAATAGAATAGAAGAACCTTGTTCTTAGGTCTCAGGTAAAAAATGCAAGACTAAAAAGTGTAGGAAACACGTTGAAGTCGTCTTTATTAACTTAGATATACAGGTCTTTCAAAACAGAAAAATAAAAACATATGTATTATAAAAATTATCAAATTTGGTAATTTAAGATCAGACGAGGGTTATGTGGCACCCTGGGGGCCATATTAAATGTATAAGCGTAATCACAACCTAGAGGCAAAAATCGCAGATATAATATTCGCCTTCAGGACCTGCAAAGGCTGTATGAGCCAACAAATTGCAACTTTGACACTGTGTTCACTCTTCTGTCGTTTGAATAACAAGTTTCACAAAACATGCAGTTCGTATCTGCGCTTTGCGGGGTTCTATCTGGATATTGACTGTCGTCATTCTCCGAATCTGTTTCTACGACTACATCACTTTCACAGCTACTGCTGGATGATGACTGAATGACTCTCTGGCGCTGAAGGGCTTTGTTGGTGCTGCTTGTTCCAGCTTGACTACATCTGGTACTGCGCCCATGCCCACGTCCACGATTTCAGCCACGTATGGAGAGGATGTGATTGCTTTTGCTGTGGTAGTCTTTCTTCTACAATCAGAAGTTCGAATCCTATCTCCTGGGATCTGCTAAATGTCCTCCGGCAGAACCAAACGAGCCTGCGACTCTTGTGCTGCAGCATACACACCTGTCGCATCTTGATCAGCAACATGACTTGTATGGCGATTAGCTGGGTATTATCGGGGGCAAGATTGTTGTTCGTTATTTGATGTTTTCATCAAAGAATCGACTTCACATGCCTGTCACACCATTTCCAGCAATTTTCCCGGTGGTGCTCTTGAGATTTAACCGACCAACAATCTCAGCAATAACCGAAGGCTTCTGCGTTCGTTCAGAATGCAGAAGAAACTTATGAATAAAAGTCTTATCTAACGGCTATACCTTAAGAGTCATATGAGGGAAGACTGATGATAGTGACGTGATTTTCTCGCGCCAGTTCTAACAATTCTAAATTGCAAGTGTGACTATAATATCCATCAAAAATAAGCAATGCGGGAGAAGCACCGCTAGGTTTTGGTTCTCAATAAGATGTCTAAACCAGTCAGTGAACAAATTTGATTAGATCCAACCAGATGGATGAACTTTTCCAATCGAAACAAGTGGCGCACCTTTCATTGAAATATCAGTGAAATTTTTTCTTGTAAATATCATTATTGGTGGCACGAACATACCAGAAGCACTCATGCAGCAAACGAGATATAGTGACCCGCGTTCTGCAGCAGTCAAGGCTCCAATCTCTTTCTTCCTTTTTTTACCTACAATCTGTGGTATTTTAGATTGCACAATTGTCAACCCAGTCTCGTCTACGTTAAAAATCTTGTCAGGGGGATAATTCTTATTTTTCATTTCAGTTTCCCATATAACGAAATATTCTTTGGTTGCTTCACGGTTGAAACTTTCAGTACGAGCGTACAAAGTCCCCATTGGTCTGCGTAACGATGAAGAGTTCTTATGACGCTTCAAAAGTGATCCGACCAAACACGCCCAGCTACTTTTATTCTAAAATTATTTTCGATGTTCTTCCTTAAAGATAACTGATAAGCCATTCGTCTTACATCCATTCTTGTCAGTCCATAATATTTCTACTCCATAAACAGAATATATTCGACTAACTTTTTTCCAGCTCAGGTGGTAGTTCCGAGAGGTTTATGCACAAGCAACTGTAACAAGTCTTGAAAATCCTTCGCTAACCTTTTCAGTGTAGATCTTGTTACACAACATATTTTTCTAACTTTTTTGAATCCCATCTTCGTTATCCCCACAGATTCAGTTCCCTTTTTCATTTGGTGAGGATCCAAAGTTTTTCTTTTCTCTACAGATAGAGATATCAATCAAAGTTTGTCGGGGCATCATCATGAAAGATTAAAAAAAATGATGTGATATATTTATATCATACATCATATATGGCTCCCCGGGTCCGTAATACAAACAATGCCAAATTGCATGCATCAAAGAATATATAAACAAACCATATAAGAGATATCAATAAGAAGTTTTTCATTAACCTTCAAAATCCGACAGGAAAACGTTCACCGAACACAATGTACAAATTACAAGAGATAAAGTTCAGTATTTCCGGAAAAAATTAATAAAATGTACAGTACATTTAGAAGTTTAGCAGTTGCGCGTTTCGACTTGATCGAATAAAAAAGGATGTAACGCTCTCGTCTGAAACTCAGCCATAGTTTCCTTGGTCCTCTGACCTGAATAGTCTTGATATATTCCTAGAAGCATCTCGATGTCAATGTCAATAACAAATAAATTTGACTCTGTATATGGCCTGTATATTGGTTCCAAGAAGACACTTCAACAAATTCTATGAAGTCATAGTTATATTAGTTGATTTTTAATTATTGTTTTTGATACCGAAATGATACCGGATTATCTTTGCTTCAATTTTCGATCAGAAAGTGAAAAATAAATATTCAAATAATGTCAAAGCCTCGTAGAGATCATTTCATTTCAGTTTCATCTATCTTATCACTGGCAGTCGTTTTTCATTTTTTTCTCGATAAGAGTCGGAGATATGGAAAATTTCTGAGTGGTGAAAAATTTTCTGAATAGAAAGAGAAAAGCGATTATGGTATTCAGAATTTATCATCAGAGGAGCGCAAAAATGACTCAAGTAAAATTGTAGTAGATTATGTTAATTATTTAAGATATGATTTCATGCAACTGTTATTGTATCATCTCATTTTGAAATTTGAGGTTCGTATCCAAAAAAGTACAGGAGCTATAGGAAAATAAACTGAAATATTATCGAAACGTGAACAACCTGTAGATCCGCAAAGAAAAGTCTGCGGACCTAAGATTATAACTAAGTTTAGTAATGAAATCAGCCAAAAATCACCCTGTATACTTTTGAGAAGGAAAGAGGTTTTTCAATTAAAAAAATTCGAATTTCAATGAATTATGCCGTAACTTTCGAACGAGAGCATAAAAAATTGACGAAGATTTCAACATATCATGATAATTACTAAAACTCAATTGTCGTTGACAAATCGAGTACGATCTGTCCGATTTTCTCCAGAAAATAGCTTGAAAATGTGCTGCTGTTTTTTCTCAAGCGGTTACCGAGATGAGTTCATTATACAAGATGTTTCTCAAAATACACTAATCGTAATAACTTTTCAATTATTTATTCAATTAAAGAAATTTCAACACGCGGTTAGGTTGTTTTTAGATAGATTTTTTTGAGTAAGGGTGAAAAAATAGTCTCATTTCAAATGGTAACATACATTTTCTCAATTTTTTCACGTAGAGAATATTTTTTCGAATTCATAAAGAGTTACTGTTTTCCAAGCATTTATACGCCAAAGAAATATTCAGGAAATATAATTTTTTATGAAATTTAGTTATTCACGGAGGGTGCACTGGAACACAAATATTTAAATTGGGACTTAGAAAAGAATCTTGTTTCAAGAATCATAATGAAAGAGAGAAAATACTGGCAAACTGAACTCATGAGGAAACTGAATCCTATGTTGTCTCGACGACAACGCGAGTACCTGAAAAGGATAGACGGTTAATATTCCGCTTGAAGGCTAGCAGATTGTAGTCATGAGGAAATACGTTACATGGAATAGAGTTCCAAAGTTGTGCTGTTTTGTGAAAATAGGCCTTCTGGTATAAAGACGTTCTAGGTGTATTAATTTCCAACACGTAAGGATGGCTGGGATTAGTTTGGCGAGTTAGCCTTGAAACAGAAACGAGCGGAGGAACAAGCGTAGAAATCTCCTCAGAGCATCTTCCATTAAAATACCTATAAAAAAGAGAGAGGTCACCCACTTTCCAGCGATGTTCCAGTGGAGAGATGGAATCTTTAAGAGCACAGTCACCAATCGCCCTCTTCTGTATGGAATACAGGAGTTTCAAGGTGTGGTTAGGGCATAACCCCACACGTGGAAACCATACTCTAAAACAGGACGAATTTGAGATATACAGAGAGTTAGGAGTTGAGTCGGAGTGAAGTATCTTATGGCACGATACAGAAAACCCAGTTTTTGAGATGCTAAGTATTCACAACATGGTCGTGCCATGACAAACTGTCTCCGATGGTTACCCCAAGCATTGTTATAGAGGAAGTGCTACAGCACCGTTAACATTCCTAGAAAACAAACAAGCTTGAGTTTTGCTAGCATTTAACTTCACCAGGTTCACAGAGCCCCAATCGAGAATTTCCTTTAAGTAACTATTGATTTTAGCACACTGTTGCAGACGTATTTTGTCTGCAACAGTTGTTAAAGGTTTTCTCGACCAGAGGGATGCGTGGAGTGTACTGTCGTCCCCAGAACTGTGAATCTCACAACCTGTAACAGTAAGCAAGTCGTTTATATGAAGTAGAAACAGGGTTGGTGCTAGAATCGAGCCCTGAGTCATACCAGCATTAATGGCAAGTGTGTCAGATGTGAGTCCATCCAAGACCACACTGATAGATCTATCTGATAGAAAGCTTGAAGTCATAGATGTTGGGATAAGCCATATGAGAACAGCCGGCCTAGCAGACTCCTATGCCAAACCCGGTCGAAAGCCTTCGAAATATCGAGAGCCACAGCCAAAGACTCCCCAAATTTCTCTATAGATCTCTTCTACATGTGCGTGACATAGACAAGTAGATCTTCTGTGGACCTCTGGTGCCTGAAATCATATTGACGATCATCAATGATACAAACAGATTCTAAACATTTGATAATCTCCGTATTGATGGCTTTTTTCATCACTTTGGAAATTACAGATAAAAAGGATATTGGCTGATATAGTTGGTAGGGATGGTTTTTTCCCCCTTCTAGAAATTGGTTGGATTCTGATAGTTTTCCATTTTGAAGGTCAAATGCCTCCATTATAGGACAAAGTGAAAACTCCACAGAGAGTAGGTGTCAATTCACAACCAATTAATTTCAACATGATAGAAGGTATTCCGTCGGGCCTAGCTGTCTTATTAATGTCAAGCTTAAGCAGCATTTTCCTGCCTCGAAATAATATCAGGCATATGAGATCCGATATGAGGAATAACAGGAGGATCTTTATCTCCTATATCCAGAATGTAATTGGATGCAATAAGGTTAGCAAGAAGCTTGGCTTTGTCTTTAGGTTTAATGGCTAACGAGCCGTCTTTCCTAGTTAGGGGTGGAAAAAAGCTAGAAGTGAAGTTTTTACCAACAGATTTTGCCATTGACCGAAATGGCCTAGAACAGTTTAGATGGTTAACAAGCTTAGATCTCACTTCGTTCATACAATCAGCTTTCGCATCAGTCACTTTAAGATTGCAGGAATTGCGAGCTGAAATAAATGCCATTCTGTTCTCAGGGCAGGGTTCCCGATACATCTGGTGATATGCTAACTTTACCGCTCTTGCACACTTGCTGTTAAACCAAGGCTCACCAGGGGTTCACTTTTTAGTTGTATGTGGAGAGAATGATTCCATCCCCAACTTGATAACTTCTGTTATCTTCTCAGAGCATTCTGACGGATCGTCACCCTCAAAACAATATTTCCTCTGAGCAAAACCTGACAAGAAAGTTCGCAACGCGTCCCAGTCGGCAGAATCGTAGTGCCAAACTCAACGGGGTGGTAAGGTGATAGGTGGAGTTGCTGTAAAATGGCGATGAGTCCTTACAAGCTTATGGTCAGATTTTTCTAGAGGAGCGTGCACCTTTACTGTGTGAAGATCAGGATTGCTAGTAAGGAAGAGATCGAGAGTGTTAGCGAATTGACCTTCCACGTCCGGGATATGGGTGGGTTTCATAACCATTTGCTCAAGACCATATGTAATAGCAAAAGATTCCGCTTCGCAACCAGCGTCATCAGTTTTATCAGAGTGTTTGAGTAATATGGTATTGTGGACATTAAAGTCTCCTAGTACTACAATCTCTGCTGAAGGTAGTTCTGCTGTAAATAATTGATTTTAGCAGAGAGAAAATCGAATAGGCGGGAATGGGAAGGATCGTTTCCCGAAAGGTATAACCAACAAATAAACTTTGTTTGTGTTTTATAGGTGATTTTGAACCACATAACATTCAGATCATCAGTTTCAAGAGATTCCTCCTTTGACAGGAAATATTGTTCTTTACAAAAGACACACTCCATGTTTGAATTTGAACTTTGTGTGAAATTCATGGTCTGGGTATAAGATGAGGATGTTGTTACTCGAGAGCTTGACCTGTGTTTCTGTTAGAGCTAAAATGTCAGGTTTTGTGCTCTCCGGGTGGTAATATAATGATGTTACCGTTGATTCCTCGTATGCTACAGAACTATATTTTCAGTATTTCAACCCTAAAATTTCAGAAAGACGAACCTGGTTATTACTATTCGATATAAAACCCCCTCGAGTACCCACCAACCGGAGATCCGAATGGGAGGGTATTTTACCTCCGGAATATTTTACTCTTTCGGCATTCATATCAACATGCAAAAAGAGTGTTTGCCTAGAGCGAAGAGAAAGGAAAAGGACATTGGGATAGGGCCTGGGAGAGGGAACCAACTCCCACTTCACATGCGGAAATACGCATTGACACGAAATAGGAGGAGGGGTTCATGTCGAAGACAGTTCACTACATGTTTTAAAGTGCGTTGTGGTACTGCCTAGGGCGAAGAAGTTAGAACCTCCTTTTACCACCTAACAGTTTCATTTTGGATATATTTACTCGAAAGGTATCAATTTTGTGTATGAAGTATGATAAACAACATTTACAAGAATGAATTAATCGAATTTCCATGAGAAGTATATATTTTCAATATTGTTTTGGTGTTTAAACATAGAAAAATAGAAACTACTTATACATGGCTATATAGGGTGCTTCAGGTATGTAGTCATCAAATTCTACAAGAGATTTATCATCAAAAAACATGAAAGAAATGTCCATTATTATATGCTCAAATGTCCTCTGTTCTCGAGATACATGGTGTTGAAGTTCAGTTATTTTTATCACGTTTCTGTTGGTAACTATTGCAGTTTTCAAGGGATCTTACTACAATTCGTAGAGAGAAAATTTTTCTATCATAAATCCTTGAGTAATTACTAAAATATACGGAGTGAGTCTTTTTAAGGTCATGTAACATTTGAATCCAACAAAATCTATGTAAAGTGCGCCATTGGACTTTTTGAAAATATTGTTTGATGAGATCGTTCAATTTCAGTTCTTTTTCATTTCCTAAAACTTGTTTGTAGAAGGCATTCAATTTTTAAATGAATTTGATCATCCGTAAATACGACCGACGGACCGTAACTGTCCAATTTTTACAAATACTGGGAAAGTGGCAATTTGAAGTAGTGTTTACGTTAGTTTGAATTTGAATATCAAAGTGTTAATTCCATCTAGTGGAAATTACCAACAGAAACTTCATCAGTCTGTATTTTGAGAAATTCGGACCTTTCTTTCATGTTTCCAGATAAAGAATCACCTGCAGAAATAAATAACCGCATATCTGTGAAACACCTTGAATAAAGAAGAATATTCTGTACACAAAAAATAGAAATATGTATGTCCCAATTCGAAATAATTGTTTTTTCATGAAGCATTTCTTTCATTTCGTGAAATGTGTTGTACCCTTCAAAAGACCTTTGAAAACTCTTGAACCATTTACATTTTCCAGTGGGATGGAAAACGAACGAATTATTGCGAACGGCGTCTTTCAGGAAACACCTTGCATATTGAATTTGACTGACCGTATAGGTTGACTGTGATTTCAAGGCTAAGAATAATCACCTGGCAAATTTGTTACGAATCATCAGAGCAGAATGGTGAAATTATTAACGGATTCAGAATGTATTTTAGGAAGATTATGTTATATTGAAGTTATTGTGAATCGAGTCTCCTTAGTTTTTGTTAATTTTTTATTTATTTCGATATAAAATTAAACTAAAATATTTGTGGTGGTTTAGTAGACGATAAAAGGAACAATTTTGCGGGTGCAATAAGGATTTAATTTTTCGTAACTTTTGCAGCTCTGACGCCTGAACTGGTAGAAAGGATCTTAACTTCTTAATCTTTTTTGGGAATAGAGAGTTCTATGTTCATATTCTGGTAGAAAAAACTGAAAACGTGTAAATTGGACTACTTGATGTTATTATCGGCCTGCGAAATTGGGTCATCTGTTATTTGGAAAAATTTAAAATTATTTTGTTGACTTCATATGAATTTCGAATGTTTTGAAAATGTTGGACAAAGAAAAAATTTCAGTGTTTTCTCCCAGTTCTGATCGTTAGCATAAAACTAGAATTTTCGATCTGTTTCTTGCATATTTTCTGAGGTTCGTTATAAATGTTTGTCTGATTATTGCATGTTTTCTTGCATGACTTTACAGTTTTAACAGGACCTGTTATGAATGAAATTAATTAAACTTCTTCTAGTCACCGAAGTTAAGATAAAATCTATGAGAAATAATTTTCAAATTCAAATTGTATCGCTAGAAACTTCCTTCTGGAACCAGTTATCGTATTGCAGGCGCTAGCAGAGCTTCAGGAGGTTCTGGGATCGAGAAGACCTTCTTGTGATAGTACGGCGGACCAACAACACCTTCATCCTTCCTGCAACTATGGAAATAATCATAGGAGATCACCGAGCCTTCGGTAGGTTATGGGGTTCCCTCAGGGGTATATAAAACACAAAATTATTTTACCATTTGTAGATAACATTACACGAAATTGTTTGTAGGTCTCTTCATTTGAACTTTGCACCAACAGACCTTCTTAGGCTACCATAGGAACGGATACATAACTGATACAATTCAGCAATCTCTTTGTCCTTGAAAAAATCTAGTTGTTTCTGGAACTTCTAACCTAGCTTATCCATTAGACTCTAAAAAGCTGAACCAAGCAATTTTGTTCTGTGTCAGCTAATATTCAGACTAATTTGATTGCGAATCCATTATGAATCCTCAATTAAATACTTCTGATTTTAAATGTCCCATAGGTTTATCCAACTATATAGTAATCACGTCATGACGTTATAAAGGAAATCTCTGAAATAAATTGGCCCAACTGATGACAATTGTTGTACTGTGGAAAATTTTCCCCTCCCATCTTTAGTATTTAGAAGCATTCTCAAGAGATAATTCGTTATAGGAATTCCCTGAAGTCTTGGTTGAACAAGAAACTCATCCAGCTGCTGTTTTGCGAAATGAGGTTCTGTTTTGAAAGAAAAAAAGCTATTTCAGAGCATATAGACTTTTAACTAACCTCTCATGTCATCTTTTTGCTTTGTCATAAGTAAGTATAGAAACTTCAGTGTCATTGCCAACTCGTAAAGTTCACAACATTTGTGTGAGCGTGTTCGGGCATAGTTTGGGAGTAGGCTGGCTATTTCTTCCTATTTCTGGCAATAAGGTATGCAAGAAGAATCTACCAAAAATAGCGTGGCTGCGAGGAAGTGGTATTTTAGGCACTTGCCACTTTGTAGAAACTAAAAACACATCTCCTGATTTCTCCTCATAAACAGACACATTTGTTATGTCAGAAAAATAATTCATATTCAGTTCTGCTATTAAAGATAATTACGTCCTCTTTCGAAACCCCATGTTCCCCATCCTCATGAAGTACCGCATTCATCACCGCTATATTCAAGAGTGGCGATAAATATAATTCTCAAAACTACCAGAAGGATTATATCCATCTCTCCGATTTTCTATCGTTTATTCGGGAAACCTATCAATATGTAATAATAAACCGATCTGAGAATGAAAAGCTATGCTATTTATCTTCTTGAATAAACTATGATATGCTATGCTATCAAGTAGTTCTTTTCGAAACCTTCAAAGTTAATGGAGTCTATTATTACGAAATAACAATTTGGCCCCCTGAAGGATAGACCTATCACAACAAATTCACTCTTTCGAATGAACGACTTCAACTTAACTTCTCATAATAACGTAAGAAAATTTTCTTGTAACCAACAACACCTTATTCCTCTATCAATCAATATTCACTAATCATAGAAGATAACCAAGCATTCGATAGAATTAGGTGTTGTCTCACTGGTGCATGCATTACAAAATTTTTTTACCATTCGTAAATGGTATGTAAATTCCTATATGTCTACAGAGGCGAATACAGAACTGACACAATTCTTCAATATGAATCAATCTTGTTGTCGAAAACTTCAATCTGGTGGCGATAAGCTGGCCTATTCTTTAAACTCTAGAGGCTGAACCGAATGGTTTACTTCAGATTTTGTGTTAATTCAGGTTAACACGATTGCCAATGTATAATGAATCCCTCAATTCCTCACTAGTTTTTTATATGGGCCTAGTAATGGTAAATCCATCACAACAATTTTTTTGTATAAGGATCCTAAAGCCGTGATCTATCTCGACTTTGTGAACGTTTTTGAACAAACACTCACAGACTTTCTTCTTCAGACAACTGTGGTATCAAAGGAAGACGATTCTTGAGTATTGAAGCTTAGGTTAGATTTGATCAAGTAAAAGTTTGTGGTTAGAGTGAGCAGATCCTTTTCTGATGAGAGACCAGTAACCAGTGGGTTCTCTGAATAATCCGTACTTTTCTTCATTCTATTTGTATGTCTCGTAAAGTGCGTCTATAAAACTAATGTTAATTGTGACTGTTGCTTTGATACGCTGGACCAGCTTGGTTCCCAAATATTATTCGCGATCGACATCTACTCGAATATGTGCAACATTATACAATACGATTATCTTCCTGTTGAATAAGACGAAGAATCTTTACGAGCTGCTTACCTAATTTCATTTAGTTAACGTAGGTTTAGAGGTGATCTTATATTGGCTTCCTGAATTCGCAAATTTCTTCTTTCCACATTGTATTGTTGCTTCTCTTATTGAGATAATGGGCTTTCATTGAATTTATCTTCAGCCATTTTTTAGAAATCTAATAGATTGAAATCTGGTAACTTCGCTGGCCATCCAACCTAAGCTTCAAAATGTTAAAAATAGCATCTTGCTGAAGGAGTTTTTCATTCTCTGGGGGAGTTAATCATTTTCCATATGCTGTTTTGTTGTGAATAACTATTTATCTTGAGTTTACCTTCAGTGAAGAAAGACTTTACAAGATGGTTATCATTCCTACCCGAACACTGAATTTTATGAGGCGTTTGTGTAAATGCTTTATTGATACAATAGGCATGAAGGTGCTCCCTTCAGGAGAACAGATATTATATAGTGTACATTGATTGTTGTTATCATTATTTAAATCTTCATAATTTTGTAACGATGAGGATCATCGTGTCAAGAAATAACTCCTCTCTTTATTAAGTTGGAATTTGTGTTGTTTCACAGTCCTGTTGATAAACGTAGCTGATACGCTAGTCACATGAATTAACTATATGATGAAAGTTATGTTTTACATCTTCAAGAAGCACACTTCATTTGCTTCGTTTTGATCGTACATACTAGAAAACATGGCTGTCCGTCAGTCTGTTATATCATTCATCATTTTCTATATATCTGAATTTGAGATTTCAGTCTAACCTCACCTAAGTAATTTGAGATGCAGCAAAAGAGAGTCGTTATATAATAAAGAATTTTGCAAATTTTGCAATTTGACCATTTCGTGAGACTACGGTGGCAATGATATTTTCATTCATATCGCTTTAGAATACCCTATAGAACAGTACACATAACCAAATTTACATAGAATCTCTCGGTATTTCACATTATTGATTGTTTTCAACCATGGATCTTCGACTACTTGTGAAGAATGAAATTTTTTATTGTAAACAAACAGGATAGCATAATAAGAAATGTTGAATTATCACCACATGTTCGGGATATTATACTAAATCGTCACTGAGATTTGAAACTGTGAATTTCAAGATTTAAAAAAGCCTATAATTATAATTGAAAATGCCTTACGTTGGGTTATCTGATGTGCAGATGGGTCAAATAACTATTCTTGTTGAAGGGAGGGTGACACAGAGGGATATAGTGGCCATAATGGGGGTACCACAGGAGGTGATTTCAAAACCTACGCCCGATACGTGGAGCTACAATCTCTGAAAAATAGGCTAAGAAGAAGTCATAGGATCACTTCTGAAGAACAAGATCAAATTGTAAGAAGAGACCCTAGTGCGTTGTACCCCATACTCCAAAGGCAATTTCTGGAAGCAAGTGGCAGCAGTGTATCAGTCGAAACAATACGTCAAAGACTTCATTCAAGGGGTTCATACAGCAGAAGGTCCCAAACGGTTCCAGAGCTAACCAGACAACAAAAATTAACAGACTTGATTGGTGTAACGAGCACCAGAATTAGAATATTGAGAATTGGCGAAATGTTTCTTTTCGGATGAGACCAGAATTGTTGTTCGATCAGATGACCGCCAGGTTCGGGTTTTAAGATGCCGTGGAAGACAAGCTTGACTTCGAGCAGAAAAACAAATTCCGAAATACCAAGGAGGAGTGTGAAATTTTGGGGTGGCATCATTCTGGGAGGCAAAACAGATTTGATTTCGTTTCCTGCTAGTGGAACAAATAGAAATTCCGTGGACCTAGTGCTGGAGCCCATAGTAAGACTCTGGCTAGGTACCTATAGTGAGAATTTTACTTTTATGCATGATAATGCTCCTCCGCATAACAGCAACCTGGCGCGACATTGTCTTGAAACAGAGGGAATCGCTATTTTGGACTGGCCAGCTTGCTCTCCAGACCTAAATCCTATTGAACATTCATGGGATGATCTCAAAACAAAAATTAGATAGCGCCAGGGTAATCCAAGAACCCCACAACAGCTCACCCAAGCCGCCACAGAAAAGTGGCAGAATATTACCCCAGAGGAGGTTGAAACCTAATCCAAAGCAAGCCTAGACGGAGTCAGGCTTGTATCAGGTCAAGAGGAGGTAAAACAAGCTACTGAGGTCGAGAAAAAATACGTACTCCTCGAGAAAACAATCTTCAATTTCTTTATACATGCGGAAAGAGTCTCTCATTTTCTTTTATTTGTTTCTTCCTTGAAATTAACCTTAATTTATTTCTTTTTTCAATTGAAATATCTTAAAAGGATCATTCATTTATTTAATTTTATTCATTACACAAAAAAGAAAAAAGTACAAACTACGAATATTTATGCCTTAACTAATGTAACTCAATTGGGAATAAATCACTAACTATTGAGCTAGTCGTACAATCCTTCTTGGCCAAATACTTCATTTCATCAATGCTGTTTCAGGAGTTGGATTCTGTATTAAGTTGCCTGTGGTTCATCAAGAATTTCCTTCAGTTTTTTTATGAATTGTTTGAGATTTTTACTGTCTTTGATCTCTACTTGTAAACTATTATAAGCTTGCAAGCACTTTTTAATAGGATTGTTCAGACCAACCAGGGTGCTCACTGGACATGAGTATAAGTAACAATCGTTCGAAATTTTCAAAATCCCTGAGGTAATATTCAAAATATCGGGGGATTCTATATAAATTTGGTTGTCTGTAATCAAGTTATGTGCAATCATGAACATTTATGCTACTAGTTCATTCGCTTTCAAGTAAGAATTCAAACTGAAAATCGGAGACAGCAACAATCTAACCCAGGATGGATAAAAAAATTGAAAATTTGGATCAAAGCTTCTAAATAACGACAGTACCAAAAACGACCGTTTTTCATCTACATTTTTGAGAATACTTAAACTGATCTGAGGACGTTTTTTTTCGATATGGACACCAAACAATTGCATTTAATTTATATTCTTATAACTCATAAATTCGAAGTACTGGGAGGCACGTTTCTTCGAAGAACCAAATTGAAATTTGTCAATTAGTTTTCGAGATATGAGCGTTGAAAATTCAACGGAATTTTTCTACTCTCTATAAACAATTAGGTGTTTTTTATCCAATGGCTCTGATATTCCGTAATCTTTGATGAAAAAAAATATGTCTATACAATATCGACAAATTAGAAAAAATATGAAGAATTCATTTCCTATTACGAAAATTGCTTGAAAACAGAAAAATGGAGGGTAGATGTTGACGATCAAAAATTGTATTCAGAAATTTCAAGAACTTATGCACACTAAATAGCATTATCTCGGCATTCAATAAACCATGTCCACTGCATCTTTTTGACACATTTAGTTATAAACAAATTGTTCTATTCATGTACTGCACCTAACATCTAGTTTTCTTATCAAACATGGATAGAATGAGAAACTGTTTATTATCAACAAATATGTACAAAAGATTAATTTTATTAACAAATTTGCTTTAAAAGCCAACAGAAAATTTTTTTTCAGATAATGTGTAAATGCTGTTGGACTTTGAAAGCTTATATCTCAAAACCAATTGATGTTTCAAAGCGTTTCTTCAAGTATTTTGAATCTATAAATTGAAAAATTGAATTCAATGCAATTAATTAGAGAAATTTTATATGTTTATAACGGATAAAACATACATATCTTTAAATTGTTATTGTGGCCGTTCAAATCAATCTATTTCAGTTTTTCAAAGAGCATTTGAGGAATTTAATGGCCATTAATATGTGATTATATTTTCAAATGATTCAAAACTCCCTTTTTCTGGTGTGTAACGATTTGAGAATTAGCATTATTTCTCTGAATTTTGTATTGCAGAATTGTTCGGAAACTATCTTATACATTGTTACCATTTTGAAGCATTAATTATAATTTTTGAAATTGTAAACCTATTTTGTGTAGAGTAAAATACATTTCGGAATTTTTCTCCCCAATCTCGTATAAAATTCTCATTTTAATAGTTATAAGCGATGTAAATAGTAGAAAAGTGAGTCTTCCCAAATTTTTCATATATTACAAATCGAAGCTTACCTGCCTATATTGCGCATACCTCGATTATTATACTGTAGTGTATTTTGAAGTGATCGGAATGAAAATCTCACTACCGACTCTCACATTTACATAACAGAGTTTTATTACAGTATCCCTGTGGTCCATGAATGTTTCATTGAAACGATGACTCCAAAATTCACCTCTATGAGTAACATCAACTTAAACGCTTCATTTTTCCAGTAGAGGCAATTCCCCAACGATGCAAAGGAGTCCATCGCCTAGAAGAAGATATCCATCGCATCTCCACCATGATATTGGATTCTCGGATACGGTCTCCAATGTTGTAGAAATAGTTAAACATGAGCATCATAGGGCGCAGTCACATAGACGTTTTATTAGAGGTGAGCATTTATCTTGTTCCTTAATAGCTATGTAGTTTCAGAACTGTATTATTTGATTGTAATATTATATCTAATAGATTTGAATATAATAAACCAGCTCTTACCCATCATACGAATACGATATACCATTGATAACTAAGGTTAATTATAGAATATAATTAAACAAAGATTTCCACTAAAATATATTGATAAATGCTTGACGCGTTTCGATACACAGTATCTTTGTCAAGAGCGAATGAATACTACAAAATTATCTTAATAAACGTATACTTATATAGACAAGAGGCAATCCATTCAGAGTTATCTGTATTTGAACTAGTGTTTAGGAAAAAAGTTCAATAAGGGTGAGTTTTTATGTCTATCCGGTCATTAAGAATTTGAGGTCTAATATAACCTAACCTAAATATGTTAATCTCAAGTACTTCCAGAAGGTTGAGTTTTATACCTCTAATCTCAGAATGTAGAATTTTAAATTCCGAAGTGAAATGACTATTTTCTCTAAGATGATTAGAATAATTCGAATCGGTTTTTCCATTGATGAAACTGCGTTTATGTTCTGAGATTATAACATTGAAATTTGTTCTATATCTATGTAAAAACAATCGCAATCTGTACACTCCAATCTATAAACACCTGATTTATTTTCTTTATCAATTGGAGATCCATAATTTCTGATAAATGAACCTAAATTTGTTGATGTTTTGAACGCTATATTCAAATTTGAATTTTGAGAAGGCATTTCATATTATTGTAAATATTGCCTATATATTTAGAACTGATGAATTTCTTGTCTTGATGTTCACCGATTGGATAAATATGTTGTAAAGCTAATTTTTGTTTTTCTTATATATTATATTGCTAACTGAATTTCCATCATAACCATTATTTATTGCGATCTGTTTTATCAAATTCAATTCCTTGAGATAATTCTCACTAGGCATTGGTGTGCTTAAGAGTGTATGTATGTAACTATTAAATGCTGCAACTTTGTGTTGGTAAGGATGTGCCGATGTATAATGAATTGTGATATCTGTATGAGAAGGTTTATAATGAATTGAAAACAGGTGTTTATTATTCGTTATTGTAAAGTCTAGGAAATTGATCGAGTTGTTCTGTTCTATTCCAGAAGTGAATTTTATATTTGGGTGCAGGTTGTTCATGAAATTTTCGAATAGAGTGAATTGTCTGTTTGTTCCTGTCAAACACATCATAACGTCACCGACATATCGATACTTATATAGGAAATGTTTACTAAACGGGTGTTGATGAATAGTTTTTTCTATATTATTCATGATGATTTCTGCCGAAAGAGGGCTCAAGGGGTTTCCCATTATAAGACCCCCATCACTTTTATAAAGAGAGTCGCTAAATAAAAACTATATTGGTATCGATATGTCGATGACGTTATTGTGTGTTTCACAAACAGACAGTTCACTGTATTCGAAAATTTCATCAACAACCTGCACCCAAATATAAAATTCACTTCTGAAAAATAACAAATCAAATAAAAAACACCTGTTTTCAATTTATCATAAACCTTCTCATACAGATATCTCAATTCATTGTACATCGGCACATCCTTACCAATACAAAGTTGCAGCATTTAATAGTTATATACATAGACCCTAATCACACCAATGTCTAGTGAAAATTATCTCGAAGAATTATCGCAATGAATAATGGTTATGATGCAAATTTAGTTAGCAACAAGTTATATAAGAAAAATATAAAACTAGCTTTACAACATATTCATCAAATCGGTGAACATCAAGATAAGAAATTCAATAGTTTAACATATAAAGGCAATATTACCAATAATGTGAAATCCTTCTTGAAAATTCAATTGATTATAGCGTGCAAATCATCAACAAATCTTGGTTAATTTATCAGAAATTATAAATCTCCGATTAACAAAGAAAATAAATCAGGTGTTTATAGATTGGAATGTACAGATTGCGATATTTTTATATAGGTAGAACTGGAAGAAATTTCAATATTAGAATCTCAGAACTGATTTAAGAATTCCTAGAAATTCTTAATTACCAGATAGACATAAATTACTCACCCTGATTGAACTTGTTTCCTTAGCACTAGTTTAAATACAGATAACTCTGAATGGATTGCCTGTTTAGTCTATATAAGTATACGTTTGTTAAGATAATTTTGTAGTATTCATTTGCTCTTGACAAAGATACTGTGTATCGAAACGCGTCAAGCATTCATTGATATATTTTAGTGTAAATCTTTGTTTAATGATATTTGAAAATGTATTTCTTTCATGTAAAGGCCTCATCAATTGAATTAATTATAGAATATAATCCCTTCAGAAGAAGATCAATATGTTGATGTACGCACATCTACTTCAGGAGGTTATTTGTTAGCTAAAATGAGGAAAACAGGCTAGTTGCCTTCTTCTGATTCCCAATGATTATTAATGATAATATTGAACTCTGCATCCACAAGTTTCCCAACATAGTAAGGAATGTATCAGTGGCAAAGTACAAGAAAGTCCGGCAGGATAAAACAGCTCAGGACCGAAGAAAAAATAAAAACGGATGTGGAATTTCATAACAATACTGAATACTGAAATTTTTTCATGAATTGAAGAAATTTAAGGGCGTTTGTTCTGAAATCTTGTTTTGAAATAATTCGCTTCATTAGTTCTGTGAAGAATAGAGCACTCCGTATCGAATACCATTTCATTGGTGCCAATATTCAATGTGTAAATGAATATTCACTGATTCCTTGAGCCATTTTGGACGAATAGTTTCCATGAGCATATTGCTACTGGCATGAGGTCACACAGACAAAGGAAACTTTGATAGTTGTAAACGTTGTAAATTTAGAATTGAAGAAAACACGTGGCTAGCTGGTAGACGACGGCGGTTTGGCAATATGGCGGACCGCGGAGGTCCGTAGAGTCGACCGGTAGCACCGCGTGCTGCAGAAATGTAAGAGACAATGTGACCTTGATGAGGTTGGCAAAGGGAGACGTCGAGAGGAAAGCAGAAATGCACCGATATTTGTAACCTCGGGTAAGGTAGGCACAGAGTACACTTTGTGCTTAGCTTGGTCGGAGGGGCCTTTTATAGTTAGAAAACCTAGTGAGATCTATGCGTAGAAAGCATGATGACCACGGTTAAACGACCCGCGTCTGAAGATCGAGGTTGAGAGCCTCCACATTTCCATACAGGGTAATGAAAGCTTGTTGTATCTTTATAAGAGACATGTGCATACGTGTTCATCATACCATTGAAAATCAAGAAAAGAAGGAGCAAAAATATTTTATCTAGTTATTCTACTTAAATTTGATACTATTCTGTGTGCGTCTGTGGCTGTCTTACTATCTTACGTACCATTTGGCAGCAACGCGATTATGTTAATTGAAACCACAGAAAACCTGGTCCTACGTAAGTGAGTCGTATGGTCTAGCTTCTTACAGAGTGAGAGCTAGGTGCAAGACTCACTTCAAATCTTCGATATATACAATAACGAAACCTTAAAGGGGAGTGTGTCTTCATTTGTCAGTTGAATAATACTTGGCTATTAAAAGTTCCTGAAAAAGAGATAAAAAGTACTGGAAGAAAAACTATTTACTAACCTAAGATACATAAGACACATGCGATAGAGAGCTGCAACTGCGAGTAGGCAAGTAAGTCTAAATTTACTAGCTCATAGCTCGCCTTGAAACACTACACTCACACACTCGTCGCAAGACGCCGCTAGGTGTTGTCTTCGGTCCAAAAACCAGATCCTTCTTTCACGACTACTAGCGTCGCTTCTATTGCTGGCGTTGTTCCTATCACGTACTTCACCTCGAGTGCGGAAGTAGCGGAATTCTTCACTTAGCTTGTCGTTATCCCCTTCTATCGGCTAACTCAGTCGGTAATGGCTTCATACACGACGAAAAACGTCGATGGTTATACACAAACACCCGTTGTGAACGTTGTTAATGTAGAATTTAATAAAATAAGTGGTTCTCTGGTAGACAACGGCGATTTGAAAATATGGCTAACAGCGTGGGTCTGTAGAGTCGACTCGTGGCAACGCGTGCAGCAGACGATCTATGGAGACTATATGATCTCGATTAGGTCGGCGAAGGGAAATACAGAAAGGATCTCAGAAATGCAGCAATATTTAAGTCCTCTGGTCTGGTAGGCACAGAGTACGCTTTGTGATTAGTTTGGTCGGAAAGACTACTATGCGATCTACGGTTAGAAAGCATAGGAAATACAGTAACATAAGTCGGAAGGGCCTAGAGCGATCTAGGGTTAGAAAACATAGTGAAAACGGTAACAATATAACAGCACAAGCGTCGTTACTGAAATGCGGTTTCTAAAGTCTTCTACGTATTGTACAGGAGTCCTGTGAACCAACGTTTTCGAATATTCTCAAGTCTAAAAGTCTTTTTGAATCCGATCGGGTGATCGAGCTGGCTACACCTAAAGGAGTACGATCAAGTAGATCCGTAATCTCTTCGGTTGAAAACTGAGTGTATGAATCTCTATTCAATCGGGTCGTAAGGAAATGTGAACCTATGAAGTGATTTGAAAGCCTTCCAATCGGCAGGTTTAAGGAATATTGTTCTTCGTGATGAGCTTCGACGAAACCCTAGGAGGAATTTCTTTCGTCCATATGTGGTTGTTGTGGTTATTAATAATGACATCTCTCGAAAAACTTTCTTCATTCTTGAATAAAATATGCTCTAGAAATTCAGGTTGTTGTTCAATCATATCTAGCACCCAAAGCGTAAATGCGAGACAGTTAGGAAATCACAAAGTAACAGTGCATGGACTCGTTGTATATGATATGGATATGAGAGCTGTTCTTTTGTGATAGCAAATACCATTATATGATTAACATGTTGTTAGTAAGCAATTTTTTCAGTACTGGTATCGGGTTGCTCTTCAATTAAATTAAGTAACGCTCCTTAGCCGGCTCGGTGGCGTGGAGGATATGACACTCGTCCCCTGTGCAGAGTTATCTGGGTTCAATACCCACAAAGTTGGTGCGATTTTTTCGGATTCTGGGAATCTCTTGAGTGTTCATCTTTCGGAGTAGATGTGAAGCCGTCGGTATCGGGTTAGTGAGGTGACAAAATTCCTCGGCGTGTCATTAGACGAAAGACAGAAATATATCAAGATGAAGGACCAAAAAAGATTGAAGCACCTTCTTAGCTGGAGTTCTAATATTTATAGTTTTTTAAGTTTGAAGCTACCTGTCTCTCAAAGTCGTTGATGAAGTCGTCCAAACAGAGTATGATGAGGAGCGAACTTTGAGGGTACATTTCAGCATATCTTTTGGACGCTTGTAAGGAACTACCGTTAGAAAGGCTGTAGACGAAATGCATGTCAACCATTTCTGCATTTGAATTAAACTCAATCTTAATGAAAATTCGAAAGTCACTCTAACTATCACTGCCTATCAGCGAAATATCAAGGAAAGTGAATCAATAACAATTAATTTAGATCTGTCAATAAAAGAAATCAACATAAATCACTGAATGTTTTGTTTTCACCGAATACAAAAAATTGATCAATTCTTCAAAAAAAAACTGTGGTAGATACGGAAAATGCAGGATACAGAAAAGATTCGAAACTTATTGAAATTAATGAAAAACTCAAAATTGCTTGAAGCGTATTGGAAGAAAGATGTAGAGAATGAAATGACACGTGAGCTCTGTAAAAGAACCACCCTGTAGATTTTCATAATTGTTTCTGTGATCGATTCTGTAGATTTTAAGAAGGCATCTATGCGCTGAATTCGTACTGAGTATCTGAAAAACTGTAGTAATCAAAAAAATTATTGAAAAAATTCCATACAGATAATACCAATCATTGTTCTTCCGCATATGCACATCAACATGAGTTAACCGTTTATAGTATGATTACACAGCTCCGCAAAAAAATTCGAAAAATTATACCAGAACCTAGACCAGTCTTACAATATGTTTTCGGGGTTGCTGAAACCAAATCCGAGGTCCAAATTGCTCAATTACGTCAGCATTTTTCATTCCCTCAAAAATAAACTCTAAAAACCATACGAATCAGGCTAACATTAACTTTCGGGCTTCATAATCTTGGAAACCGCATAAATTTTCAACCATGTAGCCCCATAACTCTGTATACTCGAATCTTTATAACCCAATATCTCAAGCTTTTGAACACTTATAACTCTATACCTCGTTACCCTGATGTTATTGAATTCAAATTGTCAGATTGGAAGGCTATGGATAATTCATCAGTTCAACACTAAGGTTATGGGTTATTGCGGGTTTAAAAGTTCACTGTATGAGATTATAGCTGTTCAAAGTTTACGGTATGAAGTTATAGTGGATCATATATGTTTGAATAGCTAGGGATTCAGGTGATTATTCTGTCTTCTTTTGTAAGTGCATTCCATTAAGGAGTTCAACATCACGCAATTTGGAAACGTATTTTAGAACTCGATTGCTGGTTGGTCTGAGGTTATGGCATTATGAAGTGCATTGAAAACCCCAACCATGACCTCATAATATAAAAACTTAGATCCCGTACTAGCCGCTGGGTAACGGAGTATATGAAGTTATAGGAATTTGGAAATTACGTTATGGGGTAATGGGGGTTTTGAAGTTTAAGTTAGCGGGGTTTGAAGCATAAGTTATGCAGGTTTAAAGGGTTAAAGGTAATATGGGAATTTTACAGTTGGCAACAACCCATTTAGTGCAATATTTCAGTAAAACAATTGCGTATCACTAGTTCTGGGTCAGATTTTGAGGTTATGAAGCTATCGAGTAATTTAGTATTTGGGTTTACAGTCATGGTACTATGTGGTTGAAACTGTTAGGCGGTTTTTGAAATTAAAAAGCCCAAAAGTTAATGTTTGAACGATTCATATAGTTTTCGGAGTTTATTTTTGAGGTTATGAAAAATCCTTACGTGATGGAGCGATTTAGATCTCGGATTTTTTTTCAGCGACCCCAAAAACATTTAGTGAGACTGGTATGGGTTCTGTAATAATTTTTCGAATTTTTTTGTGGAGCTGTGATATACATACATGATGCAAATGGCAGAAAATAATTTCTTGAAAGAACTGAATATTTTGAAATAAACAGCAATAATCAATGGTTATTATTCTAGTATCATTGTCAGTATGCTTCTCGTAAGCAATTTCAACATGGAGACCATAAGGTTTTTAGCTGATAGTAAAGAGATCAATTTAAAATATAGTTGAATCCAGTCTAAAATTAAAGTGATTCTTCAAAACGGATAACTATCTCAGCAAAGATGTAATATTGTGAAACCAAAATTCATGAATATAACGAATAAGGTTTTATAAACTATCTCATGGAAGTTAAGTTAGGTTAGATTATCTTACTAAGTTTTGACGAACAAAATTCAGCCTATAACTGTTCAATTTACTTCTAGAAGAAAACCTTCTGATGATAATTTAGATATTTCACATAATGAAAATAATAGAATGAAACTTCCAATGGAAAGCATTGAAAATCAATGAACGAGAAATTTTAAATAGTTAGCTCAATTCCTAAATATTTCTTAAAAGTAGCAACCCTGTTTAAATTTTACTCTTCGTGAACTATATATCTACCTTCATCAATTCAATATTCAACCTTTTGAATTTACTAATCATGTTGTGTTGTCACAATATGGTGAATCGCAAGTAGCAACCACCTCAATCAATTTAAAGTCCAATATTATCATGAATCTAATGTCTATCAACTTGCACAAATTTAAATGGAGTTGGTCAAAAATTTTGTTGAAGAATTGTCTGCTCTAGGATCGTGGTCTGCTTCCACCAGTCCTGCCAGGTCGCCATCGCCTACGCATCGTCACAACAACCCCGTGCAATATAGGGAGTCGTCGAGGTCATCGCGGCGGTACGGTACAGGTTTTTGTCAAAGATCGAGGTCGCCCAGTCCTAACCATCCACTGCCCCATCCGGGACACGGTCCACCAACCATAGGTAAGTGGTGTACATAAATGGTGTTCATTTCTATCGGTGTCAATTTTATTTATATTGCCAAAGCTCTATGTATTTCGATGGTGTCATATTTATCTAACTCTTGGTTAAAGATAGTTTGAGTTCTTTCATTCTCTTGGGAATAGACCAAGCCTGTCACGCCACAGCTGTGTGGCCATCCAAGATTATCTAATGTGTGTTCACATGTGAATTTTTATAGGGAGTACTACGTAGCGTTTCTAGTTGGACAGATAGCAGATGGGAGTTTTCCGTGAACCTGAATATTCTTTGGAAGTAGATTCTTTCTAGAACAAAGCATTTTCATTGGAAGTTTCTGTAAAAGAAGAATAAGATCAGCAATCTGTAGCCTTTGAGCGAGAAGCTAAAGATCACAAGTGATCTCCAAATGGTCAATGAGGAGTACTTCTCTCTTCAGAACACTATCCAATAGATGTAATAAATGTTTTGGTTTGGAGTTTCACATATGGTACCAGTATTCCAGACCAGATCGCATTCGTGGTCTGTATAACAGCATCAGCTGTGATAGCGTGAAGACTTACGTAGTACTGAAAAGAAAATTGAATTTAGCAACATCATATTTGGCAATGGCTGATACATAGGTACGCCAGCAAGCTCCAGTGTTGATAGTGATGCCGAGTAGATGCAAGATCGTGTCTGAGGAAATTTGATATCGTTGCATAATTGGAGGAGGTTCTCCAGCAGTGATTTTTCTGGAGAACGTTATGGATCACGTCTGGTTCGCTTTAAAATTCACCAAGTCCAACAGGAACCACTCCAATTTCTTGTCCAAGTCTGAATTGTAAAATTCGAAAGGTAGCTACGAGATCTTTTTCTTTTTCTTCATAGATACTACTCCCAGAAATTATAGCACCTCCTCAAATAATAAACTCCAGTACTCAAGGCAGCATATGTTTCCATGATTGCTTTTTGTCATCCCATTGGTTATGTTTATACCATATAATGTAGGTGATGATTTCGTTGTTTGCCTCACTTCAATGTCACAAAAAAGACTCAAAACAATTGATAAATGAATAAATATCTCTGTTGAGGAATATCATTGAAAATCACAGAGCAATCTTTATATATTGTTTTGTTTAAATCTTTCATAAATAGTGCTCAAGCTTTTCGACTCTACCAGGAACGATTTTCAGATCGCAATGAACCGAGGTGCTTCAGAAAATTCTTCATGAAAATTGTTGAGAGTGTCCTCCATAATGTTAAATAGAGTGTTAGCATCTTCTAAAAACGGCTCCTGTTGCATTTGGAACGGTATCTGAATGAATTTCTAGACGGGCGACCCTCATTTCTCGTTTAAACACGTCGAAATTTTCGGGTGGAGTACGGTAATTTCTAACCTATAGGTAGATAGATAGATAGATAGATATTATCTTTTGAGTGAGGGCTGCTTAGCAGCCTGGCTACTGCGACCTTGTTTATTGTAGCACACTCTGTCCTAAATTTCATCCACGAGCTCCATCCTTCTCGTAAAGGATATGAGTTTCGTGGGTGAGAGCTTAATATTCTCAGTCAGATTCAGTTTGCAAGATTCAAAATCTTCCATCCTGACCCTGTCCCCAGCTGGGCACTCGCACATACATACATGTTCCATTGATTCTATATCTTCTTCACATAGCCTACATGAAGAATCCTCAACCAATACTAATTTATTCAGGTATTTCTTGAGGCGACAGTGCCCCATTGATATGACAGTTAAAACTCTCAGTTCCAACCTAGAGAGTTTAAGACAGGCCTTGGCTTTTGTAGTGAAAGGTCCACTGATGGCACGTCGAGCGTGTCTGAAACCTGTGAGGCTCATCCAATGCTCACATCCCCTCAAGTCCAGCCATCGGTTGTTCTCCATCCTTGGAGTTTCCAGGGGAATTCCGAGCTTAGGCTTCGGTCCTATGAACTCCAGGTTAGTTCCTCGAGCGGACAATGTGTCCGCCTTCTCATTTCCCTTAATGCCCGAGTGGCCAGGAATCCATATTAGACGGAGCATGCTCCACTCTCCTAGTATGGCAGCATAAGCGAAGTACAGGTATCGGATGCCAATGCTTTCAGTGAGGATTTTAATTGACTTATTCGTTGATGCCTCCGCAAGCAAGAGGTTAGCACAGTGGTCAATGGCGAATATTTCTGCTTGAAAGACAGTCGCATGCCCACCAAGACAGATCGACTGTTCCTTGGCGGCACCTCGACCATAGATACCAGCTCCAACACCTTTCGCAGTTTTTGAGCCATCCGTGTATCAACAGGGACCCTCAAGTAGACGATCCTTGGAGCTGATCCATTCCTGTCTATCGGAAATGATGATCTGATATAGTCCCTCCATGTTGGTCTTAGGTGTTGCTATGTCCGACATCATACTCAGCACTTCATTGTCCTCAATTTCAGACTGTAGGGCGCCAGGCACGAAACCGAAGCTACCCGTTTCATTACGGGAAAGATGATGAAATCTATACACTCCTCTTATCACAAGATGAAGAGGAGCAAGACCCAATATCAGTTCCATGGCCGCAGTGGTTATAGAGCGAAAGGCTCCTGTAATCATCATGCAGGCTGTTCTCTGTAATTTAGAGAGCTTTAGTTGGCATTGCTTCTTAAGACTGCACTCCCACCAAGCAATGCAGCCGTACGTAATACGTGGTCTAACCACCATCACATATAGCTACTGGAGTTGCTTTGCGGCAAGATCCCACTTTTTTCCACAGGTCCTTTGACATGCCCATAGGGAATATCTAGCCTTGTGTATTGTGTTTTCTAGGTGCGAATTCCTGTAGGTAACTGAAGAGCTAAATATTAGGAGAGTTCGAATCAAGAAATTAGACTGGCCACCACCAAAATAATTGTTCACATTCATAACTGCGTTTCAAGGAGCAACATCTTTGAGAGAAGTAGATTTTTCTTTGTTCTTCCAAAGTGAAGAAGATCGTGAATGAAAATTTCATTCTGTTTGTTGTTATTAATAAATTGACGTTTCATTCAATGAAAAGTGTTCCAACAAGCCATTATAGTAGAAGCAGTAGTTGAAGTAGATAATAAGATTTTAGAATTTGTCGAAAATGAGCCACAAGATTGGTGACCAGCAGAATGGAAGCAACCATTTTCAAAAGGTTCAGCGTTTAGCAGACCATGCTCCACGAGTTCAATTTCTACTTGGTTATTAGGTAACCGAAGAGCCATCCTCAGATATATTTTCACTGACGAGGCGCTGTTAAGTCGTGATGGAATTATTTATCTCAGTAACTCCCATGTGTGGCTTTGACAGAACCTGAACGCCAAAGTTTTCAAAATTCCCAACAATGGTTTTGATTCAATAAATGATGTGATCTATATAGATACCAATTGATCTAACTTCGGAGAGTTTTTCACTGATAAGGAAGATTATCTTCAGCTGGATGGTGTTACACCTCACTATGGCTTACCTGTGAGGAATATGCCGAATGACAAATTTCCAAATACATGGATTAGTTGGGGAGGTCCGACATCTTAGCCACACAAGTTTCTAGATCTGAACACTCCTAATTTTCCTTATAGGGATATCTATAACGTGGAAATTAATTCGAGTTAGCAATTGAAAACTAGAATTCGCGATGACGTGCGGCATCAGCCTGAGGTTATCAGGAAATTTATTAACCACCTCTCGATTCGGGACAGAATATATGTTGAATATTTATTGCCAAATTTGAAGATCATTGTTATTTTTTACACTGGTTTGAATTTTCCACGTCGGTATAATTTTTTCGAGTTAATTTGGCAGGATATCTGTCGTTTTTTCAAATTTTTACAATTATGTAATTTTTCTTCTGTTTCTCTCGACAATTCACTGTATTCCATGTCTTTATTATTTTGTAATGTTCAACCAGAATTTCATTTGTTTCGTGAATACAAAGTGATACACGGACGTGCTATTGATTTCTCCTTCAATGAATTTGCCGCCTACCCATTGGCACATTTCTGAAGTGGAAATTGCAACAAATATGAATTCTTAATGAAATGAACGTCAAACTTATCGAACCGCCCCCGTATTATTCACAATCCTCATGAAATCAAAATTAACGGCTCTCAGTAGTCAACTAGAATTAAATCACTATCCACTACTCAACATACAAAATCAGCACATTTTTTCTTGTAATTGTAATATAAAAAACACTCGAAAATGAAGTACCTACACCAGTTTAATTTTGTTTATATCTGAATACCAGGGTTTCAGAGGATTATTTGATGATTTCAGATTTATGGAACGCTCAGTAGTTGTATAAAATCATTGTCAAAATTTCAAGATATAATTGGTGAATATGTACCTACTGATAAATTATTTCGATCAGGGATTAACAAGGCAATAACGGATGGGTTTCTTTGTGATATTATACAAATGTTTTTTACTTTGTGTAGGTTGGTGTATGTACGCCCAAGGAAATAGAACGAGAGGTAAGCTTGGCTACAACCATAGATTGGAGTTCATCACACAAACTAGTTGAATTTTTTCCCATAGCACTGCTATAGCTTCATCATCATTATTCAATCATTTCATTCTTTCACTTCTGAAATATATTCGTTCTCATATTCGACAACCTCTGTAATTTAGAATATATCATACTACCTTATTTAGAGTAAGGGCCATAGACATAGAGCATTGGTGATATCAATGACCTTGACCATCAACATCAACAGATATATAATGTTTCAAATATTCCTAACTTCAATTCAGTAATACTATGAATTTGGTGCCACATAGATCTTAGATTTGGGATTTTGTAGCTATAGAAGTAGTCGAATAGTTTGCATGAATGCATGTCAAATGAACCTTGACACTCACAAAGTCATATACTCTATGCTGTGGACCTAGATATTTAACCAGCTAGTCAACAATGATATAATTGCGGTTCTGTTGGGTATTATTATATCGCATGGTATAATCTTCTTCAATACAAAAATTTCTTTCGATGTCAGAGTGATCGAATCTGTCTCCTGAGCTTAGTAGCCAATAGAATGATACTTGAAACTTTTTGACATTGTGGTCAATAGATACTCACACTCTGCAATTATTTCCAGAGCGATGTCACTTCCAGTTATTAAACATCGACTACATCTCTGTCGTGTACTTTTTGATTTTTCTCTATAGAATGATATCCTTTTCTTAATTTCTTAATTATAGCGTCATCTCTGCCCATAAAAAGTGGTTTAGATTTGACTAAGAACTTTTTCTCAGTTTAACGAGAAAAGTGTCATTTTTGAATGCAATGTAAAATTTCAATACAAGGAGCTCAATATTCTCTTGTCAATGAAACTGAATTGACAACAAGTGTTATTTTCAAATACGAGTAATTGGCAGGGAGCACGACGAAAGCGACATCTGATGGTAGCGTAAAATCATGCTCGGCAATGGTATGACATGTGAAAGATCCGTATAAATAACAGTGAATTGTTTCAAAAAATGAATTTAAAAATAAATATGTATCATAAAAATCTGTGATCGTGTTTTTAAATTGAAAAACTCATTACGAGGAAAAAGTAAGTATAAAAAATTAAGGGAAAAATTCTTTGAAAACAAGCTTTTATTTCAATGCGCTATAAAGAAAAGAAATAAACTTTTGAACTAAAACTTTTACCGTTAATTTATAACGTCACTTCAAATTTAACACATTTGACACAATTTATATGTTATATTATAAAAGCTTGTCGCGAGATATAATTACTCGTATTTACTTTATCAGTTTGAAATTTTAACAGGTAGGCATATCATATAAATTGTGTCGAATGTGTTGAATTTGAAATGACCTTATAAGTTAACAGTAAAAGATATAGTGTGAAAGTTAATTTTTTTCCATTTAGCGCATTTAAATAAAGGTTGTTTTCAAAGAATTTTTTTAAACTTAATTTCATTTTTAGTTATTCTTGGCAATCTTTTATTTGGTACCCATATTGTAGGAACGAATAAAAGAAAATTATCCGCCATTTCGTTTTGCATTAAGGATAATTGGTCCACCGCCTTTTGGATTTAGAATGATGTCACATAGTTAATCATGCATTGTCATCCAAACTCATCGTGTATACAAAATTTCAGCTCAGTTGGTTGAGATCAAGTGCCTTAAAATTGAGTTGTAAAATTTCACCCGAACATACAAACATACATACATTGCAAGTTAAATAAAAGCTTGTAAATATGTTTATAAATAACTAAAGGGAGTTTTAGAATCCCATGGGGTTAATTTGTGAAATGTAAACAAATTTAATACATGACAACTGCAATAATGAAAATTACAAAAGTGTTGATTGTTAATATGATTTTCAGAAATAAAATGAAAAATTAATGGCAATGTAATTGCGAATCGTAATTGAACATACATTACCCTAGTTGCATTGTTACTGAATAATGTTACACACTACTTTGTTTTTTTTTAAACATCATTTATCCATTTATTTTTTTATCCATTTATATCTTCCATCCATTTATTTCCTCTTGGCTACTGGAAATGTGTAAAATTTACATTTACTGTTTCTACCTGTATTTTTGCAATCAACAACACAACAACTATTATGGATCATTTTTACTCTAATGTTATCGTGTTTATTTATGATAAAAGCATGATTTAACGATAATTTGACCACATCGAGCGCTGTGATCGATTCAGCTGTCCCCACTATATACTCCGCTCCCTGCCAATAAGCTCTTCCTTTGCGGGGAATATAAATACAACCATATCATATTTTGAATATAACCTCAGCAATTTTGGTTAGGTTAGATTCAGAAGCTTTGTTCTAATTTTGATATTTGTAACCATCTTGGGTTAGATTGTTTTGTCTCCAACTTTCCGTTTGAATTCTTACTTCAAAAGCTAATGAACTAGTAGCTTACCTGTTCATGTTCGCACATAACTTGATTACACACAACCAGATTTATATGGAATCATCCCATATTTTGAATATTATCTCAGGGATTTTGGAAATTTTGTAGGATTGTTAGAATTGATCGAGATATTTCAATTGCAGAAAGAAATAAATTAAGGTTTATTTAAGAAAGAAAAAAAAAACTCTTTCCGCATGTAGTAAGAAAATTGAAAATTGTTTTCTCACGGAGTAGTTGCTTTTTTCTCGACCTCAGTAGCTGGTATTACCTCCTGTTGCCCTGATACAATCCTGAATCCGTCTAGGCCTGCTTTGGATTAGGTTTTCGACCTCCTCTGGGGTGATATTTTGCCACTATTCTTTGGCGGCTTAGATGAGCTGTTGTGGGTTTCTTGGATTATCCTAGGGCGATATAATTTTCTTTTCGAGATCATCCCATGAATTTTTAATAGGATTTAGGTCTGGAGAGCAAAGTGGCCAGTCTGTTTCAAGATAGTGTCGCGTGAGGTTGCTGGTATGTGGAGGAGCATTATCTTGCATAAAAGTAAAATTCCCACCGTGAACACCTCGCCAGAGTCTCACCGTGGGCTCCAGCACTAGGTCCACTTAATTTCTAACCATTACATTAGCAGGGAATGAAATCAAATTTGTTTTGCCTCCCAGCAAAATGCCACCCCAAAACATAATTCTGCCCCCTTGCTATTTCGGAATTTGTCTTGCTGCTTGAAACCCGAATTTGGCGGTCATCTGATCGAACACCATTTCTGGTCTCACTTGAAAAAAGAACATTTCGCCATTTCTCAATATTCTAATTTTTATTGTCTGGTTAGCTCTGGAACTCTTAATGGCCTTCTGCTGTATAAACCCCTTGAACGAAGTCTTTGACGAATCGTTTCGACTGATACATTGATGCCTGTTGCTTCCAGAAATTGTCTTTGGAGTATATGGTGCGACGTACTAGAGTCTCTTCTTGCAATTTGGCACAAAAGGTGGCCTTGGTCTTCAGAAGTGATCTTCCTACTACTTCTACTAGGCCTATTTTATAGAGATTGTAGTTCCACGTATCAGGAGTTGGTTTTTGAAATCACCCCCTGTGATACCACCATTGTGGCCGCTATATCCCTCTGTGTCACCCAATCTTCAACGAGAGTAATTATTCGACCCCTCTGCACATCAGATAATCCAGCGTAAGTTATTTTCAATTATGATTATAGGCTTTTTTAAGTTTTGAAATTTACAGTTTCAAATCTCAGTGACGACAGAGTACAATATCCCGAACATGAGGTGACAATTCAACATTTCTTAGCATACTATTCAGTTTTTCTACAACAAAAAACTTCATTCTTCAAAAGTAGTCAAAGATCCATGGTTAAAAGAAAACAATAATGTGAAATACTGATTGATTTTATATAAATTTCGTTGTGTGTAGTATCGCTCTGGAAACAACTGCAAATTGTAGATCAGTATTCTTTGACTATATTGCCGAAATTGAAAAGTGATTTATCAACCTGTTCCCCAGATATGCCCTTCTATGCGGACACCCTCTACATTTAGTGAATTCATGGTAATCTATTGTTTAATAATGATCGAAATTTAGGGAAAGTTGTTTTGATAATCTCATCAAACCAAATGTATTTGTTTTGAGCCTTTTTCTTCCATGAGGCAAATTTCTATCTTGAGGCTAAATGCTATGAAAGTATAACCACCTGTACCACCTTCATCAGTATTTTCCACTTCTATAACAAGTAATTACTCCATGGTTTATTCAGGAACCAAAATGCATTACTTCACATTATTCGAGAAAGGTAATTGTTAATACTCGCTTAGGAGCAGTTGGGGTCTATGATTTCAGCCAAACGGTACTGAATAACACAATGGCTTTTTGCGGAAGTATTTTCCTGGAAGCCACATCTCCTCGAAAAGTAATCTACACGGACATATCCAAGCGTCCTACGAGTTTTGCTATAGGGCTACCTGAAATCTAAAATTAAAATTTTTCTAATCGAATTTCTTGATTTACTGGGGTTAAATTTAAATGGAAAGAGGCAGTTGAGTTTGAATATTTTGTAAACCGTTTGAGATATTGATATTCCAGAATTTCCCAGTTAATTCTAGATATGAAAGTTCTTGTGACATTTTATTTGTACATCGCCCAGTTTTTGAGAGAAAAATTGTTGAAAAGTTTTCTAGGAATCCTTGCGATTGATGATACCTGTTCTATACTCAGTTACAGATGTGTTAAAAAATGATAAACGTGAGTGTCACTTGAGTGTGTGTTTTCAATAATTTTGAATCTATCGAATTTGAATCTCAAATCGGCTATCATGAATCCTTATACGAATGATGAGATATCCGACATGCACTTCATGTATGGACGTGCTGATGGAAATGCGGTAGAAGCTAGGCGGTTGTAAATTGAATGATTTCCAAAACGTATTCCTCCCGATAGGAACATTTTTCAGAGCATTCTTCGACGCCTATATAGGAGAGGCATATCAACAAGATATGATGAAGCAGGAAGGTACGGGAAGTTAGGATAATGGAGCTGGAAGATGGTGTTTTCGCAATAGCTCAAGACGATTCTGGTACCTTTACTCGAAAAATTGCTGTCAGCAATGGAAGATTCTCCATGAAACTCTGTTGTATCCACTCTACTTACAACATGTACAAGCACTTTTTCTTACCGATTTTCCTTACTTTAATGCTTATGTCAATGCCTTTTGCGTTACTTGATTATTATGCTGATCCTGTTCACTGATGAAGCAAGTTTTTCCAGAAATTCCATAAGAAATATTCATAATAATCATATATGGAGTGAAAAGATCCACATTAAACATATGAAGATTGATTTCAACAACAGTTCTCGTGGAACGTCTAGATCGGTATTTTGAATGGCTAATTGGACTAGCATTTCTACAGCTGCACCGCCACGATTTGGAACACACGCTTCCAGAATTTTGGAGGATTAGTCGAGGTGGATCCTTATTGTGAAGTGCACAGTCCCTAGACTTCCTATCGTTTTCTTCCTTTGGGATCATCAGAAGTCATTAGTTTATGCTTCCATCGTGGCAAATGTTCAAGACTTAACAAATAGAATTATCGCTGGGTGCAACTCTTCAAGAATAGATCCTGGTGTTTCTGAAAGAGTTCCCCAACTAATAAGAAGAAGACTGAAATCTTGCATCTGAGCTTAAAGAGGTCACTTTGAACAGTTTTAGCAATTTTTCAAGAGGTATTCGTGTTACTCTAAATATGAATTAAACTTTTGATTTTCAAACATACGTTTTCTTATGAGAAAAGTAACACACTACGATGGTTGTTTGATCGAAGACGTGTCGTTTAATGAAATGTATGGACTTTTTTCTCTTATCCTTTCAAACATCATTTCACTCAAAAACTTGTCGTTTTACAAAAAATGTGACATGAGCATGTTTGTTGGAAAATAATTAGAAGGATATAAAGATTCAGAATTTAGTATAAAGGGTGAACTTATTGATAGAAGTCTGAAAAAACCAATCGTTTCTTGTAGGTTACAGCTTTTTATTTGATACGCCAAAGTTTAAAGGTCGACCCATGTGATAATCGTACTAAATCTTAACGAAATCGAATCGCTACTTCAGGAAATATAAATCATTGAATCAAATCTCACAACACAGCCTGTATTTCGTGAAGGAACAGGCAAATTCAGAAATAATAGCGCGTTTCGAGTTCACCACTTAATTCTATATCACTACTTAAAAATGTTCCGTTACCTCACGAAACACCCTGTAGAATGAAAATACATGAAAAATACATGAGAGTCTAGTTTTTTGAAATAATTTCTCAAACTCAAGAGTGAACGTTTAAATTTAGTTTCAGAAATGATTTCTGAATTATTACATTTAGTGATGTTCGTGGCGAATAATGATTCTTCAACATAACTGAACTTTTCCTGAATAAATTTTAATTTTCGTGTGTGCGTTAATTTTTTGAGGCAGTGTATCTGAATCCTACACTAGGGATGGCCATAGTAAATATGCATAGTAATATATACTATTGACATTGTCGCAATTTTTTTTTAGTCATCCTTGAATTCAAACAAATCCTTTAAATCATCAAGAATGAATTGAATACCCAAGTCATTGGTAGCGCTTTCAGTTGTTGGTTGTGCTTCTCACATTCTCACCACAATTCCTTGATGCGACCATGACAAATTGTGAAGAATTAGTAAACGGATCTACCAACAGTGCCGTACTCTTGCCAAAATCTGTATCATCTAATATGCAATTCCTTTTCTTTATTATTCATCATAGATCGAAGAGATCGATCTCTTCTTCCAAAATTCGTTGTATTCATTCGTTTTCAACATATATACATAATATTTCACATTTAGACAACAAAGAACACATAGATGTTGCCTTTCAAAGCAACTAAAAATATTAGAAAATTACAGCCGGTGCTGTGGTAGGTATTCCGATGCAACAATCTGCTGCTCACCATGGAAGCATGCAGCATAGCTATCCCGTCCTGGGCGTTAGACGGGGACATGGTAGAAGACTTCCGCCTACCCCATGTAAGCCGTCGACGCTACACCTCCCACCAGGGACCATCAACTTTTCCAAAACGAATCCATCTCCCACTCATGCTAACGTAAGTATAATTACTTTTGCTCCTTTTATACTGAACGTCATTCATGTTAATAGTGATTCAAAAGCGTTAGAAATATTTCGTGGTTTCATAGTCTACATCTGTTACATGGCTGAACTTCTGCATCTAAACGATTCGAAGAAATTCTATATTGGCCATAAGTCATGAACAAATTTTCCTATTTCAGGACTGATTGGGATGAAGACTCACATGACAAAAATGTGGGCATACTTAGTATTTCTTAGTTCCTTATTCATCTACTGTTAATGCATCATGAAAAACTACTGTTCATGATAATTCGAAGTATAATTTGTATATAGCAAAAGTCGGATGGTCCTCCCAGCAAAATAATTAATTTTTCTTATTCTCAACTCTTGGAAATCGTTCAATGATTCAATGATTCAATTTGTGTATTCACACGCTTCTTGAAGAAGGCTAAATTGTAAGTTATCGGAAAAATTTTCGATGAGAGCGAGATCCACAGTACACTAGCCTTGCAATAAAAAAAGGATTTTTATAGGTGAATGTGCTAGTTGGACCCGTAGATGATGAGAGATTTCTATAAGCCTAGTTTTTCTTCAGAATTGGATTCATTCCCGAACCGAGCCTTTCAGTTCTTCATGGCATTTATCATGAAAATATCTGTAAAAGAGAGAAAGATCATCACCCTACCAACTTTGAGCGAGGGGTTGGAGATCAAGCGTGATCTCTGGGTAATCATGGGGCGCACAGCTAACTTGAATTGATCTAACGAATGTGTGGGTAAGGAGCTCCACACATGGAACAGTATTGCCGACCTTGTGGCATTTGTGCTTTCTATGAAAGCATCAGTTGTGATGTACTGTGATGTACTACTTAGCTCTCAAAAGAAAACTGAAATTAGAAGAAGCAGATTTAACAATAGCTGATACATGATCATACCAGCAGTCTTCGAGGTTGACTGCGATGTCGATGCACCAAGCATGTCTTTGCATGATTAGAGGAGATACTCCAGCATTGATTTTCTGGAAACCGTTGTTGATTGAGCTTTTTTCGCATTAAAATTAACCAATTTCAATTGTTACCACTCTGATATCTTCTTCAATTTTAATTTCATTGACATGCTCTGTTGGTATCTTTCTCGGTGTATCTCTCCAGCAACTATAGGACACGCGACATCTGAAATAGACGATTTGAAACAGGTCATAACTCTAGAGCACATTTCTTCAATAAAGTTGGTGGTATTCCATCAAGACCTGCCTTCTTACAGTTGAGCTGTTGAAGAACGACCTCATCGCGCGCACTTTGAATTTTTTTTCAGATATATTCGAATACTACCATTACATTACATTACATTACATTCGTGGGAGTCTATTGGCTTTGCAAGCCTTTCCGAACTGCGACCAAATTGGTCTTTTGTTCTAAACCCTTCTTATTTATTTCCCTGTAGGTCTAAATCCCTTACAAAATTAAGAATCTCCCTGGGAGCTTTCGCTTTTACTTCGTGCTACTCTAGTTTGTCGCTACCAAAGTGTATATGTCTTTCACGGACAGTTGCGATGCAACTGCAAAGAATATGTTCGGCAGTCTCATCTTTACACATTTTGCATGTTGCTGTTTCCGATTTGCCTATTTTATTGAGATGGTATCTCGGTGAGCAGTGTCCAGTAAGGAGGCCTGTTATGATCCTCAGCTCGTCTCTAGAGAGATCGAGAAGCTGTTTTTCCTTCTTTGGCAAATAACCAATGAACTTTTTCGCTTGCCTTTGGCCTGGAGTTCTCCTCCAGTATTCTATTTTGCTAGACTCTTCACATCGTTCCAGTTCTTGTCGTCTGTGCGGCTATCTTAGACCGCAGATCGGTTCAGGTCCGATGGGTGGGATTCCAGCAGCTGATTTGGCCAGTTCGTCAGAGGTTTCATTTCCTTGTATGCTTTCGTGGCCAGGCACCCATTACAGTAAAAGTTGGTTCCCCCCAGCAAGTTGCTTCAAGGATTGACGGCATTCGCAGACAGAGATGCTCCGATAGCTGTAAGAGTTTTGAGCTTTCATCACTGCACCTTTGAGTTTCCTTCGTTGTCCCTTCTGGCAGCAGAGGTTTACAGCAATCGTTTTTGCTTGCATGATTGTGGGAGTAAGAGTCCAAAGGCACTGATGACGAGTACTTGGCTCCATATATGCCTGCTCCTGTTCCATCAATCTTATTTGATCCGTCCGTGTTCCAAATGGAGGATTTTTGGTCTAATTAATTTATTTTTACCTTAACGATGGTACGGTCTTCTATGGCCACTTCGAAGGGTGTGTGAAAATCAAACTTAAGCGGCATTATATCCAATGGTTGTGATGATATTTCTGATGCTATGTAACCCAGAATCCCCAGGTGTCCCTTCAGATCACAAGGTAATAGTTTTTTCATGAATTGGAGCCCTAATGCCACCATCAACGCCTCCTTTTTCAATTTCATATGAAGAGATGCTGAGATGCTACCAACTGCTACCATGCGGCACTGAATTTGATGTAAGTAAACCAGAATTTTGTGAAAACAATTTTTGAAGAGATCCGCCGATGATACGATAAAACCGTCCCCTTTGATCGAAGGTGGAAAGGTTGACTTACAGAAATAGTGGGTGACTGCCTTCCTCATAGATCAGAACTTACGAGTTTCACTGATTTATTTTAAGATTCAATTCTTAACGCTTTCATGGAAGTGGGTTTTTGCTTTATCATATGCTGAGTTACAAATGTTCCTGAAACGCACATATTCAGCTGTTGGTTTATCTGTTGGATCATTTTATCAGCTACTTTTGCTGTCACTTTTACAGATTTTTGACAACTTTCAGTGACTCCATGCCTGAAAGAATAACTTCAGTGGCGGACTCAGTGCAGACATCATTGTCAGAAACATATATCATTAAAGGGAAAAGACAAGAGAAACTCGCGCATCTTCTCCCAGATAGGTCGGTTGTAGTGCCATCTCTTCCTGGAAGATGTTGTATCTTGATTGCGTAGCTATACGAAGCTACCAATAGCAGAAACAATATAATGGTCGGAGTTGCCCAAGGGTTCTCGGACCTGTAAATGAAAATCATCTGGATCTCAAAAGTATTGAAAACATCGGTTGTATTGTCAATAATTGTTGTCATTGATAAGTTACGTCATGTCGGGGTGGATAGCAAAGGCTTCCACGTACCTGCTTAATCCGTCCTATTCGATTGTTGGATTCAGTTGATGTAGTAAACGTTATTGATGATGATGGATCGTATCTATCTTGTTACCTAGATACTGAAACAATCTAGGGTAGTGGTTGCCGCTTGGGGGTCGATACAGATAACAAAAAAAAACAATTTTGTTATATAAACAGCTTTAGAGCAATTCCAGGTCGAAAGCATTGTCCTTAAACAGAAACCCCTCCCTTAAACTGGAGCCTCGAATGCCACTCATAGCCATTGATGCAGAGTATATTGTTGGCATTATTGGAGTTTTCTTCAAAGCTAGTTCATAATGTTGCGTGTCTTTTAGGTTCTGGTAAACAGCTCTCATCTCCATGTTGGTGTGTTCTAGTCCTCTTATGTTGCTAAACTCAAAAACGAATTGGCTTCTTTCATCGGATTTTGGGGTACTTGTTGGGCTACTAGAGACTCTCAGTATTGCCAGCATAAGCCCACTGAGCCAGGTAACGAGACTAGCTCCGGATAATTCTATTATGTCTCATTTTAAAACTCTTCATCACTCTGGAGATCGAATCATCTGCCAAGCATCCAAAACTTAGTCACAAATGACCAATTCACGGAACCTATAGCATGATGTGTAGACATTGCACCGAGTGACGGGAACAGAACTTATTTTATTTTAGGACTACATTCACAAACTTCCGATCCGAAATGGCCATTTAAGATTTTTATCCATACGAGGTTTAATACCATTTTTGGCCCTTAAGAGATCCGATTCTAGATAGTATTGAATATTTTTCATAAATAACTACAAAGAATAATATCACGCAATTTCAAATAAATCTGACCAGAAAAAGATGTCACATACAACCGTTGATAAGACTTTTCACCTCTTCTGGGGGTGGATCCTCCTAAATCTCTTCCGAATGGACCCATACGTCAGAAAGAGATGCCATGGTCCTAATATCACATTTCCAAATTCACTAGATCTCCCCTGTCTTGATGAATCGGTCAGTCAGTCAGGATATTAAACTTATGATAGATATGTGGTTGAATAATTTGCAGACTCATAAAAAATTCATACCATATGGTGTTTGGAAATCAATAAGATTTATCATAATGTCCTCACATTTTTGTCACGTGTGTACATCTAACTTTCGAAACTATTTTATTCGATTGATAACAATTTGATTTTCATAATTTATGATCGATTATTAGGATTTCTATTTCATCTTTAAGCGTTTATAATAATTTCGTTCATGAATGGCTGATCGATTTTTCGGTTCTACTTCAGAAAACTACGGTATGACAAAACAAAGTGTGATAGCTTGCTAATCCCTACCATTTTATTAATTGCAGTTGCCACCTATGCAAACGCAGTCAGCACATGCAACACCACACAGTATGCATTACCAGTATTCCCAAGAGAGGGAAATGTACAGAGAACGGGACAGCATACCACCGACTACCATGTCCAATCCATCGTCTACTTATAAGGATAGTTCGCAAGCTCCATTGAGCTTTGAACAAGGTGAGTTTTGTCTGAACTGACTAGGCTACGATGTTTGCTCTGAATCAGAACTGACCTTTCCAAGTCTGTTCAAGCCAGTCCGGTTTTACAACTACTCCGCCTTCTTTGATCTCTTCAATAACGATTCTGTCTTCGCCAGGTTCTCCCATATTCCTGATACTCCTCAGTGCTAGCCACAATTCCTATATCCTGGATCTCTTCCTCTCTTCGAATTAAGTCAAATTAGTAAACACTTAATCACGAAAAACATTTATTGTAGTAGTTATCAAATAAACCACTTCCCTTCGATCTATAATTGATCACGATCGGATGGTTCTTCATCTTCTTAGCAGATATATTTAGATAATGAGTGAGGGCTTCCTAACAGCCCCGCCACTGCAACCCAGTTGTTAATTGAGGCATACTCTGTTCTAAATTTCACCCACAAGCTCCATCCTTCTTGTAAAGGATAATACTCTTTGTGGGTGAAAACTTAATAAGCTCAGTCATCTTCAGTTCGTTAGATCCAAGTTCCTCCTGCCTGACTGTTCTCGGCTGGGACGAGAGTATCCGAGACCTGTAAGGCTGAGCCAATGGTCTCATACCCTTAGTTCCAACCACCGGTTATTTCCCAACCTGGCTGTCGCCAGGGAAATTCTCAGCCTAGGTTCCGGTTTGGTGAATCTCAAGTATGTTGTTCAAGCAGCCAATGAGTCCGCCTTCTCACTGGCCTCAATGCCTGACTGTCTAAGTACCAACATCAGATGGAGCCTATTCCTCTCTCCCAGTTTGGCGAGAGTTGAACGACATTCCTGCACCATATGTGACGTATACGTGTCGGATGCTTATGCCTTAAGTACAGCCTGTTACTTGTTTATCCCCTGCAAGCAAGACGTTAGCACAGGGTAAATGGCTATTATTTATTTTTCAAAAACTGTTCCTTGGCAACACCTCAACCACCAGCTTCAATACTTTCTGCAGTTTTGGAGCCGCCTGTGAACGAACGAAAAGTGGCCCCCAACTAGACGGTACTTGGAGCTGGTTCATTCCTTTCTACTAGGAATGAAGATCTAGAATGGCAGCTCTTTATTGGTTCGGAATATTGCTATGTCAGACTTCATACTCATACTCTAATATAGAGGGTGCTTCGACGCAAACTAAACAGAGGCTATATCTACCAAGATATTCATTTCTGATCAAATCGCAAAAACTGGTCAATTTATGTTTCAAGAGGATATCTTTTGAGGTACGAAACTCGCCTGAAATATCAACCCCCTAAGCAGGGGTTGCAATCCTTGAACATTTTGAATAGGGAAGGTGGTATCTTTGTCTACGTTGCCTTGAACGGATTTTCATTTTAATTGAAAACTGCAAAAAACACAGGGTGAGCAACTTAAAGATAGGGAAGACTATTTCCCTGAGACTATTCAAGTTTCAGTGAAGTAAAATGGAACAGATCCATGCTGATCAATGGCAGTCATCATCAAGTACCATCCTAATCTCGAATTTCAACCCCTAGAGCAGGGGTGACCACCCTTGAAAATTCGGAAGACGCTAGATGGGTCTAATGATAATCCCCGTGAACGAATTTTAATTTTTGATTGAAAACTGTAGAAGATACACAGTGAGCTAATGAAAAATAGAGGAGACTATTTATCGCCCTGAACTATTCAAGTATTAGTGCAAAAAATGGAACAGATTCATTCCAGATCAAAGGCTGTCATCTTTCGAAACACCATTCACATCTCAAATTTCAACCCCTAGAGCAGGAGTGACCACCCTGTGTTATTTTTACAGAAGACGATAGGTCCAGTTATAATCTTCTGAGAAAGTGTTTTCGTTTGTTTCCCCAATGGTGTGCAAGTTTTCGTTCGCAGAAAAAAATAATACCTTTCTTTCGAGTTATCACTCGACCCATCTACCTTCTTCCTTATTTTCAAGGGTTGTCACCCCTGCTCTAGGGGTTGAGATTCGAGATGAGGATGGTACTTGATGATGACTGCCATTGATCAGCATAGATCTGTTCCATTTTACCTCACTGAAACTTGAATAGTCTCAGGGAAATAGTCTTTCTTATCTTTCAGTTGCTCACCCTGTATCTTTTACAGTTTTCAATTAAAAATGGAAATTCGATCAAGGCGATGTAGACAAAGATACAACCCTTCTTTTGAGTCATCACGCGACCCATCTTCCCCATTCAAAATGTTCAGAATTGCAATCCCCGCTTAAGGGGTTGATATTTCAGGCAAGTTTCCTACCCCAAAATATGTTCCCCTTGAAACAAAAATTGCTCTGTTCTTGCGTTCTGATTAGAAATGAATATCTTGGTAGATATAGCCTCTGTTTAGTTTTCGTTGAAGCACCTAGTATACACACATACAACCTGAAAAGTAAGGATGTCAATAGAAAGGTGTCTCTCTCAGGATGTACCTTAAGCATATAACTGGTCAAAGTATACCCACGAATCAATGTCGAAAATGTAAGAGAAGTCAAGAGTCAACACAGCACATAACATCTAGCCGCAAAAAGGCTATCTCGAGAAACACAATGCTGTGGCGAGGTTATATCATCAGAACCTAGCATACAACTTAGGTCTATGTAAAGCACTGTATCTGTAGCAACCTAAGTCCATACTCGAGATAAACACCCACAAGATCTATTGAGATATAACATTGGTGACAAACAGGCCAGTCTAACACAACCGACCTGATATAGGGATCTTCTAATTCAAGGAAAAAACGATTATACTCCTGGATGTTAGTATACCCAAGACGATAATATCAGTAAGGCAGAAAAGATAAGTAAGTAGCAAAATCTAGCAATCGAGCTGAGGGAGTTCAAATTGAAGAACGTCACTTTTCTCCCCCTTGTCATATCTGTGGATGGATTTATTGTTATTAATATTTTCGAGACGACCAGAATTATCAGGATGTTTTTGAAGGAGTCAGAGTGTCGAGACCTAATGAGATCCCCATTGGCATGCCTTCGTCCGGCACAAACCATTTTCTCACCTGCTAACTGCAGTAAGAGTTAGGTTAGATTAGAGTATATATATATATATATATATATATATATATATATATATATATATATATATATATATATATATATATATATATATATATATATATATATATATATGGTTATATATATATATATAGTATATGCCCATATATCTGTTCATGCAATCAAACTGATTTCATGAAAAATATAAATCCACCACCCGGTAATTAATACCATTGCCAGGCAATGATTATAATCAAAACATATCCTGGAGTAATTATATATTAGGATAACGTTAAATGTTATGAGAATATATCAATCTACCAGAATATATACATACTATAGCATCATCAGACAATGATATCAATGTACCAACGAGTAGTGTCAGAGGCTTTCTCCCGGAAAAATCCAGTGTACGGACCTTAGTCAAGTAACACTGAATGTTACTCATTAATAGTTTCCTTTGTGTGAAGTGGTGAACGATCGAATAGAATACTGCTCTGAATATAAATATGACAAAATTGTCAGTTAATTATATTACATTTATATAAACAAATAAATAAAATATATAAATGAGATTCTGAGCAGTATAAACTAAAGAGAAAACCTATGACTCTACCTCATTATTATTTTCGGAAAGAAACCTACGAAGAATATTACAAGATTTGATGACTGTTATCTTTTGTAACTGTTCAAACAAATTTTCTTCAGACCCAAAATCTCAATACTTTTGTGAAGATTTCTAGGAATAACGCCTGTTGTAGAAATAATAATCGGTAGAATAAATATTTTCTTCATTTTCCACATTTTTTAATCTCGTCGCCAAGCATCATATATTTAGAAATTTTTTCATTGTATTTATTTTGTATATTATGTGTGTCGGGTATAGCAATATCAATTATATATGTTATTTGATTCTGTTTATCATTAAGAACGATATCTGGTCTATTGTGTTTTACAGCTCTGTTGCACAGAATTGTTTTATCAAAATAAAGTTTATATTTGTCATTTTCACAAATAATCTCAGGTTCATATTTTTGAAATTTGATTGAAGATTGAAGTGAATAATATTAGCGACGGCATTATGTCTTTCTAAATAATCTGTTGAAGCAAGGACTGAGCAAGGTGATAATATATGAAAAACTGTTTCTGAAGAACAGAAACATCTACGGCAAGAATCATCTATATTTTGTTTGATGATATGTTTTCTATAATTCCTTGTGAAAACAACCTGGTCCTGGATCGCAATTGCCAAGCCTTCTGTTTCAGCAAACAATTCTCCAGATACTAACCATTTATTCGATGCAATTTCATCAATATAATCATTTTTCAATTCTTTAGGTGCTTTCCGTGTAATTCCTTCTGCATCCAACTTTCTCTTTTAGAATTATCAGCAAATATATCAAAATCTACCTTTTGCATTGTCAAGTTCAGAGGTGTAAGATTATAATCTGAAGCAACAACAATATCATGTAATTTAGACGTTCTCTGTTTATCATGAAAATGGGAACGTAGATGAAAAATCTGTTTACTATGAAGATTATACAAATCAATTAATCCACGACCTCCAAGATGTCTAGGTAGTGTAACTCTCTGAACAGCTGACTTTGGGTGGTGCTTATGATATTTACAGAGCATTTTCCTCGTTTGACATTGTAACTCATTTAGATCAGTTTTAGACCATTTAATAATTCCAAAAGAAGATGTAAGAATAGGAACAGCATAGGAGTTGATAGCTCTGAAAAGGTTTTTACTAGTTAAATAACTCTTGATGATAATTCTAAGTCTTTTGTAATATGAACTTCTAATATTTTCTTTAGTGCTGCTATGGTTAATTGTCTTCTCTTGACAAAATCCAAGATATTTATATGTATCTCCTTGATGCATTGGCTCGATTTCGATATTGGAAATCTTTATATAATCAGAGGTGATCTTTCCTTTTCAATAGAAAGATTTTTACATTTAGGAAGCCCAAATTTCATATGAATATCATTGGAATAGTTGAAAGTAATCTCAAGTAGACTTTTAAATGAGATCTGGTTCCGGCATATAATTTAATATCATCTAAATAAATTAAGTGACTTAATTTGAATTCAGTTAATAAACTCTTTATTTTGAAGCCGAAACTAGTAGCATTTAATTCATGAGATAATGGATTGAGGCAAAGACAAAACCAAAGAGCACTTAAAGAATCACCTTGAAAATGCCTCTTTTGATTGGAATTACTTCGGATTTTAACGATTGTTTTGAAATATTTAAATGAAGATTGGTTCTCCAATTTTCATTACAAATTCAAGAAAATGACGAAGTGTCTTATCAATTTTATAAATTTCAAAATTTCTTGAAGCCATGAATGGGGAGAACTATCAAAAGCCTTTTGGTAATCAATGAAGGCTGTTTGAATATTTCTCTTCTTAGTTTGAGCTTGATTCAAAGCAACAGAATCAATTACAAGTTGCTCTTTAGTACCAAGGTGTTTTTTCTACATCCTTTTGATGTTCGGAAAGAATATTATAATTCTCCAAATGTGCATAAATTTTTGGGTAATACATGCAGTTAGAATTTTATATATTGTTGGAAGGCAAGTAATTGGTCTATATTGAGACGGATCAATAGTATTATCACTTTTCGGTTTTAAATAAGTAATTCCTTGTGTGAAAAATAAAGGAGTAGCTGAGGGTTCTTTATTATAAATAAAAAATATTCAGCCAATTTTTCATGAATATATATATATATATATATATATATATATATATATATATATATATATATATATATATATATATATATATATATATATATATATATATATATATATATATATTCTCTATTATAAATAAAAATATTCAGCCAATTTTTCATGATATATATATATATATATATATATATATATATATATATATTATCGTGAACTTGGGCCTAGAAAATTATTCAAAAATCTGTATAAAAAGCGTCCTTACGCACGTTTTAGAGAACCTGGCAGTAGTTGCGGATTTCAAGCATCGGAAGGTTGGTTCAATTACTTTCAGGTGCGAAAATCATTGCATAGCAATAAAGTCATTGGGGAAGCTGCATCCGCTGACACTGCTAGCAGAAAGATATCCAGAATAATTTGCTATCTTAGTAGCTGATGGAGAATACAAAAAGTTGATCAAGTATATAATGCTTACCCTAGATTTGAGGCAGCAAAGGATAGAGTTACACTGGTGCCATGTTCGAATGTATCATGGGATTGTGCTATTCAAACACTGATGCTTAACAGATTGTTGAATCCTCGTGCTTCAAAAAATTGAAACTAGAACAACCAACCAGTGTCTTGGCGTGCTGATAAGAGAGAGTACGTTACAAGCTCTATATTTTGTGATTGTGCACAAATAAGAAAAAATTTACTAACTGACCTAATAGAGCTTAAAAATATGTTGGAACGGTTTTAAATTAGTAGCCTCTAGATATTCAGGAAAAACGAATAAAGTGCTTACATTGTATCATTAAATATCCCATTTCTTTCTAGGTGTAGCGTTGGGTAGAGGTGGACGCATGCTGCCAAGTCCGGTTCCTAATGGTTACAAGCCCAAACCTAACCGGTCCCGTCATTCCGACTCAGATGATGATGATTGGTGCTAGCAGTGGGCCTAACCCCTAGAAAAAATCATCACCGACCAGGAATTGAATAATTTTGTTGTGTGTCGTATGTGTGTGTATGTGATGCTTAAGAAAGTTTTCATAACTCACTACTGCCAATAACATTCATTTTATATTATCCAAGAAACAACATTAATCGACGTTGTGAAGTGATGTGCGACTTTTCAGTTTCGTATATGTACATAAAAACCTAGTGAACAACTTGAAGTGTATTGGGAGCAGAAATTGAACGTGTATCATCGTATATTTTTAATTTTAGGAAATGCTATGATGAAATATTTCTTCTTCATTCGTTTTATGTTGCAATTATATATTCAATTTTTTGATGAAGATGAAATATTTTAAAAATTGGTATCATTAGGGAAAATGATTTTTCAAACGTATTATTCTATCGTTTTCCATAAGCCACCTTCTCGTGATGAAAAAAGTACTATGTTGAAGAATTTTTGCTCTTAATACAGACTCTTTCAGAATTGTAAATATGGTAGTTTTCAAATTTGAATACTTAGATGTAATTTATACCAACCATTTTATTCTGGTAAAATAATTATAATTCTTCCCTAAAGTGCTTTAATCACTAAATTTACGGAAAATACTTGTTACATGAATAGTAATTAATCTGTTGATTTGTTTTTAATGTAAAATCAGTTATGTGACGTACGTTCTCCTTACCAGGTACTATCCAATGAATTAAAATATCTGGGAAATGTTGTAGTTGTAGAAATATTTCACCTTCTCCAACCAGATTCAAAATTTATGATTTTAAAAGAGAACGTCGACAGAAGATTTTAAATATGTGTATTATGTTGGAATCATATTTGGGTTATTAGGAAAGAGTTTGAATAGATCCACAAAGTGTGCATAGAATTATACACCCAGGCATAATTAAGCTGAATCAAAAATTTCTACACGATTTTAAATAATGGTATTCCAGAAGAAATCTTCGACATATGAGAACAAATGGATGCAAATAGAACGCTGTAAAATTTTATAAGAAACGATATATGAACGTTCTCCCCAACTCAGGTGTATAGTAATTTGAAGCTCAAATCGAGAAATCACGACCAAAATATCTGAAAATATTTATGAACTGAGTATTGATCTATATTTGGTTTATTCGTACTATATTCCTAGAGGTCATTCAAGGTTATTTCAGAATTATTTCAATAATATTTCGAAGTTTTACGATGTTAAAATTTCGGAAAGGTAAGAAAAATCATAAAAAATTCTTTGTACGTTTAAGACGCCACTGAATCCGACTACAAATTTTCTTGAACCATGACGTCCGGTTCAAGATCAGTTGAAGGTCAAATCAAGAGAATAATCACCAAAAATTCTGGGAAAGATCACTCAAAGCATTTTTAAGGTTAGTTGAAGGTCATTTCAGAATTTTACGGACTGAAAATTCTGAGATCGACTTGGAAAATTCAAAAGAAAGCAATTTCACGTTTTTGAAGCCACAAAGTACGAATTGAAACTGTTGACTTTCAATCAAGAAAATTAGATGTTCAAATCAAGAGAATCACCATCGAAAAATCTGAAAAAATTCACATTTATGTTTTGGAGAACGTTTACTACAAATCAAGGGTCAGTGCATTTGTGCAACATTTCCTTGGGCTCATTTAAAGCTTTTTCAAGATCACTCTAAAGTTGTTTGGAGTTATACCAGTTGAGTCCGTTGTTTGTTTCTGAAAACGCTGACCTTTATCTCGTTTAGTTTAAGGTCTTATTCGAGGGTCAAATGAAGGGATTATCTAAAAATCGAAGAAAATTCGAACATATGTTTTCAAGATATTCATTATTTCGTGGTACCTATGAAATATATGAATTTTCTAAGATTCTTGGGTTAGAACATCTCGACTTGTCCGTTAAATCTAACCTACCCTTGAGCGAGATGTATGGAGATCAAAGAACCTTGATTTCAAACTCAGCAGTCTCTTAATCGAACATGTAAATCTTTTCAAATTCTTTAAACTAAAATAACCTCGAATGATCAAAAGGAAGAACCCATAAATCAACTATACCCGGATTCGTAGTCACCGGTCTTATAAACAACAGCATTTACTTTTCTAAGATTTTTGATCATGTTTCCCTTGATTGAATCTTTAAATGACCTTCAAACGGTGGTCATGGAGGTCAACAAAACTTGATTTCGGATTCGATTACCTTAAAAATGTACCAATGAATTCTATCAGATTTTCTGATAGTTTCTTATATTTTCATACCATCAAACTATACTATGAATAACAAACAACCCTGATATAATCCTGAAATAACCTTGTATGAAATACTAATTCCTTTTCAGAGCCGTTTGTACATGTGAATTCTTCAGATTCATTTTTGGTCGCAATTTTCGATTTGAACTTCAAATAACTTTGAACCTGACCTAATGGTCTCATCCATCATCATGACCAGCAACCCCGAAAGCCCTAGAATACATTACCCATTTTCCATTTTCTCTTAGATGAAATGTCACCTGTGTAATAGATGTTACCACGCATAGGAACGCGAATAACAAGTTTAGAATGCTACTTTGTTGCATCCATAATTATTGGGCTCAGCAAATCAATACAAATTACATTTCTGGTTGAGGGATATTAGGCTACTCCTCTACGACCTAAGTTTTCTTCCGGCCGAAGATACAAGCACTCTGGCCCAAACACGTATTATGTGTTATAGCATGTTCAATCAGATGAAGCTTAGGACTACGTTTGGGTCATGATGGAGTTTGAATTCCGTCCTTATGGCAACGTGCATAACATACATTAAGAAGAAAATTCTGCAGTCGGGTAAAAATAATGCTCTCAGGATTAATTTTTCAACTCAAAATTAATACAGACATGAAAAAAATGGAACAGATAAAAAGTGCTTTCAACAGAACGTACTGCAAACATATTCCGGGGAACAAAAGGTGGCCTGATACGTATAGATTATAAAAAACCTGATCTTTGAATCTGATTGCAATATCTGGAAAATCAGGAGAATTATTCATAGGAAAAGAAATTTTCCAAAACCATTACAACCTGTTTCTCAGAAACGAAGCATCTCTTTAAGTGAAAGTATCAGTCAATTCTGAATTATTTACATGTGCCGTTTAGAGATTCAAGGACGGACACTGCCTAAGCCGAAACACTGAAAATATTATAATTATGAAGAAGTACCAAGAAAAAAATTAAGATTTGTGATTGAACTGAACAATTTGTGAAAACGTATTACGATAAGAATATAACGAATTATATAATGGAACGCTTTCATCTACAAGAAAACTAAGTTAAACTATCAGCTTTTGATCATCTTCAAAGTGGTATTTCTTCTTCATCTTTCGATGACTATTTTTTCAATTAAATTTCGAAGGTAACTAGTTGAATCGACAGAAGTTTTCCCGTCCAAATATAAATGAATTTCGAATATTTTCCTCCAGTTCTTCAATTTTCTTTCATTGTTCAAATACTTGTTTCCCCAGAAAGCTCCTCATTGTGAATAGAATGGAAAAACGATGTACTCATCAATGAACATTGCAACAGGTTATTATGTACTATGTCATTAGCCTTAGCTGGACCAGCTTTTCCAAATTTTCTTGGCGATCAGATGAATGGTTGAATAATGCGAAAAAGACAAACAAACATGCATTTGCTTCTATATATGAGGATATCAAATTTGAGAATTATAGAATTATTTCAAATTTAAACAGGTTCAACATGCAGCAATATCCATCTCGATACTTTAAATTTTTCTCAGATATTTCAGTTCAAGATGTAATAATAATTTTCTTAAAAATGAAATGAGTAATTGGTACCTGGTTGGTGTGATTTGTGTACATTATTTCTGTGATATGAGCACTAGGTGTATTTTGGAAGATCTCACATTTTAAGTGTATTTCCTGTTATTCAAAAATTATATGCCCCGTTTTTAGTCGATGAATGATTCATGTACTGGTACACAATATTACTTTTTCTAATGGCGATGAATGAAGTAGTAACCGCTATAATAATTTTCATACTCTGTCCATGTAATTTTGGAATTTTACTACGATTTTAGTGGATTTTATTGAGATGAATGAGATATAATGACATGGTTCGCTGAAACCATGAAACGTTGACTCTTGTATTGTCGCCTGTATAAATTCCTTAAGCATGTATTGATGTTAAGAGAAATATCAAATGTTGAAACTCAAAGTTTCCCACTTCAAGTTTCATGTGATTCTCTATTACACCACATAACTGTACCAGCGTTATTCTTTCGATAAGAGAAAGATTGATTTAATATATGTATATTTGTTTGGGTACTACTTTTTCTGATAATACTCTTTCTTAAAGAAAAATCATTTCATTATAAAAATTCCATCTACTGCTTCTATTCATCATAAAAATTGTGTATCAGTACAAACAGAATGAATATGTAGCGTCATAGTTCTGATTTATATTCGATTTAAATATTTGAGAAGCAAGGCATTCTTATCCATATTTCAAGGTGTTTATCAAAAACGTGTATAAATTCAAATAAAAGAAACGCCAAATCTTGCTTCATCTGGAAACGAATATCGTTGTGAATGCATAACCAACCGATTATTTTTTCCCTAGCCCCACATTTTTTAATCGCCATCAGAACTATTAATTCGAGAATTTATCGACGCTACGTGCCAATACAAAATGACTAATTCTATAATTTATTTTGCAGAATTTATTCGAATTAAGAAAGTTGAAAGGCTCCATTCCCTTTGTGGATTTGTTGAATTTGATTTCCTATTATTGGTTAACCTGAAAGGTTTTTGTTATCTAGCAGTGGCAGCATTCAAGTATTACCAATACATCTGCCAACTGATAAAATGCGGGTCTTAAAATTATTCATTCTTTGGTAGTGTAGTTTAGCTTGATAAGAAAACAGCATCGTCCTTTAAGAAATATAATGAATTATTATGTACTTTATCTGACATATGGCCTTTTTATATTAATCTCCAAACATTCTGATGATGCCATCTTATATGTGTTAAGATTGTCAAAGACTGAGCTGAAAAAGTTTGCCCTGACGAAACTTGAATCAATTAAATGAAAAACCATCAACTATCTATAATTCACTCTAAGGAAGTGATGTTTATTGGTATTTTTATTGAAAGACTTGGAATCCACTTCAGAAAGAAAATCTAAGGAAAGTCGTTAAAATTATTTGTTCAAATAATCAATTCTCAAACTCAGGGTGTAAGATTATATCATTCTAATTCATACCATAATTTGTTGATCTAAGTAGGTTATCCTCAATAATTCCTTGATGTAAATAACGTTTACGGCTGGGCAATGTCATAGTCTATTCGAGAAGAATTTCATGGTATATTATAATGAAATTGGGGTGAATGTTTGTATTTCATAACATAGAAATTTTTCAATTAGAAACAAAAAAATTCAATTAAATGCTACTTGAAATAAAGTTGATAACCTTGAGAACACGATTAAAGAATAATTATTTTCATTTCTGTCCAATATTTCATTCCATCTCTGAAATAATAATAAATTATTCATTCGTTGTTGTTGATTGCTTTACGAGATGTTACTAGAGGAATATATTTTTAAACTTTCGAATGGCATTTATTGCATATGTTACATTTTGCCTTTCTCTTTCGTTAAAAGTGGAATTTATCAAATTTTTTTTGATGAGGTATGGTTTTTATTAGAAATGAAGTGTTTTTTTTAGTTGAATATCTGTTTTAACAAACAGTTGGTTCTATATTATAATTTGATCATTCTGCCTACAACTATTTTGAATAATTTTCGTATCTTTCATGTGTTAATATTTTTCGTATTGTAAAATTTGTTTTCGAATGAAAGTTTTCAATGGAATTAAATTATTACATAATACGGATTATTAAACTTGAAATCATTCAATTTGGTCGGATCATTCAATTTAACTTCTCTCGATTATGAAATTGATGTTATTCGTAGAGAAAATACATATACTCCTTGAAACAAAATTCAATAAATTAGGCTCGGTATCTTTGGTGTAGAACAGTTTTTATATTGATTGCTATTACATTTAATATTTGTTTAGAGTTTCATTTCGAACCAAGATTCTTCCTCTAAGAAATTTGCAATATCGATAGCGAATGAAATTGGAAGATGTCAAACATACAACTTGAAACACAAATATAGGTTTTGCTCAAATCTTGCACACTCTTGGTTTTGGTCTTGTTACAGTCTTCATTTTGGTCCTATTAATTGTATTGTATTTCTATCTGTTGTTCAATTTTATCTGACAACAATGAGAGTCAAGAACTACAGTAATAGTTGTATGTTTCCATTTGTTGGTAGGAAAGCATAGTAGAAACCTGTAATTTTGTTCCTATCCCGATCAGCCACCAAATTACAATGGTTAAAACTATTTAATACACAGTTATAGCCATTTTAACGTGAACTTGAGAGACATGTTGGTTGTGAAACCAAAGTTGTTTCCAATAGTTTATAAAATTATTTCAGAAATTCACTAATAAAATACTATCACTGAAAAAATTTGGAAAGTCACCGATGATATTGTTTGACAGTTGTGCAGTTACCTCACACTATCGCCAATTTCTGTAGAGCAAAAAATCGAAGGTGTTATCGAATCCAACTCACAAATATTCGATAATGCTAGTAACAAAAAAAAATTTGGGCCCATCTTTGATAAAGCTTCATTCATTTGAGCTGAATTTTGGCAAAAACTAGAATTAAATTTCCTTTGAACACTGTATATCTTGCTACGGTAATGATTATCTTTCGATACTATGAGGAAAAATTCTCCACACGTAAGAAAAATAAGAGAAAAAACTTTTTCAGAAGTCTTTGATGAACTAAGTGAACTATAAAAAGTTATTCTGGCATCTATATATGATATATTATAAAGTGAGTTTTCATTAAATCTATGAGATATTGTATAGTACATGCTCATCCAAATGATTTCGACAACGATGCTGAAAATCCACTATGAAATAAAGTATTATCTTGTTACATCAAGAATAATTAGATTCATAATTTATCTCTAGTTATTAAGATCTCGATGGGTTGAGGTGTTCGAGAAAATTTATACATCTTTTTCGTAATTACTTTGAGTAATATTACTTATGTATTTACTCCAACAGTTAGTCTTTGCATTAGTGTTAATATTATCGCTTAACAGCCCATTTTTAATGAAATTGTGAATATAAATAAACTAAGTATATGAATTCTTTGACTTATTTATCTCATGTCTCTTTAGTCTTTCTAGCGCTGATGAACGATGAATACTCCTATCTATTTATGGATCATGAGTTTATTCTTATAATCGAGGAACCAAATATCAATCGTTTCAATGGAGGCTTGTATCCGGGCAACGGCTAAAAATGCACGTCGACATCAGAATCAGGTCAGGTCAAGGTTTAGCTTCTTCTTTACAAAAGTTTGAAAACTCAAGCTTTTTGGATCGCAAAACTTGAAAGCTAAAATCAGGACACAATTGTAATAAGACATTTAACTTCTTCTAATTTTCAATGAGAGTGAGAAAAACAGCTTAAATAATACTGAATGTTTCATCCGGAAATATTGAAATGAAATCCAACATAAAAATCTGAAAGAAATCATGGGGTTGTCGGAGGAAACAAATATACAAAACAAGAACAGGAGTCCAAGTGGAATGTATATTTTCAAATGAAACACATAAAACAATCTGAATAATTTTTTATAAAACAACTGAAATAAACTCTTATAAAAATTAATACAATATACTTACTGCGAAAAAAGAAATATTTATATTGAAACTTGAGTCAAAAAGAATGCAAGAGCGATACAATGATACAAAAGATACAAAACCCTTGAAGAATCGTTTTATTTGAATCTATTCTATATGATATAGAAATCTACTGAAGGTTGTAGGTGATATCAATATTTTGTGGAGTATTGTTGTTGAACATCGAATTTCTTCACATTTCTGAAATGACTGCTGGTTGAGTTCTCCCTTTTTCCCTTCAAATAAACTAAATTCCTTAGAGGAGCTTTTTATATCTACTTGTTGCACTGCAAAATAAAATGACTAGAACGAACATACTAAGTTTTGAAATCCCAGTGTGTCGCAATTGAAAAATTCTGTAAAACTAAAGATAGTACGTAATTCGATTGCACCTATACTAGTAAGACAACAGCAATAAGTGACTTAATTCAACTTATTGCTCCTACAAGTATCAAGCTTTCAAGCTGCTTGGAAAAACCTTGATGTCTAGTTGATTCAACTCTAGTCAAGCTAATCGATAAATTTTCAAGCTGATTATCTGCTGAGAACAATGTCTTTCAGCTCCTTGAAACATCTACCGTATCTGAAATGCAGAGAAAGGTGAGCAACTTGTCTTCTGAGAGTGATCTCCATGTGGTTTCTGCACACTATCCAACATCTGCAACCAATGTTTGAGCGCAGATCCCCATACATGGAAACAATATTTCAAAGTTGCTTGAATCAGTGCCTTATATAAATGCAACAGGTGATATAATGTGAAGTATCGCTTGGCTCTGAAAAGAAAATTAAGTTTAGCTGATGCAGACCTAGTTATTGCTGATACATATTCATGCCAGCAAAACCCAGAGTTGACTGTTATTCCGAGAAGGTGCATCGAATCTTAGAATGATCACCAGCGAGGACGTTTTTAGAAAACGTAGTTGCTTGCGTCTTGCTCGCGTTGAAGCTCACCAGGTTCAACTGACCCCACTCCGATATCTTCTGTAAGTCAGAGTTTAAGTTATTAATTTGTTGACATCTCTGACGCTGAGACTTCTCAGCTGTAATCGTCAGCAGACTTCTAAAGACGAAAGCAAGAGAAAATCGTCTGCAGAACCGGAGATCTTGTTCTCTGTAGATGACAAGATCTTATCTTCAACAGAAACAAGGTTAGTGAAAGAATGGATTTCTGAGGTACTTCTGCTTGCAACTGGAAACAATCAGATGTTATACCGTCACATCTCAATCATTCCACTTGCCTCTCATACTTGAACCCATAAAATACTGAACGCCCATTATACGCCAAATAAATACTTGAACCATCAATACCAAATCATCAGACAATCACCAGCCATAAATCATAATAAATTTAAGTAACCAAAATGATAACTAATATTACTTTCAATGATTTTATTCCGTGTATTCCTTTCGCAAGACAAACTTTCTTGAACTTAAGTATCTTATCGACATCAGCTTTCTTCGAAAGCAATTGAAACTTCTAAGGACCTCAACGACCCGCCCACCGAATCCCCATATTCTGCACGAATTTGATGATTGGATAATACAATAATCGAAAATTAAGCCTGAAAGTTGAGAATACTTAATACCGATCTAATCTAATATTGTGTTTAAATAATTGGGGTTTAACAGCGTCGAGTTGAGCAGCACTTAATAAAATGAACCAAGATGAATTGAAGCCGAAATCCTAATAGCTTAGGAAAATATATCCAATATAGTATGCTTTAATGGAATTCAGTTGTTCAGAACATTCCAAAGGAGATATTGAAGTATATTCATTGGATTTCGATTCGTTAATATCCAATTCAAGCTCGTTAATTATTTATTTGAATGTTACACTAGGAATTTTGTTATTCACGGAATGAAACTGAAACAAACATAATAATATTTGGTGAAATTGAATGAATGTTTTGTGATTTTATTATAGTAATTATGTCGACTCGTAAAAGAGTCATGAATAGTTTATTCAGTTTGAAAAGTATAGCACAATAACTGACAATGTTGCGATAGAATTTCAGTTCTAAAGTATATTCCTACACAGGTTTACTAATTTTCTTCATCTACTCAAGAATAATGTTTGATTTTCAATATTTTCAATAGCTGTGCTAAAAATAGGAAATATTTTTCTAGTATTCTTTTGAGAATACTCAGAAGCAAGGTGAGTAAATAAAATTGATCTTTCTGAAAGTCATCTCCACTGTGCCAAAAAATTAACTCACAATTTCAATATTTCAAATTTCTCTGTTGATATATAGACATATATACACAACCAAATTTATATGGAACTCGGTATTTCACATTATTGATTGTTTTTAACCATGGATCTTCGACTTCTTGTGAAGAATGAAGTTTTTTGTTGTAAAAAAACTGGATAGTATGATAAGAAATGTTGAATTGTCACAACATGTTCGGGATATTGTAATCAGTCGTCACTGAGATTCGAAACTGTGAATTTCAAAATTCGAAAAAGCCTATAATCATAATTAAAGATGCTTTACGTTGGAATGTCCGATGTGCAGAGGGGTCGAATAATTGTTCTCGTTGAAGAAGGGATGACACAGGGGGATATTGCGGCCACAATGGGGGTACCACAAGGAGTGTTTTAAAAAACCTACGCTCGATACGTGGAGCTACAATCTCTGGAAAATAGGCCTATAAGAAGTCGTAGGAGGATCACCTATGAAGAACTAGACCGCTTCTTGTGCCAAATTGCAAGAAGAGATCCTAGTTCGGCGCACCACATACTCCTGGAATCAACAGGCATCAGTGTATCAGTCTAAACGATACGTCAAAGACTTCGTTCAAGAGTTTATACAAGAGAATACCCTTAAAAAATGAGATAAGAGTTGGTGTTCGATCAGATGACCGCCGGGTTCGGATTTAAAGGGGTCGTGGAAGACAAGCTAGACTCCGAGCAGCAAGACAAGTTCCGAAATACAAAGGGCAGTGTGTTGTTTTGAGGTGGCATTATGCTGGGAGACAAAACAGATTTGATTTCGTTTCCTACGAGAGTAACGGGTATAAATTACGTGAACCTAGTGCTGGAGCCCATAGTGAGACACTAGCGAGGTGCCTACGGTGAAAATTTCACTTTTATGCAAGATAATGCTCCTCCGCATACTAGCAACCTCACGCGACATTATCTTGAAACAGAGGGAATCGCTATTTTGTACAGGCCATCTTGCTCTCCAGACCTAAATCCCATTGAGCATTCAAGGAATAATCACAAGAAAAAAATAAGATCGCGCCAGGATAATTCAAGAACCCAATAACAGCTCATTCAAGCCGCCACAGAAGAGTGGCAGAATACCAAACCAGAGGAGATCGAAAACCTAATTCAAAGCATGCCCAGATGGACTCAGACTTGTATCAGAGCAGGAGGAGGTAATACAAGCTACAGAAGTCGAAAAGAAACACCTGCTCTGTGAGAAAACAATTTTCAATTTTTTTACTACATGCGGATAGAGTTTCATTCTATTTTTTTCTTTCTTAAAATAAACCTTGATTTATTCCTTTTTTTCAATTGAAATATCTCAAAAAGTATCAATTCTAACAATCATTTCCAAAATCCATGAGGAAGTATTCAGTATATCGGGTGATTCCATATAAATTTGGTTGTGTGAATATGGATTAAGAGTGAGAGCTGCCTAGCCCTGTAACCCAGTGGTCTATTGTGACATACTGTTTTAAAATTCACCCACAAGCTCCATCCTTTTTGTAAAGGATATGAGCTTTGTGAGCGACAGCTTAATAAGCTCAGTCAGCTTCAGTTTGTAAGATCCAAGTTCCTTTATCATAACTCTGTCTCCTGCTAGGCCTTAGCACATAACATGGTCCATTGTTTCTATCTCTTCTTCACATAGTCTACATGAAGCATCCTCAATCAATACTAGCTTGTTTCGGTGATTCCTTAGGCGACGATATTTGTGAGTATGGCAGTTAGAACTTTCAGATCCAGCCTGGAGAGTTTGAGTCGAGTCTTGGCTCTCGCAGTATAAAGTCCACTGATGGTAATTCAAGAGTGTTTGAGTCCTGAAAGACTCACTCAGTGCTCACGTACCTGCATGTCCAACCATCGAATATTTTCCATCCTTGCAGTCTCCAGGGGAATTCCGATTCCTCCGGGTCTTCCTTTAGGATCTGCAGTCTAGGTCCTTTTAGGACTTAAAGCGCCATCCCCGGTGTTGGCAGGTGCTACAAACGTCAGCCGCGCCAGCCTGTGGTACCTTGGGCGCATTCTCTTCACGACTCGGAAGGTTACCTTTCCGAACCCGAAGAACGATGTGCACCCTAGCATTCCTGGGCAGTCTTTAAACCATCATCTACTGCAAAGGTCCACGTATATCCTGGCTTATTCACCTCATGGTGGAGCACCCTCCACTCCCCAGTGTTGAGGCCTCGGTTGACAACCAACAAGTTGTGCAGGACAGCATCGGGCTGCCACTTATTATCACTCGCCCAATCAGGAAAATAAGCAACACATATGTGTTGCTTTGGTAGCTCATTACCTGTTACCATGCACAGAATATTCCACTCCCAGCTTCGAAGCTACGCCACACGAGCGAAACTTTCCAGGAAACTGATCGGTTTCGCCCCCGGAGCGGTCACACTGTATACCTCAAAGATGGCAACCTGTAGAACCTTAATCAGTTCTGCAGTCAGCTGCACCTCAGGGAAGCCAGATTTTATAACAGCAACTCAAATCCCCTGTGGCATCCTTATAGGACATTGCCTCCTATGTCTGGCTCTCCGGGCCGTACCTTTTTCGGTCCTGCTCCGTACTGCCATCATACCTGAGGCGCTTTCCTCCACGCGGGGATGCGACCGAAGACGTCCCCCAGAAGTCCGCTCGGATTTGTTTCACTGACTGCTATACTCCGGGCAACTGAACATTCAGCAGCTGCTGGGGAGCTTACAAGCTATGATATATCACTATCTACGTCGGCGGTGAGTAGTAGGTGGAAGTTATACCTCCACCTCCATGATTTCCTCTGTTCAAGGATCGATGTTAACCTCCTCTTGAGGTTTTGGAATTTTTGATGTGGATCTATAGGATTCCCATGAAAAGAAATAAAAGATCCACCACGGCTGTGCTTCAAAGTAACATGAATGGGTAGGTAAACAGAAAACCTCACGTTGGAGCGTGAAAACATATGCAAATTTTATTGCGTCCTCAACGAACCGACATAGAGGCCACTCACCATCACCACCATGAAAACAGAGGGTAGATAAACAGGAAAGTGTGACTTTTTGAGGTTTTCTGTTTATCTACCCTCTGTTTTCATGGTGGTGATGGTGAGTGGCCTCTATGTCGGTTCGTTGGAGGACGCAATAAAATTTGCATATGTTTTCACGCTCCAACGGATTGAAATGGGTAAGTGGTAGTCTGGCCTTATGTTGTATGAGTATGCAATATTGACGAGGTCAAATGAGACCGAAACTGCAGTCTATCGCTCCTATTCATGACATCCAATAGAGCTGCACCGCTGCTGTGTGTCCCTGGTTTACACAGTTATGTTCCGATGATTATGAAGGGTGGATTGGAACACCAGCTCCTTCAGGAAATAATATTTAACATTCTACGGAGGGTTGAATATTGTTCTTTGAATAAGAATTCTCCAAAATGCTATAAAATCATTAGTTTTGAGTATGAATTGTAGAGGTCATGCAGTAATTGTTGCCAAGGGTGGAAATATCCAGTATAAACAGGTTTTTTGGTGTTTGTTCATCATTATTTTCATCTAATTTTCTGAGAGTACAATTTCCATTTTGATTGTTCTCAAGCATTCTTTGGTGCAGGTGGATTACTGAAAAATGATTTTTCAACATGTTTAAACTTTTTAATTTATTTGAATTTTCCATTTTGTGCATTAATTCCTTGGTGCAGTGTTTAATATTTCACCTAGCTTTGAAACATTGAAACTTACCTACCCTGTACGTCAATTATGTGAATGGATACATACAGTGTGTTCCAACGAAAATTTGACCCCCCCTATAACTCCGAAATGAGTAACATTAGCGAAAAACACCAAGACACGTCGATTTTTGTTTCGAGGGGAGCATTTTTCGAAATAATTCGAAACTTCTCAGATCAACCCCCTACCCCAGCAACCCTAACTTTGAAATTCGTCATAGGGAATAAGGGTCGAGTGGCACCTTACTGAAAAGGTCTGTCAATTCTCCACCTTGATTTGTCATTTTAGAATTTTAAATTGACATACAGGGTGTCCCAACCAAGGGTGAAGTTGAGTTCCTGGAAATCCCAAATACTAAATGAAATAGATTTATTTTGGCATAATGCAAGCGCAGGTTTATGCTCGGTCTAGAAAACGACCTACACTTGTGAATTTGGAGTTGGTGCAATCAACCCCTATTTCCAGCATCCCCAACTCAAAAATCATTCGATCGATAATAGGTCAAGTGGCACCTCGTTGGAAAGGTACTGCAATTTTCTCTTCGAATTTGGTATTTTCGAAATTCAGAATCATCATACAGGGTGTCCCGAAGCAGGAACATTGAAAATCCAAATAACTTTTTGAAACTGGTTCATTTCGGTATACGAGAACATGTTTGATCCGAGAATAGGACTTTCTTGTGTGGTTATAGAATTTTTGCAATCAACCTCTTCCATTCAGCATCCCCAACTTGAAAATCATACAAATAATTCAAGTGGCATATCTTCAGAAAGGTTTTTTGAATTCCAGAATGATTAAAGCATTTCATTCAGTTCGGCTCTCCATACAGGATGTCGCTTTCGAAAAATTCAATATCGTCATTTGAAATTATCAACTAAAATTAATTCGAAACTGTTAAAAGTATTGGGGTACGATGTGTTGAGCATCAATTACGAAGAAATAAAGCTGATTTCTGCATTGAAAATGTTCACATTTTTTTCATTTCCATCTGGCGTGCAGTCATCTGTTATTTCTCATTTTTGCAATGAAATATTATTATTATTCAGATCAGTTCCTCATTATTGTTGTTGTTCGTCAGTTGAAATTAATCTGAAAATGGTTTATTCCACTGAGGAAAGGGTCGAAATTGTATCGACGTATTTTCGAAATAACAGTTGTGCCAAAGAAACGGCAAGGATATTCGATAGGAACCATCCTGAAAGAGAAAGGAGTCAGTCACCAGTACGTTAAATATTTGGTTGACAAATTCCTAGCTACGGGTTCGGTGGCAAACAAAAACATGAAGTGGCATGTCCTGTCAGAAATGAGGCAACGGAAGTGGCAGTAGTGGGTCATCTACAAATGGAGAATACTACTTCGATCAGAAAACTATCTCGTCTGACTGGTGTATCAGCTACAACTGTCCATAGAATCGTGAAACATCACAAATTTCACCCTACAAGGTAAAATTAGTGCATGAAATAAACGAAGATGATCCAGATCGTCGTTTACAGTTTTGTGAAAATCTAAGTGAAAACCTAAACGCTAATCCAAATTTTCTGAATAACATCTGTTTTTCTGATGAAAGCACCTTTATGCTCAGTGGTGAAGTGAATAGACATAATTGTCGATATTGGGACACACAGAATCCTCATTGGTTTAGAGAGGCCCACACGCAAAGGCCTCAGAAGTTGAACGTTTGGGCAGGAATTTTGGCAATCATCTAGTTGGGCCTTTCTTTATTGAGGGTAATCTGAATGGAAATGGCTACCTACAGTTGTTAGAGGAACACATACATCCTAGATTGACAGAAATTTTACAGAACGATCCAACTCTTTCTGAGGACGAAATGCGTTTTCAACAAGACGGTGCTCCTCCGCATTATGATGCTCGGGTGCGCCAATATTTAGACGAAAATTTCCCAGGAAGGTGGATTGGTAGAAGAGGACCTGTTGAGTGGCCAGCCAGGTCACCAGATTTAAATCCCCTAGATTTTTTTTTGTGGGGCCATCTAAAATCTAAAGTTCATACCACAAGACCAGAAAACCTGGAGGAGCTGCGGATGAGGATTATCACAGAATGCCGACTTTTGACTCCTGAAGTTTTCGCTAATGTGAAAAGAGAGTTCGAATATCGTCTGTATAACTGTATGGAGGTGGGCGGAGGTCATTTTGAACAATTGTTGTAATAATCAAGTTAGTTTTTGTTTTCAATTGAATACAAGTTCAATAAATCTCGTTTTCCTCTTTAGATGAGCATCCAATCAGTTTCTCCATCATCTCCTCATCCTGATCCTCACGCCAGAAAACCTCGATTGCCAAACTGAAACCAATGCCTCAGTGATTCAGAAAATAGTAAAATCTTTCTGGAACTTTGCCACTCAACCTGTAATCACTTGTATGATTTTTTGAGTTGGGGATGCTGAATGGAAGAGATTGATTGCAAAATTCCATATTCACGCAATAGAGTCTTATTCTCGAATCAAACATAAACATGTTCTCGTATTATACCGAAATGAACCAGTTTCAAAAAGTTATTTGGGTTTTCAGTGTTCCTGCTCCGGGACACCCTGTATGCTGATTCTGAATTTCGAAAATACCAAATTCGAAGAGAAAATTGAAATACCTTTCCAACGAGGTGCCACTTGACCTATTATCGATCGAATGATTTTTGAGTTGGGGATGCTGGAAATAGGGGGTTGATTGCACCAACTCCAAATTCACAAGTGTAGGTCGTTTTTCTAGACCGAGCATAAACCTGCGCTTGCATTATGCGAAAATAAATCGATTTCATTTAGTATTTGGGATTTGCAGGAATTCAACTTTACCCTCGGTTGGGACACCCTGTATGTTAATTTAAAATTCTAAAATGACAAATCAGAATGGAGAATTGACAGACCTTCACAGTAAGGTGCCACTCGACCCTTATTCCCTATGATGAATTTCGAAATTAGGGTTGCTGGGGTAGGGGTTGATCTGACAAGTTTCGAATTATCTCGAAAAATGCTCCCCCTCGAAACAAAAATCGACGTGTCTTGGTGTTTTTCGCTAATGTTACTCATTTCGGAGTTATAGGGGGGGTCAAATTTTCGTTGGAACACACTGTATACATGCCCTACTAATAATGCGCTTTAGCATTTATTTCATGTATTCATGAAATTTTCCTGAAAATAAAACCCAAATATTCGCTTTTGTTGGCTCAATCGATTTTTTAACTATTAATCATATTCTGTTACAGACAAGAGTTGCTGTGTCTAACATGCAACTGTTATTGCCATTTGTGCAAAACTTGCAGTTCATGCAGTGTTTAAATGCTCTGGTACGTAACGAGAATGCAACAGAAATGACTGTTGTTATAGTGAACAGTTCCTATATAACAGATCTTCCTGTAATTCAACTGGATCGTGCAGTAAATATTCATCTTTCAAACAATTTGAATGGTAGGAAATTACAATTTTATATAATTGATTATGAAGAAATTAATTTATGGAAATTTTTCGATTCAGTGAAATATCTTAAATATTTCACTTCATCAGCTGTTTTCTTAGTAACTCATAAAAATATTGATCTGCTGGATTTGAAAGTGTTTCAACAGTATTTCATAAGAAATACAGTTTTCATCAATTCAATCACTACAGATTTACATATATTTGGTCTAGAGGATTGGAAGGAAAATCAGCTGAGATATCTTGGAAACTGTAGCGACTTAGATATGACACATCTTCAGAATGATTCCCCGAATGTATGGATACATGAAACAGTGAACATTTGTTATCCTTATGATCCACCATACGCTATAGATGCAGATATAACCAAACCAGGAATTGCTTTAGACGTTCATTCTCTGCTATGGGAAATACAAAATTTCAAGGTGAACTTCAGGAAAATACATTTCGTAGCAAATATATCTGAGAACAGTAATATTCTATATGATGCCATAGCAAACAGACTTTGTGATTATCATTCTATGGGAACTCTAGATTTTCTAGATTATTCATTCGACTTCACAGTTTTTTATATTACAGATTATTTAAGCTGGTATGTACCAAGTCCTTTGTTAGTATCAAATTGGAAATATGCAGTTGAAATATTTTCGATACAAGTTTGGGTTTTTTTGTTATCTACTTGGATTATCACTGCGATCTTCTGGTATGTGGTCAAAATAGCGACAGATAAACAGAGAAACCTGTTGCACCTCACAACAAAATTTTGTTTACTTCTCAAACTATTCGTTGAACAGAATGTTAGACTTCGTTCGCGAAATTTTACAGAAGTGCTATTATTCATTATCATAATCTTTGAGAATTTTATCATAAACGTGATCTACAAATGTCGATTTCCTTATTACCTCAGTGGTTTGTATTATATTGATGATATAAAAACCATTGAAGATGCCATGAAGCAGAATTTAAAGATTGGATATTTAACTTTATGGACATCTTACCTGAACCATAACGAACAATTAAAGGAATATGTTAAAACTAATTATCAACAATGCGATCGTGGATACCACTGTTTACATCGTAGTGCTTTCGATAGAGACATTGCTGTTCTAAGAGCAAACCATAAGGCTGCTTATATATCTCATCGATATATTACTGAAGATGGAAGAAGCTTAATCAGGAAACTTGATGGTGCAATAATAATTGTTTCTTTTGCTGCAATATTTTCACCAGGTCATCCAATGTTTGATTCTGTTAAACGACAAATTTTGAATCTTTTATCACATGGTTTTGTTCAAAGAATAATTTCAAAATATGTAGTCATCAACACTGCGATTGAGAAAACGTCTGTATCACACAATCTCACTGTATATCATTTAAAGCTTCTATTTATTCTCTGGGCTATAGGAATAATATGCAGTATATTGGCTTTGGTTTGTGAAGGAAATTTAAATAAGAGGAAAAAGATAAAAACGTTGCCATCGGATAGAAAGAGATGTCGATTGCTACTTAAATTTAGAAAGAATCAGGTCTCTACAGTACATTGCTAGCTCGAGATGAGTCATAACAAAAGTGAGCTCATTGCAACTACACCATCGGCTTCATTCTTGCTATCTTTAAACGAGAGGAAGAAATACTCAGAACGCAACAGTATCGGTCACACGTTGTGTTTTTCAACACTTCGTTTCGGGGTATTAGTTAGTACCAAACAAATATGGAAGATATTGTTATTTCATCAGAAATCTTTACTATTCACACGAAATTAAATTTGTTGCACATGGTTGTTCAATAATATCTCATCTAATATTCTCACATTTTCAAATATTATTTTTCATGAGCTTATACGCAATCTATTGACAATTACAACATAGATGCATCTATACCTACGAATTATAATATATTGAATCTTTTATATAATAGATTATAATGAAATTAATTCATGAAAGTTATTGAAGTCTGCAAAATATCTTAGTTTCTTCACTTCATAAGCTGTTTCCTTAGTTACCCACAAAAATATAGATTTTCTGGATTTAAAAGTGTTTCATCAGTATTTCTAAGCCCATTCAGCACTATTGTCGTTTTGAAATAACTGAGGTTGTCAACCTTACTCGTTTTGGGTGAAGTACTCGATTCTAGATGGCGCCACCTATATAGCATAACAAGTGATCTATTCTAACGAGTTAAGACTTGCAGACGTAGAATTTACTTGTGAGTAGCCAGTGTTGAAGTGAAGTTTAATTATATCGATCGAGATGTCCAAGAGGTGGTAAATAAATACTTTCATTTTAGGAGAAGAATTTCATTTCATCTTATATTTGAGTTCAACAAAGTACGTCTAATATTTCAATCTGCATAACCTCACATTATTTTCATACTCCGCTAAATATGAGATAATATGAAAAGCTGTCCTTTCATAAGGACAGTACGTTCATCGACTACCGTCGACACAATATGAGTATTTTTTTCAGTTACGAACATGATCGTTTCAGGCCTTTAACGTGAGCTGAAATAATGGAGAGATCGAACAAATTGAGAGTGAGCTTCCAGAAGAAATTGCTCTTTTTCCTCCTGAGAACGCCAATGATGACTGCGATACAGATGAAGACTGCGGAGATGAGAACACCGTCTTATTGGTCAATTAACCAGGAACTCAGATATCCTGCTGAAATACGGATGCAAACTGAAGATGACTGGGATCGCGACGATGATAAACCTCTATCTGAGTTCGTAGAACGAAGACCAAAACTTCTGAAAACTTTCTATTACAGAAGAGGTGATTTAGACTAGAAAAAGTCACCTCTAGACCACTGGACCACTGGACACCAAAATCATCGGTAGATAACAATCTTTAACCAGCTGTTACGTTCCTTTTATTCTTCAATGAGGAAGTGATCGATTTTATTCTTCAATTCACATACACCTTCGCCTAGCAGAAGAATCGTGCCGGGGATATCACAAGAAATGAGCTACTTTGTTTTATTGCAGTTCTATTGCTTAGTGGCTATGTACATCTTCCAAGGAAACAGATCTTCTGGCAGAATAGGAATGACTCTCTCTCTCTTCATTCTTTATCCTCTCCTGAGGATGTAGCGACTAATGAAATGTCATCAATGAAAGTTTTCCATTCCTTTCTATCCTGTGCCATTACAACTAGAGAATGCATGGGTCGGCCTGTTGTTTCTGTAATTTGATCCATCCATCGTGTTGGGGACCTTCCTCTTGCTCTCTTTCCATCTACTTTCCCTGAATAATGATTTTTCCAAATTCTCTGGTCCTCTTCTCATAATGTGTCCGAAGTATCTCAATATTTTGAGTTGAATTGCACTCGAAAGTCTTTGTTTTATGCGGAGTTGCTTTAGAATCGATGTATTCGTTCGGCGTTGTGTCCATGGGATGTTAAGCATCTTTCTCCAACACATCATTTCTGTCGCGTCGATTTTTCTTCTTTCGCTCATTCGAAGGGACCAAGATTCGCAGCCGTATGTGAGAATTGGAAAGATGAGGCACTTCATAAGCCTGGTTTTAGTGGAAATAGCGATATTTCGATCGGCCCAAATTTTATTCATTTTCCTCGTAGCTACCTTGGTTAGTTCGCATCTACGTTTAACCTCTCGTTCTACGTTTCCTACGTTTGTTATCAAGGATCCCAGATAAAGATATTCTTGCACTACATCAAACCTATCAATTTGCTTTTTTTCTGGTTGATTGTTGTTCATCCTGTCCACGATCATGATTTTTGTTTTAGAAACATTCAGTTCCAAGCCAAGTTCCGTACTCTCCCTCTCCACTCTGCTAACAAGCTCAGTCAGTTCTTCCTCACTTGTTGCCAGGAGGACCGTATCATCCGCGAATCTCAGATTATTTACACATCTTCCGTTAATTGGTATGCCGCCCTTCCATCCGTCTAATGCCTTTCTCATTATGTATTCAGTGTATATGTTGAATAACTGAGGAGAAAGAATACACCCTTGCCTCACTCCCCTCTTTGGTTTGAATTCTGATGACAGTATTTCATTGATTTTCACAGTATCCCTGGTTTCATTATATAGGTTGATGATTAAGGCACACAAGTGATCCGGTACAGCCATATTCCCTAGAACGATCCACAACTTATTCCATTTCACTCTATCGAAAGCTTTTTTATAATCAATGAAACATATGTATAGGGGTATATTGAACTCTCTGGCTTTTTCTATTATTTGCCTTAAATTTATCAAATGCTCTCTAGTCCCTCTTCCTTTAACAAATCCTGCTTGCTCTTCCGGGATTTGGTGTTGTAAAAAGTTCTTCAGTCTTTCGTTGATTATTGTCAGCATTATTTTGCTCGTATGTGAAATAAGTGTTATCGTTCTGTAGTTTTCGCATTTTCTGTTACTCCTTTTTGTGAATTGTGATAATTGTGCCTTGTGTCCAATCTCTTGGCCATTGTGTTGTTTTCCATATTTTATTACACAAGTGGTGTAGGCTTCAGGTGCCCTCTTCTCCTATTCCTTTTAGTATTTCGGATGTTATTTTATCGTTGCCTGGAGATTTGTTATTTTCAAGTTTATGGATCGCTGACGTAATTTCGCTCTGCAGTATGAAAGGTTCTTCTTCGTATTCTTTTATTTCGTGTTCATTAATTTCCTCGTTTTCGGCGTAGAGTTTCTCGCAATAGATCCTCCAAGTCTCTGCTATTTCTTCTCTGTCTGTAACAAGTTTACCATTTTCATCTTCTATAGGCCATGTTTTTGGTTTGAATTCTCGGGTCAAGTATTTAATTTTTCGGAAAAGATCTCGTGGTTGGTTAGAATGGCTATGAACTTCTATTTCTTTGCATATGTTGGAAAAATACTCGTTTTATCTCTTTTACATGACCTCTTAATTTCATCGCTTATCTCTTTGAAGGCTTTCTTGTTGTTAGTATCAACCTTTCCTTTATTTGAAATTTTTCTTCTTTCTTCGACCAGTTTCAATGTATAGTCAGAGATCCAATGTTTTCGTTTGAGAGGAGGTTTTGAACGTTCTGTCTCTGCGGCGTTTCTTATCCAGTTTTTATTTCTGTCCATTCTTCTTCCGGAGTTGTTTCTTCTATCAGAGTTGGCTTAGTTGTCCTCAAAGTGTCTTGGAAGCTGTTTCCAGGCCCTACGACCAATCTTTTTTCAGGCTTTCTCGTCACGGGTGTTTTGAGTTTCAACTGTATTTTAGCTGTTAAGAGTTGATGGTCTGTACCGCAACAAGCTCCCGGATAGGTCTTGCAGTTTGTTACCGAAGATCTCCATCTAGTTCTCATCATGATATAGTCAATTTGGTTTCGGAACTTATCGCCTGGACTTTTCCATGTATAAAGTTTTCTAATATGATTCGTGAAAGTAGTGTTCATGATTGTGAACTCATTGTCAATAGCAAATTGTATTAATCTGTCCCCTCTTTCATTCCTCTCACCGATTCCGTATTTACCGACAATGTATTTACCGACAATGTCATAGGAATGACACCAACAATAAAATGGAATGTGAATCTATATCGCGTGATAGCAACATTCACTGCAATGATAATACAAACCTGAATTTGAAGGACAAATATTCGAAAATGCGACCACTTTTTGACATTCTGAACTCAATAATGTTTGAGCCCCTATCGAAGAAAATCATAGTATAGGCAAGGATTTGACAATTTGACAATTACTTCATCTCACTTTCGAATTGAAATTGAGGGGCCAAAAGCTACTGAAATGCTGAGGGAAAATCTAATCCCGTCATCAGCCCTATCAAGTTCAAGTGTACTAATAAAAAAGATCGAGGTTTTTTTGAGCTTACTTTGGTGAATGACGAAAACATTATCACCAAATGAAATGACAACAATGTTGTGGATGTAGCATCAAATGCCAGCGTTTCCGGTAAATAGACTAAGGAGGTTTTCCCAATCTGAGAAGAAATATATTTATATAGATCATCCAGGCTTGATTAAATCTTACAATTAAAATATGGGAGGTGATCGAAATCTCGGTGACACTAGAGTTAGAATCAGGACAGAAAAATTTTATTTTCCTTTATTTGCTCATTGCATTAACATGAATGTGCAGAACTCTTGGCGCTTACATGAGGCCAATGGCGGAAAACTCGACCAACTAGAATTCAGAAGATCTTTAGCAACTGAACTATGATATATGATTTGCTATATGCCATAAAAAAGCAGATTTTCTCTGCCAAAAATGTGATGTTGGCTGGCATACAAACGATTGTTTTGTTTCTTATCATACTATTCAATGTTTAGATATTCTTTCGATTAAAATAAAGATTTTTTTGAAACCAATCGATAATTTCATATAAGTATGCTAAAGTACTACTGTGCCTTTAAAAGGACGCATAAGTTCGACCAATAGAAACACTCGAAATTCAAAAAAAAATTGTGAATTATACTTTATAGTCACTAAAAGTTCCATTTATGAAAAAAAACGACAGTTTCAGGGTTATTTGGTTTAAAAACTACAGCTTTCATCAATTTGATTACAGAAGATATATATACATTTGGTCTGGTGAAATAGAAGAAGAATCAACTTGAATAACTCGAAAACTGCAGATCTTTGGATATGATACACCTTCAGAAATGTTGGGATTCCCGGAAGGAAGGGATACTCACTACGCTATAAATGCAGATTTAACCAAACCAGGAATTTCTTTAGACCTGGGGTGCTCAAACGACCGATCGCAATCGAAAACTAAAAAAAATTATTACATAATGAAATAACACTCTGCTAGCGGCAAAAGGCGGCTTTATCAAAGGAACGCGCGGTACTTGTCAAAGAAAAGCCACGGTTTTATTCTTGCCCGTTTTCTAGAAATTTCGGGCAGAGCGTTTGACGGGAACAATCGAGAGTTTCGTTCACGCCGATATAAATAATGCGCTTGCTGAAATTGGGATCATTCTGAATTGTAATTTGAAGACAATACCACGGCGATACAAAGTTTATTATTGAATAGTACAGAATGAGTGCAGCGAAGAAATCTAAAAATATCATTTCAATAAGGATTGGGAGGAAGATTTTTTCATTTGTATGGTGAAGGATTAGTGCATCTGTCTTATCTTTCGTGCGTCAGTTGCAATACTTAAGCGTGGTAACTTAGAGAGGCATCACAAAACGGTTCATAAAATCTATGAAAAGGATAATCCGCCACACCGTGAGTTAAGACAACGAAAAGTACGTGTTTTGATATCTTGCTTGAAAAATAACAAATCGTGTTGACAAGACCAGCCAAACAATCAAGAGCTGCTACGATCGCGTCATTTGAAATATCTCATATATTGGGAAACACAAAAAATTGATGATGAGACTCTAATATTGAAAAACTAAAAATGGCTGATAAAAAAACTAATAATCAGAATCAGTTGGAAATAATAAAGTCCATATCAAGCAAAATCCAAGTCGAAGATCTCACAGTGACTAAAGCTGACAAGGGCAATAGTATAGTTTGCCTCGATAAAGATCTATATGACGAAAAGATGCAGAATGTACAGAAAACAATGAATATCACCGAAATACCAAAGGATTCAACCAAACTTATCACAAAAGAAATCAAAGGAGAGCTAAGTTTGTCCGAACACGTAGCACAGACAGAATGGGAGAAGAGAAAACTGATTCTAATGAAAGTTCAAGGTCCAAAAATGTACGGATTGATTAAACTACATAAGGAAGAAAAATCAGCAAGACCTCTAGTGTGATATATAAACACACCATCAGGTAAATTAGCGAAATTCTTGAATCAAAAATTTCTAGATCTCACGAATTTTCACGCACAATACACTATCTCCAATTCTGTAGATTTCATACATAAACTTTCGAAACTTACCATCTCCCAAAATATCAAGTTAGTATCGATATCAAAAATATGTACCCGTCATTCCAATGAATGAATGTCTTCCCCTTGTTACAGATATCTTATTCGAATCTAACACACCGCCATATATCACTAATGAATTTAGCAATCTTATTCAAATATGCCTATCTCAAAATTTCCTTCAATTTCAATCTGAATTCTTCAAACAAAATTCAGTTCTTCAAATGAGATCACCTCTAAGCTCCCTTCTGGCTGATATTTTCATGGATAACATTGAGAAAAACTCAATATTGAACACAGATTTCGCTAAAAAACACATTATTTTCTGGTACAGATATGTAGATGTCATTTAGGTTTTCGTGTTTCAGCCAGACAAATTCAGCAATTTTGGAACTTCCTGAACGAAAAACATTGCTGCATCAGCTTCACTACTGAACTAGAAAGTATTAACTCAATTAATTTCCTAGGCCTAATCGTCACAATTTCAAATAACCATCTCACTCATATAGAAAGGAAACATTCACAAACTAGCTGCATGATTCATAGGGCTTACTGTGTTCCTCTTTCGACAGAAATTTTCCAAACTGAATTTAACATCATCAGAAAATTGGCCTCAAATAACAATATACCACAACATTTTCTAAATATAATTATTAAACGCAAAGAACAACGTATTACCTCCCAATTACTATATAGCATCATAGAAGTCCCGGAAACAAGAAACACTAGTCTCAGATACACCGGAAAACTCTCTAATAAAATCAGTAAATACTTTTCCAAATTCAACATAACAACTTCATTCTCAAACGGCCCCAACTCAGGCAGATTATTATTCAATGCCAAAAAAACGAACGATAAATTTAAGCAATCAGGAATTTATGAAATCAAATGCAATGAATGTCAGGTAGCCTATGTCGGAAAGACAGGGAGAAGTTTTGGAGCTAGATTCAAGAAACATATTTCCTCAGATGAAAATTCGCCAAAAGTTGAATTCATAAAATCAACCAACCACTCCATATCATTAAACAATCTCAAAATCGTTCATTAATATAACAAGGGAAGGGAGATGAATTTGTTGAAAAGTTTGGAGATTAACAAACTACGTGAAAACCCACAATTTACTACCCCCAACAGCCTACTTGAGTTTAATGCATCCCCACTACTCAATATCTAGAATAAATGTCACTCTGTACTTGTATTTACCTAGAATAAATTGTGGAAAAGTCATAAAAGTGTCTTATTACTTTTTTATGTATTTACTCTTATCGCAATTCCGTTCTCCAGATGGGTTTGTTAGTGCGGACACTCTGTATATACCCGCTTCGGTTTCACAAGTGTGGTATATAATCGCAGACTAAGAAACTTTAACACTTCCAGTTAAATTAATTAATGTCTATACTGTCATTTATTAAATACAATATAAATTATACATTGGTATATAACCCTATCATTCTACAATACTAATGAAAATATGATATAAAATTTTTACAATATGTAAAAAATTTTTGTACAATATGTTAGTAGCTAAAACAATGATGCAATGATTGGTATTATTATGATGAGAAATTGGTGCAAATGAAAATTGTGAGATTTCATTCATTTCTTATTTCTAAAAATCGTAAGAATCGCTTTCTCCTTTCCTGAATTTGAATATGAATTTGTAGACTAGGCCTGCAATTACGCCACCAATGATTGGACCTGCCCAGTAAATCTAGAAAAAGATAAATAATAAGTTATCTTGAATCTTGACTTTTCGAAAAAGTTAAGGTTTCATTTAAGGAATTGAGTTTTCTAATAATATTCTTATTAGTTAGGCAATTTTTGATTAAATATTTCCAGACTCCCGTTTCCATTGGAGACAATAAAGAATGTTTGAATTCTGAAGTTCTTACCACATAAATCTCAATCAATCAGACGAACAAATTCGAAACACTTGAATTGTGGAGGCCGTTACTTGATGTAGATCCATGATATAAATGAGATAAAAAACACAAGGTTTAACTTTAATCTACACTTTATTTGAAAAAATTCGACGACGTTTCGCTGACACAGCAGCTTTATCAAGAATGAAAAACAGAATGAAGAGTATGGTATTATAAACAAATCGTAGAACAAGTTGGATGAATAACAGGAAAATCCACACCGAGCCATTGTACAGTTAGTATGAAAGGAAATAAAAACTAATTAAACAAGTTAAGTAGGGGTGAGTAATTCACATCTACCTGTTCATTCAAAAGCTTGTCCGAATGTTTGTATCTATTTATTTCTAATGCTTCTAGGAGATCTAATTTTGAACTTTTGATTGTATATGTAATATGTCAAAGTTTTTATTGAATGAATGGTTTTCTTTTATTAGTTGCTTTGAATAATTTGAATCAGATTTATTTTTATATGTTTATGTTCAGATGTTCTTATGCCAAAACTCCTATAGGTCCTACTGATATAAATTTTATCACAAGAACCGCAATTGAATTTATAGATTCCTGATTCACTTGATTTTTCAACACTAGATTTATTATTTTTAATATGTTTACCTAAGTTATTAGAAGTTTCGAAAGTTATATTAAGATTTTGTTTGACGAGAAAGGATTTAATATTTTAATATTTATATCGGTAGGACCTATAGGAGTTTTGGCATAAGAACATCTGAACATAAACGTAGCTTCGATAAAAATAAATCTGATTTAAATTGTTCAAACCACCTAATAAAAGAAAACCATTCATTCAATAAAACTTTGACATATTACATATAAAATAAAAAGTTCAAAATTAGATCTCCTAGAAGCATTAGAAATAAATAGATACAAACATTCGGACAAGCTTTTGAATGAACAGGTAGATGTGAATTACTCACCCTACTTAACTTGTTTGATTAGTTTTATTACCTTTCATACTAACTGTACAATGGCTCGGTGTGGATTTTCCTGTTATTCATCCAACTTGTTCTACGATTTGTTTATAATACCATACTCTTCATTCTGTTTTTCATTCTTGATAAAGCTGCTGTGTCAGCGAAACGTCGTCGAATTTTTTCAAATAAAGTGTAGATTAAAGTTAAACCTTGTGTTTTTTCTCTCATTTAATTCGAAACACTTTTAAGACGAAATTATGTTGGACTCGAAAGTAAGAAGAGCGCCAGGAAGTGAACAATTATCAGATCAATTATTAGAAAATTTTTGTGAACTTCAATATATTGAGAGATTCTTAAATTTTGTTAATATTTACGCAACTTTTCAAATATCAACAAGAATAAGCTTTAATTCAATTTTGAATTTCATAAATTGCTGTTTAACTTCATTTTTTTTCAGCAGAAAATCAAAATTGCGGATAAGAAAGATGAAGTTCCACTGATAATCTTGTCTCTAAAAATCTTTCCTGAGAATTTCTGAATTACTAACTTTTGAAATATTCTGAAAATCGTATATTAAAGCTAGACTTTTAATAATTTTCGCTGCTTTTTATTAGCTGCTGGAGAATTTCAAGTCACTCTATCTGAAGTGAATTCAACAAGATGTATTGCGTATATTTTTAGAAGCTGCATTGAGAATGAACGTTGAGTTAAGCTCGTGACATAGATTGTAGTACTTTGGTCTCTATTATTATTGTCTGAAATTTACTTCTGTTTGATGTTCTAATCAGATTTCAGTTACCAGGCTCTATTACGAATGCTTCTGTTTGCAATCTTTTCAGGTTAATGCAGGAGTACCCCAAGGCTCCATACTCTCGCCAGTGTTCTTATGTTGCAGATAAAAGATCTGCTGCACAACACAGAAAACAAAATATTTGGTATTATGGATGACTGTACCTGGTGTTTTCATTTTCTAGTCAATGTCTTATAACTGCTGAGGAGTCAAAACCACAAAGATAGTAACAGAGCTCATCACTGCATTTAGACTTGAAGAAAATATCACACTGATATCAACTGAAACTGTGATTCATGCGCAAAGAAGCGAGTTTGAGTATCTCCTGGATGCAAAGCGAATGCAATAGCTACCATTCCAGATAGAGAAGTGGCGTTCAACAATAATTCGTATGAGTCATTAATTCGAGCCACACTAGGGTCTGAAGTTCAATGGTTAACAGGCTGCTGATCAGGATGAGCAGAGTCGGCTTCATCATCCAAAGATACTCCGACTCGTATTGGTAATAAAAGAGATATTCATCACTACTTTCCTTAAGCTAACCCAAACAGCCCTGTTCGGTCTGAAATTAAAGTTTGGAGGAAAAACTAGAGTTGACTCGGCTAAAAGAAGCATTTTACCGTTCACTAGAAAGCATGAGTTGATGCAAGAATGACATTTGAGTATATTCGGGATAAGTATCACGTAGTTCCGAGGGACTAAGAATTTGGGTGTCTCTTTTGATTTCACCATTACTTTGAACGCTAACCCAAAACGAAAAACTTCTTATGTAATTGAGGCTACTGAAACATATTTGTTATGAGGCATGCAAGAACATGTGCATGCAGACTACATCAGACAGAACACTGTTAGCTTTATCACTATCTGCTCTGTTATAGCGCAGGATTGCTTATACCGTCTGACGATGCAACCAGCATTCATATTCTAGCGTATTGCTCATTAAACTCAGGAAAATATAGATCTAGAATACCATAGTAAGGCTACTTTTATATGTACTGATAGTCATGCTGCTGTTGAAACACTTGAATTATACTAAAAAATGATCAATTTAGCCAGGATTGTAAGCCTGCTAATGTTGGCTCGGAACAATAGTATAACTTTAGTGATGGTCCTGGGTCACTCGTACCAAGCAGTTGATAAAAATAGAATAAAATGGCCTCAGGTAAGTGAGAGAAACTGCTTGTAGCACCGGTATCTGTCTTCGATATTTTCAATGGAAACCTACGCTCAGAGGTGGTATAAAAATATATTCAGAGCATGGCAACCAATGCCAGAAAGCAGATACCTGAAGGAATTAAAAAAAAAGCCTTTCGACGAAAATCACCTCTACCCACTAGATAGAATAAAAATGAGAAGGACCCTTGGTCGTCTCATAAGAGACACAACTTTCATAGAATTGGAGTGCATCTGGTTGGGCGACTTTGCAGTGGTGTGACTTGGAGACTGAACAAAGCCACAAATTTAATTTGAGTACCAACAAACCTTGACATTCAAAATTCTACAGTCTGTAGGTGCACCTGCCATAGGAAAGCGAAATATAAAGGAAACTTCATAGGCAACATCAGAAGATTTGTAAGATCTGCTAGTGCCACCCGATTGAAAATCTGAACATCCACATGATGACAGAGGACGAAGGGTAGAAGTCATTTCGGCCGGGAAGTAAGAAAGAAGTTGACTGAAAATAGTATAAACACGTAGCTCCATTCCCTACCTTTCAATATAACCATCTGTTCTGATGTAATCTATTCACCCTCACATGTGCAGTTTGGTGCAAGTAGTGTTTAGAGAATATCCAAAAGGCTCTATATCAATCCCAGTCATCTTTTTTCTCGACATTCAGAACATGAAAGAAAATAGCACTCACTATGTAGATTCCTGAAAGAACAGATGAGATATTTTTTGCATGGTAAAGCATCAATTTCGAAAGTTACTTCCCATTTATCATGATTTTTCAGGTTTTGTTTCACTGATATCTTTCGGTTGTAATTTGTCAATGGAAGGTCGAATAGAGTCTGATTCCGTCTGCTGCAGAAACTGAGATTGAGCTAGAGAGATAGATTTAGAGATTCGAGTGTGAACTAGTTAACAGTCCCGCCACTGCGATCGGGAGGTCTATTGTAGCATATTATCTCAAAGTAACTAGTTCAATATGATTGAATGATGAAGATTTTACTTAGCAAGCAAGGCCATAAAGTGATAATCAAAAGGACGTAACCTGCGAAAGCATAATCACTTCCAGCTTGTTCTTGCTTGCCAATTTTGAAGAATAATCGCATTTATCCTTGGAAACCCCTTCAATATTTAAACGCAACAAAATAATTCCCTCTCTGTTTGACCGAGAGAGCCCCGATGGCCAGGTTCGGTCTTCTAAGTGATGCCGATTCTGAACTATAGATGTTCTAGATTCATTATGGACAAAACAATTTGTGTTGACATCGCCCATATATTATTTCTACGTAGATCTTTACTAAATTATAGAGAAAATTCGCAAAATTATTTTGACATTCGTATAATAATTATGAAAAATGTCATAACTACTGCTTTAGCTTTAGTATATTCAGCAACAGAATATTGCTGTCAGGTGTGTTTGAATAGTGCTCATGCCAATAAGATTGATTCTCAGTCGAACTGTTCTATGAGTGTTATAAGTGGATGTATCAGTTCGACTGCTACCCCATGGCTTCCAGTTATTTGTAATATAGTTCCTTCCCATATTCGCAGGAAATTAGCTCTCAAATCGTCTTGGGATAAGTATCACTCATTTCCAGAAGTTTTTCCGATAATACACGATTCTCAAAATCCACCTAACCTTAAATTGAAATCTAGGAACCGATTTGGTCGATTGATTTTTTGCGTACACGGGTGAAGGCTGTTGATCTTTGGAAAACTGAATGGCAGGAAGATGATGTTTTTAATAAAGTTCTCATAGAGGATCCTTCCAAAAGAGTTGCAGGTTTCGATATAAGTAGGAAAAATTGGTGTACATTAAATGGTCTCAGAACAGGACATGGTCGTAATAATAGTATGTTGTTCAAATGGAATACTGTAGAAAGATCGGCATGTGAATGTGGCGCAGCTGAAGAAACAATAAGACATTTAGTCTTTGATTGTCCTGTTTACCATTTTACGGGTGGTTTTCAAGAAAGTCATTCCGTTTCAGATATTTTCATTAACTTGGTAGAGAACTTTAAGTCTATTTGGAGATTAGTTTTTGCTCCCCCTTAGTGTTTTTCTTCCATGGTATATGTTGATGAGGCAAGGACTACACCCATGTAGGGCTTCATTCCCAAAAGGTGTATAAGAAAATTCTTGTTGAGAAACAGAGGAGCATTAATTGAGTTCTCAGATTCAAGGGAGTTTAGACATATAAGAGTTAGGTACATTTTGATGAAATATTTCTTTGCTGTTTTTCTTTCTCCATTGTCACAGATTTTTCCTGTCCCAATCCCCCATCTTTTCACCCTTGTCTTTGTGAAGACACAAGCTATTGCTAGTGCAATAGCGACAGAGAAACGAATTTTTTCCACAGGTTTTTTCACTCGTTCAATGAATCATACGCAAGATAGTATGGTTCCCCTGTTACATTTCCTGCGCTCACACTTTAGGGGCAATCGTAGTAGGCATGATGCGAGTATAGTTGCCTGATTAAGGAACAGACATAGTCTGTTTTTTCTACTGGTATTCTATTTCTTTGCTTGTTTTTTACGATTGTGTTTTTTCTGACACACACCCAAATTATAGCTGTAAGCATTTATCATAAATACAATTATTCGAATTTTTGTAAATCCTCTCTCTTCAAAAGAATATATATTTCTCGAAATTCACCTTCCAGTCCTATGAAGGTTAGAAGCTCAGTGCCTGAGGGCTAAATACTCTCAGCCAGCTCTAGTTTGTGAAATCTTAGTTTCTCAAACTTGATTCTGTCCTCAACTAGACTTATGCTCCTCCCATATCTGCGCTAGGGATTCTCAGTCAATTATAACTTATGATGGTGATTTCTTGATTTCTGAGGTATTAATATGACAACTAGAATAAGGTTTAACCTGAAGAGTTGAAGCTAAGTGTTGACTGAGGCAGTGGAAGATCCCCTGATGGCAAACCGTGAGTGTCTGAAATCTGTGAGGTTCAGTTAGGGTTACTGTACCTTCAGGTCCAGTTACCAGTTATTTTCTATCCATGCGGGAAAATTCCAAGCCTCTGCTCTGGTCCAGTGAATCCCAAGCAAGCTTTCGGGATGCCAATGAGTTCGCCTTCCCAATGCATTCAAAGTCCGAGTGGCCCGAGATCAACATCAGACGAAGCCTCTAAGTATAGCAAGGGTTGAACGATGCAATGGCACCATAAGTGACGTGTAGTTGTCGGATTTCAATGCCATTAGTATAGCTTGGCTATCTGCGATGATATTTATTAACCTACATGTCAATGCTCTCACTAGCACGAGGTTATCAAAGTGATCAATGGCAAATATTTCTGATTTAAAAGCAGTCGCAAGGCCGCCAAGATAGATGAACTGTTCCTATGCAGAACCTCGACCATATTTACCAGATCCAATCAACAAGATCCCTAAATTAGATGGTACTTGGAATGATGATATCGAATGACTACTTTCATATTGGTTTTGGGAGATTCAACTAAATGCCACCCTCCATATTTCTCACTTTCTTTTTGCACATACTTTCTTAATTTTTACAGCAACTGTATCATAGTTGCCTAGAAGAGAAAGATCTAGAATGGTAAAGTGCTCATAGCTTGTCTTTAAATAAGGTACTGGCTGTTTATTGTACTTTGTGCAAGATGTTGCAGTGAATCAAAATTCGATAGATTATTGTATATTACCCAGTGATTTGGCCACAAGTTCATTATAACAGCTGGTCCAAAACTTCTTGCTGGATTCAAGCTTGATCCCGTATATTGTATCTGAAAAACATAACGCTTGAATTAAAGTAATTATTTCAATTTGAACAACATGCATGAAATGAACGGTCTGTGTGGTGCGATTAATGAATCGAAAGAATCTTTCAGTGATACTTCAGTTTGAATAAAACATTCGAAAAAGGCTTTACCACTGCATGAGTATATTGTGAAGAAAATCCCAGAACATAATCACTTAATTCTAGGTGTCAGAAAATGGCATACACCGACCGGATCGTATATAATAAACGAAAAAAACTTACAGCGCACAAATGACAAGCCACTATAGCTAATCCAATGGCTAATGGAGCTGATCCTTTGACATCTCTTCTTCTGGAATCACAAACTCCATGAATAACAGTTAGTAGAAGAAAAGTAAGAATGGCTTCTATTATAAGTCCTTGTATAGCTTCTAAATTGTCATTTATGTTGGTGATTCCCAGATTTCCAACTTTGCCCGAAGGGGTAACAAGCTGAAACGGAAAAAAAACTTTCAAAAAAAGAATGATTTTATAACAGCTTGAAACAACAAAAAGGCTCGAAACGTATATAACCCATGTAGTCCAACTGTATTCAAATTGAGGCACTATGAATAAAATTACTAGAAAGTTAAACGAAATAAGACACAATTGTCACTTTTTCACAATTTATTTAATAATCACGACCGGTTTTGACCTTACGGTCATTTTCAAGTGAATATCAATATAACAGATGGTAAATACAAGTACAGAGTGAAGGTTATCCTAGATATTGAGTAGTGGGGATGAAATGAGCTCTAGTTGGCTGTTGAGGGTAGTAAATTTTGGGTTTTCACATAGTTTGTCAATCTCAAAACCCGATAAGCTCAACTTCCTCTCTCCTAAAATCAATGGAGAATATTCTCGACAACCACTTGAAAAGTTTGAAAAAACTTCATGAAAAACAATTTGCCTACCAACCGGGTAAGTCTACAATTGATGCCCTACACGATCTAATCAGAGAAGTAGAAGGAGCACTAGAGGCTAAGGAAATAGACTTAGTTCTAGTTGGAGACATTGAAGGAGCCTTCGACAATACCTCCTTCCTATACATACATTAGCAATGGTGCAAACAAGGGTGTCGAAACACCCACCATCGAATGGATCAGTGAAACGCTCAAGGACCGGATCATAACGGCCACTTTTGGAGACACTGAAATATCCGTGTCAGCAGTGAGAAGAAGCCCCCAAGGGGGTGTCCTATCGTCGCTACTATGGTTAGTAGTTGTTGATGGCCTCTTAGAAAGACTGAACAACGCTGGCTTCAACGCACAAGGCTATGCTGATGATCTAGTTATCATCATTAGGGGAAAGCATGATGGAATCTTAACGAACCTGATGCAAAAAGCCCTTAACATCGTAAATGAATGGTGTGCTGAAAAGAGGATCAGCATCCATCCATACAAAACCAATATTATTTCATTCACAAGACGTTGAAAGTTGAACTTAAGGCCCTCCTTTCTGAATGGACATACTCTGAAATTTTCGAAACATGCTAAGTATCTAAGGTTGACCCTAGATCAGAGACTCAACTGGAATTTACAGATTGCCAAAACTCTTTCTAAGGCTACACTATGCCTATAGGCACGCCGTAGACTCTTCGGAAGGACCTGGGTTCTACAGCCAAAAATACCCTACTGGTTTTACACAACGGTTATAAGACTCATTGTCACATTGCATTTTTCGTATGATGGACGAAAATATCTACGCAAAACAACTGCAAAAACTGCAGCGGTTAGCGTGCTATGAGAAGCACCACGACTACTGCCCTGGAGGTAATCCTAGATCTCCGTCCTCTTGATATAAAATTAAAACAGGAGTCGTTAATGGCGGCATTACGGCTTTAAGATACAAAAAAATTATTAGCTGGTGATCTGCAGGAACACCTGGGCATTCTGGGTTACATAGCGCCAGAAATCTTATCACAGCCATCGGATATATTGCCGCTTAAGTATTATTTTCACACACCTTCCATCATAAAGGGGAAAATAAATCATTTAGACCAAAAATCCCCTCCATCTGGTACACGGACGGATCAAAACGATTGACGGAAGAGAAGCAGGCATATATGGACCCAAGTACTCGTCATCAATGCCTCTGGGCTCTACTCTCACAATCATGCAAGCAGAAACATCTGCTGTTAACCTGTGCTTTCAGAAAGGATCACGAAGGAAACTCAAAGGTGCAAAGATTTACATTTCAATGGACAGTCAGGAAGTGATTAAAGCTCTAAACTCTCACAGTTATCGGAGCATCTCTGTCTGGGAATGCCATGAATCCTTGAAACAACTTGCTGAGGGGAACAAACTCTTCCTGTGGTGGGTACCTGGCCACGAAGGCATACTAGTAAATCAAGCCACTGACGAACTGGCTAGATCAGCTGCTGGATCCCACCCATCAAACCTGAAACGTTCTGCGGTTTAAGCAAGCCACACATACGACAGGAACTGGAACGGTGGGAAGAACCTAGCAAAAAATAATAATGGAGGAAAACTCCAGGATAAAAGCAAGCGAAAAAGATCATTGACTATTCGCCAAAGAAGACAAAACAGCTTCTCGATCTCTCTAGGGACGAGCTGAGGACTATAACAGGCCTCCATAATGGACACTGTCTACTGAGATACCATCTCAGTAGAATGGGCAAATGCAACATGCAGAATGTGTTAAGAGGGCAATGAAACTGCCGAACATATTCTTTGCAGTTGGATCGCAACTGCCCGTCAAAGACATATACACTTTGGTAACGACAAACTGGAGCCGCACGAAGTAAAAGCGAAAGCTCCCAGGGAGATTCTCAAAAGAAGACCAACTTGGTCTCAGTTTGGTTTTTCAAGCCTGAAAAGCCAAACGACCCCCTCCAATGTAATGTAATGTTATCTTAAACTTTCCAACAAATCCATATCTCATCTCTACTCCCATTTAGGAAGGATTTTAAGGTTCTTCAATGATATAGAGTGGTTGGTTGAATTTATGTGTTCAAATATTGGCGAATTTTTGTCTAAGGAAATATGTTTCTTGAGTCTAGCTTCGAAACTTCTCCCTGTTTGTCCGACATAGGCTACCTGACATTCATTGCATTTGATTTGATAAATTCCTGATTACTTAAATTTATCTTTCTTCAGTTTGGCATTGAATAATAATCTGCTTAAGTTGGGGCCGCTTGAGATTGAAGTAATTATATTGATTTTGGAAAAATAATTACTGATTTTGTTAGAGAGTTCGCTAGTGTATCTGAGACTAGTGTATATTTTTCCGGGGTTTCTACGATGCTAAATAGTAATTGAGAGGTAATACGTTGTTCTTTGCGTTTGATAATTGTATTCAGAAATTGTTGTGGTATATTGTTATTTGGGGCAATTGTTATGATGATGTTGAGTTCAGTTTGGAAATTTTCTATGAAAAGAGGAACAGAGAAAGCTCTATGAACTATGGAGTTATATGAAGCTAGTTTGTGGTTCAAATGACCGAGCGAGTCCATTGGGACCGATGCGTCTGTGAATGTTTCCTTTCTTTAAATTTTATAGCTGAGATGGTGATTTGAATATATGATGGTTAATTCTAGGAAATTAATTGAGTTATTCCTTTCTATTTCAGCAGAGATGCTGATGCGGTAATGTTTTTTATTCAGGAAATTTGAAAATTGCTAAATGTGCATATTTGAACCACGAAAAGCAACTATAATGTCATCTACATATCTGTACCAGAAAATATTTTTTCTTAACGAAATCTGTGTTAAATATTGAGCTAAGGGGTGACACAATCGGTAGACCTGAATTTTGTTCAAAGGATTCAGATTGAAATTGGAAGTAACTTTGAGAAAGGCATATTTGAAGGAGATTGCTAAGTTCATTACTGATATATGGCGGTGTGTTAGACTCGGATAAGGTATCTGTAACAAGGGGAAGACACTCATTCGTTGGAATGTTCGGGTACGTATTTTTGACATCGAAAGAGACTAACATAATATCTTGGGAGATTGTGAGATTTGAAAGTTTATGTATGAGATTTACAGAATTAAAGATAATGTGTTGTGCGTGGAAATTCGTGAGGTCAAGAAATTTTTGATTCAAGAATTTCGTTAGTTTACCTGATGGTGTGTTTATATATGACACTACAAGTCTTGTAGATTTTTCTTCCTTATGTAGTTATGTAGAGTGCCTTGAATATAAAATCAATATGGAAATAAGTGAGATTTCAAAGGAAATTACGAAAACCTGCATAAAAACTTTCAACCTCAGAAAACAAATGAGAAATACAGAAGCCTCAGCAACCTACGATCCAAACATGCTATCGAACTATCAGAAATCACCTTTTATCCTAAATTCATAAATCTATCTACCAAACTCTTTAATAAAGTTCAAACAGATATATTCAACAAAGAACCAAAATTCACAGGAGTAGAAATAGATAGTAGCCATATAAAATTTCGTAAAAATCATTTATGTCGTTTCGGAGGTGTATGGTGACAAACATTGTGACACGAGAATTTTATATATAAGATTATCATTTCGGTAAAATGACTTTGGAGTTTGATTTGTCTGCTTTCGTTGAAACTGAATATTATATGACTCCATTACTAGTTACACGCATTTTAATTTAAATTTATGAAGAGTGTAGCACGCTTTTTTCAAAATAGGAATGTAAAATAGAAAATTCGAATTCATACCCAGAACTTTGCTTTGAGAATAATTTTCAGTTTCGAAATTGCAATGCCCGACTTTACCTCCAGAAAATTGTATTAAAACATCAAGAATATTCATATCATTACTTAAGTGCATTTTCGAAAAGAATGATTAATTTTGTTTAAATAAAACAACTTTTGAATTAATTCAATACATAATTGTGATATTTTTTGAATAATTGTTTAAAGGTGATGTATTATTATGATATCATATATACATTATGAAAATGAATAAATTGCAGATATTGTATTAGTTAGGTATTTACTGTGCATTATATTAATGGCAAATGCAATTTCGACAACATTCTTGACGAGAAGTAATCGGTAAACCAATGTAACAAATATAAAGCGAAATACGAAATATCTGGTAAAAAAAGTCTATTCGATTCATAACAATTCCAAAACAAAACATCAATTCATTTATCCATGAACAAATCTGTACAGAGACGAAAATAGACAAACAATTTGACGCTATCATGTTCTATGTTCGCACTCTCCATTTTCTACCAGTCAGTGTCGCAAAGCATGCAATAGGTTGCATAGTGCGTACGATGTACAAAAAACTAAGAAAAAATTGAATTTTTAACTCATTGCAAGGGGTTGAAGTTTTAATTTTTTGCAGAATTTATTGTCGAAGCCAACTGGCCATCATATTGAAAATGCAGATTGATTAGAAGAAATTGCAGTTTCACAGCTATTTTAACAGAATTATTAAAAGTTTTGTAAGCATTCACCAGTTATCAGGATCGTCTGAATACGTTCATTTTTGGTATATGTGTGCGTTCCGCTATTTATAATGAGCAAAATTATAAATATAAGGAACATAGGGTTGAACTGAAAACTGATTAATACTAGTATTTTCATGAGTAGTAACCAACTGTGAAATTTCTAAAATTAGGTTCCAATTCCTCTAAGAGACTACAAATTCTTTGAATTTTTTGTTTTGAATTTATTACGGTATCTGTGATTTTTCGTTTTGTGTTTTGGTGATATATTGTTAAAACATCTGCAATTTTGAATGATATATATATATATATATATATATATATATATATATATATATATATATATATATATATATATATATATATATATTAAATGAGGCTCATCAAGTTGTTTAAGTGCAATTGCGGATTTTGCGGCCAATGTTTTTTTGCATGTTCTTGAATGTGATATTGAGGTTGAATTCGCAACATTTCTCTAACAAACTACGTTCAGAATTTGATAAATTACCATCTGAATGATTCATAACTCCACTACTGAATGATCCTACGAATGCGGTATTCTGAATATCATCTGAATTTTTTCTTGAAACTTGTTTTTTGTGTTTCTGGGGTTTTAAAATGAGTCCTGCAATTTTATGTTCTAATGGCTTGAAAAAAAGATATTTTCTTTCATGTTTATGTCCCAACTTTATTCTTTAGATATTAAGTATGTGAAAAATCATGAATAATAAGAATTTGTCACACATCGTAAACTATGCCTATTAACTAAGACGAATGAAGATTATCTGGAACGCAACTGATTCACTCTGCTACTATTGAATTTTTCATCTGAAAAGACCAACATTAATTCTTCATAAATAGTTATTATTTAATATACAATGTTGTGTAATGAGGAAATAATAGTTATGACCTCGGGTCAGTACCGAGTTTCATACATTTCATGATCTAAGTGCAGCGTTAACCATCACGGTCAGTGTCAAGAAGATAAATATCAAAAAAACTGTTGATACACCGTAAGGATTCAGTAAATATAGATCAGTTTTTGTGTTTGTATATGTAATAGAGTTTCAATCAATTAGGTGAGTATGGTACAAGTTTATTGTGATAGATACTGAAAATTATACTCAGAACATAGCTAACGCTCTGTTCATCGAACGGGATATCCTCTGAGAATCTGTGTTTCTCACCCCAGATGAAAATTTGCTATTTTATGGAAGCTAATCGTAAAGTAATTCAAACAATTTTCCGAGGATAAGAGGCTCTCTCGTTTTTGCAAATAATTTAGTAGAATACATTAGATGCATGCTCGTTTTCCATCTGCACAAATGCTGATGGACGAATTTGAATAACTCTACCCTGTATAGAGGGACAGATTTCAAGCTTTTAGTACTGCAGCTATGTGAAATATGGTGAACAAATAAAAATGACGTTCACGTCCACCTGTTTTCTCGCGTAAGTAATTTATTGCTGCAAACAGATTCAAGGTAGGTTTCTTCGTTTCCTAGTTATTTGGAGTGATTTAAAATTTTCGAAATCGATGGAGTGCCAATATCTCGATTGTTTTTGAAGTAATGTAAAATAGATTTTGACATTCTAGAAACCTTTTTTAACGTACAATGGAACAACGTGCGGAAATTTTCTTTTTGTCCAACAATACAATCCTGCGTTTTCAACTCAACTCATTTTTTCCTTTTCGAAAATGAGTCACAGTACAACCTCTCTAATCCGAACAACGAAACTTTGAAATCACCCAACTCTTTAATCTGCACAATTTATTTTTTACCTCTATAATCCGAACGCCGAATACTCGCTTCACTTGTGCAGATTAGATTCTCTTCTCACATTCAGCGTCTGATCCATACTAATCATGTCGCGTCGACATAAAACGTTGACATTGCAGCAAAATGTGAAATTTTGAAAGAATTAGATAATAGAAAAAGTGTTTCTGAATTGGCCAAAATACACTCAATTGCAAAATCTATTGTATGCGATACAAGGAGAATAAGAAAATCAATTGAGAATTTCATATTTTCTTCCGATTCTGGTCCTGGGAAACGGCGTACGCTCAGAACTAGTGAAAATCCGAATGTTGAAAATGCTCTATACACTTGGTTCTAACAAGAATGATCTCGACATACACCTTTATCTAGTGATCTAATGTGAGAAAGCAAGATTTTTTACACCAGTATAACAGGTAGAGATGATTTCATGGAAACTCAAGGATGGTTGGAAAAATTCAAAAAAATACATGGAATTCGACATACTACCATATCAGGAGAGAACTTGTCCTCAGACGTTAGCGCGGTAGAACGATTTAAAAATAACTTTATTCAAAAAATACGGGAGATGGATCTAGTGTCAGATCAAGTTTACAACGCAGATGAAAATGGGTTCTTCCAAATAAAATACTAGCCCATGCTACTGAAAATTCAGCTCCAGGCCGGGAGATGAGTGAGGACCGTATTACAATCATGCCATGCTCTAATGCATCAGTATCTCTTAAAATGAAATTGTTGGTCATCGTAAAAGCCAACAAAACCGTGAGCATTGAGCATTCAAGAACTGCTCCAATTTGCCTGTTTATTATAAAGGTCGATAAAAAGGGGTGGGTAACTAGAGGTTTTTTTTATGAACGGTCCCACAAACAATTTGTTCCTGATGTTAAAAACAAAATGAACGAGCTGAAATTGCCACAGAATGCTCTGCTCTCATTAAATAATGTTCCCTGAGAAGAGGAATTAATCAGTGAGGACCAAAAAATTCAGGTCATGTTTCTACCTACTAATTGTACTCCATTATTACAACCAATGGATCACCATGTAATACAGAATGTGAAATTGCATTATCAAAAATCTTTGCTACTGAATATTTTGGGACAAGAAGACAATAACGTTTCGCAGTTACTGAAGCAATTGGACCTCAAACATGTGGTGTTTTTTCTTGGAAGGGCCTAGTCATCATTGTCCCAAGAGTTAATCCAGAAATCATGGAAGAATTTATGGCCCACAAAAGATGATGATTAGGATGCAGGTGACCTTTCGCCTCTTTCAGGGTTGAGAGAAAAAATTTTACTAGAGAAAGGAGAGAAAATCGTGATCAACGCATGATGACAGATGTTCTAACAAATGTATCTGGTCAAGAATTAACAACTGAAGGCATTGAAGAATGGGTTGGAGGAGATATTGAGAATTATCTCTCTGAAGCTGAAATAATCAACAATATAGAAACTGACGAGGATATAGAAGAACTTGAAGAAGGCGATGTCAACATGAATTCAGTGAAACATAAAGAAGCTCTCTTGTGTTTCAACAAATGTTTGGAATGGTGCACAGAAAATGATATCCCTCAGCACAAACTGTCTTGGAGTCTTGGTTTTTGTTTAACAGATCCCAAGTAGCACTGTGGAACCTAAATCTTCAATGTCGAAAATTTTAATGTAATAAAGTTTATTCTTGCGATGAACACCAAGAACACCAATGGCAAAAGCGACCTACAAATATAACTTTTTTCTTCGTTGTAGCAGAATATACCACATGTATAATAAAAAACAGGTACTGTGTTTTAAGGAATTTTACTTAGAAATTGCGGTTCGTAACGAGTTTCACTACACCGTAGCCTCTTCAGACGAATGAATATACAGAAAAAATATAAATGTTCTTGAGTAATTAAAAGTTTATTGGGTTGCTTCTTCTTAAGTGGTTATTTATGACAGGTATATCCAATAAAATTGAGGAAAAGATTGCTCCCCGAAGAGATTCAATAGAGGTGAAGGGCTTAAATCGACTCGTTCATTGATGAGTCTACCTGAGTGTTTGTATTTATTGATTTCTAAAGTTTCCCAAAGATCTACCTTCCAATATTTATTATCTGTATGCAAAATTTCAAACTGTGGGTCGAAAGAATGATTATTTTCTAAGAGATGATTCGCGTAATTTGAATCTGATTTTTTATTAGAAAAACTGCGTTTATGTTCCGATATTCTAATATCAAAATTTCTATGTGTTCTACCAATGTAGAAATTATCACAGTCATTGCAATTCAATCTATAAACACCTGATTCATTGTTTCTACCTGGTTTGGTTTATTATTTTTTATATATTCGCCTGAATTATTATTAGTTTGGAAAGCTTTGTTGAAATTATTGCTACTTAAGAATGATTTCAGTTTCTCACTTGTATTGCCAACGTAGGTTAAGGTGTTGAATTTTTGTTTCAATTAATCGACAGGGTGAACTTCATTCAATGCGATTCTTCTTTGTTTCTTATTTAAAATATTATTTATTAGTTTGGGATTGTAACCATTATTTTTGGCTATTTGTTTAATCAAATTTAGTTCTTTGTTGAAATTTTCTGGTGATAACGGGATGTTACCCAATCTATGAATAAAACTATTGAATGCTGACATTTTATGTTGATATGGATGACACGACGAGTTATGTGTTATAATATCTGTATGTGACGGCTTATGGTAAATTTCGAAAACATGTTTTCCATTTTCATTCGAAATTGTTACGTCTAAGAAATTTATCGAATTATTGCTTTCTATTATGGTTGTGAATGCAATTTTTGGATGTAATGAATTTATATGATTTTCGGAAATTTTCAACTGTCTATCTGTTCCTGTGAAGCAAATAATGATATCGTCTACATAGCAATACCAGTATAAACAATATTTACTGAGTGGATGATTATGAATTAATTTCTCTAAGTTATTCATGAATATTTCTGCTAACAAAGGACTTAACGGATTTCCCATAATCAAGCCGTCTTCGATAGTATAATATTTGTTATTGAAATGGAAATAATTTTGATCTAAAAAATTTGTAATAATGCAAGAATATCTGATTTAATGATAGTATTGACATGATTCTTTTCTAAAATTCTTCAACTAAGTAATACGTATCTTTCGGAGGAATGTTGGGAAATAGATTCTTAACATCGAAAGAAATGAGTTCGGAATTAGGTGGTATAATGGTATCTTTGATATTGGCAATAAGTTCGTATGAATTTTTGACCGAAAATTTAGATTTAAAATTGCAATGTTTTATTAGCAAGTTGTTGAGGAATTTTGAAAGTTTGAACGAAGGTGCCGTTACATAAGAAACAATCCAGTTTCCTTGTAACGTCGGTAGATTCGATGGATTACCGACGTCGAGACACCCAACATGGTACCGACTGAGCGGTAGGTGCGCCCTTCCTCGATCAATGTAACTGCCCTTGCTACTGAGGTTGGTGGTAAATCTCTCATTCTGAATGAAAAATACCGTTTCGAATCGTAAACAGTAAAAGAATCACAAAACACCGCAACCGATCGAATTTGTTTCATCAAAGAATGGAAAACTCTCATTCTTTAAATAAGTGCAAATGTGGTCATATACAGAAAAACGAGTGTTGTATTTCATATTTGATAAAAAAAGGTGTGCACATGTGTAAATGATAAGTTTTATCAATGGTCCTAGAATTCGGTTGTGTATTTTAATACCTACCGACTGTTATCTCCTATGAATTCCTAATTTTTACCAAATTAACCAAATTGTCATCAATAACTAATGCAATTCGAACATAAAAATCGCAAACGACAATTTCGACAGGCCTGAATGATAATAAGAAAATTCCATATTGATAGACGAATTTTAGTGACAATTTCTAGATTCAAAGGAATTTCTCCAAAATGGTGATTTTCCACTTAAAATTAAATACATTTTGCAAAAATAGGGATAAACGCATGAAACAAGAAGGGCGTTACTGTAGGAAGATGTGTCTTAACAGACCATGATATTGTACGTTTCAACTCGGACCACGAAATTCCACAAGGTGTTACGAATTTTTGACAAAAAAAACACTTTTAGTTTTGCCCCCGTATAAAAGTTTCTTCAATTTTTTTTTGTTTTCTCTTATAATGTCTACAAAGAGTCGATCTATAACTTGCCGAACAAATCATCTGAATCGGTTGAGAATTAGGAAAAATATCGAATTTCGAATTTGGTTAAATTTTCGAGTGTTCCGCTAATTTTGCCTCCGAGTGTACGTTGGAGATGCAAAATTTTTGTTCATAAAAATATCATGTCTTAATTCCATTATTGTTAATTTTCGACATTGCAAATTAATGAATTCAGTTTTGAGTATGAATCAATACACTCAAAGTGAAAAAGTCGATATGCTCCCTATTTGTGGAGTGTGCAAGCAAAATATCCTTCAAGATGAATAATTATACAGAGAGCGTTATCGGGAAAGACTTCATCCGAATATAACCTATCTCTCTGAAGTTGAACAAATATTTCGTGAGGTGCAACCTGCTCAAGAGAAAGATTTCCTAATCGACGAAGATACCAAAATAGACGTATTGACATTTGTAGATATTAATCCAACCACATTTACAAGGGAAACTGCCGTGGAGCTCAGTACCTTAGAAAAAAGGAGGATGATCCACAATATCCCAAAAAGATTGTATTCAGTGACGAATCACGTTTCACAAACCATGAGATGTTTAATGGGCAAAATACCAGGTACTGGTCGCAACAAAATGAGCACAGATAAAGTTGAGTTCAATGTCTGGATGGGGATGATGGGAAGATATTTAATAGGGCCTCTAATTTTGAAGGTTCATTGACAGGGGAGAAATATTTGGAATTTGTGAGGACCCAAATGAAACATGACTTGAACGGGTTGCCATTAGCTGTCGTGGATGAAATATAATGTCAACAAGATGGTGCACAACCTCACAACACAAGGAAGGTCTCGCGGTATCTCAATGAATTTTTTCCCGAAAATGGATAGGTACAAGTGGTCCCAAAAGATGATCAGCTAGATTGCCAGATTTGAGTCCACTAGATTTCTTCCTGTGGGGCCATTTGAAGAATGTATGAAAACAAATATAATACTCGATTCTGCCAATTTTCACAAACAACTCACTCAAACTACTATTCCATAACAACTGCGCTTGAAAAATGGCTGAAACTTTGGTCAACAGATGAGAAATGAATATTCACTAGCTTTAATTTTCGAGTACTGTCATTTTCACGTAGAGCTCGAAAACTTCTCAAACCATCCTGTTTCATTACATATAAGGATCTGTTTTTACGACTGAATTTATCTGGAAAATCTAGGATTGTGATCAGGGCTCAGTTTTCTTTTTATGCAATCTCACTGAAACCCTCTTCAGAAAGTGTTTCCGTCAAATTCTCATGCACTTTTTTCCTCATTTTCTTGTGAAAACATTGATTTTCCCTAATAGGTTCAAAGAATATCCAATTCACAATAACTAAAGAAAATGTAGCAAGAAATACATGACCTACCCTACCTTCAGCCGATCCCGCAGTTATTCTTGTCATCTGCCCATCCTTTTACGAACAGCAAGACAATGTAACGGTATATAACTCATTATTTACATAAAATACCACTTAGTTGTTTAGCTGTGACATATAAGCGCGACTAGCATAGTAAAATAGCAAGAGCAAACCTTGAATACGATGTAAATATTCTGAAATGATCGAATATCGTCCGAGAAGAATACCAGTAATATAATTGTCCATGACAAAGATTTCTGACATTCGTTTTGAAAGTTCACGGCAAACTAATTTCGCATTACATAATGGAACTTTATTAATAATCTATAAGACATATCAGATTGGGTTCGATTTGTGTTTGAATTGATTGAAAGCACATGAAACAAGCTGATATAAAGGGAATTGCCATGTTCTAAGTAAAAATAGTTTCACAAATACAAATAAACGATGATTTCTACTAAATATATTATTAAATGCTCGACGCGTTTCGATACACAGTATCTTCATCAAGAGCGAATGAATACTACAAATATATCTTACTCACAAATTTTTATATATACTAATGACGGAATCCACTCAGAGTTATCCGTACTTGAACTAATGTTTAGGAAATAAATTTAATAAGGGTTAGTTATTTATGTCTACATGATCATTATGAATTTCCGGTGAATACCTTAATCTGTTAATTTCAAGTACTTCCAGAAGGTTGAGTTTTATACCTCTATTCTCAGAATGTAGGATTGTAAATTCTGAATTGAAAGAGTGACCATTTTCTCTAAGATGATTTGAATAATTTGAATCTGTTTTTGCATTGATGAAAGTGCGTTTATGTTCAGAGATTCTAACATTAAAATTTCTTCCTGTTCTACCTATATAAAAACAATTGCAATTTGCACAATCCAATCTATGAACACCTGATTCATTTTTTTATTAATTGGTGATTTATAATTCCTGAAAAATGAACCTAAGATTGTTGATGCTTTGAACGATATATTTAAATTTGAATTTTCAAGTAGATAATTATTACTAATATTGCCTATATATATTAAACTATTATTTCTCGTCTTGGTTTTCACCGATTGGATATATATTTTGTAAAGCTAATTTTGGTTTTTCTTATGTAATAGCTGCTAACTAAATTTGCATCAAAACCATTATTTATTGCGATCTTTTTATCAAATTCAATTCTTTGAAATAATTATCACTAGAGATCGGTGTGTTCAAGAGACTATGTATATAGCTGTTAATTGCTAACAATGTTAGTAAGGATGTGCCGATGTATAATGAATTGTGATATCTGCATGAGAAGGCTTATGATGAATTGAAAACTGGTGTTTATTACTTGATCTTGTTATTGTTAGGTATAGGAAATTGATCGAATTGTTCTGTTCAATTTCAGAAGTCAATGTTATTTTTGGGTGCAGTTTGTTGATGAAATTTTCGAATACAGTGAACTGTCTGTTTGTTCCTGTGAAACAAATAATAATGTCATCGACATTTCGATACCAATATAGGAAATGTTTACTAGGCGGGTGTTTATAAATGTTTTTTCTGTGTTATCCATGAATATTTCTGCTAAAAGAGGGCTTAAAGGGTTTCTCATCATAAATCCCCATCACTTTTATAAAAACAATCGTTGAATAAAAATAATTTTGCGATATGCAAACATCTGATAAAGCCATAATAACGTATTTAATTCGTGGATTCGTCATATTTTGTGTTCATGTGTTAACAAATTATTGATTATATTATACGGATCTTTCGGTGGAATACTTGGAAACTAATTCCTGTTTTCAAAAGAGACTAACTTTGCATAAGAAGTAGAATTATATGAGAAAATAGAAAATATTGTCATTCCAAGTAATGCAAAGTTAGTCTCTTTTGATTTCGAGAATTTGTTTCCAAGTATTCCACCGATAGATCCGTATAATACAATCAATAATTTTTTAACACAAAATATGACAAATCCACATCTGCATTGGTCAGAAGGCACTGGGGTTTTTTATTATGTACTTCAGATGGGCTCTTGTCGGTAACACCTGGTCCTGAACTGCAAGCATTCTGCCTTCAGTTTCGGGAAATAAATATCCGGCTTCAAGAAAATTCAAGGACTCAGATCTGTCAGAACTTTCGTCATCCAGGTTATCAGGGTATTTACAGTGCATTTGGACATCCATTCTCGCTTCAACCGTGCCTGCACATCGACTTTTCCCTCTATATACGATTCTGGCAGCCACAGGGGGAGAAGTCCGAGTCATTTCTTCGTACCGCCAGATGAAGAGCTAATTTCCATGTCTCGAAGTACTACTTCAGGCTGTTAACCATCTCGTCGTGAGTTGCCTTGAGCTGTAGGAGGCCTGTTCCTCCTGCACGCCTCTCGATATACAAGCGGTTGACCGATGACTGAGGGTGATGCATCCCGAATTTCGTCAGCATAGTCTTGAGTTTGGTGTCCATTGCCCTGAGATCAGTGGTGAACCATCTTAGAACCCCAAATGTTTAGGCTATGTATGTCAACGCCCAAGAATTGATTGCTGAAAACATGGTCTTGAAATGAAGTTTACTCTTGAACACCAGCATGAAAGAGTTTTTCTTTTTATGCTTCTGCTACCGGGATGGGGTCACACACACGATGGAAATACTAATGGTCAACACAAACACTCTTTGTAAACGTAGAATTAAAATGAAATAAAAACACGTGGTTCGTTGGTAAACAACGGCGGTTTGGCAATATGGCGTGGGTACGGAGAGCCAGCTCGTGGCAACGCGTGCTGCAGCCGGTTTTCTAAGACAGTGTGAATTCGAAGAGGTCGTTGAAGAGAAAAAGTCGGTAGTCTCCGATGCACGGATTCTTAAACCCTCGGTCCAGGTAGGCCCAGAGTACGTTCTGTGCTCAGCCCTGTTGAAGGGCCTACTAGGCGATCTGTGATTAGGGAAACGTGGTTAACACGGTAACACGCTTATTCGGAGGGGCCTAGAGCGATCTATGGTTAGATACCGAAGTGGACATGATAACATATATATATATATATATATATATATATATATATATATATATATATATATATATATATATATATATATATATATATATATATATATATATATATATATATATATATATATATATATATATATATATATATATATATATATATATATATATATATATATATATATATATATATATATATATATATATATAGGGGTTTCACCCCGACGAGTTGCCCATATATTTCTTCATGCAATCAAACTGATTTCATGAAAAATATAAATCCACCACCCGGTAATTAATACCATTGCCAGGCAATGATTAAAATCAAAACATATCCTGGAATAATTATATATTAGGATAACGTTAAATGTTATGAGAATATATCAATCTACCAAAATATATACATAGTATAGCATCATCAGACAATGATATCAATGTACCAACGAGTAGTGTCACAGGTTTTCTCCCCGGAAAGATCCAGTGTACGGACCTTAGTCAAGTAACACTGAATGTTACTCATAAATAGTTTCCTTTGTGTGAAGTGGTGAATGATCGAATAGAATACTGCTCTGAATATAAATATGACAAAATTGTCAGTTAATTATATTACATTTATTTAAACAAATGAATAAAATATGAAATGAGATTCTGAGCAGTATAAACTAAAGAGAAAACCAATGACTCTACCTCATTATTTTCTTTGGAAAGAAACCTACGAAGAACATTACAAAATTTGATGACTGTGTTCTTTTGTAACTGTTCAAACAAATTTTTCTTCAGACCCAAAATCTCAATACTTTTGTGAAGATTTCTAGGAATAACACCTGTTGTGGAAATAATAATCGGTAGAATAAAAATTATTTTCATTTTCCACATTTTTAATCTCTTCGCCAAGCATCATATTTTTAGAAATTTTCTCATTGTATTTATTTTGTATATTATGTGTGTAGGGTATAGCAATATCAATTATATATGTTATTTGATTCTGTTTATCATTAAGAACGATATCTGGTCTATTGTGTTTTACAGCTCTGTTGCAAAGAATTGTTTTATCAAAATAAAGTTTATATTTGTCATTTTCACAAATAATCTCAGGTTCATATTTGTAAATTTTTTTCATTTTGGGAATTATGTCATGTTTAATTCCTAGATTAAAATGAATAATATTAGCGACGGCATTATGTCTTTCTAAATATTCTGTTGAAGCAAGGACTGAGCAAGATGATAATATATGAAAAACTGTTTCTGAAGAACAGAAACATCTACGGCAAGAATCATCTATATTTTGTTTGATGATGTGTTTTCTATAATTCCTCGTGAAAACAACCTGATCCTGGATCGCAATTGCCAAACCTTCTGTTTCAGCAAACAATTCTCCAGAAACTAACCACTTATTCGATGCGATTTCATCAATATAATCATTTTTCAATTCTTTAGGGTGCTTTCCGTGTAATTCCTTCTGCATCCAACTTTCTCTTTTAGAATTATCATCAAATATATCAAAATCTACCTTTTGCATTGTCAAGTTAAGAGGTGTAAGATTATAATCTGAAGTAACAACAATATCATGTAATTTAGACGTTCTCTGTTTATCATGAAGATGGAAACGTAGATGAAAAATCTGTTTACTATGAAGATTATTCAAATCAGTTAATCCACGACCTCCAAGATGTCTAGGTAGTGTAACTCTCTGAACAGCTGACTTTGGGTGGTGCTTATGATATTTACAAAGCATTTTCCTCGTTTGACATTGTAATTCATTTAGATTAGTTTTAGACCATTTAATAATTCCAAAAGAAGATGTAAGAATAGGAACAGCAAATGAGTTAATAGCTCTGAAAAGGTTTTTACTAGTTAAATGACTCTTGATGATAATTCATCATTGTCTATTGTAATATGAACTTCTGATATTTTCCTTAGTGCTGCTATGGTTAATTGTCTTCTCTTGACAAAATCCAAGATATTTATATGTATCTCCTTGATGCATTGGCTCGATTTCGATATTGGAAATCTTTATATGATCAGAGGTGATCTTTCCTTTTTCAATAGAAAGATTTTTACATTTTGGAAGCCCAAATTTCATATGAATATCATTGAAATAGTTGAAATTAATCTCAAGTAGACTTTTAAATGAGATCTGGTTCCGGCATATAATTTAATATCATTTAAATAAATTAAGTGACTTGATTTGAATTCAGTTGATAGACTCTTTATTTTGAAGCCGAAACTAGTAGCATTTAATTCATGAGACAATGGATTAAGGCTAAGACAAAACCAAAGAGCACTTAAAGAATCACCTTGAAAAATGCCTCTTTTGATTGGAATTACTTCGGATTTTAACGATTGTTTTGAAATATTTAAATGAAGATTGGTTCTCCAATTTTTCCTTACAAATTCAAGAAAGAAACGAAGTGTCTTATCAATTTTATAAATTTCCAAAATTTCTTGAAGCCATAAATGAGGAGAACTATCAAAAGCCTTTTGGTAATCAATGAAGGCTGTATGAATATTTCTCTTCTTAGTTTGAGCTTGATTCAAAGCAACAGAAATCAATTACAAGTTGATTTTTAGTACCAAGGTGTTTTTTATTATTATTATTATAATTCTCCAAATGTGCAGAAATTTTTGGGTAATACATGCAGTTAGAATTTTAAATATTGTTGGAAGGCAAGTAATTAGTCTATATTGAGACGGATCAATAGAATTAGCACTTTTCGTTTTTAAATAAGTAATTCCTTGTGTGAAAAATTAAGAAGTAGCTGAGTGGTTCTTTATTATGAATGAAAATATTCAGCCAATTTTTCATGAACATCTTCCGTGAAGTATCTGCTTCAGCAACTTATCTTTGAAGCCAGCGTTGGATATCGAGCGCATATTATATATATATATATATATATATATATATATATATATATATATATATATATATATATATATATACGCTGGCTTCCCAGAAGATAAGTTGCTGACCGTTCTCTGTTCTACAGATACTTCCACGGAAGATGTTCCAAGGTACTGGAAGACCTTGTTCGGGGAAAACTCATGTTTTGCCGCAACACTAAGCTGCAAGAGTTCTCATCTCATGGCAGCGCATTTAGCGTCTCCTTCGAACTTCTCTCTATAAGAATTCCTTCGTTCACAGGGAGGGGGGTGAGCTGTGGAACTCGCTTCCGTCCAAGATCCTTCCAGCATCCTACAATTCGGCCCTCTTCAAGAAGCGAGTAAACAGACACCTCAATTCCTCCCAGGCCACTCATGTGGTCCAACAGATTCGCCTTTTCCAGGGAAACGCGAATAAAAAAAATGAACGAACCTCATTCATATAACGTGTAGCTTCTGCATGTATTCATTCATAAAGGAAATGGTCCAAAGTTACAAATCATAAAATTCGTAGTACCGGACTCATTAATTTGAAGTAAAAGTATATATTTCGTTTCATTCAATGACCCCATGACGCAAATTATGAGAAAGAAAAACTTTATTGAATTTTTTTCGGTTATCACTCACTTACCTTCAATATAGCAGCACCACAGGCGGCACCCACGCACTGAACCACAATGAACAAGATTGCTCTGACTAGTTTAATATCTCCAGTGACGAAAAAACTCAAGGTGACTGCTGGATTCAGGTGACCTCCGCTAATGTGGCAAATTGTCTGGAATAGAAAAATATCGAATTAATTTTAATTGTGAAACACTTAACTATTTGCTCGATCGAACTATTTTGACGTCTAAGGAACATGTTTCAAACTAACAAGGTAGTGTCGAAATGGCGTATGAGATAATTTAAAATGAAATTCTTTAAATACTTATAGTAAGAATTGAGCATTTCATGTGAAGCAACAATGGAAACAATGTAAGGTTATGGAATTCAGCTATATTAGGCATACAGTACAACTTCACTAGTCTGGACTATCGAAATGCCCGAATTTCTGAAGTGACTTGAATTTGTTTCATTTTCAAAATAGAAACAACCCGAAATCTGTTAAAGACGAGTTTATTATAAGAATATCGAAAAGTTCAACAAAAGAAAATTTCTGTTATAAAACAGAATCAAATTATAGAATATCCATTGATTATAATCTTTCCTCATAGAAAATATAGAACTTAAATATAAGCTAGTGTACATAAACCACATGGTATCCCTTATGAAGTTTAAAATGTACATCGATTTTACTCTGAACCTTTCTGGATTCTGCCATCTGAACTGATTTTTCCTTGAGCCTTTTCAGGAGCAATACGTCTTCCATAGGAAGATTGTTCTGTTTGGCCCAACTGATAATTAGGGGGAACGCATTGACAGTATCTGCATGTTTCACTTTTACCATTTTATTTAAACCATTCTCTGAGTGCGGAGATTCCTCTACGTGATATCCATTACATGCACGGTCTGGCTGACGGAAATACAACAGAAGCTAGGCGATTATATCAGGTGCGCTTTCTAAATTGAGTAACACCAGACAGGCGAACATTTTCAAATATCCACAGAAGGTTGGGAGAAACTGGTACTTTCACTGAAAATAATCATTTAAAAAGTGCAACTCAAACTATGAGATCTCCAGATATTGAAGATTAGTTTTGAATTGTATTGATTCGAATCCTAATGTGAGTACAAGAAAAATTGAAAATCAGTTAAATATTTCACATGTTCTAGTTTGGAGCATTCTCTACGACTTTATTGTACCCGTTTCATATTCAACGCGTCCAGACTGTACTTCTTCGAGATTTTCCTTCAAGACAAAAAATTAGAAAAATGCTCATTTGATAGTAGAATAATGTTCACAGACGAAGCTATTTTTTCGAGAACTGCTATCACAAATTTTCACAATAATCGTTATAGGGCTGAGAAAAACCCCCATTCGATTGAAGAATCAAGAAAAATTATCACTGAATGCTGCAGAAGTATTGAATTCAGTTGTGCATTCTAATTTTGATGATGACACTATAAAAAGTATTATGTCTCGTTGGATAATGCAGTCCGTATTTCTTACTATATAAATGAAAACCAAAAACAATAAGAAATTACAAACTTTTTGCACTAGATATTCGTTGTTAGTTATATAGACAGCTACATTAAGTACGCGCACATTATTCAATAAATATTTTGATTTAAATGTAAAATCGTTTTAATGTATGAAAATGTTGCATGTTTGATAATAATATGTTATACAGGGTGCTTCAACGAAACTTAAACAGAGGCTATATCTACTAAGATATTCATTTCTGATCAAAATGCAAAAACAGGCCAATTTTTGTTTCAAGGGGGACATCTTTTGAGGAACAATACTTGCTGAATACTGAAATATCAACCCCCTAAGCGGGGGTTGCAATCCTTGAACATATTGGGTCGAGTGATGACTCAAAAGTAAGGTGGTATCTTTGTCTACATTGTCTTGAACGAATTTCCATTTTCGATTGAAAACTGTAAAAGATACAGGGTGAGAAACTGAAAGATAGGGAAGACTATTTCCCTGAGACTATTCAAGTTTCAGTGAGGTAAAATGGAACAGATCCATGCTGATAAACGGAAATCATCATCAAGTACCATCCTCATCTCGAATTTTAACCCCTGGAGCAGGGGTGACAACCCTTGAAATTTGGAAGAGGGTAGATGGGTCGAGTGATAACTCAAGAGAAAGGTATTATCTTTGTCTGCATTTCCGTGAAAGAATTTTCATTTTTGATTGAAAACTGTAGACGATACAGAGTGAGCCACTGAAAAATAGAGAAGACTATCGCCCCAAGACTATTGGAGTATTAGTGCGAAAAACTGGAATAGATTCATTTAGATCAAAGATGATCTGAATTGAATCTGTTTCATTTTTTGCACTAATACTTGAAAAGCTCAGGTCGATAGATAGTCTCCTCTATTTTTCAGTAGTTCACTCTGTATCTTCTAAAGTTTTCAATCAAAAATGAAAATTCTTTCACGGGAATGCAGACAAAAATAATACCTTTTTTTCGAGCTATCACTCGACCCATCTACCCTCTTCCAAATTTCCAAGGGTGGTCACTCCTGCTATAGGGGTTGAAATTCGAGAAGAGGATGGTACTTGATGAATACTGCCATTGATCAGCATGGATCTGTTCCATTTTACCTCACTGAACCGTGAATAGTCTCAAGGAAAATGACTATCTTTCAGTTGCTCACCCTGAATCTTTTACAGTTTCAAATTAAAAATGGAAATTCGTTCAAGGAAATGTAGACAAAGATACCACCTTTCTTTTGAGTCATCACTCGACCCATCTTCCCCATTCAAAATGTTCAAGGATTGCAACACCCGCTTAGGGGGTTGATATTTCAGACAACTTTTGTACCCCAAAAGATGTCCCCCTTGAAACAAAAATTGACTTGTTTTTTAGCGTTTTGATCAGAAATGAATATCTTGGTAGATATAGCCTCTGTTTAGTTTTGATTGACGCACCCTGTATATGTAATAATTTAAAACGAATAAAAATTTTGAAAAACTGTTGTTTTTGTACAACTTCCGGTTAGTACGACCTCACCGGTCTCTTGGCCGTCGTTATAACCAGATTCTACTGTATATTCAAAAAAGTATATCAATTGTCTTCAAACAAGTAACGACCTTTTCAAACAAATTATTGATAAATATTATTTCAATATTGTTGAAAAATTTCCTGAATGCAGTTGATTCAAGAATTATTCAGAGATATATTCTTATCTAACATATTTCAAGTTAGAAATCCATTTATAAATTTTTTGTTGATATAAGTCTTCAAAAATATATGGATAAGATAACTCAACGAATATGTGTTTCAGTCTCTGATGGCATCCAACACGAACAGCTAAAATGGAAGATAATGAAAGCTATTTGATAACATTCGGTTGGGTGATTGTCGGCAGTTTACTGGTGTATGTTTTGAAAAAGTGCCTTGAAGAATGGAGGAAAATAAAAATGGCTTACAAATTCAACGGACCAGAAGATATGTCTTTCCTGTTTGGACATATGAATCTGTTTATTTTACCATCAGGTATATATAATTCACTATTATTACCATCATATCTGGAGTCGCGGTAATCCCTCTGCCAATAGTGCGTTTTCCCGTGTAACTTTATCTACAATAATACAAGGTGTCCGCGCTAAACGGGCCATTTGGAATTATAGTATCATCCTCTTACCCTAAAAATATTGACTCAGATCTGAGTCAAATTATAACATTCATTTGGTCCAACGAGAAGGGTGTTATTTTCAAAGGTAAATTACTTTCCGATGCTATTTTATATACAAGGTAATCAAAAGTCAATTAACTCGGAAAAACAAAATTGTCAAAAAAACGTACCTATTTTTTGAAACTCATAGAACCCTATGTTGAATTTTTTCGCAAATCTGTTTTTTTTCGACGAATTTGCTTTCTCAAACGCCGAATAACGCTCAGGTAATATTCTTTATCTACCGTCTGACCTTCTGATGAGAGTTGAAAGTAAACAACATCGCGATAATAAAAGAAAACAGTCAATTTTACCTTGACCTTTGATCGACTTTGACGTGGTTCTGTCAGTTTCAGTACAGTTGGAAAGCGCCATTTCGTTTACTGGTTTGTATAATTATTTATTATCGTGGACGTATGCACTATCTCAGCTGTTAGCTGGATATAATTTACCTTTCGCAGATTCAGCAATCAAAGGGAATAGGCTCGATTACAATATACTCGACATAAATTTCCTAACTATCCTACATGTATTAAGAATTACAGCTTTTCGCATTTCCATATAGGTTTTCTTATGCAATTCTAATTTTTTAAGGCTATCATGCAAGGTTTTGAGTATTAACCCAGTCGACGATACGATGACAGGAACAATATCTATTTTCTCGAGGTGCCACATATGCTTGATCTCGATAGCAAGGTTATTTGGACTTTTTCTCCTAGAACTTGTTCAGCACGTTGTTATTATTCGGTATGGCGACATCCAACAGCATTACTATTCTGGCTCTCTTATCATACAACACCATGTCTGGCCTATTATTCGTCAGTATTCTGTCAGTAGTAATAAGCCTTTCGTAGTATAATCTGATAGAGTCATTTTCCAATACGGGCGTCGGTTGATACTTGTAATACGGCTGGAAGGTATTCAGAAGTCCGTACTTGTGTGCAAGTTTTTGATGGATAATGTTGCACACTTGCCTCTGAAGATAGTCAGTATTGGCCACATGTTCGCATCCAGACGTAATATGCTGTTTAGTCTCCGATCTTATATGGCGTTTTCTGCATATATCTGTTTGTAATGTTCCGTCCTTCATAATAAATTTTTTGTAGTTGTTTGTAGCGATCACTTGGTCTTGGATGGCCATAAGGAATCCTTCTGTTTCCGCGAATAATTCTCCTTTCATCAACCATTTGTTGGAGGCTTCTTTGTCGATGTATGGTTGATTAATCTCATGGTTAGGTCGTCCATGCAATTCCTTTCTTGACCATTCCTCTTGTTTTTCAGTATCTGATAGGTATGGTAGATTCAGCAGGTCATCTCTGGTAGCAAGATTTAGAGGTGTATATCCCTTATCAGCCAACGATACCACTCTATGGAGGTCAGAAGTGAGAGCTTTTTCAGAGAAGAATTCTCTGAGATTTTTCATCTGTTCGGTGTGTAAATTGACAACATCTATCAATCCAGGTCCTCATTCTTTCCGCTTCGAAGTTGTTCGTATCACAGTCGATTTTGGATGTTGATTGTTGTACTTTGTCAGCAACGTTCGGGTCTGCCTTTGAATATCATCCAGTTCTGTCTTTGTCCATCTGATTATTCCAAACGAGTGAAGCAACACTGGAATGGCGTAGGTGTTAATTGCCTCGACTAGATTCCCCGAGTTCAACATTGATTTCAGCACAGTCTTCAGACGCTGACTGTATTCTGAACGAATATGTTTTGTTTTTGGTCTAGCGATCTGGCTTGTTGGTATCCTAGATATTTGTATGTTTCGCAATTCCCCATGCACTGTATAATATCACCGTTTGGAAGTTGTGTATGACATCTATGACTTTCCCTTTTTGAATGTTCAGGGTCTTACATTTTTCAATCCCGAATTTCATTTAAACATCTGCATAGAACTCACTGACAGTTTCCAGCAGATCATCCAATTGCTTTTTGTTCGAAGCATATAATTTGATGTCATCCATATACAGCATGCGGGCGATTGTATGATAGTTCCTATCTGTTTTCATCCTAAATCCGTATCCTGTTCTTTTGAGCATTGAGGACAATGGGTTCATAGCTAAGCAGAACCATAGTGGACTCAAAGAGTCTTCTTGAATAATTCCACGACTTATGGGTATCTCGTCGGTTTTAATTGACTTATGGTTCATGTTGTGTCATTGTTGTCTTCAATAATTCTACCAGGGCTGGATGAATTTTGTATATCTGCAATACTTCGACAAGCCAAGATTGTCGTTGTCACAGAATCGATGATGAGTTGTTCCTTACACCCGTGGTATTTCTTTCTGCATCATTTCTGCTCCTCAGCTAATATATTGTTGTCGCATGAGGTATATTCGATTGAGTATGCATGAGGTGAGTATTTTGTGGAGTGTTTCGCTAGGACTCCATGGAGCTTATCAAACTTCTTGTACCAGAAGTTGTGGATATTATCTATATCCGTGGCTGTCCAATTGTTGGTCGCTCTAACTACTGTTGTGATTTCTTCCTCCGTTATAGTATAAGTCCATATGTTTAATATCAAGGCGTTCTTTTTCATTCGTGATCCATTCCGCATCTTTATTGTGTTCTTTGATGTTCGACAATAGTGATGACCAATAATCGGTCACTGTGCCTCAGGTACTTCTGTTATTGTTGGTCACAGTTTTGTTATTTCCCTTATGAAAATTGGCCGCCCTTTGGAGGAACCTTCGGTTTTGGTGTTTCCTTTCAGTACACTTGATGTATCTTGAGAGCCTCTTTGCTTTTGCTTGGAGTTTCTGCTTCAAAGTGTCCATATACACGTCGATATGTTGTTTGTGATCAAGGTGTTTTGTGTTCATACCAATTTTTCTATGAATTTTACGTATAAGGGATTTCAAGAGCCTTGAGGGCTTTTTATTGTAGATGACAGTTTAGGTAAGCACCTATAAACTCACTCACAAAAAAAAATACATAATGCTAAAACTGGGAAATACATGGAGTCTGAGCGGTAGTTGCATTCTGGAGTCCTAAGCATTCTTGAAACTATTTACACTAGGGGCGTTTATTACTGAATCATGAATACTGTTCCACACACGAAACACCCGATTTGATATGAAATGCTTCCGATAAGGAAACTTGAAACTTTCTCTCGTGAGTTTCAAATTATGTCCACGTAAGCGATTATCCTGGTTAAGTTCTGAGGTCAACATCGACGAACGAGTGAAGGGCTCTATAAGTTACTATAAGATCGCCACGTAGTCGACGATCAGCGAATGAAGAAAGTTCAAGGAGTTCCAGCTTTTGGTTGTAGTTTGGTCGGGGACGTGAGACACAATATGGAATCCTCGTTGCTCTCCTCTAGATATTTTCGAAAGTTCGATATCTCGAACCAGCCAAGGGTACCTTACTGGACTTCATATTCGAAAAGTGGTCGAATTTATGTCCGATAAAGGAGAGATGAAGTGCGGAGGTCACATCCAGAAAAAAAAAAGCTGTAACACAAAGAGAAGACGCTTCGCCTTTGGTGATGTGTGCTAAATATGTTCAGACCAGGATAAATCGTGAAAATAATTACGCCCAAATCTGACTACTGCAACTAGTGATGGGTTGCCCCTCGAGAAAATAGGAATTCGTCGGATTATTTCTCCCCACTTTGAAAGATTCATTGGTAGAAGCTAGTCGTTAGGCCATCCGAAAATTCTGTTCAGGTCATCTTGAATAGTCGTAGCGTTGGTGTGAGGATTGTTAGGAAGCTTAGAGTCATCAGCGAATAAGGAACAGTCAGAAGCGACAATCGAGGGGAGGTCAGTAGTATATAAAAGAAACAGCATAGATCCAAGTACTGAGCCTTGGGGGACTCCATTGGACACATATCGTACAGATGAGAGAGAATCACCAACACGAACTCGGAAAGTTTTACCCGATAGAAAACCATCTAGCCGAGAAAGAAGACTTCCACGAATTCCTCGAAGCTCGAGCATGAGGAAAAGACTTCTATGAGGAACAAGGTCAAAGCCTCGGGAAAAATCGAGGTATATCACATCGACTAGAGTGAATTCGTCAAGCATTCTCGTCCAAGCAAATTTGTAATAACTGAGCGGCCAAGGAGGAAGCCGTTTTCAGGGATTATTTTATTCAAGAGGGCAAATTCCAGAATTTTCTCGAGAATGATATAATAGGGACGAGACTGATAGGCCGATAGTTTTCCACATTCAATTTGTCCCCTTTCTCGAAAATGGGTGAGACCAAAGCACATAACCATGCAGATGGAATAGATCCTGCAGCAAAAGATCGGGTTAAGATGACGGATAGAGGTGATGAGAGAGATGACGCACAGTTCTTAAGTATTAGAGCCAAAACTTTATCTGACTCAGGAGCCGTAGCTGCTTTAACGTAGGATACATGCTTGCCAACTATAGGAGAATGAAATTCAACATCACTCAAATCGTCCACAACTCTTGGAGTTGACATATCAGGAACTCCGTCTGGCTCAACAGTAAACGAAGAAGTGAAGAAATCTGCATAAACTTCAGCTACCTCATGAGGATTTCTACATAAATTTCCGGCAGAGTATGCCTAACTCATAAGCTGATGTCTTATCATCACTTACAATATGTATTATTAATGTGGGGTCACAATTTCTTAAGAAAAATCAGGTCTTTTGAAACTAGTCGAGCGTCAATGCGTTTCATGCCCAAACAATCATTTCAAATGATACGAATTTATTCGTGATATACAGAAAGTTCATTTTCTACTCCTCTAAAACTGCAATGAAAATTTTCAATTACCATCACTTTATTGATGTTAAATTCAGTTGAAGATAGTGATGGCCGACCAGAGCGAGGCAAATCTTCTAGCTCATCTCGGTTGCTGTTGAATGCACTGTACCACTTGTATGAACGTGTTTTTGTTAAAGTCGATCACCGTAAGCATTCTGTATCATTTTCAGCGATTCGGCACACGAAATTCCTTTCGAAATACAAAATTTGAGACACATTCTTCATTCGAAATTTCTATCGATTGTAAAAATCACATAACACACTTGTGAGATTTGACAAAATCGAAAACTGTATACAAACTGAATGACAGATCCCGTTCAAACTCCGCGTCATTATAGACAACAGTTGTTCCAATTTAGCAACAACAACAATTTTTTGAATAATCAATGCCTGGTACTTTTTCGGGTGAATGTACTTCAATATTAATTATCTTCCAATTTTTCCTAGATCAGACGAAGAAAGAGCTAAGGGTTATAGCCAGAAAATTCTATCCCCATTACCGAGTCAGGATATTGCACAGAGTAGCTGTTTTCATTTTGGCTCCTGAAGATTGTGAGGTAAAATACAAAATCTAATATTACCTAATCAAGAAAACATTCAACTAATTTCAATGCACTCATATTACCAGGTGGGCAGCAAATTTCTCAGGCTGATATACAGATGGCGTTACTAGGGTCGAATCCATATGATAGCAAGAGAACTTGCTCACAAATGAACACCTATTATTATTATTATTATTATTATTATGGTGGACTTATGCACTTTCTGGGCTGCTGCTGGATATATTTTTCCTTTCCCAGATTCAGCAATCGAAATTAATAGGCTCGATTACAATATACTTGACATAAATTTCCTAACTATCCTACATGTAAGAATTACAGCTTTTGCATTTCTATATAGTTATTTTTATTCAATTCTAATTTCTTAAGGCTATCATGCAAAGTTTTGGGTAATAACCCCGTTGAGGATATGATGACAGGAACAACGTCTATTTTATCGAGGTGCTACATCCGCTTGATTTCGATAGCAAAGTCTGTGTATCTGGACTTTTTCTCCTGGAACTTGCTCAGCACGTTGTTATTATTCCGTATGGCGACATCCACCAGCATTGCTCTTCTGGCTCTCTTATCATACATCACTATGTCCGGCCTATTATTCGTCACCATTCTGTCAGGCCTATCGTAGTATAATCTTATAGAGTCATTTTCCAATACGGGCGCCGGTTGATACTTGTAATATGGCTTGACGGTATTCATAAGTCCATACTTGTGTGCAAGTTTCTGGTGAATAAAGTTGCACACTTGATTATGCCTGTGAAGATAGTCCGTATTGGCCAGTTGTTCCCATCCGGAAGTAATATGATGTATAGTCTCCGATCTTATGTGGCATTTTCTGCACTTATCGGTTTGTAATGTTCCGTCCTTCATAATTAATTTTTTGTAGTTGTTTATAGCGATCACTTGGTCTTGAATGGCCATAAGGAATCCTTTTGTTTCAGCGAATAGTTCTCTTTTCATCAATATTTTGTAGGAAGCTTCCTTGTCGATGTGTGGTTGATTAATCTCGTGGTAATGTCGGCCATGCAATTCCTTTCTTGACTATTGCTCTTGTTTTTCAGTATCTGATAGGAACGGTAAATTCAGCAGATCATCTCTGGTAGCAAGATTTAGAGGTGTATATCCCTTATCAGCCAACGATACCACTCTATGGTGATCAGAAGTGAGAGTTTTTACAGAGAAGAATTCTCTGACATTTTTTATCTGTTCGATGTGTACATCGACAACATCTATTGATCCGCGTCCTCCTTCTTTCCGCTTGGTCTGCCTTTAAATATCATCTAATTCTGTCGTAGTCCATCTGATTATTCGAAATGAATGAAGCAACACTGGAATGGCGTAGGTGTTAATTGCCTTGACTAGATTCCCCGAGTTCAACATTGATTTCAGCACAGTCTTCAGACGCTGACTGTATTCTGAACGAATCTTCTCCTTTGACGGTTTTTGGTCTAGCATTCTGGCTTATTGATATCCTTGATATTTGTATGTTTCGAAATCCCTCATTCACTGTATAATATCACAGTTTCGAAGTTGTGTTTCAACATATATGACTTTCTCTCCTTGAATGTTCAGGGTCTTACATTTTTCAATCCCGAATTTTATATGAACATCTGCCGAGAACATACTGAAAGTTTTGAACAGACCACCCAATTGACCATTGATGTCATCCATATACAGCAAGTTGGAGATTGTATGATAGTTCCTATCTGTTTTTATCTTGAATCCTTATCCTGTTCTATTGAGCATTGAGGACAATGGGTTCATAGCTAACCAGAACCATAGTAGACTCAAAGGGTCTACTTGAAAAATTCTAAGATGTATGGGTATCTCGTCAGTTTTAATTGACTTATTGTTCATGTTGACGAGCAGAGACGTGCGCCAGTGTTGAAAATGAGTTTCATTCACCTCCTGACAATAACCTTACCGATCACTTGAATTTCTAAGGGAATTTTGCAGACATTGTGGGGGTTCAAATTGATTTCTTCTGTTATGCGACGGCTTAACTCATCTAGATTGGCAGGTCGTTCTCTATAAACTCGGAACTTCAAGTGGCCCCAGTAGAAGAAGTCCAGAGGCGATAGATCAGGTGACCGCGGGGGTCACTCGATAGGACCTCTTCTACCGATCCATCTTTCTGTAAAAACTTCATCCAGATAATTTCGAACATTCGCCGCACAGTGTGGGGGTGCTCCATCTTGTTGAAACCTTACAATATCAGCTGGGGTAAACGTATTATTCAGATTAGGAAAGAAAGCTGTTATGGATGGCACCATTCAATATCTCTCTCCATTTAAATTCCATTCTATGAAAAAATGGATCAATTATGTGGTCACTGATAATACCGGCCCAAATATTCAATTTTCTGGATGTTGTGTATGAATCTCTCTAAACTATTGTGGGTTGTCTCTCGACAACTGACTGTTCCATTCGAAAAATTTAGATTCGCCATAATCATTTCTATGATGGTCCCTGAAAATTGTACTCTACGGTCCGGATCGTGTTTGGTAAGCTCATGGATGAAATGGATTTTATATGGTTTCATTTTTTCTGTTTTCAGTATCCTACAAACTGACCTTCGAGAAATATCATGATTCAAAGCTAGTTTATTTGTAGAAACCTGAGGTGATTTTCCAAAATTGCCAGTAAAATGTCCGACTTTGTTTCTTTGTCAGTGTAGACTTAGGGCGTCCTGCTCTAGGAATATCTTTCGCTTGCCGACTTGCCTCATATCGCTGAATAGTTCTCATTTTTTGATGTTCTGGGTGAACAGTATTGAACAGCGAACTTCTTGGTAAGATCGTTGTCTGTCACCATTCGTGCATCATCAAAACCTCGATTCATTCTGCTTCACTAAGCTTGAATACCATTTTTAGGTTAGGTTAGATTATTATTGAGGTGCAAGAATCTTAACTCCAACAAATACTTGCCATTATTTGTCAACCTGTCGCATTGATTACTAATGCAAAAGTAATTTGATTTAGGTGATATAATTTTTATTATTTTATTTTCTTATGAACTCGACATTGAAAGGAAATGGTTGATTGTTTCTGAAAAAAAATTTTTCTCTGATTCTAAAAATAAATAAACCTATAGGATGTTACATTTGAAATTCACATTTTTTGGTCACACTAGCGAGCACAAAATTTCAACACCGAATTCTTTATGTTTAGCAATGCAGGAATACCAATTTTCAAAAAAAAATCGCTCAAAAATTAACTGAGATATTTAACCGTTCCGGTACTTTTGCCTAACTCTGTATACTGGGTAATCCACCACTGGCGCGGTGCTCTGTATCTCGTACACTCTCGAAGATTTCATTTTTGTTGGAACATTATTATACTCAGAAAGTAAGAATATACTCCAGCAATTTATTTTGCAGTAAACAGAATGTCCCAGTTTTCTATTAAAAAATCTTGGATGGTTTTTGGAATCAATCAGCATGTCACGTCCTCATGCCCCATCTTGGCCCCAAGGATTATCTCAACAGGCACAACAATATGGCCAAAATATACCACCAGGAGATAGCGTTGAAGCTCGGACTTCTGAAGGACAGAGTACCGAATTACAAATATACGCCTGAAACAGTCCTTGAAGATGAGGAGCACAAAGTATACTAGGATAATACTATAATCTGTGATCGGCCCATATCGCACAATAGGCCGGATATCGTTGTATTCTATAAGCAAAAGAAAAAGCTGTACTCTTGGATGTGACGATACCGGCTGATGATAATATACCGAGGGCGCATTCGGAGAAGATCGATAAGTACAGAGATCTGGCCATTGGAATGAAACAAATTCAGATTAGAGCAGTGAAAAACAATGAATGAGCCACGAGATGTTATGACAACCATATATATATATATATATATATATATATATATATATATATATATATATATATATATATATATATATATATATATATATATATTGAACAACTACATAAATTTAATTTTGCTGATGTACGAGTTCTTGCTTCTGAAAGCAACGACTTTAAAGGAAGCATTCTAGAAATGATCGAAATCCAAAACGAACCTAAGATAGTGAATTCAAGAGCTGACGTTGACGGATTTATGAATGTCTACAATATTCTGATAATTTGAATACATCCATCAATGGATTGCTGCAACCAGTTATACTCAAATATTAATTGTTATTGCCTGTTATTGTTGTCTTGCTTTGGTGTATTTGTTTTACCAGTGACAATAATGATGTAAAGAAAGAATGTAAGAATGTGTATTATGTGTTCTACTGAAATTATGATTTTTGTTTTAGTAATTCAGTAATAATTGAGCAGAGATGAATGTTTTCTGACGATGTTTATTTTTGAAGAAGGGTTAGCAAATAAAATCGACTTAATCACCATATATATATATATATATATATATATATATATATATATATATATATATATATATATATATATATATATATATATATATATATATATATATATATATATATATATATATATATATATATATATATATATATAGGGGTTTTACCCCGACGAGTTGCCCATATATCTGTTCATGCAATCAAACTGATTTCATGAAAAATATAAATCCACCTCCCGGTAATCAATACCATTGCCAGGCAATGATTATAATCAAAACATATCCTGGAGTAATTATATATTAGGATAACGTTAAATGTTATGAGAATATATCAATCTACCAGAATATATACATACTATAGCATCATCAGACAATGATATCAATGTACCAACGAGTAGTGTCAGAGGCTTTCTCCCGGAAAAATCCAGTGTACGGACCTTAGTCAAGTAACACTGAATGTTACTCATTAATAGTTTCCTTTGTGTGAAGTGGTGAACGATCGAATAGAATACTGCTCTGAATATAAATATGACAAAATTGTCAGTTAATTATATAACATTTATATAAACAAAGAAAAATAAAATATGAAATGAGATTCTGAGCAGTATAAACTAAAGAAAACCTATGACTCTACCTCATTATTATTTTCGGAAAGAAACCTACGAAGAATATTACAAGATTTGATGACTGTTATCTTTTGTAACTGTTCAAACAAATTTTTCTTCAGACTCAAAATCTCAATACTTTTGTGAAGATTTCTAGGAATAACGCCTGTTGTAGAAATAATAATCAGTAGAACAAATATTTTCTTCATTTTCCACATTTTTTAATCTCGTCGCCACGCATCATATATTTAGAAATTTTTTCATTGTATTTATTTTGTATATTATGTGTGTCGGGTATAGCAATATCAATTATATATGTTATTTGATTCTGTTTATCATTGAGAACGATATCTGGTCTATTATGTTTCACAGCTCTGTTGCAAAGAATTGTTTTATCAAAATAAAGTTTATATTTGTCATTTTCACAAATAATCTCAGGTTCATATTTGTATAAATTTTTATCTTTTATATATAATTAGGTCATGTTTAATTCCTAGATTAAAGTGAATAATATTAGCGACGGCATTATGTCTTTCTAAATAATCTATTGAAGCAAGGACTGAGCAAGATGATAAAAATATTAATTGTTATTGAAGAACAGTTACATCTACGGCTTGCTTTGGTGTATTTGTTTTACCAGTGACAATAATGATGTAAAAAAGAATGTGAGAATGGATCGCAATTGCTGAAATTATGATTTTGTTTTAGTAATTCAGTAATAATTGAGCAGAGATGAATGTTTTCTGAATATGTTTATTTTCAATTCTTTAGGGTAAAAATCGTGTAATTCCTTCTATATATATATATATATATATATATATATATATATATATATATATATATATATATATATATATATATATATATATATTTCTGATTTCAGATCATTATGGGAACCAAAAGAATTCTTCTAAAAGTGGAATTTATATGGTACTTCGAAATTGGTTGCAAGACGGGCTCTTACTGAGTACAGGTGAGGTGCAGATACTTTTTAGACAAATTTTTTATAATTATAATCCAACTGTTTTGCGAGTACGTTAAGGAAAGTCACTGCATGGTGTTCGTTTCTTAACTTTTTGTGTCTCATAGCTATATTTCTTTCAATCTACAGAAACATTGATAGTCGACAATTTCAGGAAATAAATGGACACAAAGAAGAAAGATCTTGACACCAGCTTTCCATTTCAATATTCTGAAGGATTTTCTGGCCATTTTCAGTGAAGAAACAGATAAAGTGTTGGAAAAGCTATCGAAAAGTTGTTCAGAAGTGATCGACATTGTGCCAATAATTAGCGAATTTGCACTGATAACAATAAATGGTGAGGTTTTTTCTACATATTTGTAGACATAGTTTCTAATCAAATACCTCAAAAACATCTATCTGTCTTTCGAGCACTAAATTCCTTTTATCATTATTTCACCACTTTCGATTCTATCAAGAAAAATAATCAATATGTGTCATGTTTGGCGAACGAGAACACCACAAATAGCATTCATTCCCCATTTGCAAACTACTTATTATTTAACAATCTTTTCGAAACAGTGTCGACCTCTCGAAGAGTAAGCATGTACCCAGAATTATTGTCAAATATCCAGGGTCTCCCATTACAGAGATTCATATCATAGTACCATCATTCAGATATGATGTCCTAAGTTTCTCATCATTTTTAATGTGATTACCTGGAATAAAGTGAATTTATTCAGATCAGTATTATCCCTTACTGAAACGTCCTTGAATTGATCGACATTGAGTGTGAATTATTATTTATTTATCGATTTACCAATTAGGAATAAAACACAAAACTGTATTCACAACTTCTAAATTTAGTGATATTTACAATGAAAATTAATATAATAAATACTGAGTTTAATTACAATCAAAAATAACAATAAGAAAAATCAAGTAAGGAGATTGACAAAAGAAAGAAGGAAACACTAACTACAAATACATTATAGGTTATTATCTAACATAAGCTTCAATTTAGTTTTCTTTCTGTATTGGTTCGCAGCATTAACAATAATAATAAAGAAATCGAAGTAGGAATTCTTAGATTTGACACGACTTTGTCTAGATTTCATTACTTTTCAGAGATGAACAAACAGCTTCATTGAGCCTTGGGTAGTTTTTTACAGAATGTTTTTGAAGGGATTTCACTTCTTTTTGTGGAAACGTGGGCATATTGATTTATTTTATTACATTTTCTTATTTGACTATTTTTTTTTGATTCTTAGGAGTATTTTTTCAATTATTACAAATATTTCCTTTCCTTTTTGTCCGGTTCTGATTCTTGTACATAAGCAACAGTTTTTCGTATTGTTCATTCGCTATTTATTTCTGTAAACTTGTAAGTATAAGTATAAAACCAGTCTAGTCTTATCCAGAGTTTTCCGTTCATTTTATTTATATGCGTATTAAAAGCAGAAGAGGAGGCTATATGGTAGATTAAATTAGAAGATGTGTCCCACTACGCTATTTTTGCAATGTCGATTTTTCTCATCGGAGACCAACTGAGGTTTCTTCATCGGATAACTCAGACCTTCTATTTTTTGACATCAAATGAAGAGGACCACCAAGTTGAATATCTTTAGTAAAGGCGGTATGTCGATCTTTAATACACACCGCACAAAAATTGTCGCATCACCCTACTTTCACGACAATACTATATAAACTCTTAGGTTGGTCATTCAAGAGTAACTTGAAGTGTAAAATAAGAAGATATCATTCAAAAGAGATGACTTTATGATAGAAAATATCAACAATTTTCGAGTTAATGAAAAACTAAAAAATTCTACCATCTTCGAACATTCGCGAAGAGACCAATTAACTAGCATCGATTGGTTACTAATCATTTTCGAAATCGATTGTTTCCTCCCAGGGCCCTAATTACAGCCAGTATACGTCTCGGAAGCCCCTCAAACAAATTTTGGATGTACTCTTGAGTCACTGAGTTCCAAATTTCAAGAAGAAAATTTTCTAGTTGTTGGAGTGCTCTACAAGGCATCCTACGTTGCTGAATTTGCCACGCCATGTTGTCCCGAACATGTTCTATGGGATTCAAGTCGGGACTTCTGTCTGGTCATCTTAAAATATCAATTTCGGCATTTTGCAGAAATTCTGTAACTACTCTAGCTGCAAGAGGCCGAGCATTTTCATGCATATGAATGAAGTTTTCGCCAATCAATTGTACCCAAAGGGTACAACAAGGGTTCAAGGATATCTGTGATGTATCTGGCCGCTGTTATTCTTCCATTATTCACTAGGACTAACTCAGTTCGACCATTGAAATAAATTCTCCCCCACACCATTACTGAGCCCCCTCTGAAGTTTTCGGTCTACCGGTATGCGTCTATAATTGATACTAGACAGAACCTGTACTCGTCGGAAAAAGGAACATTCGATCATTCTAGAATACCCAGATTTGCATGTTCCCTCGCAAACTGAGGTCTTGCAACTTGATGCTCTCTGGTGAGAAGCGGGCCGGTAGAAGCCACTCTTGGTCTGATATCGTCTTCTCCGAGCCTGTTCCTAACAGTTTGCAATGAAATATGCCCATTTCTGGAAAGTGTAAGTTCATTTTGTAGCATTCTAGCCGTACAGTGCCGAATTCTTAGTGCAGTTAAGAGACGTCAACGATCATCAACTGGTGTTGTTATCCGATTTCTTCCCTATCCGGACCTTCTTCCATATTCCACTGTTCGTGGTACCGATTAGTTGCTCTTGAAATAATGCTTTGGTAAACATTCAACAAGTTAGCCACGTAACGTAGGCTTCGGCCCTCCTCTAGAAATGTTACAATTCATACCACTTCATGATCACTCAAATAAGGTCCAGGACGTTCAGCAGCTCAGCAGCCACTACAATAAATTCAAAGATTCGGAAATCAACAAGAAACAAAGAAAACTTGCATTAACTTAGCGTGAAAACTGAAGAGAAATTGAATGAATAAATAAATTCATTCTTGTTTCAGACATGTTTGAGATCATATGGAAACAAATGTTACTACATAGATCAGATTTTTTACCCTCATATGTCCAAGAACATATGTTGACAGAGAAACTGCGATAGATCTTCTTAATCGATTGTGGAATTCAGAATACCAGGAAATGCGACAATTTTTTTTGTGTGTGTAGTTTGGTTGGGCTCTTGTGTTTTCTAATCAGGGTCAGTAGGTACTCCAGATCTTCGATTATTTGAGTTTTTATAGTTTTTCCTTTACGTTACCATTAAACCTTAACTCTGTACCGAATTTCAGCTCTCTGAAATTATGGGACGTACTAGTTCTATTCAGATGATCATGAGTAAGTGAGTGAGTGAGCGTCATAAATGCGAAATCAGATTCCCATTATTCTAGTCACTTACTAGAAGAAAACTGTAACTTTAATGATAATTTCAAAATTTTACACAATAAAAATAATAGAGAAAAACTCAATCTATTAGAAATTTTAGAGATCAACAAAGAAAAGAATTCCGGTAGGTTACTTAATAGTCAATAAGATCTAAATACTTCTCCTTTAGTCAATCTTCACAATTCATAGAGTAAGCAACTCCGATGGGTTTTTCAACATACCCTTTGTACTTGTACCTATTATATTAAGTAGGAAATAAGACTAATATATAAGGAATAAATCTATTCATTAGTTTGTATCTATCTGATGAGCCACAGTGTGGTGAAACCGGTCATATGTTTGTTAATATAGTGAGAATCTAAATAATTTAGTTTTATTTCATTGAAAATAATAATTCAGTAATCAATTTCTCGATATTTCTTCCACAGACAGGCATATTTCCAACTCTTCATCTTCTTCATTGTGTCTAATGAATAATCGTGACTTATTTTTTCCTACAGAAACTGCAATGGGAACAAAACTGGATCCGAAGGACGAACAACAGAAAGCTTATCTTGACGCAGTCCACGATATCGAAGACGTTGTCAGACATAGAGGAAATAGGCCTTGGCTATTCCCAAATTGGATATACATGTTCACGTCAGCGTATAGAAAAGAAAAACGTATTTTGAAAGTTCTACACGACTTCACCAAAAGTGTGATTACGAAAAGAATGGAAGACTACAAAAAATCTCCTGAAGAACAAATCCAAGATAACAACGACGATGACATATTCATGGGAAATAGGAAGAAACGTTTAGCTATGTTGGATATCCTTTTGCAGGCTAATCGAGATGGAGAACAGATAAATTACGAAGGAATATGTGAAGAAGTTGATACTTTTATGTTCGAGGTAGATATTTAAAGATATCATTAGCACTTTACTGGTTTTTGAGTGATATAACGATGATAACACTGGTCGACAAGATTTTTGTAACACAAAGCCGGTCTTTATTCTTTAAATATTCCTAAAGCCCTAACACGTACCACTTTTCAATAGCTCAATAGGATCCTTTTACAGTTAGCTAGAATGAATTTTTCACTTGAACCGTGTTGACTACAACAGAATAAATAAAAATAAATTCATAGATCAGTCTTCTGTTCAGTTTCGATGTGAGAGGATCTCTGTGTGAAGGGAAAAAAAGCTTTAACTACGGAGATTTCAAGACAAACATGCCACAGTTTTAAAATCTCTCCAGACAAATTTTGTTTTATTTGTGGAGAATTTATGGTGAAATCGCAAGAAAGGCCTTTTTCTGAAAATGTTAAAAAGCCTACTTCCTACATGAAAGTCTCCCAACAATTTTGCAATAGTAAAGATGAAACTAACAGATTTTACAATACTGGAGTTTACAAGTTGTCCTGTAGGGACTGTGAAGGCGTTTATATAGCTCAGACTGTTTGTTCTTTCAAAACGAATAGAATAGATACAGAAGCATCAATCAGATTACAATAACAGAGAACCGACGAATCTTTTTTCGCTTCATTTTGTATTCAACGTGGCTATCGTTTTCTACTCATAGATCAACTTGAAATTATTCACAGAATACCTTCAACTTCAGTTCAGCTGAAAATAGTCGAAAGACCGAAATTGCAATCTCGAATTTCAATGAATCTCTTGTCATAGTATAATAAATAGTACAATTTCTTATTGTCATCATGATTATCTATCAAGTAGTGACGTCGGAATCAATGAACTATTCAAGGTACTTTTAAATGGCACAATTTTCATAACTGCAATTTCGAAAATTTACATCAAACACGGCAGCGTAATTTCCAACATCATTTCAACTAATGTATGCAGTTCAATGTACAAAAACCTATGTCAATATTTGATTCATGAAGAAATTTTGAATAGTGTGAGTTAATGAGAGAATTCAACGAAATTTGTTTCGGAATTACTGGACAATCTGCTGTTAAGTAAACATGTGTTTTATGTTGGTACCAATTAGATGGTGCTCCGGCTCAGTGTACTCGTCAGGTATTTGAAGAATCAACCAGTTGATTTCAAGACAGATGGATAAGACTGGGTCCACAGAATTGGCCTGCAAGGTCTCCGTATCTTACTTCCTAAGATTTTACCTATGGTGAAACTTCTGAAAACTCTCGAATATGAAGAAAGCGATTTGGACTTGAAAAATTCGCTTTGGCCGGTTTGAACACCGATACCATCTTCTGAACCATCTTTCACTTACTGCTCCGTTCAAATTAATCTTCGATGCGGAAGTATTGATCTAATTCTGTCCCAGCAGAAAAATTATGCCGGAGATATTACTAGAAATGAGCTATTTTGTTTTATTGGAGTTCTAGTGTTAAGTTATTCAGGTTAGTTATGCAGGCTTTTTAAACTACTATTGATTATCCCAGATATCTTGTATATCAATTAGCTCTACATTCAAATCTGCCTCAAGTGGCAGACTCCTTAAACAATCAAGTCAATTAGCTCTGCAGAAAAATCTGCTTTAAGTTGCAGACTTCTTGAACAATTAAATCAATTAAGTTTGAACTCAAATCTTTTTTTAGTTGCAGACTTTTCGACAAATCAAATCAATTAACTTTGCATTCAAATCTGCTTCAAGTTGCAGACTTCTCAAACAATCAAATCAATTAACTTCACTTTTAAATCTGCTTCAAGTTGCAGACTTCTTGAACAATCAAATCGATTAGCTCTACATTCAAATCTGCCTCAAGTGGCAGACTCCTTAAACAATCAAGTCAATTAGCTCTGCAGACAAATCTGCTTTAAGTTGCAGACTTCTTAAACAATTAAATCAATTAAGTTTGAACTCAAATCTTCTTTTAGTTGCAGACTTTTCGACAACTCAAATCAATTAGCTTCACATTCAAATCTGCTTTAAGTTGCAGACTTATTGAACAATCAAATCAATTAGCTTTGCATTGATATCTCCCTTAAGTTGCAGACTCCTTAACTAAATCAATTAGCTCTACATTCAAATCTGATTCAAGTGGCAGACTCCTCAAACAATCAAGTCAATTAGCTCTGCAGACGAATCTGCTTCAAGTTGCAGACTTTTTGAACAATTAAATCGATCAAGTTTGTACTCAAATGTTCTTTAAGTTGCAGACCTCTCGAACAATCCAATCAATTAGCTTTAAATTCAAATCTGCTTCCAATTGCAGACTTCTTAAACACTTTAATCAATTAGATTGCATTCAAATATGCTTCAAATTTCAGACTTCTTAAACAATTAAATCAATTAGATTGCATTCAAATCTCCTTTAAGTTGCAGACACCTTAAACAACTAAATCAATTAGCTCTACATCAAAATCTTCTTTAAGTTGCAAACTCCTCAAACAATTAAATCAATTGAGTTTGCACTCTAATCTTCTTTAAAATGCAGACTTCTTGAACAATCAAATCAATTATCTTTACATTCAAATCTGTTCAATTTGCAGACTTATTGAACAATCAAACCATTTAGCTTTGCATTCAAATCGGCTTTAAGTTTCACACTTCTTAAACAATGAAATCAGGAAGCTTTGCATTCAAGCGGATCATTCATGAAATTTCGTTGCATTATTACCGAACAATCAAACTTGCGAGAAGAATAAACGTTATCTGCAACAAGTTATCAATAACTGCATTTATCAATATCAATCTCACATTGAGTGAACGTGTATCATATTGGTACGATTTATTTGGTGCTCCGACCCATTGTAAACCACAGGTATCGAAATATTTGAAAATCGAACATGAACGATTCGATGGCGTCATCGGAAAAATGAAAATTAATTGTTCAGAAAACAATTCGGGCACATAATAAACACACTCTCGAATCATTTGGTAGTGTTTTTCGAATACAATCTTGAAAAGCCTATTTTTCGACCAGATCTCTGAATAGTTCGTATGAAACCATTTAGATTTGCTTTTCTTCAATAAACGTCGAATGTAAATTGATATATATATATATATATATATATATATATATATATATATATATATATATATATATATATATATATATATATATATATATATATATATATATATACAGTGTGTATAACGAAAATTTGACCCCTATAACTCCGAAATGAGTAACATTAGCGAAAAACACCAAGACACGTCGATTTTTGTTTCGAGGGGAGCATTTTCGAAATAATTCGAAACTTGTCAGATCAACCCCTACCCCCAGCAACCCTAATTTCGAAATTCATCATAGGAATAAGGGTCGAGTGGCACCTTACTGTAAAGGTCTGTCAATTCTCCATTCTGATGTGTCATTTTAGAATTTTAAATTAACATACAGGGTGTCCCAACCGAGGGTAAAGTTGAATTCCTGCAAATCCCAAATACTAAATGAAATCGATTTATTTTGGCATAATGCAAGCGCAGGTTTATGCTCGGTCTAGAAAAACGACCTACACTTGTGAATTTGGAGTTAGTGCAATCAACCCCCTATTTCCAGCATCCCCAACTCAAAAATCATTCGATCGAAAATAGGTCAAGTGGCACCTCGTTGGAAAGGTATTTCAATTTTCTCTTCGAATTTGGTATTTTCGAAATTCAGAATCATCATACAGGGTGTCCCGGAGCAGGAACACTGAAAACCCAAATAACTTTTTGAAACTGGTTCATTTCGGTATAATACGAGAACATGTTTATGTTTGATTCGAGAATAAGACTCTCTTGCGTGAATATGGAATTTTTGCAATCAATCTCTTCCATTCAGCATCCCCAACTCAAAAAATCATACAAGTGATTACAGGTTGAGTGGCAAAGTTCCAGAAAGATTTTTCTATTTTCTGAATCACTGAGGCATTGGTTTCAGTTTGGCAATCGAGGTTTTCTGGCGTGAGGATCAGGATGAGGGATGATGGAGAAACTGATTGGATGCTCATCTAAACAGGAAAACGAGATTTATTGAACTTGTATTCAATTGAAAACAAAAACTAACTTGATTATTACAACAATTGTTCAAAATGACCTCCGCCCACCTCCATACAGTTATACAGACGATTTTCGAACTCTCTTCTCACATTAGCGAAAACTTCAGGAGTCAAAAGTCGGCATTCTGTGATAATCCTCATCCGCAGCTCCTCCAGGTTTTCTGGTCTTGTGGCATAAACTTTAGATTTTAGATGGCCCCACAAAAAAAAATCTAGGGATTTAAATCTGGTGACCTGGCTGGCCACTCAACAGGTCCTCTTCTACCAATCCACCTTCCTGGGAAATTTTCGTCTAAATATTGGCGCACCCGAGCATCATAATGCGGAGGAGCACCGTCTTGTTGAAAACGCATTTCGTCCTCAGAAAGAGTTGGATCGTTCTGTAAAATTTCTGTCAATCTAGGATGTATGTGTTCCTCTAACAACTGTAGGTAGCCATTTCCATTCAGATTACCCTCAATAAAGAAAGGCCCAACTAGATGATTGCCAAAAATTCCTGCCCAAACGTTCAACTTCTGAGGCCTTTGCGTGTGGCCTCTCTAAACCAATGAGGATTCTGTGTGTCCCAATATCGACAATTATGTCTATTCACTTCACCACTGAGCATAAAGGTGCTTTCATCAGAAAAACAGATGTTATTCAGAAAATTTGGATTAGCGTTTAGGTTTTCACTTAGATTTTCACAAAACTGTAAACGACGATCTGGATCATCTTCGTTTATTTCATGCACTAATTTTACCTTGTAGGGGTGAAATTTGTGATGTTTCACGATTCTATGGACAGTTGTAGCAGATACACCAGTCAGACGAGATAGTTTTCTGATCGAAGTAGTATTCTCCATTTGTAGATGACCCACTACTGCCACTTCCGTTGCCTCATTTCTGACAGGACATGCCACTTCATGTTTTTGTTTGCCACCGAACCCGTAGCTAGGAATTTGTCAACCAAATATTTAACGTACTGGTGACTGACTCCCTTTCTCTTTCAGGATGGTTCCTATCGAATATCCTTCCGTTTCTTTGGCACAACTGTTATTTCGAAAATACGTCGATACAATTTCGACCCTTTCCTCAGTGGAATAAACCATTTTCAGATTAATTTCAACTGACGAACAACAACAATAATGAGGAACTGATCTGAATAATAATAATATTTCATTGCAAAAATGAGAAATAACAGATGACTGCACGCCAGATGGAAATGAAAAAAATGTGAACATTTTCAATGCAGAAATCAGCTTTATTTCTTCGTAATTGATGCTCAACACATCGTACCTCAATACTTTTAACAGTTTCGAATTAATTTTAGTTGATAATTTCATATGACGATATTGAATTTTTCGAAAGCGACATCCTGTATGGAGAGCCGAACTGAATGAAATGCTTTAATCATTCTGGAATTCAAAAACCTTTCTGAAGATATGCCACTTGAATTATTTGTATGATTTTCAAGTTGGGGATGCTGAATGGAAGGGGTTGATTGCAAAAATTCTATAACCACACAAGAAAGTCCTATTCTCGGATCAAACATGTTCTCGTATACCGAAATGAACCAGTTTCAAAAGTTATTTGATTTTCAATGTTCCTGCTTCAGGACACCCTGTATGATGATTCTGAATTTCGAAAATACCAAATTCGAAGAGAAAATTGCAGTACCTTTCCAACGAGGTGCCACTTGACCTATTATCGAGCGAATGATTTTTGAGTTGGGGATGCTGGAAATAGGGGTTGATTGCACCAACTCCAAATTCACAAGTGTAGGTCGTTTTTCTAGACCGAGCATAAACCTGCGCTTGCATTATGCCAAAATAAATCTATTTCATTTAGTATTTGGGATTTCCAGGAATTCAACTTCACCCTTGGTTGGGACACCCTGTATGTTAATTTAAAATTCTAAAATGACAAATCAAGTTGGAGAATTGACAGACCTTTTCAGTAAGGTGCCACTCGACCCTTATTCCTATGATGAATTTCAAAGTTAGCGTTGCTGGGGTAGGGGTTGATCTGAGAAGTTTCGAATTATTTCGAAACATGCTCCCCTCGAAACAAAAATCGACTTGTCTTGGTGTTTTCGCTAATGTTACTCATTTCGGAGTTATAGGGGGTCAAATTTTCGTTGAACACACTGTATATATATATATATATATATTCCGTATACGCATTAGGGTGGGTCAAGAAAAATTCTTTTCGTTTTTGAATAGGCACAGCTATAAAATCGTGTCAAATTGTGTGCTTTGTTTATATGTAAAGTTTATTACATTATTTCAAGTTTCATCGCCTACGGATTATGATGGAAGTTATATAAAAATATAAAATGTAGATGTTTGACGTCATATTATCAATAGCTTCATCAAGTTTTTCGTATCCCGTTTTACGCATAATAGTTTTTAGTAATGCAAATGAAGGAATAGAGATAGTTGTAATTGTAAAACTGACACAAACATATTATTTAGAGGAAAAATCTCAAATCCTTCCTAAGAATACCTCGAAACTAGTTGGTGTTTCGTCTTGGGAGTAAAGTATTGGTTGATTTTTCTGCATGCAAGTGTCAAAATTTACTTAAATGTATTTGTGTTAAATGTTAAGAACACAAAAATTACCTGCAGGAGAACACAGCTTCATAAGAGACCAGAGAACAGCTAGGCGAATGATGATAGATGGTAAAACGTTGACCCAACAAAACAAATTGAGAGAGTATTTACGAGAAACTAAAAAACCTGAGAGCAAATAACTAAAGGAAACCAAAATTTGATCTGAGAAATTAAGTAGCTCATTCGAATTCAACAGAACACTATCCAACATCCGCAACGAATGTTTTGGCGCAGATCAATACATGGGAACAATATTTCAAAGCGGTTCAAATCTGCGCCCCTAATAGAAACAACAGCTGAGATGACGTGAAGTATCGCTTGGCTCTGAAAATAAAAACTAGGCTTGGCTGATGCCGACGTAGCTATTGTGATATATGTTCATGCCAGAAAAACCAAGAGTTGACCGTTATTCCGAGAAAGTGCATCCAATCTTTGGACGCCACTCAGATATCCTCTGTAAGTCAGAGTTATAAATTTGTTGACATCTCTGACGCTGAGATTCCGCAGCTGTAATCGACCGCAAACTATTGAAAGACGAAACCAGGGTACAATTGTCTGCAAAACCAAAGATCTGGTTCTCTGTAGATGATAAAAGATCGTTCATCTACAACAGATACAAGGTTGGCAAAAGAATGGATCCCTGAGGTACTCCTGCTTGCAACCAGAAACAGGCAGATGTTATACCGTCTACCACAACTTGTATCGATCTATTTTAAAGAAAGCTATTTATCCAACACTCCAATTTTTTGGGAAGCCCATATGCAATAAGGCTGCATACCAACCCCTATCGAAAGCTTTAGAGATGTCGAGGGCTCTGGGTTTCCCTTTTCCATCGTTGATGTACAATCATGAGTGACGTAGGCGAGCAGATCTCCTGACGATTCTGCCTGCGAAAACCATAATTACGGTCATAAATAATTCCCTACAACTCAATATATTTGATGAGTTAATCATTTATGACTCTCTCCATTACTTTGGACATAATGGGAAGAAGTGCAACAGGGCGTTAGTTTTGGGGTAAGGAATTATTTTCTCTCTTTGCTGCTGTGAAAAGTCTGGCTTTCATAATAACTCTGAAACAGACGGTTAAGAATGGGTGTCAGTTCGGGAGCACACTTTCTCAAGACGATTGGCGCTATTTTTTCTTGACCAACTGCCTGCCTGCAGTTCAGCTGCTCGAGAGCCTGTCTCACAGTGCGTACTCTGAACTTAATATCTGCCATGGAAGAATTTGTAGAAGGAATGTTCGGAGGTATCGCCTTAGATGAATCTAGCACAGAATTCTTTGAGAACAAGAGAGATCGGCTTTCTCTTTCGGAGATGATACTATACTTCCGTCTTCTCTAACGAGAGACAGATTTTTAGAAATTGGCACTGGGAATCTTTGCCATAGATTAGAATTGTCTAGTCCCGCTTGCCTGTTCAAGGAGTTTATCAGTAACCCCTTCGTTGAAATGGATCTTTGTTCTTGCGTTTGTCAGGTTGCATACGTTCCGTATTCGTACGAAGGTTGTTCTTGTTTCCTCTGATGGATTTATCTTCCATGACTTGTAAGCTCTACTCTTGGCTGCAGAGGTTCTTTCGTAGTCTTTGTTTAACCATGGCTTTCGTGCTGTTGTTCTTTTCATGGAATGAGGGATGTAGAGATCCATTCCTGCATGAATGATTTCTGTAACAGATTCAGTGCACACATTGATGTCAGGAATGGAAAGCACGAAAATAATTCACGCAGCTCATACCAATTAGTTGTTGTTAGGTTGTGGTTTTGGTTGCTTAGCGGTGCTGAGACCTCCACTGATCTTCCTGCACAACCGAGTCACTCTACAGCCATGCGTAACTGATCTTAGAATTCGTTTCATATGGCGAATACAGTGTTTACATTGCAAGGGAAGTAAATAGTAAACAGTGTGTATTCAAACGCTATCACAGGACCTCTGTTCTCATGTCCATTTGTGAAACGCTAGGGTACATACCTGACAAGCCAAAAAAATCATCTGAATCAAAATGTGATCCAAGGTGTTCGGGAAGTCGGTTGGGTGTTAGGTATTCTTGTCGGTTCGTCGACTAGCTGCGTTAGATTACGGCTGATTGCGAAAGTTTTTGCCTGTCTTTCCGCTTCATCTGTTCTATTAGAGTGGCAGAGCCAGTTGGTGTTGTAAACGTTGAAATCCCCAGTACAATGACCTCAGCTGCCGGATAATGTGTCTGAATCCAATCCAGCACAAGATCAAAAGGTCGTCCTCCATCCATGCAATATCCGATCTGGCGAAACACAAGAGGTCGTCCTAAATCTGGCATGCAATATCCGATCTGGCGAAAACACAGAGGCCCGGCTATTGACTTATTTGGGTTGTAACTTAGGCCAGCACATGGGGTTGTGCGTTTTGTAGATGCTGGTGGACTGCACCGACATTGAGGTTGTTGGTTAGTCCTCTGATATTGCAGAACTCTATCGAGAGTTTGCTTTCTTCTAGAACGTGAATGAATTACTGAATTCGCTGGTGCATGGCTAAACGACATGAACCCCGACAGAGCCCCCGGAGATCCGAATGGGAGACTTTTTTAACTCCGGATGATTTTGTTTCAGGAGAGCTCATCATTCTTCGTTGCCAATCCTTCCTACCCTAGAAACCCGACCCTCCGCCAGATCCCGTCCAGTGACCAATTCACTGAACCTATAGCTGGATGGGTTGGTTTCACGCTGGGAGACGGTGTGATGACCACATGAGGCCGTCTGCCTGAAATTAAAGCTGAATATGAGCGTTTCAGGAACACTTTTAATTCAATACTTGACAAAGCGAAAACCTACATTAATGAAAGAATTAGGAATAGACTCTTAGAGTAGACCGTTCGAACTCCTCAGGAAAATTAAAGTTATCCGCAAAATTAGAACAATAATTGCTTTTATCAAGATCAACCTACCGTTGAGTGCACGTGTTTCATGTTGGTTACAATAAGATTCTGCTTCAACCCACAGGTATCAGAGAAATCAACCAGTTTGGCGGTTGACGACAGATGGATAAGAAGACCATTGCATAGCCTGCAAGATCACCGGATCCTAGTTCCTTAGATTTTAATCTATAGTCATGCCTAAAGAACGAAGTTTATAGTTTGCTGATAAATTTGGGGATTTCGAATTAAAAGTGAGACGTACATTGGACATCATCGGTATCAATCAAGTGCGAAAAGCAACTTTTAATGATGTGCATTCGCGGATTGAAAAATATTTGGGAAAAACTGATGAACTATTCGAAAAAAATGGAGACGTCATCATAAAATGCTGTACAGTCGCCAAATTGCCTAAAGAACAACTTGTACACATAATTAATACTCTCAATTGAAATCTCGAATTATTTTATCGTGTTCCTAGAGAGCAATTCTAAAAAGCCTAACTTTTCGGCCTTTAGAGTGGCCTAATCCCTGAATTATTCGAAGAAACAATTAAGATTGACTTTTCTTCAATAGCTGTCGAATGTAAATTGATATGTATTTCGTTTACGCATTAGGGTGAATAAATTTTTATATTTTGTTTCTTAAATAGGCAGAGCGATGAAAAGTTGTCAAATGGTGTCGTTAATTTATGTTTGTAAAGTTTTATTACATTATTTAGAGTTTCATCGCCTCCGGATTTGAATGAATAATATAAAATATGTAGATATTTGACGTCACATTATTAATAGCTTCATCAAGTTATTCGTATCTAGTTTTACGCATAATAGTTTTTAGTAATGCAAAATAGGTCATTGATTGTCTGATTTCAATGACAAAGTGAGGGAGAAAGGAGTAGGAAGAGGTATTAGGTGCGACGAGTGACGTGCGTTGATAGAATATTTTGTGACTTATGAAATTTTAAAGACAACGTATTTCCAACACATGAGGAAATGTTAACATTTCATGTGTGAACTCACCAAAGATTGAAATATGAGAAAGAAACCAAAAAAAGCCCAAATATAAAGAAATATGGATAGTTGTAGTTGTGAAAGTGATCTAAATATGCGTTAAATATTTTATTTGTTAAGTAGATCCAAAATGAATGAGGGTAATGTTACAAACACATTGTTTGGTGCGAAAATCTTCCCAAATCTCCCCTAAGAATAATTCGAACCTAGTTGGAAGTTGGAGTTGGGAGTAAAGTATTATTCGCCTTGCAAGTGTTGAGATTTACTTGAATGTAATTGTGTTGAGAACAAGCAAATATCTGCAAGAAAACAAATCTTCATAAGGCACCATAGAACAACTAGGCGAATTATAATAGGTGGCATAGACGTTGGCCCAATAGAACAAATTAAAGTAGCATTGACGAGAAAGTGGAAAACCTAAGAGCAAACAACAAAAAGGAGACAAAATTTGTTGAGAACTCGACTAGCACATCTGCATCTAACGGGTCACACTCGGAGTAATGTTTTTTTTCATGCACGCTTGCCAGGAATAGGCGAACCAGTTACACTACATGAGTGAGCGCCTGGGAACAATTTGAGGTGTCTGTTTACTCGCTTCTTGAAGAGGGCCCAATTGAAGGATGCTGGGAAGATGTTGGACAGAAGCGAGTTTCACAGTTTACGGTCCCGATAAACGAAGGAATTCTTATAGAGAGAGGTTCGAAGGGTCGTTGAATGTACCGGCATATGATGAAAACTCCTTGCCAGCCTAGTGTTGCGGCAAAACATGAGTTTTCCTGGAACAAGATATTTCATCTCCTTTGAGTATCTTCCGTATCCGGAAGTATCTGTAGAACAAAGAAAGGTCAGCAACTTGTCTTCTAAGAGCCAGCGGTTGGAGATCGCGGGTGATCTCTGGGTGGTTTTTGCACACTATTCAATAACCGCAACGGATGTTTGGGGGCAGGTCCTCATACATGGGAACAATATTCCAAAGCAGGTCGAATCTGCGCCTCATATAGGAGGAATCGCAGAGATGACGGGAAGTATCGCTTGGCTTTGAGAAGAAAACTAAGTTTGGTTGATGCTGGCTTAGCTATTGCTGATACATGTTCATGTCAGCAAAATCCGAAGCTGGCCGTTACTGCGAGAAGGTGCATCGAATCTTTGGATGCAATTTGTTGGCTTTGCATCATTAGTGGAGGTTTTCTAGCGAAGCAACGTAGTTGCTTGCGTCTTGCTCGCTTAGAAGCTCACCAAGTTCAACTGATCCCACTCAGATATCCCCTGTAAGTCAGAGTTTGACTTATTAATTTGTTGACATCTTTTGCACTGAGCTGTCTTGGGCCGCAGACTACTGAAATACGAAACCAGGATACTATCGTCTGCAAAACCGAAGATCTTGTTCTCTGTAGATGACAGAAGATCGTTTATCTGCAACAGAAGAAAGGTTGGCGAAAGGAAAGGTCCCTGAGTTCCTCCTGCTTGTAACTGGAAACAATGAGATGTTATACCGTCGACCACAACTTGTATTGATATGTTGATTGATATTGCAGAACCTCATTTTCAGCTCTTACTTTCTCACTTCCCTTGGCCTTCCTGCCCCTTCACATCGACTTAATGTACCATTTTCATATATGCATCGATGAATGCCTTCAAAAGTTTTTCACAGGGAGAATACGGTTTGGAAATCTTTCAATATTAAACTGCCGATCTTCTAACGCATTTCTGTCAGCACGTCCATACTTGAAGTGCAGGTCAATCATCTATGCATTCATTTAATGATTGATGATAGTCGATTTGAAATTCAAATTCAATAGATTCATCACTATTGGAAAACACAAACACTCAAATGACAATAACGTTAATGAATGAATCGCAAGGATTTCTAGATAACTTTTCAACAGTTTTTCACTCAGTAACTGGCCGATGTCAGAAAAATTTCACAAGGATTTGATTCTTTAAGAATAATTTAAAATTTATAAATATTTTTATTTTCGAAAAATTCAGTAGCGTCCTAGTTTTGCCCATTCGCGCGTTTTCAAAATTTTTCGATATCCCAAAATATTACCTCATTATCTCAAGCAGTTTACGAAAGAATCAAATGCAGCCGCATCTTTCGATGAAAATTCAACACCCTATAAATCGGTGACGAAGTATTTTCGGACCTATTTTCATATGAAGTTTTTTCATGAAGCGACTTCAGAAATCACCTTCTTAAATATCGCCTTGTGTGTTTTAAACACCCTGTATATACATATGTTCTTTTTATTTTCAGGGCCATGATACTACAGCTACTGCTCTATCATTTTGTCTTATGCTGCTAGCAAATCATAGCGAAATTCAGGTGAGACAATACTGAAATGTATTCACATATTCATCTACTTAAGAAAATTTCATCCATTCAATTTTCAAGTGAATTCTGAATGAAGTAGAGGATTAATCGAGTTGTTCATGTCTTTATTTCACGCCTATTATTTCCGAGTAGAAGCCAATCTCCCAACCTCATGTCTGCGATGAAGTTCTCGGCATGTAGCCATTCTTTAATTCAAAAACATCAACATAAACAGCCTTGTTAGCTGCACGGTTAGTGAGCAAGTATGTAGGAATATGCTTATTTGAGGTGTCTGGTTCGAATCCGGGTTCAAGTTATAGATGTTGTTCTCGAACAAAAAAGTGAATTTGACAAAGACATACATTGAGTTGGGTCATGGCTACTGGCTAAACCCATATGCCATCGAAATCCATGATAACTAGTTATCCAATAAGTGATAGCAGTTATCATTGCATTATCACTATAAACTGTAGGTTCACTGAAACAAACAAACAGCAACGTACATTAGTTCATGTTCCTTTTTTTCACGAATTCCCGAACACCAAAAATCAGTCATTTCTTTCTGTAATGATATTTCTTCAACCGAAAACTTGCCTTCTACCTATCAATCCTCTTCCTCGATGAAGTTGGTTCACATCCTGAACTGCACGAAGAGTTTTTTCAACAACTCACAACTGTTTCTCCTCGGCCATCTTGTAACAACGCAACAATTCTTGCTACTACGATCTCATATTAGGTCTGCAATAAAGTTCCGTTGTTTCAAATTCAAAAGATTGCCTATCGCTAGCTACAACTTCTTTCCATCTTTCTGAGCTCGAATACCTTGACGGCAGAAGCGTTCGTCTTTTGAAGCTATCCACAAATAAAGCCATTTTTCGAGCTCTTCATATGAGCGAAACTGCTGACTAGCCATACCATGTGCCATCGAACGGGACAAATAATAATGGGATGGTGCAATATCTGGGGAATATGGCGGGTGGAGTAGGACTTTCATTTGAGCGTTTCCAAGTAGGTTTTAACGGGTATGGCAACGTGAGGTCGAGCGTTGTCATTCTGTAGAATTACTAATTTCTGTCTTTGCTTGTATTGTGTCCGTTTTTTGAGCAGATTTACTCAATCGCATCAATTGATTTCGATACCGTACCCTAGTGATGGTTTCATTCGGTTTTAATAGCTCATAATAAATAACACCGACTTGGTTCCACCAAATACACAGTATAACGTGAATATTTGGCCTAGGCGATGACGTAGGAACATGACCGGACAGTCCCCAAGATTTTCTTTTCTTAGGATTGCTGTAATGAATCCCTTTTTAATCACCCAATACGATGCAAGGATGAAAACCCTTTCTTTTTTGCCGCTGCAGCAGTTGTCACAAGCGAAAAAACGACAATCATCGTCTCTTGGCTTCAAATGATAAGGAACCAAAGTTCCTTGGTTTTGAATCATTCCCAAAGCATGCAATCGCTTGAAAATAGCCTGGCGGGTAACTCCTATGGTTGAAGTAAACTCTTGTTGCGTTTGGCACGGATCATCATCGAGCAATGCCTCAAATTCAGCATCTTGGAAGATTTTTTTCCTTCCTTCTCGGGGACTGTAGTCCACATCGGAATCACCGTTTCTAAAACGACGTAACCAATCCCGGACTTGTTTCACTTGGAGCAGCATCTGCGTAAACTTTTGGAGTTCTCTATGAGCTTGACCCGCCGTTTTCTTCAAATGAAAGAAGAAATTAACACTTCCCGCAAATGACGATTATTTGCCACAAAATCAGACATTTGCTCACAACTAAAAGTGTATGAAGCAAAAACAAAATCACTTATAAGTCACAGTGGTTGGTTTGCCATATATCTAAGCTTGGTTGAAGATGTTTTTGATATAAAAAAATCGAGCTGAAATCACTGCTGGAGTCATCTATTGTCAAATAGTGAGAACTTAGTTTCGCTCCTAATACAAAGCCATTTTAACTAAATAATTAGACTCTTCGCGGCCATAACAAAATCCCCCTTTTGCATTTACTGAAAAGAATGGTTTGAAATTCTAACAGAATCACGAAATTGCAATATGACAGAACACAAATATCATAATACTCTAACGCAAGCCTCTTCTATGGTTGGTCCCGAATTTAAAATAAATACTTCCAAATCAACCCAATATTTTGATTGCCAGTGTAGTATCAAAACACTTTCAGGATAAAGTTTACGAAGAAATAAAGTCAGTATTTGGAGAAGACACTGGAAAACCAAGTTACCAAGATCTGCAGAAAATGGATTATCTTGAACGTTGTATCAAAGAGTCTTTGAGGTTATATCCAAGCGTTCATTTTATTTCAAGACTTGTTGACGAAGACACTGTACTCACTTCTGGATTCGTTATACCCAAAGGTCTAGACGTCCATATCCCCATTGTGGAAATTCATGGGAACCCTGAGGTATATCCAAACCCTGAAAAATTCGATCCAGATAGATTTTCACCAGAAAACAGTAGAAATAGACATCCGTACGCATATATTCCTTTCAGTGCAGGTCCACGAAATTGTATTGGTAAGTTCTCTTCCAAGTGAATTTAGATAATATGGGGTGTTAATATAATAAAAGGATATTTCAGTCGGATATCTTCTGACATCAGTGTCGTGGTCAGTATACCAGGTGTCCACGCGAGATGGGACATTAAATGTATATGGAAAAAGGAATGACCGATTGGAGAATTTTTGTTGTTGTATTGAATTTTATTCGAACTAAGCTCTGAAAATATTTTCAATGCTGTGGAACTTCCAGATATACTTGAAGTTGACACAATCTTTGTCATTTTAAATGGCATAATGTATGTTTCTTTTTTTTATTTGATAGAATTCTGAAATAAGCCGAAAGGAAATTGTGAATTTCTCAATCGGAATTTTGCGGTTTTTGGTTGTATCTAAGAAGTAATCATGAAAATACAAACAAGAGCTCTTGTCAGGAAGGATTGTTCATTGATCTACGGATTTTGAATAATTCTTCTTGTCTCAAGTTTACATATGTAGACTCCTCGCGAAGTTTATCGCGGAAGATATTTGTCCCATCAAATATTCACCGACGGAAGGTTTTATCTCGGAAAGAGAGCCCCATTTCAGCGGGATTATTTCGCTCGTTTTGTAGCGTTGATATGATTCACGGACCGGCAAAAGATGTTTCCCAAGTGTTGGAATTTTTAACGTTCTCACATCTGTTTGTTATTGTTCGTATCTCTCTCGAAGTCCGGTAGCGGGTTCACCGACTCGGTCCATAGTACGTATGTACGAGATGCGTCCTTTCTGGAATCGATAGGGTACCCCGATGTAGCTTGATAGGGTGCTGAGATATGCGATACTGATGAGCTCCTAATGAGGATGAAACTGCAGTCTGCCGCTTCGTTTCTCGGCATCCTGCTTAGTTGCACTATTGTGGCTCTTGGGGGTTGCGTGCATGGCGGGCAGATGTGGGAACTTGCTCTGGTCAGGAAGGATTATTCATTGATCTACGGATTTTTGAATAATTCTTCTTGTCTCAAGTTTACGTTAGTTAGTTTATATATATATATATATATATATATATATATATATATATATATATATATATATATATATATATATATATATATATATATATATATCAGGCGTTCGGTGTTCTCTTTCAAATGTGCTTCTACAAGTCCATTAGCCAAAATAATCAAAAGCATTATGGCAACAGATTTGAGCTTGTTTATCTCTTTCAACTCTAAAGTCAGGTCCTGGTACTTGGTTATCTTTTCTGTATAGGCCTTCCCGATATTCTCGTCAAACAGAACTGTGACATCTATCAGTGCAGCTTTCTCATGTCTCCCTTCAAACAGGGTTATGTCAGGCCTATTGTGGGCCACTCTTCTATCTGTGATGAGTGAAGTGTCCCAGTAGAGCTTATATTCATCGTTCTCCATGACGCTGATTGGCTCATATTGATTATTTTGGACACAAGCTTGCTTGAGTCCCAATTTGAGAGCAATCCCCTGATGATATAACTTAGCGACGTTGTTATGGCCTTTAAATATGCAGTAGAGGCCAGAATTGGACAACCGGAGCTGATATGCTGAATGGTCTCTTGGTGCCTGGCACATCTTTTGTATTGGTCAGAAGGCATTGGAGTTTTTATTATGTATTTCAGATGGACTCTTGTCGGTAACACTTGGTTCTTAACTGCAAGCATTCTGCCGTCAATTTCGGGAAATAAATAGCCGGCTTCAAGAAAATTCAAGGACTCAGATCTGTCAGCATTTCCACCACCCAGGTTACCAGGGTATTTACAGTGCATTTGGACATCCATTGCTTCAACCGTGTCTGCACATCGACTTTGCCCTCTATATACGGTTCTGACAGACACAGGGGGGAAGAGTCAAAGTCTTTTCTTCGGAACGCTTAATGAAGAGCTGATTTCCTTGTGTCAGAGAATTGCTTCAGGCTGTTAACCATCTCGTCGTGAGTTGCCTCGAGCTGTAGGAGGCCTCTTCCTTCTGCACACCTGTGGTTATACAAGCGGTTGACCGACGACTGAGGGTGATGCATCCCGAACTTCGTCAGCATAGTCCCGAGTTTGGTGTCCACTGCCCTGAGATCAGTGGTGGACCATCTTAGAACCCCAAATGTGTAGGTTATGCACGGAAACGCCCAAGAATTGATTGCTGAAAACATGGTCTTGGAATGCAGTTTACTCTCCAACACCAGCTGAACTCGATGAAAGAGTTTTCTTTGTATGCTTCCTTGGTCTGGGTGGTGCGGATGTCAAGGGCTTGTCGTATTCCTAGATAATTACATGACCCCTCAGGCTGAAGGATCTTTAATATTTTTATGATGTCTTCTATGAGACAACCAAAAAACGCAAAATTCCTATTGAAAAATTCATATATACCTTCCGGTTGATTTCAGGTGACATTTCAGAAAAAAATGTTCATAATTTAACTTTTTTCAGTGAAAAAATAGAAACATGCATTATGCTATCTGAAATAACAAAGATGGTGTCAACTTTCGATACAACCGTGCCACAGCAGTGAACATTTTCCGAAACTTCGTTTGAATAACATTCAAGACAACAACGAAAAAATTCTCCAAATGGTCATTCCATTCTCCAAATACTCTTAATATTTCATCTAACGTGGTCACCGGGTATGTATCACTCTTTTATGTTGGTGTGGTTATGCGAAAGAATTGTGAATGGTAATATCTGTATGGTATGGATTATGGAAAATGGAAAAATCTTGCCTATAGACAATTTCGGTTATAGTTAAATCTAAAAATTGATTGAATTCATAGGTTTCATTACAAAAGTGAAGTTTAGAATAGGGTGAATTGAATTTATGAAGGTGCTAAAGGAATGTAATTGCCAATTTGCACTTGTAAAACAAAAGATTATATCGTCTACATATCTAAACTAACAAATACAGTGTTTCGAAAGTGAATGACTATGTATACCTAGTGTAACTGAAACTAGGGCCATCCCTGGTACTTTTTTTTTCTATTTGGAAAATTTTGATGAAATTTTGGAATCGGATAGAAGAAAACATTTTGAAAAAACGGAAACGATATCAATTTTGAATTTCCAAATGGAACATCCTTTATTTTTTTGCTTATTTTAATGATTTATTAATTATGCTACGACCTTTAGACATGTTTTCGAAGCACACAATCTTTTTTTCCTTGCAATTTTCATCTTTTTTTGTAGAAGGCCATGAACAGTGACAATTGGCTTAGCTCAACATCTCCTATCACGAAAATACGATTGTATCTAGAAATTTGATTGCTCATTTTTTACGGGGTGTCAAAGTTAATAACAAAAGAGCGAACAGCGAAAACGAAATAATTATAATAATTTCTCAAGAATTACCACCCTCCACATGAAAACAACATCGCACACAAATGCTGGTTCCCCTAACAACATTATTCAACTGATGTTCTGAAATACCTGCAGTAGCCTGTCTCAAAAGGTTCTTCAATTCTTATTGGGTTCTAACAGGTGGTTGGTGAACCTTATACTAGGAATGGCCCAACAGGACGGAATCTATTGGACTCAAATCTGACAATCTAGCTGGCCATCTTATAGGATTATTGTACCTATCCATTTTTCGGGAAAAATTTCGTCGATAAACTGCGATACTTCCTTAGTGTTGTGAGAAGGTGCACCATCTTGTTGAAAATATATTTAATTCACAACAGCCAAAGGCAACTCGTTCTATTCATCTTGTATTTGGGTCCTCAAAAATTCCAAATATACCTCCCCTGTCAATGAACCTTAAAAAATTATGTCCCCATTCAGATATCGAACCCTAAACGTTCTTGGAAGTTTGCATCTTGATATCTGTGCTCATTTTGTTGCGACCAGTACTTGGTATTTTGCCTATTAATCATCCCATTCTTCGTGAAACGTGATTCGTCACTGAATAAAATCTTTGTGGGTATTGTGGATCATCCTCCGATTTCCTATGGTACTCTTCACAGTACTGGGGTCGCCCTATACTGTCGTTAACATACAGGTGGTGGTGTAGTTGATATTCAAATGAGCAGAACTTATGTTTTTCAAAATACTCCATGCATTTTGGTAGCTAATTTCAAGTTCCTCGGCGATTTCTTTTGTTGATGTGGTTGGATTACTATCATCAGACGACAATACGACTAGTACGGTATTTCCGTCGATAACAAAATCCTCCTCTTCAGCAGGTGGCACCTCACGAAGATTTCGTTCAAATTTAGAGGAATAGGTTCAATTCGGAGGAAGTCTTTCCGGATAGCGCTCTCCGTATAATTGTTCAGCTTGAACGCTATTTTGACTGCACTACATAAATAAGGTGTATATCGACGTTTTCACTTTGGGTGTATTAATTTACACTTAAAATTGAATGCACTAATTCGCAATGTCGATAATTTACAACAATGAAATTTTGACATGTCACTAGAGAATGCATTCTTGGTATTCCAAGATCTTGCAATACCGAGACCTCGCACCTATTCTGCAAGATCATTCTCGCACCCAAAATCATGCGCGATCTCACAAGATTTGCAGGATTGGTATTATGTGAATTTGGTTGGCTTTCATTGCTTCCACATGTTATTGTCATGTAAACAATGTACTCATTCCTGGCGGCAACACGTGGCGCTAGGGCCACAGAGCGATAGGGATGAGTAAGGCGAGACGTTTTCCAGTTGTCGTAAATTTGTCATTGTTTTCCGAGCCCGAACGTGTCAGAGTGCATGGCAATCTATTGAAAATAGTTCATTGTGTGTTTAAGTTCTCCCGGTCTATTCGTTTTGTGTTAAAATGACATCAAAAGTAGTTTATAAAGAGTTTCAAAGTGGATCTGAGGTATGGAAATCTTTTTGAATGGAGGGGATGGACAAACGGACCTGTGCAAATTGTGTGAGTCTACTTTGAAAAGAACGGCACGATCGCCCAAATGCTTACATGTATATTTACTGTCCAAGCACAAAATTGATACTTCCCATAAAAAAGTGACAGAAAACAGTAAGGCTACCTCCTTCAACCGGTACGAAGAGGCAGAAAATAACAGAATACTTTTCGTCTCTACGAAAAGTTTCGTTAGAAGAAAGAATTTCAAGGATGATTTCTAAAGATGGCATGAATTTTAGATCTTTTTGCAAGTCGAAAGACTTGAGAGAATTATTTGCGACTAGTGACTACAAATTACCTGCATCGCCTCCATAAAACAGATTTTTATGGATTATGGCATGAGTTTGAAAATGAAAGTTTCGCAGGATCTTATGAATCTAATAATGAATAACCATAGATTCAGCCTAACTTTCGATGAATGGACTTCATGCAAAAACAGGCGCTTCATAAATGTGAATATTCATACATTTTCAGAGAATAAAAATATGTTCTGGAATTTGGGTCTTGTGCCCATAGTAGAAAGCATGCCTGCAGAGAGTTGCATAACTATTATGAAGAAGAAATTTTCAGAATATGGCTTGTCATTAGATGAAGATAAAGTAGGTGTAACTACAGATGGGGTCAGTATAATGGTGAAGGTTGGGCGACTCATGAATCATCTCCACCAGCTATGCTACGCTCACGGCATTCAATTGGGAGTTGAAGATGTGATATACGAATCAAAACGTGGAACCGAAACGCGAAAAGAAAGTATATAAGACACAGTCGTAGCTCAGTTAGATGTGGAGAGAATTTGACGACATTATTGATAATGAAGGATTCGACTGCAACTTACTCAATGTAGATGAAGTTGACCTAGTGTGCCAGAATATGATGACCCTATCAAAAATTAAGACAAGTAGTCAATCTCTTCAAAAATCACCAACGAAGAATGACATTCTTCAGAAATATAAAGGACGAATTCAGCAAAAATGTGTGCAACTCGTGCTGGACTGCAAAACACGCTGGTCTAGTCTGCAGATATGATTTCCACATTCAATAAGGTGAAGCAAAGTGTAACCAAAGCCTTGATTGCTTTCATTCTTTGATCGAATACAAATCATAGTTTCTCAGCCGAGAATATCGTGCTTTATCATATTTAGAACTAGTATTTCAACCTATAAAACTGGCAATGGAAGTACTATGTCGTCGATATTCAAACTGCCAAAAATACTCAGCATTTAAACACCTCAAAAAAATCTTGGGAACACTTCGGAATATCGAAATATCATATCCAGAACGATCAATATGGATGATTTTTTTTAAGGAATGAACACCTGCATCAATTTCTATCCAAATTATGTAGAGTACCGAAACAGATTTTTTTTTTTATGAAAAACTAAAAATGCAGCAGATGCGACGCAGCTTTATAATCATTTCATGTATTCAGTGTTTGAAATCAGTTAGTGGCACTTTGTTTTTGTTGTAAGCACAAATAAAAGATTCAAGTTTTGTGATTCGACCATGGAAAGACGACATTTGACTAGAGAAGAGATGTTATGAGCCGTTGGCATGCTCCAAACTGGGAGCTCACAACTGAAAGTAACCAGGGTTCTGGGAAGTAGCCCAAGTGTCATAAACCGTTTATGGTTGCGTTTCAATGAAACAGGTAGCGTAGAAGAACGCCATACAGGTCGTTTCAGGATTACTACAGTCGCCCAAGACCGCTGCTCGTTTAGCTTGGTGCCAAGAACACGTAAACTGGGATCAAGAGAGGTTGGCCACAGTTCCCTTCAGTGATGAATCTAGATTTAGTTATTATCCCGATTCGGAAAGAATTCGAATATGGAGGGAACCTGGAAAGCAAAACCGTCTCCAGCATGCTCGAGAAGTTATTAGACAGGGAGGCGGATCAATGATGTTTAGAGGAGGTATACGCCTTGGTGGAAGAACTGACCTCGTTTTCATACAGAACAACCTCACGGGATATTCTTACGCAAATGAGATAGTTTTACCAGTAGTGGTACCGTATCTCCAATAAATGGGTCAAATCCACTGTTCCAACAAGATAATGCCCCTCCTCAGCGTGCAAGAGTTGTCTTGAACGTTCTGGAATAGAATCATATCAAACTTCTACCGTGGTCATCCTGCTTCCCAGATCTGGATCCCATCGAACATGTGTGGGACACCCTAAAAAGAAATCTCCTGCGTCAAGACGTCTTCCATCTTGAACAGGAGCTTCGATTAGCAGTTCAGGGGGCTTCCATATCGTTTCGAAAATATTAGTTCAGGATTTTTTTTGTGTTTTTCCAATTTTCGTCATTTTCAAATTTCAAATTTCTTTTATAAAAGGTGCTTTGGAGAAGTCAAATATTATTTTGTTTTCTTGAGAATACATTATATACAATGTATCCTAACAAAAACCGAAAGATTTCTATAAATTCGAATCATCAAATTCATATTTAAAAGATATTGGTAAGTGTTCCCCAGACTTTTTTGAGGTGATTATGGAGAAAACGTTATTTATGTTGTCTCCTGCAAGCACAGAAGCGGAAACGTAGAGTTTTTTCACTAAAAGAGGCTAAAAAGTGAAATTGTGGGAGAATAATTGAAAATTGTCTCCAAAAACTTCTTTTGAGTTAAATGATCTGCAGTTAGCTCTTATGTTTGTGGTACAACATGGTTTTAGACTATTTCCATTCTTTCCTCACAGCGCAGAATTGAGAAAATTTAATTTTTGCAATGAAAGGGGCTAGAAAGTAAGATTGATCGAATTCATTTAATAATATTGTAACGTTTCTTCGTTTTTCAAATACTTTGTGGGTTCAAATTAAACACTTTCACGTTACAAGAACTTCAACTAATTTATTTACACTTAGACTGAACACTTACAACTAATGTATATAACACAATTTACTGTCTAATTTATTTCACCCGTACTGTACAAGATTCACTCGAGACTGACTTGACTGTCTGTGGTTCCCGCTCTCTTTTATATACAAACGCGGGGATTCGGGAGTATTCCGTTTCTTTCTAGAACGTAGGTCGGCGAGCCAGATTGTCTAGAGTGTTCTGGAACGGACAGGGTCGGCTTCAGGGGCGATTGGATAGCGTTACAATATATTTAGTAGAAATCATCGTTTACTTGTATTTGTGAAAATGGATTTCTATCACGTAAAAGCCTCGTCAATTGAATTATTGCAAAGAAAAGATTGTGTTTTGTTTTTCTTTCCAAAATATATCAAAATGTCGTATGATGAGATGAACAATCAAAATAAACAGAAAAATACAAGGTGTCCGATTTGAACATCGAAAGTTGGTATCGTTTCCAGAATAACCGGGATATTTATATAACACCCTGTATATTTGTAAAATTTCCACACTATTATCATTGTCATATTCAACTAAAAACGAATGTCTTGATTCTTTCAGGTCAAAGATTTGCCATGTTGGAAATGAAGACATTGTTAATAGGAATACTTGATCGTTTCAAAATATTACCAGTGGATACACCTGATACTATAGTATTGAAAGCTGATTTGATTTTGAAAACCAGAGACGGAATAAAAATCAAATTTATTCCAAGAAGATAAAACCGACGGCAATTAGCGAATAACCCTTTATTGAGAAATTCCAATAGGTTATCTTCAATTTTTTATTAGATTACTGTAATTATTATTATTATTTAAATATTAGTAATTAAGATATGTCTAGTCTAGTAATAAATTATTCAAGAAATACTTGAGTACTGATAAATCAATCAATATCTTCTATTTACTATTTCATGCAACTTACGTAATAATATAATACAAGGTGTAAAATATAAGTACACTACCCACAAAAATTGTCGTATCACCCTAGTTCTACGACAATACTATAAAACTTTTAGTTTGGTCATTCAAGAGTCGCTTGGTAACTTTCAGAAGTGTCAAATAAGAAGATATCATTCAAAAGAGATGAATTCATGATAGAAAATATCAACAATTTTCGAGTTAATGAAAAATTTAAAAATTCTACCATCTTCAAACATTCGCGAAGAGACCAATCAACTAGCATCGAATGGTTACTTATCATTTTCAAAATCGAGTGCTTCCTCCCTGGGCCCTAATTACTGCCAGTATACGTTTCAGGAGAGACAAAGCATAGATATACAGAAAGTAGCGTCTGGACCCTCCAACACAAAAGAGGAAATTATTAAAGCAACAAAACAACTAAAAAACAAAAAAGCTGTTGGAGAAGATAATATCCCAATTGAAATTATAACGATAATTTCAGACGAACACATCGATGTTATGGAGAACTTATTTAATAAAATATACGAAACTGGAATAATACCAAAAGACTGGCTGATATCGGTGTTTATACCACTACCGAAGAAGAACTCCAGGAAATGTTGAGAATATAGGATCATTAGTCTAATGAATCATATACTGAAATTGTTCCTCCGAATAATACACAATTGAATTTATACTAAATTGGACGAACACACGGGACGAACACAATTTGGCTTCAAGAATGGCTTTGGAATAAGGGAGGCACTTTTTTCAATACGTGTGCTTGTTGAAAGATGTAGGGATGTAGACTCTGATGTATATCTGTGTTTCATAGACTTTCAAAAGGCTTTCGACCTGGTGAAACACGCTAAACTAATAGAAATTCTCAAGTCTTGTAGCATAGACGACAAAGACTTGAGAATCATATCAAGCCTTTACCGAGACCAAAAAGCTAAAGTTAGAATCAATGGAGAGACATCTGAAGACATTAACATCGAAAAAGGAGTAAGGCAAGGATGTGTTTTTTCCCCGTTGTTGTTTAACGTTTTTTCGGAAGAGTTATTTAGGAATGCACTACAGGATACCTCGGATGGCATAATAATAAATGGACAATGCATTAACAACTTGCAATACGCAGATGACACGGTTATTCTAGCAGATAGCGCTGAAACACTACAACGCCTAATGAACCGAGTGATGATAACATGTAAAGAATTTGGAATGAAACTAAATACAAAAAAAAACAAAAACGATGGCTATCAGCAAACACCAAAACAGAAAGGTCGGAATTAGGGTCAACGGAACAGAATTAGAACAAGTAACAAAAATAACATACCTAGGAAGTAGCCTTGATGAAACTTCGGATCACTCACTAGAGATGAAAACACGCCTGGAAAAAGCACGAGCTATATTTTATAAAATGCAAAAAATACCATGCAACTTCCAACTAAATATCTCACTAAGAGTTCGAATACTGAAATGCTACGTTTTCTCCACCGTGCTATATGGCGTTGAAGCATGGACAATGACGGAAACAACACAAAAAAAGAATAGAATCGGATCGAGAACTTGTGCAGATAATAAAAGAAAGAAAGACGCAATATTTCGGTCACATTATGAGAAACCAAAACTACGAACTGCTTCAACTTATCATCGAAGGAAAAATCAATGGCAAAAGGGGACCGGGAAGAAGACGCAACTCCTGGCTCAAGAACTTGCGTCAATGGACTAATATGAGCTCCATAGAATTGTTCAGAGCTGCAACAAATAAAATAAGATGGGCAAATGTAATCGCCAACGTCCTTAATGATAAGGCACCGTAAAAAGAAGATACGTCTCGGAAGCCCCTCCAACAAATTTTGGATGTACTCTTGAGTCACTGAGTTCTACATTTCAGGAAGCAGATTTTCTAGTTGTTGGAGTGTTCTACAAGGCATCCTACGTTGCTGAATTTGCCACCAAACATGTTCTGTGGGATTGTTAATGTTCGGGACTTCTGGCTAGCCATCTTAAAATATCAATTATTAGTTGAGCCGTCAGATGATCAACACCTGTTCGTCTCTCTTTGATAAGTGTGTCTTGTTGTTCACGCGTATTTTAAATTTCACGTTTATCAATTATTTTCATATAATTCGAAGTGAATAATGGTGGGCGAAAAAATAAATGCCTGCATGGAGTGCATTAACTTAATGTCCAACTCCGAGTCTGAGTGCTCTGGGCCCTGTGAAAATTTCTTTCACGCAAATTCACAGTGTTGTGATGTATCCAAACACCAGGCAAGTGCCGACCCCGCGCTCTACGCGCAAGCATGACGTTTGTTCCAGCTGATTCTGGTTGTGTAAATATCAGCGGAGATCTACGTGACCTGAATCAGGCAGTTGATTTCTGCAGTGACGAAATCACTGAACTTGAATCAAAATAAAACCCCTGAAGGATCTGTTGGGGGACTCTTGATATGGTGAAGCAGGAGAATTTCAGGCTCAAAAAAGAAATGATTAGCATGCAAGCAAAAATAGATAAATTGGAACTTTTAAGTCGTTCGAAGAATGTTGAAATACAGGATGTCCCTGAAAAGAATAATGAGAATCTCGTTAGTGTTATTCGAAGTATTGGAAGTCAATTAAAATTTCCTGTGGATCAAAACGAATAAGATTATGTGAATCGCGTCCCTACTAAGGCTGAAGGTGAAGCCAAGAACATTGTCGTGCGATTTGTGTCGAAAACTGTAAGGGATGATTTTCTTCAGCCTTCAACTAAACGTCGTCTCAACAGGTAAGGTGATCCTGGGTTGAATATCGATGGCTTAGCAGTGGCGCGGAAGATGTTTGGGTGTCTGTGAAAGTGAAAAATTCAATTCTTTATATTTGCTGTGTTTATTTACCTCCAGGCGATTTTACAGCTACTGAAATGTTCGCAAGGAAATTGGAAGAAAACAGGGTTAATACGGATAGAAAATTTCTCATATGTGGAGATTTTAATTGCTCCTCGGTTAACTGGGTGAGTAGTGACAAAAATTTTTTGATACCTACTAATGTTGAGAACAAATATTCGGAAATGATAGACACTTTTGCATTCGTTGAACCTAAACAGTTCAATTATGTTCCTAATGCGGGCGGTAGATTATTGGATTTGATTTTGTGCGATGATAATATTGTATCTGATCTTTGTTGAAGTAGTCACCCTTTTGTAGCAGAGGATAAATATCATCCTACATTGGAATTTCTTGTTTCTTTATCGATTACAAAAAGGCAGATTATAATTTAGTTAATATTGCAATATCCCAAGTAAATTGGTACACTGTGCTTGATGAACCTGTCAAAATCGACGATAAAGTGGATACTTTTTATGACACAATCAATGAAATTATTACTAATAACATTCCTAAAATAAAATTTCTATCTGTTTCTCGAATTCTTCAATCAAAGTCATAAAAGAAAAACTGAAATATCATATAAAATTGAAAATCAGCAAAAATCTCAATGACTACAATATCTTTAAACAGCTGCGTGTCCGTTCTAAGGAAATGATTGCCTCAGATCTGTGTAATTATACCTCTTAGATAGAGAATGATCTATCTTCAGACTCAAAAATGTTCCGGAAGTATGTCTCTTCGAACGGCGGAAAGTGTTCAATTCCTAACGAGATGCACTATAGTGGTAAAACTGCCACCAACGCCAAGCAGATATGTGATACCTTCGCTAGGTATTTTAAGAGTGTGTTTAAACCTAGAGATTTGCATTTTGATAAGGTTGAGGTGGAGAAAGTTCTTTCCTCTCTTGATGTATCCAAGGGTTCAGGTCCGGACTCATTCCCAGCCATTTTTCTGAAAAATTGCGCCTATAATTTGAGCGAACCCTTATCAATCTTATTCAACCAGTCTATGCGAGAAGGTATTTTTCCTAGGAGGTGGAAAGAGACTGCTATTATTCCTATTTTCAAGAGTAGTGAGAAAGGAGAAATTTCTTATTATAAATAAACTGTGAATTATAAAAAAAGTTTTTGAAAAATAATTTATAAACTTGATTATACCTCAACAGCATGGCTTTTTCAAAGACAGAACTCTGGAAACAAACCTAATCTGATATATGGAATATTTGCATGATGCAATGGACTCTCCAATTCAAACGGACTCGGCCAACACCGACTTTTCGAAAGCTCTCGTTTGAATTAGTATTGATATTTTAATCAATAAACTGGCTATTTTAGATATTTATATTTATATATATATATATATATATATATATATATATATATATATATATATATATATATATATATATATATATATAATATAAATATCTTCATGTTTAGGTACTTATGTATTTTCCAGTTGTTCAATACTTGCTGTCTGCTGAAGATGGTCGGGAGACCCAAATGGCAATCTTAGTTTTCGATAAACCTCTTGTATATAGTTTATATAGTTCAATTTTTTCTAATCATCATGATTGATTAGTAACATAGTAACGTCTATTAACTATTTTATCATCTTATATTGAAGATATATCAACCCAAATAAGAATCAGCCTGTTTTAATATATTGTCTAGAAATCAATAATTTTTCAATACCTTGTATATGTGAATTGGTCGAAAAAGAAATATTTTCTTATCTTTAGTATTTGATGTTAATTGACCCTACTGTTATCATATAAAAATATTCAATAACCGTCAGAACTGATCAAATATTCAATGGTCAGAAGCCAAAGTTGTTGGTCATTATGTTTCTGAACGACCTTTACTCCAATAGTTATTATATCAAAGCCTTTGTTTGGGTAGGTTTCATTAGTTTTCTGATGTATATTCTGCACCAAGGTTACAAGAAATGGAGAATACTGAAGATGGTCAACAAATTTGATGGACCAAGAAGCCCATCAATTATTTTTGGACATATGGGGATATTAACCCAAGTATCAGGTAACTGCATGCTGTCTATGAGACGTTAAAATAATATATTTTTCTCTGACAGGAAAAACTTCCACTATATCTCAATTTACAGGAAATTAAATGAAGATTTTTGAATAGAACACCCTGTATATTCTTCCATATTTGGTTTCCAAATAATTTCCCAAATTCAACCATACCTCACAATTGGTATTTTTATTTTCAAATGGCACCATATTGGTACCGAGGTACCATAAGAAGCTTGATATTATGGGTGAACAAATTCTGTAAACACTTTCTGTAAAAATGCAAACAAATTATGATAATGTAAAAATTGTCATTTATTTTATTTCAATTCGTGTAAGTAAATCCAGAATGCTATGGAAAGGAACATTGAAAGTTAGCAATCCTGACATTCGAAGGATCATTGAGAAACAAACTCATTTACTTTCGGCTTCATACCATAAGAAAGCTCAATTTTTTTCTCTAAGAATCCAAAACAACAATAATGAATCCCAAAACAAGAAATATAATCTGATCCATAAAAATAAATCATGTGCAACCGAAAACACAAATTTAGAAACAGTCTACGCACATTTGAATCCGCTCTTGCAAATTTCTAGTTACACTAGTCAATTGTTCAGGTGTTATACTTCCGATGGCTCGTCTGACTCTATCCACTAGATCTGCAGGCGTAGTAGACGCTGTTGCGTAAACACAATTCTTCAAAAAACCCCAAAAAGTCTAACGGAGTTAAATCAGGTGATCTTGCGGGTCATCTTATTGGACCATTCGTTGCAATCCACTTTGCTCCGAATATCGCCAACAGTAGATTTTCCAAATATCTCTCAATCTCATTCTGAATAAATTGTGAGTATCTAGCGTCAGTCAACGGCCCATCAAATATCGCGGGACCAATTATTCTGGTACCAATCACACCTAACAAAACATTAAAAGCGAGCTGTTCCTGAAAATTAACCTGGTTGAATAAATGTTGATTCTCCTGAGACCAATATCTTTTGTTTTGTCTGTTGAATAACCCTAAATTAGTAAACCTTGATTAACCTATAAACAAGATTATTTTTAGGAAATTATTGTGTGGTTGCACATTATTCTGCATCACCCAATTGCAGTATTCCATCCTCCTTGCATAATCACCTTCATACAAATGCTGATGCAATTGATATTTGTATAATTCATCCCTTCTTCAAAATTAGACGAACGCTTTCACGACTCATATCCAGCTCAAACGCAACTTGCCTTGTGGAAATTGTTTCATCAATTTCCATTCACGCTAACACATTAATTTCAGTTTCTTTTCCAATAATAAACTTTTCTTCAGAATCATTATTGGGTTCCCTTTTAAATTGATCCTCCATGCGACTAGAATAATTTCTTGCGGGACATTGTCGATGGGGGTATATTTTGGCATACAAATTGACAACAGCTACTGCATTCTTTTGGCATTCCCCGTAAATAAGTAGCATATCCACTTTCTCAATCCTTGTGTATGTTTGAGGCATTTCAAAAAATAATAACGCTTCGTTAAACTAAATTCGAGTGAAATCGACCAATGCAAACTCTTTTATCTGGATAATTTTTATATTGGAAACGTCAAAGTCGTTTGTTTTGGTTTTGGCGTGAATAAAATCCACATAAAACATATGAGGATCGATTTCAACATGAGTTTTCGTTGAACATTCGGATCTACAGGGAATTTACAGGGCAAATGTATCGCCATTTTTTAGAACACACGCTTCCAGAATTTTTGGAGGATGTACCTTTGGCAATAAGACAAACGATGTGGTTTATGTACGATTGTGTACTTGCTCATTTGTGTCTTTCTTAGCTTACTCGTGACTTCCTAATTTAAGAGTATGGAAGTTGCTGGATTGGTCAAGGTGGACCTCAATTTTGGACTGCGCGGTCCCCAGACTTAAAAACCCTCGAATTCTTCCTGTGGAGTCATTTGAATTCTTTGATTCACACTACATCCGTGGAAAATGTTGAGGACTTGAGAAATAGAATCATTGCTGAGTGCAACTCGATAACAACACATCTTGGTGTTCTTGAAAGAGTTCGCCAATCAATGAGTAGAAGACTGGAACCTTGCATCCGAGCTGGAGGAGGTCACTTTGAACAGGTTTTGTAAAATATTATTTTGAGACAAGAAGAATTATTCAAAAATCCGTAGATCAATGAATAATCCTTCCTGACAAGAGCTAGTTCCCAAATCTGCTCGCCATGCACGCAGCCCCCACAAAAGTGCAACTAAGCAGGATATCGATTCCAGAAACGACGCATCTCGTATATACGTACGAGAGTGGCCCTATATGGAGCGATACGGCGAACCCGCTACCGGACTTCGAGAAAGATACGAACAATAACAAACCGATGTGAGAACGTTGAAAATTCCAACACTTGGGAAACATCAATCGCCGGTCCGTGAATCATATCAATGGTACAAAACGAGCGAAATAATTCCGCTGAAATGGTGCTCTGTTCCCGGGATAAAACCTCCCGTCGGTAAATATTTGATGAGACAAATGTCTTCCGCGATACATTCCGCAAGGAGTCTACATATTTAAGTTTGAGGCAAGAACAATTATTCAAAAATCCGTAGACAAGAGCTAGTTCCCAAATCTGCCCGCCATGCACGCAGCCCCCAAGAGCCACAATAGTGGAACTGAGCAAATTAACATATGTACTCCTCGCGAAGTGTATCGCGGAAGTCATTTGTCTCATGAAATATTTACCGACAGGAGGTTTTATCCCGGAAACAGAACACCATTTTAGCGGGATTATTTCGCTCGTTTTGTACCGTTGATATGATTCACGGACCGGCAAAAGATGTTTCCCAAGTGTTGGAATTTAAACGTTCTCAAATCTGTTTGTAATTGTTCGTATCTTTCTCGAAGTCTGGTAGCGGGCATAATAGTAAGTATGTACGAGATGCGTCCTTTCTGGAATCGATAGGATACCCCGATGTAGCTTGTTAGGATGCTGAGAAGCGATATGAGACACTGATGAGCTCTTAATAAGGACGAAACTGCAGTCTGCAGCTTCGTTTCTCGGCATTCTCTTCAGTTGCACTATTGTGTCTATTTGGGGCTGTGTGCATGGCGTGCAGATCTACGGATTTTTGAATAAATCTTCTTGTCTCAAATTTACATATGCAGACTACTCGCGAAGTGTATAGCGGAAGACATTTGTCCCATCAGCTTTTGTAATATTTTGAGAGTTATTGATGATAATCAAAAGTTTTTGTTTGCTCTAGAATTAAACTCTTCATTTTCAAACATAGTTTATCTGATGATTAAACGAAATTCCTATGATAGTTCTCTGAATAAGAAGATCACGTGTCGTGTAATGAAATATATAAACTCTTTTTTCTTATTCTTTTCAACATTTTTCTACTCAAACGCTTGTCGTCTTATGTATGAATGTCAAGAAAGTTTTTTCTTGAAAAATAATTGGAAAAATTAAAAAATATTTTTTGCCTTGAAAAAAATTAGTAGCGTTCCAATTTTTTTCTCTGAGATTTATCTGCGTTGTGCAGCTTTCGATCAAACCTTAATAATAATAATAATAATAATAATAATACAGTCAGCGTCTGAAGTCTGTGCTGAAATCGATGTTGAACTCGGGGAATCTAGTCAAGGCAATTAACACCTACGCCATTCCAGTGTTGCTTTACTCATTTGGAATAATCAGATGGACTAAGACGGAGCTAGATGATATTCAAAGGCAGACCCGAACGATGCTGACAAAGTACAACAATCATCATCCAAAATCGTCTGTGATACGAATAACTTTGAAGCGGAAAGAAGGAGGACGCGGATTAATAGATGTTGTCAATTTACACACCGAACAGATAAGAAATCTCAGAGAATTCTTCTCAGCAAAAGCTCTCACTTCTGACCTACATAGAGTGGTATCGTTGGCTGATAAGGGATATACACCTCTAAATCTTGCTACCAGAGATGACCTGCTGAATCTACCATTCCTATCAGATACTGAAAAACAAGAGCAATGGTCAAGAAAGGAATTGCATGGACGACATCACCATGAGATTAATCAACCACACATCGACAAAGAAGCCTCCAACAAATGGTTGATGAAAGGAGAATTATTCGCGGAAACAGAGGGATTCCTTATGGCCATCCAAGACCAAGTGATCGCTACAAACAACTACAAAAAATTTATTATGAAGGACGGAACATTACAAACAGATAAGTGCAGAAAATGCCATATAAGATCGGAAACGATACAGCATATTACGTCCGGATGCGAACAACTGGCCAATACAGACTATCTTCACAGGCATAATCAAGTGTGCAACATTATCCATCAGAAACTTGCACACAAGTACGGACTTCTGAATACATTCCAGCCATATTACAAGTATCAACCGGCGCCCGTATTGGAAAATGACTCTATCAGATTATACTACGATAGGCCTATTATCACTGACAGAATGGTGACGAATAATAGGCCGGACATAGTGGTGTATGATAAGAGAGCCAAAACAGCAATGCTGGTGGATGTCGCCATACCAAATAATAACAACGTGCTGAATAAGTTCCAGGAGAAAAAGTCCAAATACACAGACCTTGCTATTGAGATCAAGCAGACGTGGCACCTCGACAAAATAGATATTGTTCCTGTCATCGTATCCTCGACTGGTTTAATACCCAAAACTTTGCATGATAGCCTTAAGAAATTAGAATTGCATAAGAATACCTATATAGAAATGCAAAAAGCTGTAATTCTTAATACATGAAGGATAGTTAGGAAATTTATGTCAAGTATATTGTAATCGAGCCTATTCCCTTTGATTGCTAAATCTGGGAAAGGTAAATTATATCCAGCTACTAGCTGAGATAGTGAATAAGTCCACGATAATAAATAATAATAATAATTTAGTGATCCCTTAAGACATCACAAGTATGTATAGGACAGGTCAATAGAAAAGACATTTAGACATTATCTAAATCAACACATAGAAACTCATTCACAGTATAAAAACATTTGGCTAAAAGTAAATTCTTAACTGCTACCTTAAATCTATTTACACTTAGACCCTGTATATGCCGTGGAAGATGATTGAACAATCTGATACCCTGGTACAGGGGCGACATTTCAAATCTAGAAGTTCTGTGTTTAGGGATACATAATGTTTCCTTATTTCTAGTATTGTGGGAATGAAAGTAAGAAAGTTTAGTCATGTTACTTTCATTCTCTTTAATATAAACGAGGCATCTCAAAATGAAAATAGACGCCAATGTGAGGATACCATTCTTCAGGAACAACGGTCTACATGAAGATTGTGGAGCTGTTTCGAACATCATTCGCAGAATTCTTTTCTGGATGATGAAAACTCTACCTACGTCTGAGGAATTTCCCCACAGTAAGATATTATAGGACAGGTGACTATATACCAAACTGTAATAAACGTTCACAAGGGAACTTAGAGGTAGTGAACTCTTGATTCTATTTAGGCATAATAGGAACTATTCAGCCTCTTACAAATCGCATCGATATGTGCACTCCACTTCAGATTCCTATCGATGTGAACGCCGAGGAATTTAGTGGTGTCCTTCGAATAGATGACTGTATCTAAATACCTTATTGTTATGCTACCCTGATCACAAGACGACAGAGTGAAGTGAATGCATTCCGTCTTGTTGACATTGATCATAATATTATTAAAATGGCACCATTCTACGAAACTCTCCACCAGCAGCTCGCATAACTTTTGAAGCTCCTCAAGAGTCTCAGCAGTAATAGCTATGGAAGAGTCATCAGCGAACAGTATCAACCAGATTATTCTTGATAATAAATTGCGAATATTAGATTTTCTGAAGAATATTTTTTTCAAATTTGGTGGCAAATCGTTGATGAATAACAGAAATAGAAGTGGCCCCAAGACAGAAATCTGGGGTACTCCTAATTTACAGTACTGTTCATTTGAGAACGAGTCGTGAACCCTGATTGAGGCAGTTCTGTCCTCCAGATAACTACGAATCCAGTTCAAGAACACGCCTCTGAATCCAAGATTATAACATTTATCCAATATAAACTGGATAGCAAGACTATCAAACGCTTTAGACAAGTCAAAGAACAATCCAGCAATACCTTATAAATAGGTAAAGAAGTAGTTGCGGCCTATGTTTATATGATTTTTTCATGGAATTACTTGGGTAATCAACTCCTTTAATGATCGTTCAATTTCAAGTTGAATTCTCAGTAAATACATTTTCAGAGAAATTTTGTGCCGATATAAGGTCGTTCTCAAGGAAATACTATCCACATTTCGGTTTACGAGTCATTTGGGATGCTACAGTCTTCATTTTGGCGCCAGAGGATTGTCAGGTAAGACTTTTGATTTTTCGCTAAAGCATTTTCCTGAAGAGAAAATATTTAAATCTGGTCATTGAACAAATGTTGCACAATGATAGCTATCAAATGAGGTTCAGCGCAACTTCCTTTAATTATTAATATTCTTAAGTTAAGGGTATAGATGATGAGGGGATGATTCCTTCACATCGAACATGGAAACAAAAGTTCACTCGATAATGTGTTCAGTTCGTGACAGATTCGAACGTGTTACGCGTGGAATTGTTTTTTTACCAATAATATCTGATTGTCATCTTAAAGAACAAAAAATGAGTTATTCGCGTCAACTGAATATAATTGAAGACTTTCAAGTGAAAATTGAAATCTGTGAATTGGCAAAGAAATTTGATCTATTTGAATTTGGGAGGCTTTTACTTGGTAAAATTCCATTATCAAAAATAAAAAACAAATACTGTGTTTTAAGGAATTTTACTTAATAATTGCGATTCGTAACGCATTTCACTACACCGTAGCTTCTTCAGACGAATGTATATACAGAAAAATATAAATGAGAATATAACTATAAATGTTCTTGAGTAATTAAAAGTTTATTGGGTTGCTTCTTCTTAAGTGGTTATTTATGACAGGTATATCTAATAAAATTAAGGAATAGATTGCTCCCCGAAGAGATTCAATAGAGGTGAAGGGCTTAAATCGACTTGTTCATTGATGAGTCTACCTGAGTGTTTGTATTTATTGATTTCTAAAGTTTCCCAAAGATCTACCTGAGTATTTTCTAAGAGATGATTCGCGTAATTTGAATCTGATTTTTTATTTGAAAAACTGCGTTTATGTTCCGATATTCTAATATTAAAATTTCTATGTGTTCTACCAATGTATATATTATCACAGTCATTGCAATTCAATCGATAAACACCTGATTTATTGTTTTTACCTGGTTTGGTTTTATTATTTTTATATATTTGGCTAAATTATTATTAGTTTGGAAAGCTATGCTGAAATTATTTAGTTCTTTGTTAAAATTTTCTGGTGATAACGGGATGTTAATCAATCTATGAATAAAACTATTGAATGCTGACATTTTATGTTGATATGGATGACACGACGAGTTATGTATTATAATATCTGTATGTGACGGCTTATGGTAAATTGCGAAAACATGTTTTCCATTTTCATTCGAAATTGTTACGTCTAAGAAATTTATCGAATTATTGCTTTCTATTTCGGTTGTGAATGCAATTTTTGGATATAATGAATTTATATGATTTTCGAAGATTTTCAACTGTCTATCTGTTCCTGTGAAGCAAATAATGATATCGTCTGAATAGCGATACCAGTATAAACAATATTTGCTGAGTGGATGATTATGAATTAATTTCTCTAAGTTATTCATGAATATTTCTGCTAACAAAGGACTTAACGGATTGCCCATAATCAAGCCGTCCTTAATAGTATAATATTTGTTATTGAAATGGAAATAATTTTGATCTAAACAAATTTGTAATAATGAAAGAATATCTGATTTAATGATAGTATTGACATGATTCTTTTCTAATAATTCTTCAACTAAGTAATACGTATCTTTCGGAAGAATGTTGGGAAATAGAGTCTTAACATCGAAAGTAATGAGTTTGGAATTAGGTGGTATAGTGGTATCTTTGATATTGGCAATAAGTTCGTATGAATTTTTGACCGAAAATTTAGATTCAAAATTGCAATGTTTTATTAGCAAGTCGTTGAGGAATTTTGAAAGTTTGAACGAAGGTGCCGTTACATAGGAAAAAACAGGTCTAATAGGGTAATTCGATTTATGAAGTTTTATCAACGAATATAATTCGGGGGATTGTGGATTGGAGTTAATGAATTTATATTTTTCGTGGTCTGTAATTAATGCTTTTGCTGTCGAAATTATGTTTTTAACCACTTTCTGAAATTTTGCGGTAGGATCCTTAGTTGATGTTATATAGTTTCCGGCTGTTAAGAACATAATTTCGAAATAGCAGAAGAGTTGATCTATAACTTGCCGAACAAATCATCTAAATTGGTCGAGAATTAGGAAAAATATCGAGCTTCGAATTTGGTTAAATTTTCGAGTGTTCCGCTATTTTTGCCTCCGAGTGTAGTTATCAAGGTAGATCAAATAGTTGGGGAATGAACTAATGTATAAAACCTATTTTTTCAACTTATTTTACCGCCGTCTATGGTATCCCCCTTTGTCTTGCAGTTTGGGATACAATAGACCAGTTCAGTTCATGAATAGTTATCTTATACCTTAACTTGAAAGGTATCACTGGATCGAAATATTACCCCTGCTCTAGGGGTTGAAATTCGAGATAAGGGTGATTTCGGAAGATGACAGCTTTCGATCTAAAACGAATCTATTCCAGTTTTTCGCACTAATACTCCAATAGTCTTGGGGCGATAGTCTTCTCTATTTTCAGTGGCTCACTCTGTATCTTTCATAGTTTTCAATCACAAATGAAAATTCTTTCACGGGAATGCAGACAAGAATAATACCTTTCTTTCGAGTTATCACTCGACTCATTTACCCTCTTCCAAATTTCCAAGGGTTTTCACCCCTGCTCCTGCGGTTGAAATTTGAGATGAGGATGGTACTTGATAATGACTGCCATTTATGAGCATGGATCTGTTCCATTTTACCTCACTGAAACTTGAATAGTCTCAGGGAAATAGTCTTTCCTATCTTTCAGTTGCCCACACTGTATCTTTCACCGTTTTCAATTAAAAATGGAAATTCGTTCAAGGCAATGTAGACAAAGATGCCACCTTTCTTTTGACCCATCTTTTCTATTCAAAATGTTCAAGGATTGCAACCCCCGCTTAGGGGGTTGATATTTCAGACAATTACTTTTCCCCAAAATATGTCCCCTTTGAAACAAAAATTGACATGTATTTGCGTTTTGATCAGGAATGAATATCTTGGTAGATATAGCCTCTATTTAGTTTTCGTTGAAGCACCCTGTATATCTTTTCTATTATTCAACTATTTTGTTTCGCTCATAAGATAACACGCCGATGTGCAAGGATTGCAGGAAAGCAACTTAGAATTTTGTTTTCTTCATTTCTAGTGGTTGAATACAGATAATCGATATTGAACCTAAAGGATAATTGACATGGCTCATTTTACAGCTCGCGGACTTAGTATCCATTTACTCTAATCCCAAAATTTGTATTTGATCGATGTACCCGTACTCCTGATACATTCAATTTTCCCTTTTGCGTAAACAGCCTGTACGTGCTGAGTGCAGGTGAACATAGTGTGATCAAACATTGAATAATTTTATTTATGATATTCATCTTCCTAACTTGAATTTCATGATATTTTTGCAGATCTTAATGGGTAGTAAAAAACATTCCACAAAAGGAACAGTATACAAAGTACTAGAAAATTGGCTCAAGGATGGTTTACTATTGAGTTCAGGTAATAACCTAAAATTAGTTTGATTAAAATTTAAGGGAAGTACATCCTGAATGACGCGTGGGAAACTTCTTGCTTAAACAAGTGAATTATCTTGTCTTGTTCCATTCGGTGATTGGACAATTGAATTTGTAAAATTTTCAGAATGAGAATAAAATTATCTTCTCTTATGTGACGGACATCCTAAAGTGGAATCTTCAGAGACAAAATTTCTTATATACCTGATGGACTGAAAAGTTCGTAAAATACATTTTATTAGTAAAATTCAATATAGTCATTTCGAGGGAGAAACAGTGATTGTAGCGAATAATTATTTCTTCTTCGTTTCTGGCATTAGAGCCCTTGGTGGGACAAATCCGTCCTCAGTACGCATCTCCAGTCGTCCCTTTCCAACGCCCTGCGCCGCCAACCTCTCACTCCCAACTCCTTAGCATCCGTCGACTTTGTCTAGAGCCGGATCTTAGGTTGTCCTCGTTTACGCTTCCCAACTGGTCTGCTCAATAGTGCCGCTTTCGTTGGATCGGGTTTAGCCATTCTCAGCGCATGGCCCGTCCATCTCAACCTACCGATTTAAATCACCTTCACGATATCTGGTTCCCGGTATATTTCGAAGATTTCGTGGTTGAATCTTCGTCGCCACACGTCGTTGTCTTCCACTGCCCCATAGACTCGCCTTAGAACTTTTCTCTCAAAGCTTCTCAATGCTTGCTGATCTTTTTTGGTGGAACTGACCCGTAAATTAATGCAGGCCTAATGAGTCTTTTATATAGCTTGCATTTGGTCGGCCTTGAAATGTTCCAAGATCTTCGTTGTGGCATAAGAGAGAAGTTTCATCTAGAAGCTGATAGAATTCTACATTCTATTACGGCCGACGTGTTGTTATTGCTTTCAACAACGGAACGAAGATGAAAGAATTCCTCTACGATTCCAATCGTGTCCATATCTATATTTATATTTATATTTTGTGAACCACGAAGTCTAGAGGTAGAAGCTGCAACCATGTGTTTGGTTTTTTTCAATAATTTCTCGGCGTTCTGTCATAATGTTAGATATCTATTAGTCACCAAAGAATTGGTATAGTGTATAATTCAAACCAAGTGATCCGTGCATGTTGAATAAATTAATGATTATTTAAGAGCATCAAAACAGTTCCAGTCGTTTCAGAACTTTGTGGATTTTTGAAACATGCATAACCTTTCATTCTTTCTAAGAAGCATCTCAATCAATTTTTTGTTTCAAACCACTGAAGCAATCATGGGTACTCATTTCTTTGAGAGCGTTCTATGCTTGTCACCATAGATCTTCTGGCAGTACACTTATGTCAGTATGAATAATTTTAAAGTCGAAAATAGCAGTTTGTGGTTCTCAGAAAAACAAAATTTAAGGTTTCTTAATTAATGGAAATGTCCAAATTCTCTAATGAAGAATTTGCTGATATTCTGTTCGTCTATGGATATTGCGATGGCAATGCTCGAGCTGCGGTTAAAGAATACCAAACAAGATTTCCGAACAGATGACTTCCTAGCCATGTGACTTTCAGTAAAATTCACCAGTTTTCGAGAACTCATGGGAAATTTCCATCTGCGGAGAAGAAACGAGATCGCCATAAAAATATTGATAACGATGGCCAGGTCATTAAGAGAGCAATAGAGAATCCTTCCATCACCATTCAAAGGATCGCAAATGAAATGGGCGTGGTGCACATGAAAGTATGGAGAATTCTTTATAAAAAAAACTGCACCATTATCACCTGCTCAACGTTTGGAACCTAGAAATTCCGCGATTGAACTTCTGCAATTATATTATCAACCATAGAAGATCCATCGGTAGGATATTTTTTACAGACGAGTCAATGTTTATGAAAGTTGGATTATAAAATTCTCGTAACAGGCATTTATGGTCCAATAAAAATCCGAGAGCTATCTTGAAGAAAAGATCACAGTATAGATTTTCAGTCAATGTTTGGTGTGCTCTTCACAATAATCGACTAATAGGACCTCATGTTTTCAATGAAACTCTTAATGGAGAACGGTATCTCGAATTTTTGAAAAACGACTTGCACAGATTAATGGCGGAAGTTGATATAGGGGGTCTTATATTCCACCATGATGGGGCAGGTCCTCATTACGTATTACAATGAGGAATAATTTAAATCAACACTATACGGATCGATGGATTGGCAGAGGAGGTTCCATCGATTGGCAACCTAGGTTACCGGATCTGAATCCGGTTGACTATTTCCCCTGGGGCTTTCTAAAAGAAAGAGTTTACCAGGGGGGAATTCACACAAGGGAAGAACTCTCAGAAAGAATCACAGAGAGTTGATATTTCGTCAGAAGAAACCCTGAAATTATTCAGAATGCTTCTTCTTCTTCTTCACCGTGTAGAAGGCGTAGCACCTGTTCAGTTCCGGTTTCCCTGCAGCAGTTCTTGTGAAGTTGATTGCCAACTGTCCCGCCATCGTTTTGGTGGTCGTCCAACGGGTCCTCTTCCGTGTGGTATGTTGTTATATACGATTTTGGCTATTCTATCTGTGGTCATTCTGTTTACATGCTGGTTCCATTCTCTTCTTCTTTTTCTTACCCATCTTACAATATCGTCTGTTCCACATTTTTCCCTTATGTCGGTATTTCTTTGTCTGTCATTCAATGTGTAACCAGTTATAGTTCTTAGCGTTTTCATTTCTGTTGTTCTTAGTATCATCTTTGTTACCGACGTTTCCGCTCTTGTTTCTGCCCCGTATGTCATAATTGGTCGCACACATGTTTTGTAGATTCTGGATTTGCATGGTATACTGAGGTGTTTATTTCTCCAAATTGGTTGTTTAAGATGTCCCGATACTGCAGCTGCTTTGTTCACTTGTCTCCTCACTTCATCTTCAAGGTATCCTGTGCTTGTTATTTTGCACCCTAAGTATTCGAATGACATGACTTGGTCTATAGTGGCGTTGTCTATTGTTAACTTGCAGCGCAGAGGTTCCTTAGCTATGGTCATGCATTTTGTCTTACTTGTTGAGATTTCCATATTGAAATTTTTTACGCGTTTGCTAAAGGCGTATAACATTCTTTGTAGGTCGTCTTCTGATTCTGCAATGAGTACGGCGTCATCGGCATAGCATTATGCTATATGTTAATTTTGTAGGTTCCCATGCGGTATCTTAGTCCCAAGTTTTTAACGGTCTCTACAAGTTGGTCCATAACAGTATTAAATAGTAGAGGGCTAAGACTATCACCTTGGCGGATGCCCAACGTTGTTCTTAAATGCTGCGTTAGGGTGTGGTTTGTTCGTATTTGCGTTGTTGTATTAGTGTTCAGATCTTTTATGAGTCTTATATATTTTTTGGGTACCTCTTTGTTTTCCAGTATCTTGATTACATCCTTCAGTTGGACTCTGTCGAAGGCCTTCGTTAGGTCTATGAAACAAAGATATGCTGGATTGTTATATTCAAGAGACTTGTCTACTAATTGGCTTGTTATAAATAGTGCATCGACCGTGGACCGGTTTTTTCGAAAGCCTTGTTGCTCTTCGCTGATTGGCATTGTTGACGTTATGTCATCGGCAAGAATCTTTGTAAATAGTTTCAAAGAGGTGCTTAATAAGGTTATTCCGCGATTGTTGGCAGGATTTGTTTTGTCTCCTTCTTTAAAGATAGGCACTATTACACTTCTTTTCCATTCTTCTGGTATTTTACCGTGTTGAATTATGATGTTAAACAGTTTTGTGTACTCTTCTCTCATGGCTTCTCCGCCATATTTGATCATCTCATTTGTTATCTTATCTTCATTTGGAGCTTTCCTATTTTTAAGTTTACTTATTGCCATAGCTACTTGCTCTTTCGTGATTTTTACCGGTTCATTTATAATGTCGTTTTCTAAGTCTTCCTCTGGGGGTTCTTCTTCATATTCTGATTCGGTATAAAGATTTTTGAAGTATTTTTCCCATGTTTAGTTTGTGATTGTGATTCAGAATGCAACCAGGCATATTTTCAGACGTTCGGAAATATGTATTAATGAAGGTGGAAGCAATTTTGAGAATAAACTCTGAAGTTATTAGTTTTAGCGGTCAGTACTTTCCTTCTGTTATTGTGTTATTATTCTGAAATATTCACACACAAGTATTGGAATCAGTTGAAACGACATGTATTTTTATATTCCTTATAATGTGTTACTATTCATTAATTTTCGTGTGCAACAATAATTTAAAATAATTTTTCACTCGCTATCTTATTCATAGTCTGAATTTAAAAACAAACAATCAAACTGCAGTACCTTTACTAGAGCTAAATACCGAATTAACACATGACAAGTAAGATTGGTAGTAGACTGCTGAATAAATAGTATTATTTATTCATCAATACTCTTATCACTTTGCTAACAACCGTCTTCATTTAAGCAATAAATATTCCACTGATAGTCCGGACCTGTATTGTGAGTCACAGACCATACGTAATTAAAACAGGAAAAACTGAGGTCTTAAATGATGCTACATTGAAGGAAATCCAAAATGGACTCATTAACAGATTTCAAACACGTTTATTTCATGTAGAAAGCGATAACAATTTTTTTTTTCAGGTGAATTTTTCGTCATTCAGCATAATCAAAAATTTATTCCAAGGCCATTTCAATGGTGCCAAGAGATTTCATTACTTAGTTTATACACACTATTTGTGCGGTTCGAGCACCAGTGAACAAATCATTGAAAAAACATTATACAGGGTGTTGTATCGCTCCAAACACAATTTTGTACATTTATTCAGTCCGGTCCTGGGATTTCCAAAATTTATGTCCTCTGCTGGATAGATCCTGTAAAGGTGATCCTATGTGCCGAATTTCTTAGTATTCGGTGCAACAGTTGCAGAGTTGTGAATTTTTAAATATTAAGCGAATTTCAGAAAACAGCCTGTATATCTGAAACGAAGCTCTTCAGGGGATTAATATGGGGGTGTTTCGAAATCACCTCAGTCACGTCTATCTTCCACCGAGCCATGTAAAGCCTTATGTGATACACCCTGTATATTATCTAGTACTTTGTTTTCCATGCTAGATATGAATAAATATCTGCCACAAGGATACTTACTGGTGGTCCCTTCGCAAGTGCGCTTGATTGTTCAAAAATCTTTCCATTTAACTGAAGATTATTAAACTGCATGTATCTCGAAAAGAATTATGAATTAGCAATGTAGCAACGTATCAATAAAACAGGTGATTGTTCCAAAATTTCAGAACTTGATACTTTCATATCCTGGAATGTTTGAAAACACGTTATCTATATGTAAGCTTAGAAGGTTTCGAGTTATTCGGTTTTGAGAATTTCTTTAATGTTTGATTGACCGTTCAAAAATGAAGTTTGTCGTTCTTTTGAATATCGTATTAATTATTTTTCTAACACATATGATGAAACGAATGAATGGAGTGGAAAATTGAAAATTTCTTGAAATTCGATAAATATTATATTTTCAATGAAATAAAACTAAAGTATTTAGATTTTCAGTATATTAACAAAACTATGACTGGTTTCACCACACTGTGGCTTCATCAGATAGATACAAACTAATGAACTGTTAACCTTATATATTACTCTTATTTCCCCCATCGGATTAATATTTCAATAGGTACAAGTAAAAGGGAAAATTATGGTGGTAAACCCATCGGATTTGCTCACTTGATGAATTGAAAAGATTGAGTAAAGGAGAAGGATTTAAATCTAATTTACTATTAAATAACCTACGTGAATTCTTCTCTTTGTTGATGTCTAAAATTTCCAATAGATTGAGTTTTGTCTATTATTTTCATTGTGTAAAATTTTGAAATTATCATTAAAGTTTTGGTTTTCTTCGAGTAAGTGACTGCTGACTGATTGAGAACATGATTTCACGCAAAAAAATTAAAAAAGCAATCCAGGAAGTATTTCCAGGAATAAAAAAAAGTTCTAACACAAAATGCAACAGCTTAACTTAATAAATTTCAAAATTAGATTATCCGAGCACAAACGTAGATTTAATTATAATAATTCAGATTCCCATTATTCTAATCACTTACTCGAAGAAAACCATAACTATAAAATTATAATTGTACACACACAATAAAAATAACAGACAAAAACTCAATCTATTGGAAATTGTAGAGATCAACAAAGAAAAGAATTCAGGTAGGTTACTTAAAAGTCAATTAGATCTAAATCCTTCTCCTTTACTCAATCTTTTCAATTCATAAATTAAGCAACTCCGATGGGTTTTCCAACATACCTCTTGTACCTATTGTAATATGAAGTAGGAAATAAGACTAATATATAAGGAATAACTCTGTTCATTAGTTTGTATCTATCTGATGAAGCCACAGTATGGTGAAACCGGTCATAGTTTTGTTAATAAGTGAAAATCTAAATACTTTAGTTTTATTTCATTGAAAATATGTATATCGATTTTCATCAAGTAACGACCTCCTCAATGAAATTATCGATGAAAATTTACTAAACTCTCGAATATCTTCGAAATTTTAGATAATAGGTATGGAAAACTTAGCTACCATTTGAGAGGTACTGAAATATATCACTTATTTGACCCTTTAGATTTAGGTCATTTGAAAAAAGTGAAATGAGATTTGAATAAGCCTAAACTTCAAAAATCGTTTTCGAACACACTATGTAATATAGATGAAACAACAACAATTACTATCACAATAGTCGTACATCAGAAAACAATATTGATGACCAGAATTTTTTAATTCGCAAATATCAGAAAATGTCAAATATTTCGAAACCTATTAAAGATAGGTGCAAGAAATCTCGAAAAAAACACCTTCATTTTTCCCCATAAAGTCAAAAATGAAAGAAAATATCCTATCCTTTTCAGAAAATGAAACACCTTGTATAGTCAAATATATTTTCAACAAAGGGGTTCTTTCCACTAACTTTCCATCTAATGTATAAGAGGATGGTGAATTTCGCCATTGAGGTTGTCCTCAAAGAGGGGGATGCTATTACACGATTATCTAACAACAAATAAAAGAGAAAAACAAATATTTCCCTGCTTTTTAGTCAAAAATGTGGCTACAGAAAGTGAAAATATTTTTCACCTAACTTCTATAGGATTCGAGATATCGAAATATGAAAAAATCCACAAATCCGGAATAAGGCGAAAACTAAAAAAGCTGAAATCCGTTTTCAGAGTCTTTATCGAAAATCAAACACGTGGGAGGGGAAACATTTTTCTCTATCCACAATATATTACATAGATGTCGTACTAAAACATCTAATTTGGTCGACCCTGTGCCTAAATAAAAACGCATTTTCAATAGTTGTTGAATACGGTCTCAATAATAGATTTTTCCAAATCCAAATAACGAAACGACATTTTCATATATCATTTTGTACTTTGTTTTCATACTATCCCACGAAGAATGAGAGTTCGAAACCGCGGTAACAATGATTCATTAATTTAATTAATCTGTTGGTTTCAACAAAACAGTAAAAATTCCTATTGTCTCTTGAGAACTGATTTGAAATTTTCAACTGATTCTTTGTTTTTAAATTGTCTTTCTTTTAGGGCAATAAGGAGTGTTATATAATAGTATATCACAACTTGAAGAGGTAAATCTACGTGCAATTTTAAGAAAAAAGTTCATAAAAACATAGGTCCGCGGAAGCTTCGTTACGGAGCTACAGGGTGTTGAAATTTCCGGAAAAAATTGTAATATTCAGTCCGAATTTGCAATGCAAGCTATTTTTTACAGCCCCCATCATTACACGTCCTAGATTTTGACTGAAATTCACAAGGTGTTTTCTTTTCCGAAGCCATGTCTCACTTTGCCCTTTTAAAGATATTTGCAGTACGCCACTGATCAGCGTACAATCAATTTTCGTCATCTTCGTTCAATTCAGAAACTTTTTTGACACTTGTAATTTTTTCGTGAAAAATTATTGAATTTGAATTATTTGAATTGCATGTTATTCGCTGAATAAAAAATATAGAAATACTCGATAGGTATGCCCAAAATTTGCTTTTATTTTGATAGCTCGTCTTCTGAGACTCAATTCATAGTTATTCAATATCAAACTAAAAAAAAGAACAATTAAAAACTGAATAAATTGCTGAAAGTGTGCTCCACCTGCAAGAATACAAGTCTCTGTCCTTTTTCTCATATTATCACGCCTTCTTTGGAATATTTCTGGGGTATTTCTTATCGTATCACAAGAGGTTATTATTCGTTTTCTCAATTCTTCTAAAGTGTTCACTGAAGTGGTATAAACTAAAGTTTTGTGATTCCCCATAAGAAAAAGTGAAAGCTATTTAAATCTGGGGACTCAGGAGGCCATGATTCTGGCCCACCCCGACCTATCCATCGCTTGTTGAATGTTTTATTCAAGAATACCCTAGCTTCTTCAATAAAATTTGCTGGTGTCCCGTCATGCATGAACCACATTATGTTTTTGACCAAAAGTGGCACATCTTCGAGCAATAAAGGTAACTCCCCTTAATGAATTGCCGATAAGCGGAACCGTTTAGTCTATTAGGCAAAAAAATGGCCCAACCAAATTATTTCTGATTATTCCGACCCAGACATTCAGTGAGAATTGTTATTGATGAAGAGATTCTTTAATCAAATGGGGGTTTTCCTCAGCCCAATAATGATTATTGTGAAAATTTGAGATAGCAGTTCTCGAAAAGTTAGCTATATCTGTGGACATTATTCCACTATCAAAATGAGCTTCTTACTGATTTTATCTAAGAACTTTTGGCAGAAATTCAGTCTTGAAGCAATATCTCGAGGAAGTAGTTTGGACGCGTTGAATATGAAACGGGTACAATGAGAAGTCGTGAAAAATCCTCCAAACTAGAACATGCGAAATATTCAACTGATTTCCAATTTTTCTTGTTCTCACATGAGGATTCAAATCAATACAATTCAAAACTGCATCCTCAATATCTGGTGTTCTCATAGTTTGAGTTGCACCTTTTAAATGAGTATTTGCAGTAAAAGCACCAGTTTCCCCTCAGCCTTCTGTGGATATTTGAAATTGTTTGCCTGTCTGGATTTGGAAAGCGCACCTAATATAATCGCCTAGCTTCTGTTGTGTTTCCGTCACCCAGACCGAACATGTAATGGATAGCAGCCAATTTGGCGTTAGTGAAATTAGCCATTCTTTCTTACAGCAATAACTTCAAAAGTCTTAAAACCAATCGATAATTTAATAAACAATTCAAGCAGATACAGGTTCAACTTTAGCAACTGTCAAAATAAATAAATCAATGCCTACTAGTCATTTTTTAATTAGAAGTGCTATCAATTCAGCGAATGCATACAATCGTTTAACAGTTTTTTGCTCGAGAACGGTTGGAGAAACGAAAAAATCACAATTGTCAGAAAAGTTTCTAATTTGAACGAAGATGAAGAAAATTGATTATACGCTAATGAGTGGCGTACTGCTGAAGAGTTTGAAAGGGCGAAAGAAGACATTGGCTCCGGAAAAGGAAACATCTTGTAGATTCTAGTTAAAATTTAGGACGTGTAATGATGGAGGCTGTAAAAATTAGCTTGCATTCCAAAGTTGGGATGATTATCTCAAAAACCAATTTTTTCCGGAAATTTCAAAACTCTGTAGCTCCGTTACGATGTTTTTGCGGACCTATGTTTATGTGAACTTTTCTTCTTACAATTGCACGTAGATTTACCTCTCAAATTGGGACATACTATTATGTAACACCCGGTATGTAGGATTTTCAATTCATGAATACGAGGAAAAGAATGCCCATTTAGGAAACAGTGATTAGCAAATATTGTATCTTGTTTATTTCTGCTGATTATTTGATGCTTATTAAATTAATTCCTATCTAGCCTCATTGTCTCTCCTTACAAACCTCAATTCATTTGAATTTTAGGTAGAAAATGGATCGGAAGAAGGGGAATATTGACCCCAGCTTTTCATTTCAGTATTCTCAAGGATTTTGTCGCTATTTTCAACGAGGAAAGTGAGAATTTAGTGAAAATAATTTCAACCAACTGTTCTAGACCAATTGACGTTGTTCCATTAGTCTGCGAATTTACTTTGAATAGTATAAACGGTATTTACTAGTTGCATTTTTTCTGAGAGTGAGTATATTTCTTCTCACTACAGGACTAAGCTATTTTTTCCACAGAAACTGCAATGGGAACCAAGATTAACACAGAAGATAATGACCAAAAAGCATACCGTAACGCCATTTCTACTCTATTGTTTCTTCTAAGGTTACGTATGATGAAACCATGGCTATATTCTAATTGGCTGTACTTTTTCACATTTGAAGGACAAGCGGAACGTAGATTATTGAGAATGTTACATAGATTTACAAGAAATGTGATACGAAAGAGAATGGATAACACTTCAGATATTTCGGAACACCAGACTCAAGAAACTGGGGAAGATGACATATATATGAGTAAGAAGAAGAAACGCTTAGCCATGTTAGATATTTTGTTACAAGCAAAACTAGATGGCGAAAAAATTAACTATGCGGGAATCTGCGAGGAAGTGGATACATTCATGTTCGAGGTAAGTCATGGAAAATTAGAGGAAAAACACTTTCAGGAAATATAATGAATGAAAATATTTTTGTCACATCTTTCGGGTTAAATTGAAATTATACGGTTTTGGTGCAGCTCTGTTTGTGTCTATAGTTGATGACGCAGGTGATGTACAGTATATTTCCATAGACCGTCTTAACTCATCAGCACTAGTTTACCTACATTGTGAATTTTTGTTCGTAAATACAGAACAGGAACTGTAGCATTCCACATGACTCGTAAACCGAAGTGTGGATAGTCTTTCCTTGAGAATGGCCGCTTGTCGGCACTAAATTTCTTTGAAAATATATTTGATGAGAATTCACCTTGAAATTTTATGATAGTATAAATATGGAATACTCGATAAACACTTGGCGAAACATAATGAATAATTGATTAATTAAAACACGTAGCTCTACGAAAATATGGTAAAATATCTTTGGGGTCATCAACCCATTATCTAGAGTGATACAATACAGAAAAAGGTTTTTATTCGCTTGGTTTATGTTCTGTAAATGTTGCGAATACAGAAATCGTGAATATGGAATATACACAAAACCAAATTTATATGGAATCACTCGGTATTTCACAATATTGATTGTATTCAACCATGGATCTTCGACTACTTGTGAAGAATGTTTTTGTTGTAAAAAACTGAATAGTATCATAAGAAATGTTGAATTATCAAATCTTCGGGATATTGTACTTAATTTGATTGAGGAGGTCGTTACTTGATGATAATCAAATACATATTTTCAATGAAATAAAACTAAAGTATTTAGGTTTTCACTATATAAACAAAACTATGACCGGTTTCACCACACTGTGGCTTCATCTATCTTTAACGTGAATTTAATATTATCGTGAATAATATTAAATTCACGTTAGAAATAGAAACAGAAAACTCCATAAACTTTCTGAATTTAACTATTACTAAAATTAACAGCAAATATGATTTTTCAATTTTTCATAAGCCATCGCATACAGATATTACTATTCACAGCTCATCTACACATCCTTATCCACATAAATTAGCAGCTTACAACAGTATGGTACATAGACTCATTAACATCCCAATGACACAAAATAATTTCATAAAAGAGCTGAATATAATTAAACAAATTGCAGTCAATAACGGTTACAGTCCAACTATGATTGAGAACATGATTTCACGCAAAAAATTTCAAAAAGCAATCCAGGAAGTATTTTCAAGTATAAAAAGTTCTAACACAAAATACAACAGCTTAACTTATATTGGTAATCCTAGTCTAAAATTAAAATCATTACTCTCGCATTTTAATTTCAATACAGCATTCCGAACTGATAATTCTTTAGGCCGATATATCAAAAACTGCAAATCTGAAATTGATAAAGCTAATAAATCCGGTGTTTATAAACTGTCTTGCGGGGATTGTAATAAAATTTATATTGGTAGAACTTTCAGAAATTTCAAAGTTAGATTATCCGAGCACAAACGTAGTTTTAATTATCATAAATCTGATTCCCTTTAATCTAATCACTTACTCGAAGAAAACCATAATTTTAATGATAATTTCAAAATTTTACACAATGAAAATAACAGACAAAAACGCAATCTATTGGAAATTTTAGAGATCAACAAAGAAAAGAATTCAGGTAGGTTACTTAATAGTAAATTATATCTAAATCCTTCTCCTTTACTCAATCTTTTCAATTCATAAAGTAAGCAACTCCGATGGGTTTTCCAACATACCTCTCGTACCTTTTTTAATATTAAGTAGGAAATAAGACTATACGGAATAACCATGTTCATTAGTTTGTATCTATCTGATGAAGCCACAGTGTGGTGAAACCGGTCATAGTTTTGTTAAAATAGTGAAAATCTAAATACTTTATTTTTATTTCATTGAAAATATTGTACTTAGTCGTTACTGGTATTTGATTCTGTGAATTTCAAAATTTGAAAACGTCCAATGTGCAGAGGGGTCGAATGCTCACTCTTATCGAAGAAGGGGTGACAGAGAGATATAGTGACCACAAACGGGGTTTCACGGGGGGTGAATTCAAAAACTTACGCCCGATACAAGGTGCTACAATCTCTGCAAAATAAACCTAGAAGAAGTCGTAGGAAGGTTACTCTTGAAGAACAAGACCGCTTTTCGTACCAAATTGCAAGAAGAGACCCTAGTGCGTCGTACCCCATACTCCAAAGGCAATTTCTGGAAGCAACAGGAACCAGTGAATCCGTCGAAACGCTTCGTTCAAGGGGTTTATATAGCTGAAGGCCCCTAAGAGTTCCAGAGCTAACCAGACAACAATAATTGGTGTATCGAGCACCGAAATTGGAATATTGAGAATTGGCAAAATGTTCTTGTTTCGAATGAGACCTAAATTGGTGTTTGATCAGATGAACGCCGGATTGGGGTTTTGAGGGTCCTGGAAGACAAGCTAGATATGCTGGGAGGCAAAATAGATTTGATTTCGTTTCCTACGAGTCTCTCTCTCTCTCTCTCTCTCTCTCTCTCTCTCTCTCTATGTCTTCAGCCTGTGGATATCCACTCTCTGACAAAGGCATCTTCCAAATCTTTCCATCTCTGTCTATTCATGGCAATCTGAACCCAATTTTTTCCTGCTGTTTTCTGGATATCATACCGGCATCTACCAACACTCCTCTTGGTTTGTCTTGGGCGCCATACCATTATTCTATGAGTCGATCTGTTTGGTTCTTGGCGAGCTACATTTCCATCCCAGCGCCATTTGAGTTCCGCTATTCTTCTCAAAATGTCCGTTACGCGTGTTCTTCATCTTATTACCTCATTTTTGCCAAGCATCGATCTGTCTATTGCTCGTTGTGTCACCTGGAGTTTGTTGGCGTATGCGCGAGTGAGAGTCATTGTCTCAAGACCGCATGTGAGGATTGGCATGATACTTGTCTCAAACGTTCTCCTTTTGAGATTTACTGAGAGTTCTCGAGATTTCAACACATGACCCAGTCTTTCAAATGCAGCCCAAACTAGTCCCATTGTTCTCTATATTTCAGAGGTTTGATTTTCCTTACCTTGTACGATTTTATGCCCTAGATAACTGTATTCTGTAACATTTTCGATCTCGTGGTTACGGAAACTGATTCTTAAATTTTCAGGGCTCATAACTTTTGTTTTATCTAGGTTCATCTCGAGTCTATAGGTCAAGGCAGCCTCATATAGTTCTTCCAGCATCGTGCAAAAATCTTCGGCATCATCGCTTATAAGAACGATGTCGTCCGCAAATCGAAGATGGTTCAGACGTATACCTTCTCTAATTATTTCCACTGCAAACCCTTGAACACGTCCTCCAGTAAATAATGTGATATGTAAATAATTCTTGAGAGATCGTGTCTCCCTGTCGTATGCTTCTTTTCACAGGGATTTCTTTTGTTGTTGTTTCTTCGTCTATCGTTATTTGGATTGTGGCGTTTTCGTATATGTATTTGATGAGATTTGAATATCTACAGTTTACTCTTGCGTTATCTAGTGCTCTTAGTGTTGCTCAAGATTTAATCAAGTCAAGCGCTTTCTTGAAATCTATAAATGCCATGTGCAATATCACATTGTACTCTGAGGTTTTTTCGATGAGAAGCTGTATCACTTGCAAGTGGTCTACTGTACTGAAACCTTTCCGAAAGTCGGCTTGTTCGACGGATTGATAAGCGTCCATTTTGTTGGTTAATCTATTTGTCATTATTTTCGTTAGTAATTTGTACAAATGCGATAGAAGGCTTATTGGGCGGTGATTCTCTCTGCCAGTGTAACGGCTAGAAATTACGTGGATGTACTGCTGGAGTCCACAGTGAGACTCTGGCGAGGTGCCCACGGTGAGAATTTCACTTTTATGCAAAATAATGCTCCTCCGCTTACCAGCAACCTCGCGAAACATTATTTTGAAACAGAGGAATCGCTATTTGGACTTGCCAGTTTGCTCTCAAGACCAAAATCCCATTGAACATTAATTGGATAATCTCAAAAGGAAAATTTAATCGCGCCATGATAATACAAGAACCCCATAACAGCTCATCCAAGCCGCCATATGAGAGTGGCAGAATATCACCCCACAGGAGGTCGAAAACCTAATCCAAAACATGCCCAGACGGAAACAGGCTTATATCAGAGCAAAAAAAGGTAATACAAGCTACTAAGGTAGAGAAAAAACATCTACTCTGTGAGAAAACATTTTTTTTACTACATGCGGAAAGATTCTCTTATTCTCTTTCATTTGTTTCTTTCTTGTAAACCTCAATTTATTTCTTTTTTCAATTGAAATATCTCAAAAAGGATCAATTCTAATAATCCTTCGAAATTTCCGAAATCCATGAGGTTATATTCAAAATATCGGGTGATTCCATATCAATATCGTTGTGTGTATTCCTTGGTCCATAGGTTGAACACGTCGTGTTGGGATATGGAAATGTCACTTTTATATTTGGATGCATAGTTTAAGGTTTGCGAGCATAACCTGGTGTATTGTCCGAAACTGGAGTAGATTTGAATTCTAAATTCTTTTTTTGAATAAGTTTCAATTTTTAAAACGAAACAATTCCGGAACCAGTCACAAAAAATAGCGCTTGTAACCCAGGCTTTTCTTATTAGTTGGCAGGTCGAAACACTAGGATTTCACGATCTGCAATGCATCAGTGACTTGATGACATAATCTTCAGATGCATAAGAACATAGCAGCAGTATAACTCTATTTTTTGCTGCCTTGAGTCCAGGGGCAGACTTTTCACTTTTGGAGATTAATGTTTTTTTGGCAATCTCTTCCAGAATAGTGTAATTTTGTCTGCATTGAATACCTGCTCATGTTCGTATCCTCCATCAGCTACTAGGTTTACGAATTCTTCTGGATGTATTTCTGATGCAGCTTCTTCAACCATTTTGATGCTATGTAATGACCTCCACTACCACAGCTGGAACCAGGATTTTTAAAATGTGCTTGAGAACGCTTTGCCTTCTCCCGAATAAAATTGAACCACTCAGGGGCACTCTTTTTGGACCGCACGAATGAGCATATCAGATCAGATACAAGCTGATTTGTGTTCTCAAGGCGCAGCGATCTAACACTTTCATCGAGAGGTTCTTGAAATGACTCTAAGAAAAGTCTTTCGTTTACGAGGAAACATCGAAATCCAAAACAACAGAATGTTGCATCACGACAATATGCCATGTCATATTGCAATCTCAATAAAGCAGAAACATTCCTGTAGTTCCACAGCCCCCTTATGAATCAGACATGAATCCTTGAGACTTTTGCTGTTTCCGTAAATTAGAAATTATTTATTTTGGGACCCTTGAAAATATTGAAGCAGCTGCAACCGACTGGTGGAAAGCTTGACCAGTATTTGAGTTCCAGGAATGCTATGATGATTGGAAGAACTGTCTTCAGGATTGTGTGGCGTCCCAAAGAAACTATTTTGAGAGAGACATTATAATTATGTTCGAATAACTCCTTACACTCCACGTAGTACCCATCTAATCAGAAACCCCATATAATACTGAATACCATATACATGACTAATTCTGTACTTATTTTCAGGGACATGATACTACAGCGAATGCTCTTGGATTTTGCTTGATGTTGATAGCAAACCATACAAAAATTCAGGTACACATTGGAATATGTTAGATATGTTATATATTCTGTCGGAAAACTACCAGAAATTGATTAATGAAACACAAAATATCTATTTTTCATCCAAATTCATTTTATGCCCTTCAGACTAGGGACAAATCATCAAAACATGTTTCAAGCGATTCTTACGGAATAGACTTTAGTTTTCACCAAAAATTCCCCTATATGTCTTCTTTCTATTCAAACCGCCTAACTCGAAGTGATACTTTAAGTTAAAAGGAAAAAGTCGGTCGGAGCCGTATCAGGCGAATACGGTGGTTGTTCGATGGTATTGTAGGAATTTTGGTCGAAATTCATCCACAATGATAGCCATGTGAGATGGTGCGTTACCGTGGTGCCAAATCGCTTTATCCATATAAACTTCAGTTGTCGATGTTGATTCCCGACTAGAGCGACGAAATTCTTCCACCACATCTGCTGTTGAATGCACTGTACTACCCATGTGGACGTGATAAAATTGATTCACCGTAAGCCTTCTGTAACATTCTCAACCATTCAGCTCACGAAATTCCATTTGCAATACAAAATTTGAGACAAATTCTGTGTACACGTCATTTTTATCCAATGTAAAAATCGCAAAACACACTGTGATAAGTCGAGCACTGTGAACAAACTGGATGACAGATGGACTTCAAACTTTGCATAACTATAGAAAACAGTTCGTTTCGAGCAGATTCATTTAATAATCAATTCCCGGTACTTTTTCGATAGAATGTGAGCGCATTGTAAATCGCATAACAATTTTTTCTCTGTACATTCCAACCCATTCAACGAATTATTAATTTAGTTATTGTTTATCCTAAGACTGGTAGAAAAACATCTCAATTTCAATTTAGTTTCAAAAATTTACTCCTTTTTACAGTTGGCAAATTTAAGTTACCTTAGATATATTTAGGATTATTCTAATTATATATCATGTAATCATATAGTATACACCGTTTTCTGCTTGGAAACTGGTATTTAAATGATATATTTTTAAACGCTTACTCACAACTGCTTTTTCAGTCTTTGCTGTCTATAATATGGTAATGTTTACAGATTAATGAATTATAAACTACAGAATGGAGGTTAGAGTAAACAAAGTTTTCTCTTATAAATGAATTGATATTAATTATAATAATAATAATATCAAGAAAGGAATTGTATAGACGACATCACCATGAGATTAATCAACCACACATCGACAAAGAAGCCTCCAACAAATGGTTGATGAAAGGAGAATTATTCACAGAAACAGAGGGATTCCTTATGGCCATCCAAGACAAAGTGATCGCTACAAACAATTACAAAAAATTTATAATGAAGGGCGGAACATTACAAACAGATAAGTGCAGAAAATGCCATATAAGATCGGAGACTATACAGCATATTACATCCGGATGCGAACAACTGGTCAATACGGAGTATCTTCACAGGCATAATCAAGTGTGCAACATTATCCACCAGAAACTTGCACACAAGTACGGACTTCTGAACACCTTCCAGCCATATTACAAATATCAGCCGGCGCCCGTATTGGAAAATGACTCTATCAGATTATACTACGATAGGCCTGTTATCACTGACTGAATGGTGACGAATAATAGGCCGGACATAGTGGTGTATGATAAGAGTGCCAGAACAGCAATACTGGTGGATGTCGCCATACCGAATAATAACAACGTGCTGAACAAGTTCCAGGAGAAAAAGTCCAAATACACAGACCTCGCTATTGAGATCAAGCAGATGTGGCACCTCGATAAAATGAATATTGTTCCTGTCATCGTATCCTCGACTGGTTTAATACCCAAAACTTTGCATGATAGCCTTAAGAAATTAGAATTGCATAAGAATACCTATATAGAAATGCAAAAACCTTCAATTCTTAATACATGTAGGAGAGTTAGGAAATTGATGTCAAGTATATTGTAATCGAGCCTATTCCCTCTGATTGCTAAATCTAGGAAAGGTAAATTATATCCAGCTACTAGCTGAGATAGTGCATAAGTACACGATAATAAATAATATCATTGACTTATCCAATGATGTACAATCTGAGGAACAAACGGGTGAATCGACATTGTACCACCATAACCTCTTGTCCCGTTCAAGATTTAGGAAGAGGGTCTTGTTCGTAAAGTGAGTCATAGTCTCCCTCGGTTATCGACGGAAGCAACGTTATATCGAATAGGGATACAGCAAGACAAAACCAAGTGGGAAACAACATCAATACCTCCCAACGGTGGCGCAAGCCATTATGCCTACGACCACGAGAGCCGGACTAGGAAAGGCATGAAGTGGACCCCAGAAATGAATGCCTTCATTATGCGTTCCTAAAAAGATTCCAAGATAACAAACTTGGAATCGGAAATGACAGCATACAGATACGCGTTACATCTTGCGTTCGTAGAAAAATATCCTGAATTACAGCACATATCCGAGCAGAGAATTTCGAATCAACGAAGAACAATTGTAAAAAACATGCTACTTTCTTGAAAAATGCTGCAAAGCATACGAAAAGAGGTAATAATGGAACTCAGAAGTGAAGATGATACTCATAACGGTATACCTACCGTCAATGAAAGTGTTACAGATAACATCGAAGCCATGGAAACGAATATCAACATGGAGCTTCCCTCTGAGACGAACCAGCAGAACGAATTTATGTATTTACCATGATCAGAACTCAACAGAGGAATATCTGAACCCAGTGGTAGTAACCCAACTAAACGACATAAACTGCCCAGACTCAAGACCAACAAGAACACCAATATCATCCTATCAAGCATGAACTCAGTGTTTGAAGAATACACTGACCAGAAATCCTTGCAGAAAATTCACACTTTGATTCACTGTGGAGCGATAGCGGTTCTTCGAGTACACAAACAACAAGTCTCCACAACTTTGATTCGATCTAAGCCAAAAGGCGTCAGAAAACCACCATGGCAAAAACGACTGGAGAAATATATTGAAAATATTAGAGCTGAGATTGGTCGCCTCACAGAATTCCTGAGAAACAAAAAGCCCTCAAGGCGCTTGAAATCCCATATACCCAAAATTCCTAGAAAATTTGGTACGAACACAAAACACACCGATCACAAACATTATATCGACGTGTATATGGACACTTTGAAGCAGAAACTCCTAGCAAAAGCAAAGAGGCTCTCAAGGTACATCAAGTTTACTGAAACGAAACATCAAAACCAAAGGTTCCTCCAAAACGCGGCCAATTTTCATAAGGGAAATAACGAAACTGCGACCAACAATAACAGAGAAGTACCTGACGCACAGTGCTTGACCGACTATTTTTCATCACTATGGTCGAACCCAAAAGAACACAATAAAGATGCGGAATGGATCACGAATGAAAAACAACGCCTTGATATCAAACATATGGACTTCGAAAGAATAACGGAGGAAGAAATCACAACAGTAATTGGAGCGACCAACAATTGGAAGGCCACAGATATAGACAATATCCACAACTATTGGTACAAGAAGTTTGATAAGCTCCATGGAGCCCTAGCGAAACAGCTCACGTATGTTCTTCAACATCCCAAGAAAACATCTACTTTTCTAATACAAGGCTTAACATATATGCTACCTAAGAACGATAGAACAGAGGATCTGTCTCAGTATAGGCCTATCACTTGTCTGCAAACGCTCTACAAAATCTAACCTCATGCATATCCAATCGAATGAACCAACACCTTGACGACAATAATATATTAGCAGAGGAGCAGAAGGGATGCGGAAAGAAACACCACGGGTGCAAGGAACAACTCATCATCGATTCTGAGATAATGAAACAGGCACACACACAGGGCATCGGAATGTTCATTTAGCTTTTCTAGATTATCTGAAGGCATTCGATAATACCGTCCATTCTTGGCTTGTTGAAGTATTGCACCTAGCCCTGGTAGAATTCTTGAAGACAATAATGTCACACTGGCGTACGTCTCTGCATGTCAACATAAACGAATGAAGTCAATTAAAACCAACGAGATAACCATACGTCGTGGAATTTTTCAAGGAGACTCTGTGAGTCCACTATGGTTTTGTTTAGCTATGAACCCATTGTCCTCAATGCTCAATAGAACAGGATACAGATTTAGGATGAAAACATAAGAATTATCATACAATCTCCCACCTGCTGTATATAGATGACATCAAATTTTATGCTTCGAACAAGAAGCAATCGGATGATCTGCTGAAAACTGTCAGTAAATTCTCGGCAGATGTTCATATGAAATTTGGGATTGAAAAATGTAAGACACTAAATATTCAAAGAGGAAAAGTCATAAATGGTGAAACACAACTTCCAACCGGTGATATTATAAAGTGCATGAGGGATGGCGTAACATACAAATATCTAGGATACCAACAAGCCAGATTGCTAGACCAAAAACATAAAGAGGAGAAGATACGTTCAGAATGCAGTCAGCGTCTGAAGACTGTGCTGAAATCAATGTTCAACTGGGGGAATCTAGTCAAGGCAATTAACACCTACGCCATTACAGTGTTGCTCTACTCATTTGAAATAATCAAATGGACTGAGACAGAACTAGATGATATTCAAAGGCAGACCCGAACGATGCTGACAAAGTTCAACAATCATCATCCAAAATCGTCTGTGATACGAACAACTTTGAAGCGGAAAGAAGTAGGACGCGGATTAATAGATGTTGTCAATTTACACACCGAACAGATAAAGAATCTCAGAGAATTCTCCTCTGGAAAAGCTCTCACTTCTGACCTCCATAGAGTGGTATCGTTGGCTGATAAGGGATATACACCTCTAAATCTTGCTACCAGAGATGACCTGCTGAATCTACCGTTCTATGAGATACTGAAAAAAACAAGAGCAATGGTCAAGAAAGGAATTGCATGGACGACATCACCATGAGATTAATCAACCACACATCGACAAAGAAGCCTCCAACAAATGGTTGATAAAAATAGAATTATTCGCGGAAACAGAAGGACTCCTTATGGGCATCCAAGACCAAGTGATTGCTACAAACAACTACGAAAAGTTTATTATGAAGGACGGATAGTCTTATCTATTTTTCAGTGGCTTACTCTGTATCTTCTATAGTTTTCAATCAAGAATGAGAATTCGTTCACGGGGATGCAGACAAAGATAATACCTTTCTTTTGAGGTATCACTCGACCCATCTACCCTCTTCCAAATTTTCAAGGGTGGTCACCCCTGCTCTAGGGGTTGAAATTCGAGATGAGGATGATACTTGATGATGACTGCCATTGATCAGCATGGATCTGTTCCATTTTACTTCATTGAAACTTGAATAGTCTCAGGAAATAGTCTTCCTATCTTCCCTGTATCGTTTACAGTTTTCAATTAAAAATAGAAATTCGTTCAAGACGATGTAGACAAAGATACCACCTTACTTTTGAGTCATCACTCGACCCATCTTCTCTATTCAAAATGTTCAAGGATTACAACCCCCGCTTAGGGGGTTGATATTTCAGGCAAGTTTTGTAGTCCAAAAGATGTCCCCCTTGAAACAAAAATTGACCTATTTTTGCGTTTTGATCACAAATGAATATCTTGGTAGTCTCTCTGTTTGGTTTTCGTTGAAGCTTCCTGTATTTACTATACATATCTCACTACAGACGACGGTCGACAGCTAATTAGATATCAATTTACGACAAACTTGTTGCTTTCATGGACATCTCATACTTTTCGCGTTGAAACGGCAGTATTATCTGATTTGGCATTTTTTCAGGAACAAATTTACCAGGAAATAAAAACCGTTCTAGGAGATGGAGATAGAAAACCGACTTACAATGAACTTCAGAAGATGGATCTACTAGAGAGATGTATCAAAGAAAGTCTAAGATTATACCCAAGTGTTCCCTCTATTTCTAGAATTGTCGAAGAAGACACTACATTAAATTCTGGACTTGTGTTACCCAAGGGTATGAATGTTAATATATCTATAAAAGACATTCACACAAATCCGGAGATATATCCAGATCCAGAGAAGTTTGATCCAGACAGGTTTCTACCAGATAATTCCCACAATCGACATCCATACGCTTATATACCATTCAGTGCTGGCCCAAGGAATTGTATTGGTGAGTAATTGAGTAGAAACAGAATGGAATTGAATTTTTACTATATTGACAAATTTATAACGTTTTTCAACACATTGTGACTTCATCGGACATGTAGTGTGAAAACGGAAAAGATCGAGCACTGTAAATAAACTAAACGATAGATCACGTTCAAATTCAGCGTCATTATAGATATAGTTGTGCAAACTCAGCAACAAAAATAAATTGATAATCCATTTGAGCAGATTTTTTACTTAATAAATTCCCAATACTTTTTCGACAGAATGTTTCCACGTAAATGAAATCCACGGAAACAATATGCGGCCATTCCCTAGCATTGCATGATTCAATTCAAAACAATTATCTACCACTTAAACTGTGAATAAAATTGATTATTTCAACATTTGATCCCCTATTCTTATGATATTTTCTTTTTCAAACGAAAAAACTTTTTTAGGTCAGAAATTCGCTATTTTGGAAATGAAGTCTGTCCTCATAGGAATTCTTCAACATTTCAGAATGACTGCAGTTGATACACCACAGACGATTGTGTTGACAGCTGATCTAATTTTGAGATCCAGAGACGGGATTAAGGTCGAATTCCATGAGAGAAATTGAAGATGATCAGTACTTAGCTTAGATTTAATGAATATTAACTTGAAATATCAATATACCTACGATAAAGAATATAAAATTTTTAAAGTAATTATAATGAATTAATAAATACTAGGGTTAGGGGGTGCCTTATTTTTCGAAGTTTAAATTTTTTAGCCCATACGTCTAAGTTTTGTTCATTTGTACCTAAAACACTAGAAAATAAATTTTTCCCCTCTTAGGAATATGATAACCAGTGCCAACTTGCATCGAAACATGTTCGCAAGCTAATTAGTCATTTGTTCCCAGTTATTATCGTAGCTATCACCCTTTGTTTTACCTTTGAAGATGGCAGTGAAATTAAGAAGTGATAACAAAAGAATTTTCTTAGTTGGCGATATAAATTATCAAATAACAGGCGCTAAGTTACCGTCGAACCGTCAAGTGATGTTTTATAATATTCGCGATGTGTAATTAACTGTAAGTGAAAGCGCAAATCTCGTAATTCGCGAGTGTATTATATTCTGGGAAAAGGCTAGAATCCCAACTAGAGCTTCACCTAAATGTGTGAAGAATCTTGTGGATCTTCACCACACTTGCAGAGAGTTGCAAAAAATTCGAAAAAGTCCAATGATATTTATAGGCGCCGTGAGGAGGAATTTCAATGGATGATGAAGATAGAGGAAGATAAAATATTTTTAAAAAAGCGAAGAGAACCAGAGCGTCCAGGATGTTTAGCAAGTGTAGATAAACAGTTGGCTGAAAAAGAAGAAAGATCAAGACAGAGAATGTTAAAAGAAGAGAAAAGAAGACAAGAACGAATGCGTGCAGATAGTTTATTGTCACCTCATACTACACAAAGTTTTGTTCATACTCAAGAACATTACGATTAGCCTTCCAGCTCTGACGAAAGCCTTGAGGAACCCTTACCTTCAACATCAACGTAAAGCTGTGAACTACTCAAAAAAGAGGAAGAAAGGACTTTATCACGCCCAAGTTATTTGCAGCTTCAGACAAATGTCAGTTAAGTGTAAAGGATTCTGTCTACATACTTCAGGCAGTGATAGAAGCGCAAGGTTTAAGCTGTGATGATATTCCCCATAAATGAAGCATCTATTCAACGTATTTGCGCACAGAGTAGAAACGATAGAGCGGAATCTATAACATCAGATTTTCAGAATAATATTCCTGAAATGGTGACAGTCCACTGGGATGAAAAGCTTTCACCTGAGCCCGACGTGAGAAGTTCAAAAGAAGAACGCTTGCCAATTCTTATTTCATTTAGAGAAGAAGAGCATCTTCTGGCGGTGTCAAAGTTGGAGAGCTCTTCCTTCTTCTTCTTCAAGTGCCATGCAGATTCCTGCGTAGGCGTCCATCCTTTCACTCATCATTCGATTCTATTGATTGAAGCATTTTGTAGTGTCTGGAAGTCCTGTACACTGTCGTATGTTTCGTAGCCAGGATAGTTTTCTCCTACCTACTCCTCTTTTTCCTCCTTCTATTTTACCCTGGAGGATAAGACGCTGGAAGTGATAGCGTTCTCCGCGCAGTACATGTCCAAGGTAGCCAATTTTTCTTCTTTTGATGTTTTCGAAAAGTTCACGGTCTATCAAACCAGTTCTTTTCAGTATATCCTCATTCGTTACATGTTCAACCCACGATACCCTCAGCATCCGTCGTAGGGTCCACATCTCGAAGGCCTCAATTTTATTTATAATTGCTGTTTTCAACGTCCAAGCCTCGACTCCGTACAAGAGAACGGACCAGACGTAACATTTTACCATTCTATATCTGAGATTGAGATTTAGGTTTTTGTCTGTCAAAAATTTTTTAATTTTATAAACGTTGTTCGAGCATGCTCGATTCTGCATTTCATTTCTTGATCTGGGTCCCATTTTTGGTTGATCATGCATCCCAAGTATTTAAATTGAGTGACTTGTTCAATGTTTTCTCCATTTATGGATATTCTGGCATTTGGGGCATCGTTTCTGCTAATGGCCATACATTTGGTTTTACGGATGTTAATTTTCAAACCCAATCTCTGGCTTTCTTGATTGAACTTATCTAGTAGAGCTTGCAGGTCATTTGCACTATCTGCCAGTATTACGGTATCATCCGCGTATCGAATATTGTTGATGGGAATTCCGTTTACTTTAATACCCATGGGACTGTCGGAGATTGACTCGATGAAAGCTCTTTCCACATATAAGTCGAACAACATCGGAGACAAGATACACCCCTGGCGGACGCCTTTTTTTATTTCAAAATCCTCAGTTGTTCCTGCTTTTTGGTTCCAGTATAGATTACCTATAAGTCTGATATCCTTTCCATCCAGCCCCAAGTCTCTAAGGTATGATATGAGGAGGTCGTGCTTTACATTATCAAATGCCTTCTGGTAGTCGATACGCCACAGACAAACGTTCTTTCTTTGGTCTTGGCAATTCTGCACTAATGTTTGGAGACTAAATATGGCTTCTCTTGTTCCAAAACCGTTCTTAAATCCAAACTGACTGGCATCACTCACTTCCTCGCACCTCCTGTATAGTCTCGTGTGTAGAACTCGAAGGAAGAGTTTGAGGAAATGACTCATTAGACTAATGAGGCGGTAATCTTTACACGCTGTTGCGTTGTTTGTTTTCGGAAGTGCGACAAATGTAGAACGGAGCCAGTCCTCGGGAATTTGTCCAGTGTAAATATCGTTAGAGTCGGACTATGATATCGGGGTTTTGTTCGCTAACTAAATGAAATGTTTCCGAGTACATATCATCTGGGCCCGGAGCTTTGTTGCTTTTCATCAGAGTTATAGCATGTTTGATTTCACTCTTTAGTATACTTGGTCCTGATAGCGTTGTTATTTCGTTTTCGGGGTTTCCTGGTCTGTCATCTAGGAAATGACCAATGTTGTATTCCCTCCATGTTAGTAATAGTTTTTCGGTGTCCAATATCATTTTATCGTCTTCATCCCCGATGAAACTTACACTCTTATTGTTATATATTCCAGCGATTTCTTTGACTTTTTATGGAGATGGAAACTGTCTCCCAGCTTGCTCAGATTTTTTGCTTCCAGACATCTTTCAGTCAGACAACTTTCCTTTGCTGCTCTTATTTCATTTCGAATTTTTCTTTGGAGACTTTTATATTCTGTGTATTTTCTGTTGACTTTACATTGCCTTCGTTTCTCCATTAAATCTAGAATGTTTTCGGTCATCCATTTGTTCCTCGTTCGCCTTCCGGTGTTTGTAAGGAAGATTTCATTTGTTTCCGTAAAAGCTTCTTTGAGTTTGAGCCAGTGTTCGTTCGTATCATTTATACTGCGTATACTTTCCAATTCTTTATTAAGATGTTCTTCGTATAGTGATCTTCTTTCCTCGTCTTTAAGTACTTTTGGTTCTAATGTCTTTCTAACGGTTTTTTCTTTGGGTCTGGACAGGCGCAATATTATGTCGGCACGCAGCGGAATGTGGTCAGATTCAATATCGACACCTGGCATTGTTGTTACTTTAGTGATGAGATTTCTAAACCTTTGATTAATGATAATAAAGTCTATTTGGTTTCTGACAATGTGGTGTTTACTGTCTTGCGGAGATTTCCAGGTGTATAAACGTCTTGGTGGTAGCGTGAACCATGTATTTGTAATCACAAGATTGTTCTCTTCGCAATACTGAATTAGTCTTTCCCCTCTTTCATTTCTTTCACCTAAGCCGTAATCACCCACTACAGATCTCAGTCTACCCTTACCCACTTTAGCATTGAAATCTCCTAGAATTATGTTGACCTCGTTCGTTTTTGTAAGCTTTAGGGCACCGTCAAGTTGTCTGTAAAAATCCTCAATCTCTTCCTCTGACTTGTCTGCCGTTGGGGCGTAAACCTGTATGATATTGATGTTCATGGGTTTACCAAACAATTGAATTAGGCGTGCTCTCTCTGAAATTGGGATGAAGCTCCTTATTGACTTTTGTATGTTGTCATCCATTAGGATGCCAACGCCGTGCTGATGGTCTCGGCCGGAATTCTGGGTACCTGTGTAGTATAGTACTTTACCGTTTGATCTGATCATTCCATTTCCAGGCCAGCGGACTTCACTTACTCCGGGAATGTTTATTTCCATTCTGTTCATCTCTTGGATTAGGTTGTCGAGCTCTCCAGCTGCACACAAAGTTTTGACTTTCCAAGTAGCAACTTTGTTCTCTTATCTAGTTGAAACCGGGGGATTCTTCGCACCTCCTGACCACTTAAGGTCTGCCCGGGACTAGAGGCCATTTGTATTTGTGCTTCCAACATGATAAGAGCTAATCGGTGCTCTTCCGGTCAATGTCAAATGCGCTTTACGACTGGAACCTCGATGACAAAGTCCAAATAATGTGCTGTGACACAACTGATTCTAATACCGGACAACTGAATGGAGATGTGTCTTTCACACATCTAAATACCATACTTTTATTTCATTGATAATATACATATCTATTTTCATCAAGTAAAGAACTCCTCAATCAAATTATGAAAAACATCTATTGGAAGACGCCCTATGCCGAGGTAGAAAAGTTAAGTACCGAAAGAAATTTTTTTCGTACACCTTAAAGCCTTTATGATAATCTATAAAGAAAATAATCGTAAATGAAATATATTTTTTTAATATTTAAAAATTGTTTTTCTTCAATTTAGAAAATAAAAGTCCTCTTAAAACGTTTACAACCAAATCAGTGGTGACAAATCTTAAATTTATTCTATCAAGCCAGAAAATAACCCCCAATATTCTGTGTGGGCGTTCTAAGCGGAAGAAAAACCAAGAAAAGTGATACAAAAAAATGCCCGAATAATTCATTTCATAAACAATTAATTATTACTTTACAAGATCAAAGAACAGTTATTGCCCATTCGAACATAACTGTTTGTTTACCGCAAGTCCTTATCTTCCAGAAACCAATCCTGAACAGCGAATCATCTTTCACCAGAACAACGCAAGTTCACACTCAGCCCGAAAAGCAATTGAAAATAAGAAGAAGAAGCTGTTGATGCCTTTCAAAAGGCCATTTTGAATAAAGTAGTAAACGATTGGAATAACTGCTTCCTGATTTGTTTCGAAAGAACGCAGAAGTATATTGTTTTTCGCGGAGAATATCAATCAATGAGAACTTTAAAAACTCTAATTTGTTCAATTCTAGCTTTATATTCAAATCTTAAAGACATCCCTTGTACCTCTCGAATTATTCACACGATTATAACGATATAAATTTTAAAATTTTTATCAATGGCAGACATGCAAGTATTTTCTTCACTTTCAGTCTGTTATCAGTAATTAATTAGGAATGGTCGAATAGATGTTATCGCACTACTTCGTGACCCTCAAGTGATAATCGAATATTCATAAAAAATTTTAATCTTCACAGGATACCAATTTCTGACGTCGTATTGTTCAGTTATTGATGAGAATCGTATCCACAAAGATGTTGATACCAATAGTGCAAACTATTTACTTCAAAACGTTTATATTAATACCATTAGCAATTGTATTGGTTTATGTTTTCAAGAGCTGTTACAGACTATGGAGGGAATTGCGTCTTATGTCCAAATTCAATGGGCCAAAACCGACTTCTTTAATCTTAGGACATTGGACATTGTTAACTCAACCGTCAGGTAAAAGAAAACTCTTTCTTCATTAAAAGCGAGTGCTAAATCGAATTTTTATTCTCAGTATCCGGTAGATTAATCTTACAATTCTAAGTAACAAGCTGTATTTTCCGAAAAACGAGAAATTCTGAGAAAATTTAAGAAGAAATGTCACACTTTCAATTTTTCAATGTTGTTCGTATATTAATCTGTCATAATTTTTTTCAACTTTAGAAAGCATTCTGATCATTATTCCAATTCCTGTAACTACATTGTTCAGTATTTTGGGTAAAAAACGACTGAAAAGAAAAAACCTTTCGGAGAGCCTACACCAAAAGGTGGATTTCATTCTCTAGTCCCAGGAAGCGTCGTGCCTCAGTTCGAGGCCCAGCTAAACTGCAGCAGGGTCCAATTAAATTATGCTAGGGAACATGTTTATTGGTTAGAAACTGACTCGGAGAGAGTTTAGTTTACAAATGAATCGAAATTTTGTCTTTTTCATTGCGATCGACGTTGTCTTGTGTTCAGATGTCGAAATGAGGGATATGCCCAGTGCAATGGGTTGAGTTTTGAAAAGGCTGATCTAAATTTGGAACAAAATGGATTAGAATTTTATACAGTAATTGATTTCGAGTATAAATCGTTGATATTATGCAGAAATTCTCGTTAGGGGTAGAAATATACAGCATCAACAATTTTCGGGGATTTGATCAATTCCAAGAGTTTCACATGTTTTAGTTTCAACTCCTTTGAGTTTCATTATCATTTCGAGTGTTCTCGAGCATTTGCAATACTGGTGGATTATTGGAAAAATTATTAACCAACATATTTAAACTTCAAATAGTTAAATGATACCACCGTGGGAACGTGATAGTTATTCATAATGCCAATAAGAAATTAAACAATGTATTATACATTCGAATTTGGGAGGCTTTTACAAGTAATATTTTTGAGGAATTTTACTGAATAATTATGATTCGTAACGCGTTTCACTATACCGTAGCTTCTTCAAACGAATGAATGTACAGAAATTATGACAACTATATATAGATGAGAATATAAATAGAAATGTTCTTAAGTAAGTAAAAGCTTATTGAGTTGCTTCTTCTTGAGTGGTTATTGATGACTCGTATATCCAATAAAATTAAGGATTAGATTGCTCCCTGAAGAGATTCAATAAAGGTGAAGGGCTCAAATCGACTTGTTCATTAATGAATCTACCTGAGTGTTTATGTTCGTTGATTTCCAAAATTTACCAGAGACCTACTTTCCAAAATTTATTATCTGTATGCAAAATTCCAAACTGTCCAAGAGTAATCATTTTCTGAAAGATGAATCGCGTAATTTGAATCTGATTTTTTATTTGAAAAACTTCGTTTATGTTCCGATATTCTAATATTGAAATTTCTGTGTTCTACAAATGTAGAAACTATCACAGTCATTGTCATATAAACACCTGATTTATTATTTTTATCTGATTGGGTTTTATTGTTTTGTCTAACCTAAACTATTATTAGTTTGAAAGCTATATTGAAATTATTTCTACTCAAGAATGATTTCAGTTTTTTACTTATAATGCCAACGTAGGTAAAGGTGTTGAATATTTGTTTCAATTTATCGACAGGGTAAACTTCATTCAATGCGATTCAACTTTGTTTTATTCAAAATATTGTTTATTATTTTGGGATTATAACCATTATTTTTGGCTATTTGTTCAATTGTTGAAATTCTCTGGTGATAACGGAATGTTAATCCATCACCAGAAAATTTCAACAAAGAATAAAATTTCGTTAAACAAATAGCTGAAAATAATGATTATTATTAGCTGAAAATAATAAACAATATTTTGAATAAAAAAGTAGAATCGCATTGAATGAAGTTTACCCTGTCGAAAAATTGAAACAGAAGTTGAACACCTTAACCTACGATGGTGAAAAACTGAAATCATTCTTGAGTAGAAAAATTTGAGCCCGAAATTTCAACATAGCTTTCATTCAAACTAATAATAGCTTATTCGGCAAATATATAAGAAACAATAAAACCAAATCAGATAAAATAATAAATCAGGTGTTCATAGATTGAATTGCAATGACTGTGATAATTTCTACATTGGTAGAACACATAGAAATTTCAATATCAGAATATTGGAACATAAACGCAGTTTTTCAAATAAAAAGTCAGATTCAAATTACGCTAATTTGAATCACTCTTTCGTCCCACAATTTGAAATTTTACATACAGATAATAGGTATGGGAAAGTCGATCTTTGGGAAACTTTAGAAATTAACGAACACAAACACTCAGGTGGACTCATTAATGAACAAATCGATTTAAGCCCCTCATCTCTATTGAATCTCTTCAGGGAGCAGTCTATTCCTTAATTCCATTGGATATACCTATCTTCAATAACCAATTAAGAAGAAGCAACTCAATAAGCTTTTAATTACTTAAGAACATTTGTATTTATATTCTCAATTGTATCTATATATAGTTGTCATAATTTCTGTACATTCATTCGTCTGAAGGAGCTACGGTGTAGTGAAACGCGTTTCGAATCACAATTATTCAGTGAAATTCATCAGAAAAAAAATAATACTTATATTTGTTATGTATTATACTATCACAAGAGTTTTATTGAAAATCAGGAATATAATTGCGGTCTCTCGATCATCTGCAGCTGACAACAAATACTGAATCAAAGTTTAAAATATACATTTGAATTTGGGAGGCTTTTACTTTGTGAAATTCCATTATCAATAATAAAAAAGAAGTACTGTGTTTTAAGGAATTTTACTTAATAATTGAATTTGGGAGGCTTTTACTTGGTAAAATTCCATTATCAATAATAAAAAACAAGTACTGTGTTTTAAGGAATTTGGGAGGCTTTTACTTGGTAGAATTCCATTATCAATAATAAAAACAAATACTGTTATTTAGTAAAATTCCTTAAAACACAGTACTTGTTTTTATTATTTAAAATATACATTCATAAACAGGTAGGTATAAAATTAATAAGAGTGGAAATAAGAGGTTGTCAACTAACTATGATAAACGTAGGTATTATGTAAAGATACCAAATATAGACGATTAAGCCGAGCCATACTGGTCGTTAATAAGATTATCTCTATAGGAAGTTTGTTGGAGTTTGATGGGTTCCGAGGAATTTTTCGTCCTTTAGGTACTCTAAATATAATAAATTCGAAATTTATCAATGGGTGAGAATGATGGCCATTTTCGATACAATATGAAGCAAAAGAAGATTAGTCGTTTATCACGTTATTGTGCTCTGATTGATGCTCTTTGTATCTAGTTTTGAAAAAACGACCAATCTAACCTATTAAAACGCCTTCACAATGCATACAAGACAACTTGTAAACTTCAGTTTTGTAAACTCTATCAGTTTTATCTTTACTATTGAAAAACTCTTGGCAGAGTTTGATATGAGTTTTGTAAGCTACTTTTTCATGCTGTTTTGAAATGACATTTGCAATCTCGTCGCTGATGGGGCTGAAAAATATTAATGAAATGTATTTATTTGTGTTAGTTGATTACATAAGTGGGCAAATATCATGATATGCCATTTGTGTCTATTTCTTTCTGATCATTCCGTTGATTTTATTTGAGGGATAACCATCTTCTTATCGGATAATTGGAGCGGGAAAGCCTACTATAGTTTAAAATAGGTAGTTTTGAATGACATAAAAACTGTAATGATGTGGTCAGTCTTTCCCTGAATTTTCGCAGTTTTATAAATAGAAAGCCCGTCAGTGAAGGGTGGAGTCGGCTTAGAGAAATTATCTGTGAACGCCAAGTAACTTCATTTAGCTATCAACAGAAATGACCTGTCAGAAAACAAATTACTTAATTTTGGAAAGGTAACAAAAAGAAATGACGCAAACTCTCAATCAAGAAAAATATACTCATTTCAATCAGACAATAAATAAACAGTAAGGATTTCGTCGCAATAATATGGAAAAATATTCAAACTCAAATTTAAATTCTCACAAAAAAGTTATTCAGGGCCCGCGTATAACGTTATATGCGTTTACATTGGTTAGATTTAGATGTAACAATACGGTACAGTTATTTCTAGAAAAAAGTAATCAAAAGAAGAGTTTAATAATTCTTATACAAAAACGTATTTCTAATTTGAAGGTATTTGAGAGAACTGATGACTTTAAGAAATATAAACCAAAGAAAATATGGCAACTATAGTTGAGGCTGGGTGGCGTAGATTCGGTTAACGAACAAAATCGATGACGTAATATGTGGAGTTCACCTCTCGGAGAAAGAAAATACAAATGATTTTTATCTGATCTTATGTGAAGATATTATGGTGGTCTCCTGTTTTCCCAATCAAATCGGTCTCACATGAATTCCAGCAATTCCGTTTTGTTGAATTTTTGTTTCGTTAGAACTCTTTCGTACAGGTGAATTGCGTGATCAGAAAGGAAAGGTGTAGAGAATTGAATAGAGTCGATGAAGGCCCTTTGTAAACGATAGTAACACGTGAATTAGGAAAATTAATTTTCTTTCTTTCTGTTGGCGGAGTTGACTCACATGATGTTATGCGGGCCAATCGAGTGGTTTTCTTTTGTGCAAAATCCGATGTATCAAAGTAGTAGTATTTCGAATAGACGGAGAACAAACGAAATAGGTATTAACGCACTATTCTTATAAGGCACACGTACTTCTCCTATTTGCAAAATCTGCTTAGCGAAAAACAATACAGAGTGCTTCAAAGAAAACTAAACAGAGGCTATATCTAGCAAGAAATTCATTTCTGATCAAAACACAAAAACAGGTCAATTTTTGTTTTAAGGAGGACATTTTTTAGGGTACAAAACTTGCCTGAAATATTAACCCCTTGAGCGGAGGTTGCAATCCTTCAATATTTTGAATGAGGAAGATGGATCGAGTGATGACTCTAAAGGAAGGTGGTATCTTTATCTACATTGCCTTGAACGAATTTCCATTTTTAATTGAAAACTGTAAAAGATACAGGGTGAGCAACTGAAAGATAGGGAAGACTATTTCCCTGAGACTATTCAAGTTTCAGTGAAGTAAAATGGAACAGATCCATGCTGATCAATGGCAGTCATCATCAAGTACCATACTTATCTCGAATTTCAACCCCTAGAGCAGGGGTGACCACCCTTGAAAATTTGGAAGAGGGTAGATGGGTCGAGTGATAACTCGAAAGAAAGGTTTTATCTTTGTCTGCATTCCTGTGAAAGAATTTTCATTTTTGATTGAAAACTGTAGAAGATACAGAGTGAGCCACTGAAAAATAGAGAAGACTATCGCCCCAAGACTATTGGACTATTAGTGCGAAAAACTGGAATAGATTCATTTTAGATCAAAAGCTGTCATCTTCGGAAATCACCCTCATCTCGAATTTCAACCCCTAGAGCAGGGGTAATATTTCGATCCAGTGATACCTTTCAAGTAATGGATTTCGATTGCCTTCATGACTGCTCGCAATAATTCTATTCTCATTGAGTTTCATAGGAGTTAGAGTAGCTCACTCTGTATCTTCTACAGTTTTCAATCAAAAATGAAAATTCGTTCACGGGGATGCAGACAAAGATAATACCTTCCTTTCGAGGTATCAATCGACCCATCTGCCTCTTCCAAATTTTCAAGGGTGGTCACCCCTGCTCTAGGGGTTGAAATTCGAGATGAGGTTGGTACTTGATGATGAATACCATTGATCAGCATGGATCTGTTCCATTTCACTTCACAGAAACTTGAATAGTCTCAGGAAATAGTCTTTCCTATCTTTCAGTTGCTCACCCTGTATCTTTTCTTTTTCAATTAAAAATGGAAATTCGTTCAAGGCAACGTAGACAAAGATACCACCTTTCTTTTGAGTCATCACTCGACCCATCTTCGCTATTCAAAATGTTCAAGGATTGCAACCTCCGCTTAGGGGGTTGATATTTCAGGCAAGTTTTGTACCCCAAAAGATGTCCCTCTTGAAACAAAAATTAACCTGTTTTTGCGTTTCGATCAGAAATGAATATCTTGGTAGATATAGCCTCTGTTTAATTTTCGTTGAAACACCGTAAATAATCACGTCGAAGAAGTTAACCAACAAGTGATTTCCACGATCAATTCCCCTGCAGCAGGTTGTTCTTATCAGAGGAGGTAGGCGCAAAAAATGGTTCTCATAGGTAAAACGTTTACAGCGTACATTATTCGTGCGAGTTTCAATTTCAATTCTTACGAAAGAAATTAAAGGGTTGACCATTGGCGGTACGTTACATTGGGTTTATTTCATTTATAGTTACTTAAAGATCAGTTTATTAATTATGGTAGGAAAAATGAAACGTGACAAGCCTTATAAATCATTGAATTAAACGCAGCGTATTTATTAAATTTTGGGTGTATTGAGTCATAAGGAATGCAAATATCAGTATTGGTGGGCTGTCGTTATGTACCAACAGTTAGTGTGTTATTTTTATGGGTGATTGTTAGCTCTGAAAGGTGAATCTGGTTATCAATTTCTATCTCTATTTTAAATTCAATTGTGGGATAACTTTAATTAATGTTGAAAATTGATCTAGTTGTCTAGCAATTTCCATAAAACATGTAGCTCATCATCTAAATACACTGTGACAAGAAAGTATCTGGAAGTTCTCATTTAAATTGCCTGTGTTGTGTATTTTTAAGTATTTTAAGTTTCTGTATGTTGGTAGGACTGTTCTAAATTACTATGCCGAACATGAGTGCGATCTGTCTACTAGATTGCTCCTGACAGCTGTTGAAACCAGTCGACCTCAGTGGTACTCTTCGAATTTTACAAAGAATAAAAAATATTGAACAAAGAGTTTGTCTCAGGTGTTAAACGAAATTTCGTTTGCTTGATCGTTGCGAATGCTCCATATATATATATATATATATATATATATATATATATATATATATATATATATATATATATATATATATATATATATATATATATATATATATATATATATATATGGTCAAATATCTTCCGTGATAAACGAGGAGTCTGCCGATGCAGTTTCATATATTATAAGCTCATCAGATATCGCTTCTCAGCATCCTACCAAGCTACATCGGGGTACCCTATCAATTCCAGAAAGAGAGAGAAAGAACAGCGAAAGATGTCTCCCAAATGTTTTGAATTTTCAACGTTTCTACATCTGTTTGTTATTGTTCGTATCTTTCTCGAAGTCCGGTAACGGGTTCGCCGTGTCGGTCTATAAAGGGCGACTCTCGTACGTATGTACGAGGTGCGTCCTTTCTGGAATTGATAGGGTACCCCGATGTAGCTTGGTAGGATGCTGAGAAGCGATATGCGACACTGATGAGCTCCTCATAAGGGCGAAACTGCAGTCTGCCGCTTCGTTTCTCGACATCCTGCTTGGTTGCACTATTGTGGCGCTTGGGGGCTGCGTGCATGGCGGGAAGATTTGGGAACTAGCTCTTGTCAGGAGGGATTATTCATAGATCTACGGATTTTTGAATAATTCGTCTTGTCTCAAATTTACGTGATAAATAATAGTCGAATGACGACATACCTGAAGACATAAAAAACTATTTGAAATATCATAAAGGCGTCGCAATTATTATTCATTTTAATTTGACTACTTTGTTTTCAGATAAGCTTTACTTGGATTTCAGAGCAATGGCAAGAAAATTTTACCCACACTACTCTATGAGGATACTTGCTAATTGCGCTGTCAATATTCTGGCTCCCGAGGATTGTGAGGTACAGTGAAAATGTCTATTATGAACATGAAGTACATTCTATCAAAAAAGCACCGGTAATTAATTATTTAAAAAAGCTGCTCAGAACGATCGTCAAAATTTCTGTTGTTGCTAAGTTGAAACAAATGTTTTCTATATTGTTGCGGAGTTTGAACGCTATCTGTCATTTAGTTCATTTACAGTGCTCGATTCTTCCAGATCTACAAGTGTTTTGCAATTTTCACTATAAATAAAAATATCGAACAAGGAATTTGTCTGAAATTTTGTATTGGAAATGGAATGTCATGTGCTGGTTCGCTTAAAATGTTACAGAAGGCTTACAGTAACTCGATTGAATCAAAAATACGTGGATATGAGTGGTATAGGGCACTCAAGAGCGGTCGAGATGTGGTGGTAGATCTACCTCGCTCTGGCCGACCATGAACATCTTCAACTAAAATTAACATTGATAAAGTGAAAGGAATAGTAATCGAAAATCACTATTTATGTTCGAGAGGAATAGACTACGAACTTTCTGTGTTTCACGAATCGAGTCATGTCATTTGAAACGATTGGTTCGGCATGAAACGCGATGCCGTTCGACAAGTTCCAGAAGAGCTAAACTTTCTTCTAAAATTGAATCGCGTAAAGGTTGCTAGGCCGTGTATATTCCGACCTCATATTCATGGAACGCATTGTAACTGGTGATGAGACATGGGATCAATGGGTTTATAAGTTTAAGATGCAAACCAGTCAACACGCTTCGGAATGACAACTTCCACCTGAACCGAAACCAAAAACATCAAGTCGACCAAAAGTTACGTTGACTGTTTCCTTTGAAAATCGCAGTGATGTGCAGTCAGAGTTCTTGCCAGAAGAACAAACGGAAAATGAAGAATATTACCTGAGCGTTATGCGGCATTTGAGAAAGCAAGTTCGTCGAGAAATCCAGTTTTGTGGAAAGAACACGCATGGATTTTGCACTGCAAGCCACGGTATTCACCTCATTGCCTTTTTTCTTGTTCCAAAACTAAAAATACCACTTCAATACTCACAAGAGAGAATACGCGGCCTTGAAACCTTCGAAGGCGATTCAATACATTTGAATTAAAAATAATCATCATGTGTTTCATGTACCTATACTAGGTTTTTTTTCGACAGAATGTTTACCTCATACTTATGAAGAAAATGTACTGAAGTAAAACGAAATGAGACAATTTTGTCACTTTTCCACAATTTATTTTCAAGTGAATAACAATATAATACATGAGTATTTGCAGATTATCATGGGTACGAAGAAACATTCTAGTAAAAGCATCATATACGACATACTTAAAAACTGGTTAAACGATGGCTTGTTACTTAGTTCAGGTGAGTAAATACTAATTTCACTTTTTGAATTGATCGCAAATGCTCCTTTAAGGTGAATTTTATGACATAACCCATCATGCTCAAGTTAATTGGCCACCCTGATTTCATGGTTCGATACATTAAAATTTGCCAAGTGCGCTATCTCCAAAGTAAGATGAACAGGGTGGACAGATTTCGACAATACTGCAGCTATGAGAAATATTGGGTATAAATAGAAATGACCCAGCTTCACTGCGAAATTCATTGCCGTAAACAGATTCAAGTTAGCTTTCTTTAAACATTTTCGACATCAATCAGATACCAATATTCCTGTTTTCTTTCTTCTTTTCGAGAATATATCACATACGCAACAAAACTCTTCATCAAGGACATGATTTCATGAAAAAACGACAACTGATCAACTTACTTACATCAAGTTACTCTTTTTTATGTTTATGCTATGGTTCGTAATAACGAAGCCACCATGCCGTACGAAAAGTTTGAAAATTTCAATATTATTATATAAAATTGAAGGTACTACTCTGTCGAAAACATAAGGTGACATTTCAATTTAAACTGCGCGCAATCGAATTTGCAGCAGTGCTCTTTATTCGAGGTTGATGAAACTGTCTTTGATATATGTACCATGGTGCACATCAAGATAGTTATTAGTGTTTGATATACGCTTCGTTTTGTAAGCTCCTAGAAGTGAATTTTTTGATTTTTATAAAGTCTACATTTGTTAAGTAAGCAATTTGCATCAAATTTTGTTTGCCGAATGAATTTCCTGCTTCCAATTCATCGAGAATGGTACAAAAAGCCTTTGTTGATGAGACTTTAACGAAAAAAATTTCTACAGATGGTATAAAGAGTTCCAAAAAGGAGGAGTATTTATCAGTCGACCATAAACCTCGATCGTCGAAGCTCACGTCTAAAAAAGCAAACAGTTGGTCCTTATATCGTTGATTAACAATCAGAGATCTTGATGATCATGTTGGCATTTCAAAAAGTTCAGTCAATATCACTTCGAAGGATGTTATGGGCCTCAGACGCGTCAAATCTCGATTGCCACCGAAAATACTGAGTCAACAAGGAATATTATTTGAGTTATGCGTCGTTAGCGTGAAGCAATATGCCTGAATTGTGGCGAGCCAATTGCAGCAGGATATTGCACCGTCTGAGACTGCATTGATTCTTCGCGACCATTTCGCCAAAAACTCGACCCTTATTGTTCCACAACAGCCATATGCACCTGATTTAGCACCGTATGACCTCTGGTTATTCAGTGAACTCAAAAGACCGCTCCTGGGATACCGTTTTGAGTCAATGAAAGAGATCCGAGCTGCATTGAAGAGACAGCTGAAGGTTATCCCGAAAATCTAACAGTTATTTTGAAGATTGGAAAATCCGTTGAAATAAGTGCATTGTATCTACAGACGATGGGATTGATTTGGAGGAAAATGAAGATTTTTCGAAATGAATGCTCATTCGCCTTACTTTTTGGAAACAGTAGTATACATGCATCACATTGAGACAGAAATACCAAATATAAGAAAGAAGATTTCGCATTTCGTGTAATCCTAAATAGTCAACCAATATTCTATCTGAAGGTACCTTTCAATGCTATCGACACCATTTGTAACCTCTTTGCCGATTTTTTTGAGTGAAATCTGTCGATGTTCTCCTGACTAATAGCTAGACAAGTACATGGAGTGTTAACCTTTCAACAGATCGCATCCAAAATAGCCGAACTAGTATCGCTTCTTGAAGTTTTCTGCTTGATCTGCCCATCGTTTTCATCATTTACAGGTTGAGGTGTCAGTTCGTTGGGAGGGCCAATACATATATATTTACTTGTTGCGCTCCAAATGATTGAGATTAGTAGGTGGTAGTTTGTCCTGTAGTTTAGAATGGGTGTGCAATATTTACAAGGTCAAATGAAACCAAAACTGCAGTCTATTGCTCCTACTCATGACATTCTACTAGACAGTACCACTACTATGTTGCCTGGATTGATGATGATTAAGAAGTTTTGATCGGAAAACCAGCTCTATCAGGGAGGGATATTTACTATTCTACGCAAGATAGAAGAATATTATTCCCTGGATGAAAAACTTCAACGTGTTCACACATTAGATAGATTAGATAATCTCTTTTGAGTGAGGGCTGCCTAGCAGCCCGATCACTGCAACCCAGTGGTCTATTGTGGCACACTCTGTCCTACATTTTATCCATGAGCTCCATTCTCCTCGTGAAGAATACGAGTTTCGTGGGTGAGAGCTTAATAAGCTCAGTTTCAGTTTGCAAGATCCACGTTCTTCCATCCTGACCCTATCCCCAGCTAGGCACTAGCACATAACATGTTCCATTGATTCTATATCTTCTTCACACAGTCTACATAAAGGATCTTCAACCAATCCTAATTTATTTAGGTGTTTCCTGAGGCGACAGTGCCCCGCTAATATGGCAGTTGAAACTCTCAGTTCCAACCTAGAGAGTTTATGCAAGGCCTTGGCTTTTGTAGTGAAAGGTCCACTGATGGCACGTGGAGCGTGTCTGAGACCTTGAAGGCTCATCCAATGCTCACATACCCCCAAGTCCAGCCATCGGTTGTTTTCCATCCTTGCTGTTTCCAGGGGAATTCCGAGCTTGGCTCCGGTCCTTTGAACTCCAGGTTAGTTCCTCGAGCAAATTGTCCTATTTGTTAATCCATTCGCAAGCAAGAGGTTAGCACAGTGGTCAATGGCGAATATTTCTGCTTGAAAGACAATCGCATGCCCACCAAGACAAATCTCGACTGTTTCTTGGCGGCACCTCGACCGTAGACACCAGCTCCAACACTTTTCGCAGTTTCTGAGTCATCCGTGAACCTACAGGGACCCTCAAGTAGACGGTCCTTGAAGCTGATCCATTCCTGTCTATCGGGAATGATGATCTGGAATGGTCTCTCCATGTTGGTTTTAGGTGTTGCTATGTCCGACCTCATACTCAGCACTTCATTGTCCTCAATTTCAGACTGTAGGGCGCCAGGCACAAAGCTGAAGTTACCCGTTTCATTACGGGAAAGATGATGGAATCTGTAGAAAGCCATTCTAGCCATTCCTCTTATCACAAGATGAAGTGGGGCAAGTGAGGGCAAGTGGGTGTAGAGCGAAAGGCTGTTCTCTGTAATTTAGAGAGCTTGAGTTGGCATTGCTTCTTAAGACTACACTCCCACCAAACAATGCAACCTTACGTAATATATGGTCTAATCACCATCACATATATCCTCTGAAGGTGCTTTGGGGCAAGACCCCACTTTTTTCCACAGGCCTTTGACATGCCCATAGGGATTTTCTAGCCTTGTGTATTGTGTCTTCCAGGTGCGAATTCCACGTGAGTCATACCCAGATATTTCGCTTCTTCCACAACCGCAATGAACACCCCGCCCAGGGTCGGGGGGAAACAAATATCCTCCTGTTCCTGGTGAACGGTACCATATAGCCACTAGAGTTGCTTTGGGGCAAGACCCCACTTTTTTGCACATGTCCTTTGACATGCCCATAGGGAATGTCTAGTCTCGTGTATTGTGTTCTCCAGGTGCGAATTCCACGTAAATCATCCCCAGATATTTCGCTTCTTCCACAACCAGAATGAAAACCCCGCCCAGGGTCGGGGGGAAACGAATATCCTCCTCTTCCTGGTGAGCGGTACTGAAGCGCTTTGTAGGGGTTTATGCTAATATTTGGTACTCCTCTGGCTCTCACTGCCCCACACATATAGCGATTAATATATATTGTAATCGGTTTGATACATCTTACGACATTGTCCGACACCTAAACTCCACTGACGTCTATTTTCGGTATCTTCTGGGGTGAGATTTCTCTCACTCATTGACTTATGGATGATACGTTCCTACTCGAGTTTGGGCCTTCCTCTTATCCTGCGTATATTCGGTTGTCACAATAGAACTTTTTTAGGTAGCCTGTGATCTGCCATGCGTTTCACGTGCCCCCACCAGACAAGTTGTTTTCTCTCTATGTCTTTCGTGATATTGACCTCTACGCCCATCTTCCTTTTTATCACTTCATTTGGAACATGCTCTCTTCTCGATGTTCTAGAAGATCTTCTAAGTACGTCCATCTCCACCTCTTCTAATCTTGATTTGAACCTTTCTGTGGGCCTCCATGTTTCTGATCCATATAGAAGTGAACTTTTCACCATTGCTTTATACACCCTCATTTTTCTACCTTTTGTAATTTCTCCGCCCAAAAACACTATTAATTCAGCCTATCACCTGTTTCGCTTGTGTTATTCGTTTTTCCATTTCTTTCCCATCTGTCATAGCGAATAATTAATGGTTATTTTAGTCAAGTTAGTATTATAACCATCGTCTGCTGTGTAGTAAATACAATTTTCAAACGTGCTTATGTCTTACATTTTTCAGGACACAAATGGTTTCAAAGAAGAAGAATATTAACACCAGCTTTCCATTTTAATATACTCAGGGATTTCGTACCTATATTTAATGAAGAAGCTGTCAACCTTGTGGAGAATATATCTAAGAATTGTGGAAATTCAATTGATGTTGTTCCCTTGGTTAGTGATTTTGCACTCAATGCTATTAATGGTAAGTTGCAAGTATTACTATCATCTCCATAAAATTGTTGTGGTTATTCACACCATCTTCCTTGTGGCTACACGAGGATAATACACTCTCACATCACAAAAGTAACCGAACTATTGTAATAATGAACCTGTCAATAATTTGGTACTTCATTGACAGCTGTTAAAAATTTCATGACATTTGTATGTGAACAACTTGAGTTATTAGGTCATGTTTGTTAGTGCGTTCGGAAGATGTGTTCTGAACAAAAGCTGCAATTGAGTTTTGTGTTAGACTTGGTGATTCTATTACCGAAACGCACCAAATGCTACAAAATGCATGGTAATATTGTCTATCGCGCATGCAAGTGGTTTCAAGTGATTTAAATTGGGTAGAAAGACCCTGAATTATGACGAAAGATCAACCCAAAGAACGCGGTCCATAGAGGGCGACTCTCGTACGTATGTACGAGGTACGTCCTATCTGGGTACCCCGATGTCGCTTGATAGGATGCTGAGGAGCGATATGCGACACTGATGAGCTCCTAATAAGGGCGAAACTGCAGTCTGCCCCTTAGTTTCTAGGCATCCTGCTTAGATGCACTATCGTGGCTCTTGGGGGCTGCGTGGATGGCAGGCAGATTTAGGAACCAACTCTTGTCAGGAAGGATTATTCATTGATCTACAAATTTTTGAATAATTCTTCTTGTCTCAAGTTTACATATGTAGACTCCCGCAAAGTTTATCGCGGAAGATATTTGTCCCATCATATATATATATATATATATATATATATATATATATATATATATATATATATATATATATATATATATATATATACTGAGGCAAAACTAGCGGAACACTCGAAAATTTAACCAAATTCGAAGTTCGATATTTTTCCTAATTCTCAACCGCTTTAGATGATTTGTTCGGCAAGTTATAGGCCAACTCTTCTGCTTTGTAGAAATTATAAGAGAAAACAAAAAAAATTTGAAAAAAATTTTAAACGGGGCAAAACTAAAAGTATTTTATTTGTCAAAAAGTCGTAACACCCTGTGTATATAACAGAAATCTTGGAGCCCCATGTTGTGCCTTTTGCTCCTAACATAGGGAAAAATTTTCTTTCTATGCACGATAACGCGCGCCCTCATACTGCTCGCAAAGTGATAGAATATCTCAATGAAGTTGGGATCACACGAATGGACTGGCCGTCGCGGTCACCGTATTTAAACCCGATCGAACACGTTTGAGACATTCTTGGAAGAAGGGTTCGACAACGGAATCCAGGCAACGTTGAAGAGCTGACATTGGCTTTGGTGGAAGAGTGGGACAACATACCTCCACAGATGATAGACAACATCATTGGGAGTATGCAAAATCGTATGCGCGCTGTAATAAGAGCTCGGGGGGGTCATACTCGCTACTAAAATCAAATTTTTTTTTTTTTGAGTCATCATGAACATTTTCTCAACATGTTCATTTCATTTCACGAGTGTATCGCCAGGATACACACCTGCTCTCAATTTCGGACAGGAATGATAATTATTATAGAATGTCACACAAAAAAATTCAAAAATAAATGTTTAAAATCAACGATTTTTCCAGTGTACTTCTAGTTCTCCCAGAGCGTGAAATTGGCCAGTGAATTTCAAAAATTTTCATTTCGTTAAATTTCCGCTTCTCTAATTTTGATTTTATTTTTTGGCTAACCTCCGACGTAATGCACCTGCGCAAGATTAAGAATAAATTCTTGAAATTTGTGACTTTTCGCTTCAAATTGGATATCTCTTGTAAAAATAGAGATAAATGCATAAAACAAGAAAGGCCTTACTGTAGGAAGATGTGTCTTGACACCCCATGATATTGTACGTTTCAACTCGGACCACGAAATTCCACAGGGTGTTACGAATTTTTGACAAAAAAAACACTTTTAGTTTTGCCCACGTATAAAATTTTTTTCAAATTTTTTTTGTTTTCTCTTATGATTTCTACAAAGCAGAAGAGTTGATCTATAACTTGCCGAAAAAATCATCTAAATCTGTTGAGAATTAGGAAAATATCGGACGAATTTGGTTAAATTTTCGAGTGTTCCGCTTATATATATATATATATATATATATATATATATATATATATATATATATATATATATATATATATATATATGAATTCTTCATCAAAAACATGACTACATTAGAAGACGCATTTCCACCCTCATGAGTATCACTTCCGCAATTAGCTTGCAAATCATATGTGTAACCATTTTCTAGACATAGTTCATACAATTGGATGCCAAATTTGTGCTTCTTATTTTTGATATACTGCCTGAATTTGAGACATTCATGTAATGGTACCATCGTCCCATCTATACATACCTTTTTTCCAGGACTAATAACGAATTGGAATCGTTCAATGAGTTTTTCAATCGAAGGCGAGATTTTATGAAGTCGTTCCAGTTTCCTGTTTTGCAGAGTTTCATTATCATTGAAATGGAGCATGGATGGAAGTTGCTCGAAATGATTTCGAGTCATCACTTTTTCAATATTATTTTGATACAAAAAACTCTTACTCAAATAATCTCGCAATTGAAGGGTTTTCAGTAATCCCATCCAAATAATGATACTGAAAAAACGTTCCATTTCTTCGCAATCGGTAGGGAACCACGGTGTCGATTTAGCCTTCGGATTCATTGGCTGGTTTTTGCTGAGCATAAATATTTGTTTGCTCAACAATATAGACGATAATTTCATCAGTGACAAACAGTTTGAAAACAAATTAGGCTCTTCATTATATTCTGTATAATACTCGGTTTTTATGCCCACTTCTTCGTCTTCAAAATCAAATTTCTTTAGTTTGGACCCATCAACAGTATCCCAGTTCAAGTTAGAAACACTATTTTCGTCGTCTTCTTGCTCTGATTCATCAGACTCTATAGTGAAATTTGATTTGATAGATTCAATGGTCTTCTGAATATTAGTGTCCGGAGAAAGAAGAAACATCGATAGTAAGGATAGTAAAAAAATCGAAAAATTTACCGCAGTATGATCAGGTTGATCATCACAACCGTTTGATGACTTACCACCATTCGAAACACCTGGCTGATCATCTTGTGTGCTCTCGTTTACTTCGATATTTCAGCTTTTTTATGCAATTGTAATCATCATTAGAGCTTTCACTCTTGCTAGGTTAATATTCATCAGATGTGTTACAGTCAGCGTACGGATCAGCCACATCTATATCTTCTTCCGACATAAGTTCATCATACAGTTTCTGAAGATGCTTCATCTCCTCTTCATATGATCTACTCATTTTATTGCACAACAACGATACGCACCCCACAAACAACCGTTTCATTCTGCTGCGTACAAGACGATACGTATGCATAGATCACATAGTAAAAAATGACATGAATCGACATGTTTATGTGAGGCATTTCATTCATGCCTCGCTGAACACATTTGTGTTCAGACAGCGAGGTAACAAGGTGATGCCTCATTTGTTTTCTGACAGCCGTAATTTTTCTTTTTTGAAAAAAATTATTTCTGATGGATGCATGAATTCTAAACAGCATTAAAGAATTACCAGTCCACGGGAACGAAAAACTTTTTTCCATGCTCAACTTGAAATCAATAACTCCATCCCGTTTCATATTTGAGGAAAAATATATCTTGATATCCTCTTTGTACTCTTGTTAGTATTCCGCACTTAATTCCATAATTGAAAATGGATTTTCACAAAACAAATATGTCTCAATATATTGAACACACTATTCTTCAATATTCAGGGATATCCACGGGGACCGTCCGTTAAAAACTTTCTAAGTTCCAATTACAATATCAAGCTGAAATTTTATACGCGCCATAACTAGCGATTTCCAATTGGAGTGAAATATTTTCGAAGTGATACCATTTCCGGTTAAACCGAAAGTGGGTCATCAATTTGTTATTTCAAATAGCAATCTACCTTTTTTATCACACATCTAGAACCGACATTTGAGCAAGGCATAAAATACCCAAGTTGTTGGCACTTATCTGTCAAAACTTTTGACAGATTTAATTATTTTTGTTATGAACTCGATTTTTGAAGAACATTTAAAAAATTGTAGCTCGTAGATCTTTTGCACTACAGACATAATTTTTGCTTGGGTGGATAGAAGAAAGATCCAAGAATTTTTTGAGCAACCTACACATGTCAAGTGTTTATTGCGTTGTTTTGTATGATTTTTTCAATTTGGCCTTTTTCAAACAGCAATAACTCAAGTTTTTTAATGGCACTTGCCAATTTTCATATCGCCATCAGATGAAGCGTCAAATTTCAGATGGAATTGTATCAGCATGTAGTATACCCATCTCTTATAGTTCTGAAATAATTTGCGAATATATCGAATTTCGATGATGCAAGAACTAACAGAGAATGCTTTGAAATATTTGAATCAAGAAGCTGAACTGGCTACGCTCACCTGACAGGTGCCTAAATTTATGCACTTGTCATTTCGTTCATTCGAATTTGATATTTTAACAAGAATTGTTGGTAACTTGAAGTGAAAATTTTTGAAAAACACCAGATTGATAATCAAATTACTGATTATTTAAACGAGGATATGTTTAATCTCCTTTGAATTTAAAAAAAAATGTCAAAAAGTGGTGGATAGAACTCACAGGCAATTCAATAACCAATTTCTAAATTTGGCGCCTGTGAGTAAAACAAAATTTCGAAGGATTGTCTGCAATCTGGAAGAACAAAATACATAGAGACTAGAAGAAAACCAATTCTCGGGGACGACGACAATCGAATTAATACGCTCGGGTATTTTCGTGCCAATCTACATGCGTCCATTAAGTCAGAATCAATGGATATTGGATTGAGTTATACTTCCATTCAAAGGATCATTAAGAAACATAACAGGCACCCGCATTCTTTTATAAGACTACAAAAATTGAAACCAACTGACCTTCCCTAGCTGCTAATTTTCTGTGAAAATTTATTAATTCGGTTTCAAGAAGATGAGACAATTCTGCGAAAAGTTATATGGTCTGATGAAGCCAAGTTCAATGAAAGTGGAAAAACAAACAGGAAAAATTGACATTTTTGGGCCACAAAAAATCCACATTTCATTGAGGTTATTGATTTCCAAAATAAATTCAGCGTGAACGTTTTTGCAATTTTAATAAATGTTTTGTTGTCTTATCACATTTATGAAGAAATTCCTAATGGACAAATATACCTGGTAATTTTGAGAGGAACTTTAACAAATTTTTTAGATCGATTACCCCTTAACATTCTGAGGGATTGCTATTACCAAATGGATGGTGCACCAGCACATAAAACACGAGCTGTAGATAAGCAGTTCGAGGATAGATGGTGAGGTAATCAAAAACCAAATTTATGTTCTCCGTGTTCTCCGGACCTGACACCCCTTGATTTTTATTTATGAGGCAAAATCAAGAGTGAAGTGTATCTTGTTCCTGTAAGAAGTAAAGAAGAGTTACTAGAGAACATTCATAATGCTTTTCGTAATATTGATCCTGCGAAAAGTAGGAGGGCTCATCATGTTCGTATACGAGCTGTCAAGTGTATCGAGCAAAATGGGGCCCATATTGAACATTTATTCAGATCGTAAATTATATTAATGTAATTATCTTCGATGATTGGTTTTCGCTTAGTTCCTACAATTTGAATTCATCCGAATTGTAGAAAATTGCTTCTAACGCTTCGAAATTTTATCTTACTCATAGACAGTAAATTTGGAAATTGGTTATTGAATTGCCTGCAATCTCTACCCACTACTTTTTGACATTCTAAAATGAATTAAAAAGATTAAATATATTTTCGTTTGAATAACCAGTGGTTTTATTCCAAATGTGTTGTATATTTTGGATATTTTCAATCTGAAATAACGACAATTCTTGTTGAAATATCAAATGTGACAAGTACATTAAATTTAGGCACCAGTCAGGTGAGCGTAGCCAGTTCAGCTACTTGATTCAAATATTTCAAAGCATCCTCTGTTAGTTCTTGCAAAATCATCAAAATTCAATATAATCCCAAATTATTCCGGAACTATAAGAGATGGGTATAGTACATGCTTATACAATTCCATCTGAAATTTGACGCTTCATCTGATGGCGATATAAAAATAGGCACGTGCAATTTGAACAATTTGAGTTATTGCTGTTTGAAAAAGACCAAATTGAAAAAATCATACAAAACAACGCAATAAACATTTGACATGTGTAGATTGCTTAAAAAATTCCTTGATCCTTCTTCTATCCACCCAAGCAAAAATTGTGTCTGTAGTGCAAATGATCTACGAGCTACAGTTTTTTCAAATGTTCCTCAAAAATTGAGTTTATAACAAAAATAATTAAATCTGTCAAAAGTTTTGACAGTTAAGTGTCAACAACTTGGATATTTTATGCCTTGCTCAAATGTCGGTTCTAGATGTATAATAAAAAAGTTAGATTGCCATTTGAAATAACAAAGTGATGACCCACTTCCGGTATAACCGGAAATGGTATCACTTCGAAAATATTTCACTTCAATTGGAAATCGCTAGTTATGGCCGCGTATGAAACTTCAGCTTGATATTGTAATTGGAACTCAAAAAGTTTTCAACGGACTGTCCCGCTGGATATCCCTGTATACCAAAAAAATAAGCATCACGACTAAATCGATAAAAGTTTGAATCTTTCTTTTGCAGAAACTGCAATGGGTACCAAATCAGATGAAGAAGATAGAAACCAAAGAGCATACCGCCAAGCAATACACAACATTGAGGAAATTCTTCGGTTTCGCTTGATGAGACCGTGGTATTATATGAAATTTTTTTACTACTTCTCGACTATGAGTAGAATAGAGAATCGTTTGGTGGAAGTTTTACACAAATTCACTAGAAATATCATTCAGAAGAAAATAGATAACTTCATAAGTAATTCTGTGTTGCCAACTCCTGATGATGATGAAGTATATATGAGTAAGAAAAGGAAACGTCTAGCAATGTTAGATGTTCTACTACAAGCCAAGCATGATGGAGAACAGATCGATTACAAAGGAATATGCGAAGAAGTAGATACTTTTATGTTCGAGGTAAATATTTCGAAAATTATAGTGGCATTAAGAAATCTTTGTTTTTCCTAATAATGATAATAAGAAATTGAATCATGTATTATACTATCACAAGAGATTTATTGCAAATCGGGATTTCAATTCCAATCACTCGACCATCTTCAGGTAACAGCAAGTAGGTACTGAACTAAAGTTGAAAATGAATACATATATAAACAGCTAGATACAAAACTGATAGGGGTGAAAACAAGAGGTAAAAAACGAATAATTTTGAAAACAGGTATTGTTTAAAGATATTAAATATGGACGAATAAGCCCGGTTATACTGGTCGTTCAGAAGATTGTCTCTATAAGAAGTTTGTACGAGTTTGAAAATTTTGATTGACTTCTATTTTGAATTCGAACGAAACTATGCCAAAAATGTGATAATTTTGATGAATTGAATATATCTTCAATATACGCCATGAAAAAGTGACTTAGTGAAGTGCTTAATGTAGATCCCACCGGTAGACAATGAGGTTTTTCTTGAGATTGGTTATTGAATTTGAAACAATTCTGCACATTTTGACCAAATATATAAAATTATTTGTTGTCTTAGACCTATTGAAGGAATTCGTCTTCTGGGATGTTTCTCTCTCCAGCCTGTGGATATCCACTCTTGGACAAAGGTCTCTTCCAAATCTTTTCATCTCTGTCTATTCAATCTGAACCCAATTTTTTTCTTGCTGTCTTTTGGATATCATCCCGCCATCGTTTCGGAGGTGTACCGACACTCCTCTTGGTTTGTCTTGGGTGCCATACCATTATTCTATGAGTCCATCTATTTGGTTCTTGGCGAGCTACATGTCCAGCCCAGCGCCATTTGAGTTCCGGTATTCTTCTCAAAAAAGTCCGTTACGCTTGTCCTTCGTCTTATTTCCTCATTTTTGTTCTGATCTCGCAAACTAACACCAATCATCGATCTCTCCATTGCTCGTTGTGTCACAAGGAGTTTGTTGGCGTATGCGCGGTGAGAGTCATTATCTCAAGACCGTTTGTGAGGACTGGCATAATACATGTCTCAAACGTTTTCCTTTTGAGATTTATCGGAATTTCTCGAGATTTCAACACATGACCCAGTCTCCCAAATGCAGCCCAAATCAGTCTAATTCTTCTCGATATTTCACAGGTTTGATTTTCCCTGCATTGTACGATTTTATGCCCTAGATAAATGTATTCTGTAACATTTTCAATCTCGTGGTTACCGATACTGATTCTTAAATTTTCAGGACTCATAATTTTCGTTTTATCCAGGTTCATCTCGTATCCATAGGTCAAGGCCGCCTCATATAGTTCTTCCAGCATCGTGCAAAGATCTTCGGCATCATCACTTTTAAGAACTATGTCGTCCGCAAATCGAAGATGGTTCAGACGTACACCATCTATATTTACGCCTCTCGTTTCCCATTTCAAACCCTTGAACACGTCCTCCAGAGCCAATGTAAATAATTTTGGAGAGATCGTGTCTCCCTGTCGTATGCCTCTTTTCACAGGGATTTCTTTTGATGTTGTTTCTTCGTCTATCGTTATTTGGATTGTGGCGTTTTCGTATATGTATTTGATGAGATTTGAATATTTACTGTCCACTCTTGCGTTATTTAGTGCTCTTAGTGTTGCCCACGTTTTAATCAAGTTAAACGCTTTCTTGAAATCTATAAATGCCATGTGCAATATCACATTGTACTCTGAGGTTTTTTCGATGAGAGTCCGTATCACTTGTAAATGGTGTACTGTACTGAAGCCTTTCCGAAAGCCGGCTTGTTCGACGGATTGATAAGCCTTCATTTTTTTGGTTAATCTATTTGTTATTATTTTCGTCAGTAATTTGTACAAGTGCGATGAATGGCTTATTGGGCGGTAATTTTCTATGTTATTTCTGTCTCCCTTCATATACAGAAGAACGACTTGAGCATTATTCCATACCTTTGGTATTCTTCCTTCATTTAGGCATTTGTTGTAAAGAATGTTTGTTTGTTTGTTATTCCTTCAAAGTGCTCTATTGTCGCCTTTCAGCCAGGAAATTCTGTTACCTCACTAACCCGGGAATTTTGCCGAACCCCTCTCGCATCGAGGGAAGGGATCTTTAATATCCAACAAATATCTGTTAGAGAGGACCGACGACTTCACATCTCCTTCGAAAGATGGACACTCAAGCGATTTTCAGAATCCGAAAAATCGCACCGATTTTGTGGGGATTGAACCCAGGTAACTCTGCACAAGAGACGAGCATCATATCCCCTACGCCACCAAGCCGGTTTCTGGGATGTTGGAAAACATGATATCTACTTCCAAACAAGATTAAATTTTTTTGCCAATTTACTGGGTGATTCACCAGTGCCGCGGTGATCTGTAGCTCAAACACTCTGGAAGATTTCATTTTTGTTCGAACGGTATTGTATTTAGAAAGTAAAAATCTACTTCAGCAATTCTTTTTGAAGTAAATAGATTGTCCGAATTTTCTATATAAAAATCTTTGGAGGTTTTTTCAGAGTGAAATACCACTTTTTGCTTGAAGATTCAAGAGAGTCCTAAACTCTGCTATAATGTCTTTAAGTATTGAGTTTTTTTGGTGAGTAGTTTCTGTAACAATATTTTTTCCGTAAAAATTCATGAAAATAATCTCTCACATCATCGCATACGTCTTCAGTCAGAGAGGATGAATTCTTTTTTTCTTTTGTTTTCTTATTGCCCAAGTATAGCTTTATTGATGAATTGAAATAGATTATTCTCATTTTATACATGAGTGACTCAAGAAAATTATTGAATATTGTAATTTGAAATTATCATATCTTGATTTTTCAAATGGAACATCCTGTATTTTATTATTCATGTCAACGCATTAAATATTGTGCCATGATTTTGCAGAAAAAAACCTTATCTTTATCTCTCTTATCGACCATTTTTGAAATAAAAAAATAAATTAAAATAATAAAATCAGAGGTTGCGAAAAAAGAGTTTATTAGTACATTTGTTTGGAAATACATTATTCAAATGCTTCCTAACCTGATGTGAGTAATGTGCCAGTGCTCCATCCTGTTGAAACCACAAATCTTGTCTTATATGCTCTGATACATCGACAAGTAACATTGCTAGATGCTTTTGCAGAAAATCTAAATTCATTTCACTATCGAAAGTGCGGCCCAATTAGATATCCATCTAATATAGCGGCCCATACATTCTACGATGCTGGTACTCTATTTGTCTCATGAGGTGTGGATTTTCCGTGGCGTAATAATGAAAGTTGTGCCTATTAACAAGCTCATTCTTATGGAAAGTTGCCTCGTCCGAGAAAAGAACTGCTAAACATATTACTTTGTCACTTGTCCAATTGCAAAAGTTGATTCGATTTTCATAGACTTCATTGTTCAGTTCCTGGTGCAGCTGTACATGATATGCATGAAATGTATTCACTTTCAAGATTCTCTGGACGAAAGTTTGACTTATATCTGTTAACTGAGAAATCTCTCTTTGGCTTTTATACGGGTCCTCTGTCACTGTCAACAAAACTGATAACTGGTTGTCTTCATCTGTAGCAGTTTTTTGATTTCCATGTTTTTTATAAGCGATATTACCCGTTTCGATAAATCTAATTAAAAGTTTTTCAGAGCATCTTGCATCAGGATGCCTCTTATCAGGAAACCTTTGTGCATAAACTCTACTTGCCAACAAAGAATATATAGAAAAATAGAATTCATATCAACATTTCTTATTTGGAGAACTTCATGGCAGTCAATTGGGAAAATTGTGTTCAAACCTCACTCACACAACAATATTTAATAACGAAACACTGATAAGTTCACCATGTAAAATGCAGAATATGATATGTCCGGACACCTGACAGAAGGCAAAAATAAAAAAAGTTCAACACATACTTCGATTTACGTTTTAATCAGGTTGATTTCATCATTCGTCAAAAGAATGATCTCGTTTAGATTTCATTTTTTACTACTTGAATCATCACAGGAAATAAAATTTTCTGTGCGAATAATGATGCATATTGATGAGTTTGATACGGTTTGTAGAATTTTCGTGAATAATTTTCACAAATAATCGAATATTTCGAAAATGATCGAAAATAAAGGTAAGGATACTTCTGCAAAAATATAGCACAATATTTTATGCGTTGACATGAATGATAAAATACAGGGTGTTCTATTTGAAAGAATCAAGATATGATATTTTTCAAATTACAATATTCAATAATTTTTTGAGTCACTCCTGTATAAAATGAGGATAATCTATTTCAATTCATCAATAAAGCTATACTTGGGCTATAAGAAAACAAAAGGCAAAAAGTATTCATCCCCTCTGGCTGAAGGAGCATGCGATGATGTTAGAGCCTATTTTTATGAATTTTTACGGAAAATAAAATATTGTGACCACCAAAAAAACTTATTACTCAAAGACATTATAGCAGAGTTTTAAGCCGCTCCTCAATCTTGAAAAAGAAGTGGTCTTTCAATATGAAAAAATCACCCAAGATTTTTTCATAGAAAATTGGAATACCCTGTTTATGCAAAATAAATTACTGAAGTAGATTCTCACTTTCTAAATACAATACCGTTCGAACAAAAATTAAATCTTCAAGAGTGTACGAGCTACTGAGCACCGCGCCACTGGTGAATCACCCAGTATACTTTGGGCTGTTCATGAATATTACTGAAAGTATTAGAGCATTGTCTTTCTGACTTTCTATCAGTTTTGTAATTTCCTTTTTCATATCAGGAAACAATTGTCTGGTTTTGATAGTATTATCAGTGAAATTTCTTCTTATTTATATTCTCATTTTGAAGAAAGTCTGTGATTTTTTAATATATAATTAATTCGATAAAATGACTATGGCGTTTGATTTATCTGCTTTGGTTAAAACTAAATCGTGAAGTTGGTACGGTATCTGTGATTTTTTGATTAGGTTTTTGTTGATTTTTTCGTTGAAATCTGGGCAGTTTCGAAGAATATTAAATGAGGTTCATCAAGTTGTTTCAAAGCGATTTCGGATTCCGAAGCCAAGATTTCTTTCATCTTTTTGGATGAGATGATGGAGTTGAATTTGTAACCTTTCTCTAACAAGCTACGTTCAGAAGTAGATAAATCACAACTGAATAGTTAATAACTTTTCTACTGAATGATCTAACGGATGTAGTATTCTGAATGTTTCCTGAATTTTCCGAAAAACTTGACCTTTGTGCTTCTAGGATTTGTAATTTCTTGGATTGATTTTTAAATTTTTCGTGAATAAGTTTACTAATGCTATTTCGCACTTTGTCTTCATACAAATCGAATTATATCTGATGGAGTTTAAAGCTTAATTCTGAATGAAATACCTCAATATAATTTTAAATGAACTGTCGTTAGTGAATAGAAATTTGGGTTTCAGCTATTTTGACTGCTTCCTTAGAAGATATTGATATGAACTTTGTGTTGATGTTGATATATTTTGGGGTAACTTTTCTTCTGATTCACATATGGTTAAACCATATGTTTTAACTTACTTTAAGAGCCGCCCTGGGTGCCACCTATGCTAGCTACGCCACTGATGAGGAATTACGTGTTAAAATTAACTACAGCATATTCGAAACGCTCTGTATTTGATTCATAAATTATTTTCCGTTCATAGGGACATGATACAACGTCAACTGCTCTTGGATTCTGCTTGATGTTATTAGCCAACAACCCCGACATTCAGGTGAGTAATCTACGCTGCACCAAGAAATTAACGCAAAATCGAAACTTAAAATTCATTCGGGAGAACTTTCGATATTTTAAAGAATTACTTTTTCAACAAATTACCAGCACTTATGAAAAACCTAAGAATACCAAATATTTCCACTTCTGGTCAGAATTTCTGCATGACAGTCGAAACCATTGACGTTATAGTATTCTGTAATTCTGAATTACAATCAGTCAGTATCAAACCTCATTCACGATAGCAGCTAAATTTTGCTTCTCAATATTTTATTGAGAATGTTACAGATAAGATTAATGAAATTGAGGTTTGGACTTCGTGAAGGCCACACCATTGAAGAGATTTCGTTATCTTGAAGGAAGTTCCTAACGATTTGAGATTAATGAGGTCTGACTTAAAAATCAAGCTGCTTGAACTGACTTGCAATCAAGACAAGCAAGTGAAGCTTTTTTCCACAAAAGCAGGAAAAATGCTGCTTCTTCAATCGCAGAACTCGAAAGATTGAATCAACACTATTGGAATGAAACATTGAACTCACTCTTATGTTTAATAAGAGAAAAAATAATGTTTCAAGTAATGCTGAATATTTGAACGAGAAATATTCAAATGAAATTCAACGTAAGATTCAGGAAAGAATTCATGAAATTGATGAAGAAAACACAAATACCAAAAGATCAAGATTTTCTACTAAACAACTGAAATAAATATCAGTAAAAATAAAATCAACTGAAATCAACCTGTGTGAGAATAAAAAAATATCTTACATTGAAATTCAACTGTGAAAGAATAAGAATAAGCGAAACGACATTCCCGCTTCATCAGATAGTTGATATTTAGCTGTTTTTGCGAAATCTTGTTTCAGATGCATCAAACGAAGTGTTACCAACAATACCACCAGTTCAGTCGAATATGTCTGAATAAAAATGTAGAGTGTGTACGGTGAGGCACGTTCTTCAACAACTGAATGAAAGTGTGGCTCTTGAAGGAATTCCACCAACTGTTTCGAAGAAAATTTCCACAAATCACCTGTTCTCAATCGTCTGGTTCAGATCTCGAATGCGAATCGGTTGTACTAGAGTACAGTCATTACATTACATTACATTCGTGGGGATCGTTTGGCTTGCAGGCCTTTCCAAACTGCGACCAAGTTGGTCTTTTGTTCTTAACCCTTCTTATTCATCACCTGTAGGTCTAAATCACTCACAAAATTAAGAATCTCCCTGGGAGCTTTCGCTTATACTTCGTGCGGCTCCTCGTAAAGGTTAAAAAGATTCAAAAAAAGACTATTGAAGTCTTTCAGTTGTGGAAACTTCGGTTACAAAAGTGCATCCTTACAAGCGAGGAATATTTTGCATTCTACGCATCAAGTGTTTTTAGTTTCTCAAAATATACATATATTCAAAATGATAATCATCTATTTATTTTTGTAGGAACAAGTATCTCAAGAGATAGAGTCAGTACTAGGTCCAGAAAGAAGAAAACCAAACTATAATGATCTACAAAAAATGGATCTACTAGAAAGATGCATTAAAGAAAGTTTAAGACTGTATCCAAGTGTTCATTTCATTTCACGACATTGTGAAGAGGATGTACAATTAAATTCTGGTCTTTTAATACCAAAAGATGCATACATGCACATTCATATTATTGATATACACAGGAATCCTGATATATATCCAAATCCTGAACGGTTTGACCCTGATAGATTTCTTCCCGAAAATTGCCAGAACAGGCATCCTTATGCTTATATACCCTTCAGCGCTGGCCCAAGGAATTGTATTGGTGAGTATTGAATACAATGTGTCTCCCAAGTTTTTCGACAAACTAAGACAAATTAGTGAGAACAGAACGGTCCTAATCTCTTCAAATTCAGAGGTATTAAGCTTCAATAATTCAATTCTTATGTGTAATAAAATCACAACTTTCAATATACGAGAGCGAATTCATGATAGATGAAATGAAATCCATATTTTGTTATATAGAAGGTGACACCCGAAAAAATAGTAAAATGATTTTCAAGAATATTGAGTTAATTTTGACAGATAAATGTTTAGAGTATTTTTCATAGATGAAACCGCACAAAAGCAATTCTGATGATTGGGTTATGGCACATTTTGTTGTTGAGCTATTATGAATGTTCGTACAATAATCAGCCATAATGTGTGTGTTCTATTAGCCATGATAGCGTTTCTCCATAGTCCAAAGGTTCTGATGAGATCGCTCGCCCTGTTTTTCTCTTAGATTCCCATGATAAACAGGAGAACAGTCTAGACGGTTGTGAAGAACCTGTTACTTGATGCTCATGTTACATTTTAAAGTGACTAATTAGTGGTTCAACGTGTTGAGAATAGTCAGAACTTTCTTTATTTCCCAAAAAATTCTGAACAATCCAAACAAACTTCTTTCATGCATTTTTCTCTATCTCTGTTATAGTTACCATAAAACTTGTGTCCTGCATCAATGATCTAATCTATATACTATCAAAGATGCTTGCTTTTATCTTTTTTGCACTTTGGGAACTTTTGGGATAGGAAAAAAACAATTTCCATTTTATTTGAGAGCTTCAAAAAATTGTTTCGTGAACCCAAATTTTCATAATGATCATTTGTGGGCACTGCAGAATCTAAATGTCGTTAGCCAAAGACATTTTCTAGAGGAGGTTCGTTTGTGGTGGCTTTTTGCTTTTGCCTATTCATATTTTAAGTGAAATATTGAATGCCATTACTTATTGAAGTTTTCCACAGAACACATTGTTCTATCCACGATGTTCAATGAAATTTTATTCAGAATATGTTTCATCAACGTGACGGAGCATTGGTACAGAGGCCTAATTGCTTGGAAAGCACGGTTACCGGATCTCAACTCGTTAGAATTCTGTTCTCTTTTCAAGTTGGCGGGGAGCGGGGTCGAGCTTCCATGAAGGAAGATCCTACAATATAGTTTCCATAAATTTCAGTACAAACACACAACTCGACTAGTTTGTTTGTATGCCTTCGTGAACCAATGAGGATTTTGGGTATTCCAATATGTGAATTATTGCTTATTTCCAGATGAAATTTCACAAAATTGCTAACGGCGATCAAGATTGTCTTCGTTTATGTGGATTTATAAAGGTGAATTGGTGATGCAGATTCCAAATTTATACTGAGTGATTTACCAGTGGCGCGGTGCTCTGTAGCTCGTACACTATTGCAGATTTCATCTTTGTTCAAACGGTATTGTATTCAGAAAGTGAAAATCTACTTCAGCAATTTATTTTGAAGTGAACAGAGAGTCCCAATTTTCTTTAAAAAAATCTTGGGAGGTTTCTTCAGATTGGAAGACCACTTTTTTGTTGAAGATTCAAGAGCGTCCTAAACTCTGTTATAATGTCTTTGAGTTATAAGTTTTTTGGTAAGTTGTTTCGTCAAAATATTTTTTTCCGTGAAAATTCATGAAAATAGGCTCTCACAGCATCGCATGCTCCTTCGGCTGGAGAGGATAGATACTTTTTTCCTTTCGTTTTCTTATTGCCCGAGGATAGCTTTATTGATGAACTGAAATAGATTATTCTCATCTATACAGGGGTGACTCAAAAAATTATTGAATATTGTAATTTTAAAAATATCATATCTTAATTTTTTCCCCAATGAATCATCCTGTATTTTATTATTCATGTGAACGCATGAAATATTGTGCCACATTTCTGCAGAAGTAACCTCATCTTTATCTTCGACCATTTTCGAAATAAAAAAATAAACTAAAATAATAAAATCAGAGGTTGCGAAAGAAGAGTTCATTAGTACATTTCATTACACTTGATCAGAGAAATGGAGATATTTTAAAGTAGTCGTGTATGAAAAACGTAATCGATTGGTTTTTGGTGAGATGATCTACAAGGTGTTGAACTATTTCGATAAGTGTTCGAAATGTTTGTTTGTAGACACAACTTAATTCTTCTGAGGAAAGACCGTTGAATTTTCGACAACATTTGCAGATTAACTGACTGAAAGGCGTCGACTATTCTCTGTCTCATATCCAACTGTGTTGAGAAGGAATCTGGTAAACGATGCCCTTAATATAACCCCACAAGAAAAAATCTAGACTTATAATGTCCAAAGACCTAGCTGGCCATCTAACAGGACCACCACGTCCTATCCATTTGTTTGGAAATACATGATTCAAATGCTCCGTAACCTGATGTGAGTAATGTGCCGGTTCTTTATCCTGTTGAAACCACAAATCTTGTCTTATATATAATAAAAACAAGTAATGTGTTTTTAAGAATTTCACTGAATAATTGTGATTCGTAACGCGTTTCACTACACCGTAGCTTCTTCAGACGAATGAATGTGAAGAAAATAATAATGAGAATATAAATACAAATGTTCTTAAGTATTTGAAAGCTTATTGAGTTTCTTCTTCTTGAGTGGTTATTGATGACCGGTTTATCCAATGAAATTAAGGAATAGATTGCTCCTTGAAGAGATTCAATAGAGGTGAAGGGCTTAAATCGACTTGTTCATTGATGAGTCTACCTGAGTGTTTGTGTTCGTTGATTTCTAAAGTTTCCCAAAGATCCACCTTCCAATATTTATCATCTGTATACAAAATTTCAAACTGTAGGTCGAAAGAGTGACTATTTCCTAGGAGATGATTCCCGTAATTTGAATCTGATTTTTTATTTGAAAAACTGCGTTTATGTTCCGATATTCTAATATTAAAATTTCTATGTGTTCTACCAATGTAGAAATTATCACAGTCATTGCAATTCAATATATAAACACCTGATTTATTGTTTTTATCTGATTTGGTTTTATTATTTTTTTGATATAGCTTCCTAAACTATTTTTAGTTTGGAAAGCTATGTTGAAATTATTGCTACTCAAGAATGATTTCAGTTTCTCACTCGTAATGCCAACGTAGGTTAAGGTGTTGAATTTTGTTTCAATTTATCGACGTGAACCCCATTCAATGCGATTCTACTTTATTTTTATTTAAATTATTATTTATTAGTTTGGTATTGTAACCATTATTTTGGCTATTTATTTAATCAAATTTAATTCTTTGTTGAAATTTTCTGGTGATAACGGATGTAGATCAATCTATTAATGAAACTGTTAAATGCTGACATTTTATGTTGATACGGATTACTCGACGAGTTATGTAACATAATATCTGTATGTGACGGCTTGAATTGTTACGTGTAAGAAATTTATTGAATTATATATTGAATATTTGAATGAATATTTCTGTTAACAAAGGACTTAACGCATTGCCCATACTCAAGCCGTCTTCACTAGTATAATATTTGTTATTGAAATGGAAATAATTTTGATGTGAACAAATTTTTAATAATGATCGTATTGACATGATTCTTTTCCAATAATTCTTCAACTAAGTAGTACGTATCTTTCGCACGAATGTTGGAAAATAGATTCTTAACGTGGAAAGAAATGAGTTTGGAATTAGGTGGTATAATGGTATCTTTGATATTGGCAATTAGTTCGTATGAATTTTTGACCGAAAATTTAGATTTAGAATTGTAATGTTTTATTAGCAAGTCGTTAAGAAATTTTGAACGTTCAAAAGAAGGTGCCGTTACATAAGAAACAGCAGGTCTAATAGGGTAATTAGGTTTATGAAGTTTTATCAACGAATATAATTCGGGGGATTGTGGATTGGAGTTAATGAATTTATATTTTTCGTTGTCTGTAATTAATGATTCTGCTGTCGAAATTACGTTTTTAGATTATATTTTAGCCCAACATCAAACAGCGAAAATCATCGAAGAAGACTTCTCGAAATTATCACCTCATTGCAATTCCGATTATAAAATGATGAAAACAATTCACGAAAATAGTACCAAGAACGATTTAGTATTCACTAAAGTAGATAAAGGTAACACCGTCATCGCAATTAGTAAAACTGATTATATTTCAGAAACTGAAAAATTTTTAACAGCCAGAAACTATATAACTTCAACTAACGATCCTACCGCTAAATTTCAGAATGAATTATATTCCTTAATTTTATTGGATATACCTGTCATCAATAACCACTTAAGAAGAAGAAACTCAATAAGCTTTTAATTACTTAAGAACATTTGTATTTATATTCTCATTTTATCTATATATAGTGATCATAATTTCTGTACATTCATTCGTCTGCAGAAGCTACGGTGTTACTCGTTACGAATCACAATTACTCAGTAAAATTCCCCAAAAAACATGACATATTTTTAATAGCAAGATATGCTCATCATTCCATCTATAGTAAGCGAGGAATCAAATTTTCGAAGCTGAATATCTCTGGATTTAAAAGGGACCATGCTGTTTTCACTTATTTGTTTCAGAATTTCTTCAGGAACAACTTCCCAAAGTTTTCTCTGTAAAGCTTGGGGGACACTTTATAATGAGGTCCATAAACTCTATCCTGCTCTACTTATATCTATCTCTACATATATTCGTTCAGCCATTGAATAATGTAAAATGCTTTCAGGTCAAAGATTTGCCATGCTGGAGATGAAAGCTGGTTTGATAGCTATACTTCAACGATTTAGAATGACAGCTGTTGATACACCAGAAACTGTTATATTGAAATCTGAGATTATTTTGCGAACCGAGAATGGTATAAAATTAATTTTCATCCAAAAATTAGGTGTTCCGTCACGTGTTGTAAATGATAAAATAAGAAGAACAAACTATTTTTATAATTAAATATTTACTGTTTAATGTGTTTTAAGAAATCTTTTTCTACAGAAATGAATATACTCTTTAAAGTTCTTCTCAAACTTCTCGATAGTCATATTCGAACACAACTTGGACGTGTGTTAGTTGTATATATAAATATATTCTTTTGAAAAGAGAGTATTTACAAAATTCGAATAATTGTATTTACAATGAATCCTTACATCTATAATTCTGGTGTGTGTCAGCAAAACACAATCGTAAAAAACAAGCGAATAAATAGAATACCTGCGGAAAAAAACAGATCATGTCCGTTCCTTAATCAGGCATCTAAACTCGCATCTTGCCTAAAGTGTGAGCACAAAAAATGTAACAGGAGAACCAAACTATCTAGCGTATGATTCAATAAACAAGTGGAAAAAACCTGTGGAAAAAACTCGTTTTCCTGTCGCTATTGCACTAGCCATACTAACATACTGTTTATGTTGTGTAAGTGTCGTGTGTAAAAAAATGTACCAAAAAAGTTTCCGCTTAGCAGCTTCAGTCTCTCATTGTCATCTTGCACTTCATGATTTCCAGGACTTCTTCACGAAGACAAGGGTGAAAAGGAAGGGGGATTGGGTCAGGAAAAAACTGTAACAACAGAAGAAGAAAACCAACAGAAATATATTCCATCAAACATACCTAACTCTCATATGTCTTAACTCACTTGAATCTAAGATCTTAACAAATGCTCCGCTGTTTTTCAACAGGGAATATCTCATAGACCTTCTGGGAATGAAGCCCTACGTGGGTGTAGCCCTTGACCTATCAACATACACCATGGGAATGAAGCCCTAAGGGGGAGCAGTCCTAGCCTTAACTAAGAACTTAATTAATGCTCCGCTGTTTTTTAACAGGGAACATCACATACACCATTCGGGGATTTAGCCCATAATCGCCTCAAGATTCAAAAAACTAATTTCCTAAATAGACTTAAAGTTCTCTACCCAGTTAATGAAATTATCTGAAACGGAATGAATTTCTTGAAAACCACCCGTAAAATGGTAAATAGGACAATAAAGGACTAAATGTCTTATTGTTTCTTCAGCTGCGCCACATTCACATGCCGGACTTTCTACAGCATTCCATTTGAACAACATATTATTATTACGACCATGTCCTGTACTGAGACGATTTAATGTACACCAATTTTTCCCACTTATATCGAAACCTGCAACCCTTTTGGGAGGATCTTCTATGAGATTTTCATTGATAACATCAGCTTCCTGCCATTCAGTTTTCCAAAGATCAACAGCCTTCACTCGTGTACGCAAAAAGTCAATCGACCAAATAGGTTTCCTAGATTTCAATCTCAGGTTAGGTGGATTTTGAAGACCGTGTATTATCGGAAAAACTTCTGGAGATAAGTGATACTTATCCCATGATGATTTGAGAGCTAATTTCCTACGAACATGGAAAGGAACTATATTACAAATAACAGGAAGCCATGGGGTAGCAGTTGAACTGATATATCCATTTATAACTCTCATCATCAGCATAAATAAACTTTGTAGAGGAAGTTTCAGGGATGTCAGACATATATAAATTGAAGAGAAGAGGTGCAAGAATCTCTGAGGTAGGCCATCATTTAGGGTGTAAAATATACTGCTATTCTAACCGATAAAAATTCGAAGTTTTCTATCAGATAACATGTTCTCAATCAAATTCACAATTTTTCCACATTTAACTTCTTCGAAGAGTTTATAAACTAAACTATCCTTCCCAACTGTGTCATATGCCGAAGAGAGATCTACAGATACAGCGCCTATTTTGACTTCATCCTGAAATCCTGTCACAATGAAAGTGGATAAAACTAAGACCTAATCAGAACAATTCCAGTTTTTTCGAAAACCTACCTGAGAAGTGGACTGAGCTGTGTCAATGATTTGTTCTAACCTCTGATAAAGAAGTCCTTCTAAAATTTTGAGAGAAACAGAAAGTAAGCTGATAGGTCGATAACTACTAAGTTCTAGATTTATCCCAGGTTAGAGAATGGCAATAACTTTAGCCCTTCTAAATTCAACGGAAGTACTACCTAAGCTGAGTATGTCATTGTAAAAGGATAGTAACCACTTTTTAGCGTTATTTCCTAGATGTTTAGAAAATTCAGGCAAAATGACATTAAATCCTGGAGCTTTACGAACTTTAGTAGATTTTATTGCAAATTTGAGCTCTTCTTCCTCGAAAGGACTCGATAAATCCTCTACCGCGATAGCTCTCTCCTCTTTTTAAGTAAGATTCATTTCATTCTATTCCTGTCAAACTTACTAATCTTCACACTTTTAGAGACATTAACAAGCCTAGATGCTACAGAATTCGGATTCATTTTAGACGGAGTTTTTGAAACTGGATGAGCATTGACTAATTTCTCCAACAAATCCCAGGAACTTCTACTAGAATGACGAAAATTCATACCATTCATCAACTCATTCCATTGATTCTTCTGCTATCAACTAAGGAGTGCATCGGTTTTTTTCTCTGGAAGGATTCTGCTGATAATCCTTATCAAAACAATTGATTCCTCTGACCACCCAGGTATATAGACTTTTCGAAAGCCTCTTTTTAGCAGCATTTTGGACAACTCCTATAAACTCGGAATGATTTTTACTCAAGGAGGGAACCCATCTCAAATCACATCTACCTGTTAAGAGAAATTATTCCAACGAGTTTTTTTTGAAATTCCATCTTAGTTTCTCTAATGAAACTGCAAATGTAAATTGAAAACCTAACGAAATAATAACTGACCTGTGTTGACTGTGAGGAAAATATGAAAATACTTCACGATGAACAGGTAGAGGAAACAATTCAGAGTTGTTAGAAACCAGACAAAGATCAGGATTATAGTCGCGATTCCATCTGACAGAATGAAAAGTATTTTGTGAATATGTACCTGATTTAATGACTTAATTACGTTTCTAATGAATAGCATTCGTTCATTAATTCGTCAAAACGGAGTTTGAAATGTATTCTTTTACACAACAGAAATAAATTAGGGTAGTTGCCCATTGCATATTCTACTAAACTAATAGAAGAATATACGTCCATTGTTTTCATTTTGTACAAAACAACCGGCTCTATGATTTGATTTGAAAATTGTCAACTTTGTTGTATCTCTGCCTTCTCTGCGTTTGTGATAGTAGAGCTAAATATCAACACTGGGTTGAAAAGTATTGACCCACTTAGAAAGCGCTTATTTCAGAAAAACAAAACTTTCACCTTGTGCGGTGAAATAATTAGTTGCCTAAGAAAAAAGAAATTTTAAATATTGAAATTGAGATTTAATTCCTTGGTGCACTGTAGAAGATTTTCACAGCATGATGCACAGATAGTTAAAAGTTCTTTACTTACGTTATTTCTAAATTGCTAATAAACCAGAGAAGTTAGTAGTTGAAGTAGTATACCTGAAACAAAAGAAAAATTTATAAATAGTAGATTCACATACATGGAAAGTTCAGTAAATATTTTAAATTCTAACTGCAGATGTTCAAATTACAGATCGTATCTCGAACTAATGATAGTTCATCTATGCACCTCAAAATCAATGAAATTATCGTAGTTTTATTACTAGGGTACTAGTTCTAAATACAATTGATTTGGATGAAAAATAAATATTTTGTGTTTCATCTACCAATTCGTGGTATTTTATTGACAGAATGTACATCAGTTCAGATCATGTAAAAGTCGAAATATTTTCCTGACAAGATGATGTCATCGTTAATTGTTACTAAATACCTTTCACACCATACATCTCGACGCCATAAATGTCATTCGAATATTAACCTCACCTCAAGAGGAGAAAAGACGTGAAAATTTAATCGAACCATAACTATCAACCATTACAATGCCGGTTGATTATGTAATCTTATTGAATTATCCGATTTACAAGTCCAGAAATCAACAATCAGTTCATTGATATAGTTTCAAACGTTTCATTCATTCTTTAAAAGCCAACAGCTTTCATTTTGAGATAAATAAATAATAGATCGACAAATTGAATGTATTATGTATTGGAAGATATTCAGTGATAATGTTTGAAGGTGTACCATTATTCATAATGGTCATTGTTAAGGCATTCTATCAGATAACATATTCTCAATCAACTGAAATCCTGTCTCCATGAAAGTTGATAAACCTTAAACCTGATCAGAACAATTCCAGTTTTTTCGATAACCTCCCTGAGATGGGGACAGAGTTCTGTCAATGATTGGTTCTTATAAAGAAGTCTTTCCAAAAAATTTTGAAAGAAACAGGAAGCAAGCTGATAGGTCGATAACTACTAGGAAGTTCTGGATTTTTCCCAGGTTTGAGAATGGCAATAAGTTTAGCCTTTCTAAATTCAACGGGAATACTACCTGAACTGAGTATGTCATTGTAAAAGGATAGTAACCACTTTTTAGCGTTATTTCCTAGATGTTTAAAAAATTCAGGGAAAATGCCATCAAATCCTAGATTTCTTCCTCTGGGAGTATGTCGAGAATTCATTGTATAAATGATGTGAATGTGGTAGATGAACTTAAACAAAATTTTAGGAGTTGTTTGAGGAGGCTGGGTAACATTCTTATAAGAAACGCATGAAGAGTGTTGAAATGCGTTGAAACTCCTGCATTTTGAATGATAGAAATGCTTTCGAATTTATGATCAATCGTTTTTGGATTCAATTTATTGTGTATACAGGGTGTAACATAATGCTTTGTCACAAAATGAGGGGGTAAATCTACGTGCAATCTTAAGAAAAAAGAAAACAACCCTGTATTCTACTCAAAAAAGGGCCTGTGGACGAGAAAACCCTCCTTATATGTCTAAACAAATCTGAGAAAAGATTTTACATTTGAATTGTGGAGGCCGTTACTTGATGTAGATCCATGATGTAAATGAGATAAAAAACACAAGGTTTAACTTTAATCTACACTTTATTTGAAAAAATTCGACGACGTTTCGCTGACACAGCAGCTTTATCAAGAATGAAAAACAGAATGAAGAGTATGGTATTATAAACAAATCGTAGAACAAGTTGGATGAATAACAGGAAAATCCACATCGAGCCATTGTATAGTTAGTATGAAAGGTAATAAAAACTAATTAAACAAGTTAAGTAGGGGTGAGTAATTCACATCTACCTGTTCATTCAAAAGCTTGTCCGAATGTTTGTATCTATTTATTTCTAATGCTTCTAGGAGATCTAATTTTGAACTTTTTGATTTTATATGTAATATGTCAAAGTTTTCATTGAATGAATGGTTTTCTTTTATCAGGTGGTTTGAATAATTTGAATCAGATTTATTTTTATCGAAGCAACGTTTATGTTCAGATGTTCCTATGCCAAAACTCCTATAGGTCCTACCGATATAAATTTTATCACAAGAACCGCAATTGAGTTTATAGATTCCTGATTTACTTGATTTTTCAACACGAGATTTATTATTTTAATATGTTTACCTAAGTTATTAGAAGTTTTGAAAGTTATATTAAGATTTTGTTTGACGAGAAAGGATTTAATATTTGTACTTGCAGAACCGCAGAATGTTAAACTGTTGAATATTTTATAGTCTTTATGAATAGGATATACTTCATTTATTGCTTTCTGATACAGTTTTTACGAATGATTAGATCTATCATATTCGGATTATATGAATTATTAATGGCTATCTGTTTGATGATGTTTAACTCTTCATTATAATCTTCTACTGATAAAGGTAAAATGAGTAATCGATGTACCATGCTGTTTAAAGCTGCAACTTTGTGTTGAATTGGATGTAATGAGTAGTTATGTATAATTGTATCAGTATGTGTTGGTTTACGAAAGACCGAAAAACATGATTATTATTTTGTTTAGTGATATTTAAGTCCAAAAATTAATGGAATCGTTCTGTTGAATTTCTATCGTGAATTTAATGTTCAAATGGATGGAATTAATGAAATTAAGAAAAAGTCTAATTGACGAGTAGTTCCAATGAAACATATTAAGATATCGTCAATATATCTATACCAATAAAGAAATTTGGAAATGAGTGGATGTGTATGAATTTTCTGTTCAATATTATTCATAAAAATCTCTGCTAGAAGTGGACTCAAAGGATTTCCCATGATCAAACCATTTTCACTACTGTAATAGACGTTGTTGAAAGAAAAATAATTTTGTTCAATGCAAACGTCCAACAGATTCAATATTTCTGATTTAATTATGATTTTACATCAGCAAGGTCATGAAAAGGACTAAGGAGATAATAAAAAAAATACAAAACCTGCGATATTTCCTCAAATTCCATCTCTGTTTGACCGAGAGAGCCCCGATGGCCAGATTCAGTCTTCCAAGTGATGCCGATTAAGATCTATGGATGTTTTAGAATCATTATGGACCCAATGATCTGGGTTGGCATCGCCCATATATTATTTCTTCGTGGAACTTGTTTAATTCAAAGAAAAATTTGTGAGAAATTTTTGACAGTCTGGAGGTGTGGTGGATAAGTGAGAAATCTCAATTTATTTCTTTCATTTCATTTCATTGGGTGGAATAGGAGCACGGACATTTTTGGGCTGATTGAAATATTGAAAATGTACTTTAACTTCTCTTGGCGCAATGCACACGTATCCACTTAAACTTTCAATAGCTCACCAAGCTGTTCTAAGATTTGTAGTTTCCCACACCTTCATTTTCTCTGATTATATTCCAATGCAAAAAGCGGAAATTTGTGGGATTTCAAGTACAGTTCAGACTTATTCCCAACCATTTAACTCAAGTGAATGGAGGTGTATTGTTCCAATTTTTTCAGTATATTCAGATGTAGGTCTACGTCAATCACTATACACAATATCATTGATCATTGTCTTCACTCACATTGTTTGCTACAGGAAAACGTTGAAATGAAATTGGTAAAAAACCTGCAATTTCTTCAAACTAACAATGACTTGAATTGTCCCCAGAATATTTTTAAGAAGAATGTGGGTGGTTTGAGATGATGTGAAAGGCAAGATTATCGAATAACTTAATGATATAATAGAGGTTGTTGGAAGATCAATGAAATCATCACATTTATGATTCTCAGTTCTAGTTACTCCTAGTCATGCGACATTTAGGCGACACTTCAATTATACAACCTGTACTTAGAGAAATCTTAATATAAGATCGTTAAAATGAAAGTCGAAAAGATGAAATTGATCGATTCATTGTTAAAGATTTTCTAGGACTCGTAGTCAATCTATAGCAAGACTAGGAAATCTACGAAATTAGTGATTTTCGAAAACATAAATAGATGTGATTAAAACGTAAATTACAGTGTGTAAAGGTATATTTTTCAAGAGTATCGGATATCAATTTCAATGAATATCGGATATCAATTTCAATTCTTTATCTTCATACATTAACTAGAAAAAAAAGCAAATAAGTTCAATTTAGCAGAAATATACTTCTTCTTCTCCACGTGCCATGCCCACCTAAAGCGTTGACGATCAAAAGCATGACTTTGAATTTTATCGGCAGCCTTTATATATATATATATATATATATATATATATATATATATATATATATATATATATATATATATATATATATATTATATATATATATATAGGAGGTTTCTCCCCGACGAGTTGCCCATATATCTGTTCATGCAATCAAACTGATTTCATGAAAAATATAAATCCACCACCCGGTAATTAATACCATTGCCAGGCAATGATTATAATCAAAACATATCCTGGAATAATTATATATTAGGATACCGTTAAATGTTATGAGAATATATGAATCTACCAGAATATATACATACTATAGCATCATCAGACAATGATATCAATGTACCAACGAGTCGTGTCAGTGGCTTTTTCCCCGGAAAAATCCAGTGTACGGACCTTAGTCAAGTAACACTGAATGTTACTCATTAATATTTTCCTTTGTGTGAAGTGGTGAACGATCGAATAGAATACTGCTCTGAATATAAATATGACAAAATTGTCAGTTAATTATATTGCATTTATATAAACAAATAAATAAAATATGAAATGAGATTCTGAGCAGTATAAACTAAAGAGAAAACCTATGACTCTACCTCATTATTATTTTCGGAAAGACACCTACGAAGAATATTACAAGATTTGATGACTGTTATCTTTTGTAACTGTTCAAACAAATTTTTCTTCAGACCCAAAATCTCAATACTTTTGTGAAGATTTCTAGGAATAACACCTGTTGTGGAAATAATAATCGGTAGAATAAATATTTTCTTCAAGTTCCACATTTTTTTAATCTCGTCGCCAAGCATCATATATTTGGAAATTTTTTCATTGTATTTATTTTGTATATTATGTGTGTCGGGTATAGCAATATCAATTATATATGTAATTTGATTCTGTTTATCATTAAAAATGATATCTGGTCTATTGTGTTTTACAGCTCTGTTGCAAAGAATTGTTTTATCAAAATATTTATATTTGTCATTTTCACAAATAATCTCAGGTTCATATTTGTGAAATTTTTTCTTTGGGAATTAGGTCATATTTAATTTCTAGATTAAAATGAATAATATTAGCGACGGCATTATGTCTTTCTAAATAATCTGTTGAAGCAAGGACTGAGCAAGATGATAATATATGAAAAACTGTTTCTGAACAGAATAGATATATATATATATATATATATATATATATATATATATATATATATATATATATATATATATATATATATATATATATATATTTATAAAATATATATATATATATATATATATATATATATATATATATATATATATTTATATTCTTTGAAAGAGAGATTTACAAAATTCGAATAATTGTATTTACAATGAATGCTTATAGCTATGATTTTGGTGTGTGTCAGAAAAAACAGACCAAGTCCGTTCCTCAATCAGGCATATAAACTCGCATCATGCCTCCTACGATTGCCCCTAAAGTGTGAGCACAGGAAATGTAACAGGGGAACCATACTATCTTGCGTATGATTCAGTAAACGACTGAAAAAACCTGTGGAAAAAAACCGTTTCCCTGTCGCTATTGCACTAGCAATAGTACAAAAAGAGTACCGAAATTTTTTTTTGTTTAGCAACTTCATTCTCTCATTGTCATCTTGCACTCCATGATTTCCAGGACTTCTTCACGAAGCCAGAGGTAAAAAGGAAGGGGGATTGGGACTGGAAAAATCTGTAACAATGGGAAAAGAAAAACAGCAGAACAATATTTCATCAAAACATACTTAACTATTATATGTGTAAAATCACTTGAGTCTAAGATCTCAACTAATGCTCCTCTGTTTTTTCAACAGGAAACATCTCATACACCTTTTGGGAATGAAGCCCTACATGGGTGTAGCCCTTGACTTATCAACATACACCATGGAAGAAAAATAACTCTCTACCCAGTTAATGAAATTATCTGGAACGAAATGAATTTGTTGAAAACCACCCGTAGCATGGTCAATAGGACAATCGAGGATTAAATGTCTTGTTGTTTCTTCAGCTGCTCCACATTAACATGCCGGATTATCTACAGTATTCCTTTTGAATAACATACTAATATTACGATCATGTCCTGACCTGAGACGATTTAATGTACACCAATTGTTCCTACTTATATCGAAACCTGCAACCCTTTTGGAAGGATCCTCTATGAGAACTTTATTAAAAACATCAACTTCCTGCCATTCAGTTTTCCAAAGATCAACAGCCTTCACCCGTGTACGCAAAAAGTCAATCGACCAAATAAGTTTCCTAGATTTCAATCTCAGGTTAGGTGGATTTTGAAGATCGTGTATTATCGGAAAAACTTCTGGAAATGAGTGATACTTATCCCAAGACGATATAAGAGCTAATTTCCTGCGAATATGGGAAGAAAATATATTACAAATAACTGGAAGCCATGGGGTAGCAGTTGAACTGATACATCCACTTATAACTCTCATAGAACAGTTCAACTGAGAATCAATCTTATTGACATGAGCACCATTCAACCTCTTCTGACAGCAATATTCTGCTGCTGAATATACTAAAGCTAAAGCAGTAGTTCACAAAGTAGAAACTCCGGCGCCCCAATTAGATCCAGCTAGTTTATGTAGTATATTGTTTCTTGTTTTCGACTTCTGACATAATTTATTAATTTGAAATTTGAAAGTCCAAAAACAATCAAGCTTTACACCAAGATATGTTGGAGTGAAATTATGAGTTAATAGTGATTGATTGAAGAATACTCTTAGTTGCCTATCCTTCTCATGATTATTCAGATGAAAACACGAAACCTCACTTTTCGAAGGATTTGGACATAAACGCCATTTTTTGAAGAAATGTTCAGAATTTCTGAATCGGAAAGCAGTGTTTGCTCAGTTGTTCCGAAGTCATAATGTCGAAAAACTAAAGCAATATCATCAGCATAAATAAACTTTGTAGAGGAAGTTTCAGGGATGTCAGACAAAATAAATTGAAGGAAAGAGGTGCAAGAACAGATTCCTGAGGTAGGTCATCATTTAGAGTGTAAAATCTACTGCTTTACCTACCGATAAGAATTCGAAGTCATAAACCATGAGGTTCGACGACGGCCTTACCCGCGGTAACCTTCGATTTCCCCCTCAATTATTATTTGTAGTATATTGTGTTTGACGTTACGCATAACATGACCAAAATATTCCAATTTCCTCTTTGTGATTGTATTTAAAACCTCTGTTTCCTTATTCAGTCGTTCGTTATTCGATTGGTCCATGAAATTTTCAACATCCTTCGATAAACCCACATTTCGAAGGCTTCTAGTTTCCTACACATGCCCTCTGCAAGGGTCCACGCTTCGACACCTTATAGGAGGATACTGAATACGTAATAATGCAATAATCTGATCCCGTGGGCAACTTTTAGCAGTCTTTTTTTTTCATATTTGTGAATGCTCCTCTAGCTTGTTCAATGCGGCTCCTGATTTCATGTGCCATGTCCCAATTCCTGTTTATATGACATCCCAGGTATCTGTAGGAGGCAACACGTTCTATAACTTCGTCCCCAACTAAAAGTTTCTCTTGGCAGTCTATGTGTCTTTTACTCATTTCTAGCCATTTTGTATTTTTCGCATTCAGTTTTATTCCCATTGATTTACTGTGGTCCGACACAGATGTGACGAGTTCTTGCAAATCTTTCAGATTTGTAGCCAATAGAATTGTGTAATCAGCGTAGCTTCAGTTATTGACTGTGACACTGAGGATGATTACTCCAACATCTTTGAATATTCTCTCTGTTTTATTCCAATACAGGTTGGCTATAATGCGGATATCACGCCCATCCAAACCCAGATCTTCTAGTATGTCAACTTGCTTATTATGTTTCACGGTGTCGAAAGCCTTTTCGTAATCCAGAAAACAGGCAAACACATCGACACTAACATCACGAGGACGCTGTACCAGAACTTGGACACTTAAAAGGGCTTCTCTTGTTCCGAAGCCGCCCCCAAACCCAAACTGAGAATCGCTAAGGGTTTCTTCATATTTGCGATATATTCTAAGGTGTATTGTCTTCAGGAGTATCTTTAGTACGTGACTCATTAAGCTAATGGTACGGTAATTTTTCAGTATTTGCTCTGGGTTTCTTGTGTAGGGTTACCAAAGTTGATTTTAATCAAACTCTGGGTAATATTCCTGTTCTTCAAATATTATTTAATAGATCAACCAGTGCGGAAGAGGAGTTGTTCTTTAATTACTTTTAGAACATTAACGCAAATTCCATCAGGTCCAGATGACTTGCCGCTTTTTGCTACTACAATAGCATCTTCTACTTCCGCTTTTCTTTATCGATCCCATCGTTCAAATTGATGTAATGGGATGTAGTTCTACCGTCATTAAAACGATTCTGAATATACTGACTCCACTCTTTCAGTTTATCTTCTGTTGATGTAAGAATATGGTCGCTTTTATCCATTAGTAAATTAGTTTTGTGTTTATAGTTACCTGCCGTTTCTTTTACTTTTTCATGCAAATTGAAAGTGTCGTGTTTTGCATCTAATACCTCAATTTCATCGCATCGTTCAGAGAGCCAGTTTTTCTCTGCTATTCTTATTTTGGAACGAATTTTGTGGACAAATTATACTGCGGCAAGAGATTAAGGCACAATTTCAATGTTTCAAATTTTTGTTTGTTTGTTTTTCCTTTAATGTGCTCTATTTCTGCCCTTCGCCTAATGACACGCCGAGGAACTCTGTCACCTCACTAACCCAGGAATTTTGCGGAACCCCTGTCCAACACATCTCTGTTAGACAGAGACCGACAGATTTACATCTCCTCCGAAAGATGGACACTCAAGCGATTTCCAGAATCCGAAAAATCGCGCCGACCTTGTGGGGATTGAACCCAGGTAACTCTGCGTAGGAGACGAGCATCATATCCCATACGCCACCGATCCGGCTGTTTCAAATTTATTTCTCGGTAGGTATTTGATAACAACAAAATTGCACATATCGTTTGATGAATGACTAATGTCACTTTATGTGATTTGACGGCGCTATTTCTAAATACACCCTCATTTGTTTTACAACAGTTCTTCTTTACGAGTTATAGCTTTCATCGAAAAACCATTAAATACCGAGATAATTTGCCATTGATTGAAAAAAAGCTGGTTAAAATTACTATAATTTGATATGGAATTTTCGAGAAGAGTTCGTAATTAAAGGTTAAAAATACTATGGACATCAAGTAGTTAATTGATTCCGCCGTTACTAAGTGATAATTAATCATGATGGTAATAAGAAATCAAACTATGTATTATACTATTATAAGAGTTTATTGAAATTCGCCACTGCAATTTCAGTACCTCGACCATCTTCAGCTGTCAACAAGTTCTGAACTAAACTTGAAAACAAAATTACTAAGGGAGCAAACAAGAAATAATAAACTAATTATAGTAAAAGCATGTATTATTAAAAGATATTAGATATGGACGAATAAGGCGAGCCCTACTAGTCGTTCAGAAAGTTATCTCTAAGGGGAGCTCATTGCAGTGTAATGTACTTTAAGCACTTTATGCCTATGAGTTGCTATAGGAATTAAACAAAGGAAAAATTTTTATTATCATGTTACATGTCATAACATGTGGAATCGAGCCCTTTCGAATGTTTTCATCGTTCATTTCTTGGAATAAGGCAAATATGAAATTCAGAGGAAAACCAGATAAAATTAAAGAAGAATTCTATGAGTAGTTTGTTAGAGTTTGAAAATTCTAATGGATTCTAAGATATATAACTTCAGTCTCTTAGGTATTCTGTGAGTAATTCTAAATAGATCTATGGGTGGATAATAATAGCCATTTTCGATACAATGTGAAGCTAATGAAGATTCGTCGTTTCTCTGGTTATTGTAATCAGATTGATGTTCTTCGTATCTAGTTTTGAATGAACGACCAGAAATCTAACCTAACCAGAACTTCAAAAAATTAGAGAATTCTTATCATCTATGAATTATACGGCGCCTGTGATCCCAAACTTTGCGAGAATCATATGTATTTCATAAGATACTTTGTCCATGTCAATCAATAAGCGGTTACCATAAATTATATGGAGCCCGTAATACTAAATTTGAGAGAACCATATGTATTCCATAAGATTCAATACGTCCGCACCGTAGTCAACATATTTTCTATATTTTGCCAACTTTATTCGTCAAATATTCAACGATCGGTGAGAGATATCGATTTATGAGCAAAAACCGAATTTCATGAAACAGATTAAAGTATCCATATCGTCATTTCACAAGTCGCCATAATGGCGTCGAAAAAATTTTCTGAATGATATGATTACCAATATTAAATGTAACACCCTGTAGTTTCAACTGACATCTAACATATTTCATCAACTATAATTGTATCAATTTTTTTATATCAATTCAGAAGTTAATCGCCTAGTACTCAAAATTGTCTCTGAAAATTGGGTTGAAAATTAACATTATTTCGAAAATGAATATTTTTTTGATGAAATACCTAAGGTGTGATAAAGATGTTGAAAGAGCTACATTTTCTTGTTCTGATGATGTATTCAGAATTTTGCTTGAGTGATATACAAGGTTTTGTTTTATCATCTATTCAAAAACTGAATTTCAACGTTCCCCCCTCTCTATAAGAGAAAAATTTTCTATGCGAATAGTTGGTGTACTAGGTGACTTAGAATCTTGAAATTTTCATCAAAATCGGACAAGCGATGTCAGATTTATGATTTCTGGGAAATTTAGTCACTTTACCCTAAACAGCCTGTATATGCGAAATGGAGTCGCGTAAGTCCAAAAGCTGTATCATTTCAACACACCAGGATTGTTGCCTACTGCCATCACAAACGGAATTTGTGAATAGTGCACCAGAAGAAGCACTATCTAGGACTCCAAAATCTACAACACGATCAATTACGTGTTTTAAAATCAACATACCAGAACTTCTAATAAATTTAAATGTTGAATTCTTTGCGCAGTGTATAATCAAAAACAAACAAGTACTGTGTTTTGAGGAATTTACTCAATAATTGCGATTCGTAACGCGTTTCACTACACCGTAGCTTCTTCAAACGAATGAATGTACAGAAAATAAGAATGAGAATTTAAATATAAATGTTCTTGAGTAATTAAAAGCTTATTGGGTTGCTTATTATTGAGTGGTTTTTTATGACAGGTGTATCCAATAAAATAAAGGAATAGATTGCTCACCGGAGAGATTCAATAGAGGTGAAGGGCTTAAATCGACTTGTTCATTGATGAGTTTATCTGAAAGTTTGTATTTATTTATTTCAAAAGTTTCCCAAAGATCTACCATCCAATATTTATTGTCTGTATGCAAAATTTCAAACTGTGGGTCGAAAGAGTGATTATTTTCCAAGAGATGATTCGCATAGTTTGAATCTGATTTTTTATTTGAAAAACTGTGTTTATGTTCCGATGTTCTAATATTAAAACTTCTGAGCTGTAGAAATTATCACAGTCATTGCAATTCAATCTATAAACACCTGATTTATTGTTTTTACCTAATTTGGTTTCATGAATTTTTATATATTTGCCTAAATGATTATTAGTTTGAAAGCTAAATGTTAAATTTGTAATAATGTTAATGTTACATTATTACAAATTTGTTTAGGTCAAAATTATTTCCATTTCAATAACAAATATTATACTATTGAAGATGGCTTGATCATGGGCAATCCGTTAGGTCCTTTGTTAGCAGAAATATTCATGAATAATTTAGAGAAATTAATTCATAATCATCCACTCAGTAAATATTGTTTATACTGGTATCGCTATGTAGACGATATCATTATTTGCTTCACAGGAACAGATAGACAGTTAAAAATTTTCGAAAATCATATAAATTCAATACATCCAAAAATTGGGTTCACAACCGAAATAGAAAACAATAATTCAATTAATTTCCTAGACGTTACAATTTCGATTGAAAATGGAAAACATGTCTTCGCAATTTACCATAAGCCGTCACATACAGATATTATAATACATAACTCTTCGTGCTATCCGTATCAACATAAAATGTCAGCACTCAATAGTTTTATTCATAGATTGATTAACATCCCGTTATCGCCAGAAAATTTCAACAAAGAATTAAATTTGATTAAACAAATAGCCAAAAATAATGGTTACAATCCCAAACTAATAAATAATATTTTAAATAAAAAACAATGTAGAATCGCATTGAATGAAGTTTACCCTGTCGGTAGATTGAAACAAAATTCAACACCTTAACCTACGTTGGCATTACAAGTGAGAAACTGAAATCATTCTTGAGTAGCAATAATTTCAACATAGTTTTTCAAACTAATAATAATTTAGGTAAATATATGAAAAATAATAAAACAAAATCAGGTAAAAACAATAAATCAGGTGTTTATAGATTGAATTGCAATGACTGTGATAATTTCTACATTGATAGAACACATAGAAATTTTAATATTAGAATATCGGGACATAAACGCAGTTTTTCAAATAAAAATCAGATTCAAATTACGCGAATCATCTCTTAGAAAATAATCACTCTTTCGACCCACAGTTTGAAATTTTGCATAATGAATATTGAAAGGTAGATCTTTGTGAAACTTTAGAAATAAATAAATACAAACATCAGGTAATTTCATCAGTGAACAAGTCGATGTAAGCCCTTCACCTCTATTGAATCTCTTCGGTGAGCAATTTATTCCTTAATTTTATTGGATATACCTGTCATAAATAACCACTTAGGAAGAAGCAACCCAATAAGTAGTTACTCGAGAACATTTATATTTATATTCTCATTTATTTTCTGTACATTCATTCGTCTGAAGAAGCTACGGTGTAGTGAAACGCGTTACGAATCGCAATTATTAAGTAAAATTCCTTAAAACACCGTACTTGTTTTTTATTATTGATAATGGAATTTTACCAAGTAAAAGCCTCCCAAATTCATTTTGCGCAGTGTACATTTTCATGCATGGAATACGAATTTCCAGACTCCCTGTATAACGATTAATATCGAATATAAAAAAGCAACCTCATTTTTTCAAAAGCAATACCTAATTCGACCGTTTCATCACAAAATCAATTAGAGCTCACATAACTGCTCCAACATACCGGCAATTATCTCCGTTTTTTCAATAACTTCTGCGTAAATAATTAGATATCACGTGAATCGCATAATTTTAATTGAATTCACATACACATTTAGATCCGATAGATCGGATATCGCATATGTTGACCGAATTTATAAAGTTGAAGGCCATGGGATTTCTCTGGCGAGATGAAACATTGCGGGCTGAATATGTAGTTATTTGAAACAGTGTGGTGGTTTTGAATGAAATTCTAAAATACTGACAGTGAAGATATCAAGAAATCGTTAAGCCCATACTAACTTAACTTAATGCAGAATAATCAGCTGAAAAGTACAAGGTTGACTAAAGCGTCAGTCAAATGAAAGTCTGTACTATCCTTATCCGGGAGAAAAAAAAACGGAGAAAAAATCCTGTCTCACCTGTCGTTGATACATCTGTAACAGTTAGTATGTGAAATTGAAAATGAGCCGGGATACCTTTTTAGACGTATTAAAGTTTGTTGGTCTTCCACCCACACATTTGGTTCTTTTTTGAGAAGTCACGTAGATTCAAATCAATGTAAATTCGTCCAATATTTCTGTATATTCATTACTGTCAAATTATCGTTTTTTTCAATATATTTTCTTGTAGGTGGTCTCCCTAAATCTGCCCAATAGGATATCTCCATTTCTTCTATAAGGAATCAAGTTCACTGTTTCAGATATATCCGGCTTGTTTCACGAAATTCTGTAGACAATTATCGATTGTCGACAACGCAACGGTGTCTCACGAGGTCATAATTTTCAATTTTTGCTCAATTTTGGAAAACCGGACTATTTTGCGCTTCAGCGTTCTGTTTGGGGACAACGAGATAGGTGACCGAGAAAAGGTAGCAACACTCGTAGATGAAAGGATTTTGATAAAATAATAAAAAACAAGAACTGTGTTTTAAGGAATTTTGCTTAATAATTGCGATTCGTAACGCGTTTCACTACACCGTAGCTTCTTCAGACGAATGAATATACAGAAAATATAAATGAGAATATAACTATGAATGTTCTTGAGTAATTAAAAGCTTATTGGGTTGCTTTTTCTTAAGTGGTTATTTATGACAGGTATATCCAATAAAATTACGGAATAGATTGCTCCCCGAAGAGATTCAATAGAGGTGAAGGGCTTAAATCGACTTGTTCATTGATGAGGTTACCTGAGTGTTTGTATTTATTGATTTCTAAAGTTTCGCAAAGATCTACCTTCCGATATTCATTATCTGTATGCAAAATTTCAAACTGTGGGTCGAAAGAGTGATTATTTTCTAAGAGATGATTCGCGTAATTTGAATCTGATTTTTATTTGAAAAACTGCGTTTATGTTCCGATATTCTAATATTAAAATTTCTATGTGTTCTACCAATGTAGAAATTATCATAATCATTGCAATTCAATCTATAAACATCTGATTTATTGTTTTTACCTGATTTGGTTTTATTATTTTTATATATTTGCCTAAATTATTATTAGTTTGGAAAGCTATGTTGAAATTATTGCTACTCAAGAATGATTTCAGTTTCTCACTTGTAATGCCAACGAAGGTTAAGGTGTTGAATTTTGTTTCAATTTATCGACAGGGTAAACTTCATTCAATGCGATTCTACTTCGTATTTTATTTAAAATATTATTTATTAGTTTGGGATTGTAACCATTATTTTTGGATATTTGTTTAATCAAATTTAATTCTTTGTTGAAATTTTCTGGCGATAACGGGATGTTAATCAATCTATGAATAAAACTATTGGATGCTGACATTTTATGTTGATACGGATGACACGGACGAGTTATGTATTATAATATCTGTATGTGACGGCTTATGGTAAATTGCGAAAACATGTTTTCCATTTTCATTCGAAATTGTTACGTCTAGGAAATTTATAGAATTATTGCTTTTCATTTCGGTTGTGAATCTAATTTTTGGATGTAATGAATTTATATGATTTTCGAAAATTTTCAACTGTCTATCTGTTCCTGTGAAGCAAATAATGATATCGTCTACATAGCGATACCACTATAAACAATATTTACTGGGTGGATGATTATGAATTAATTTCTCTAAATTATTCATGAATATTTCTGCTAACAAAGGAATTAACGGATTGCCATAATCAAGCCGTGTTCAATAGTATAATATTTGTTATTTGTTATTGAAATGGAAATAATTTTGAATTAAACAAATTTGTAATAATGAAAGAATATCTGATTTAATGATAGTATTGACATGATTCTTTTCTAATAATTCTTCAACTAAATAATACGTATCTTTCGGAGGAATGTTGGGAAATAGATTCTTAACATCGAAAGAAATGAGTTGGAATTAGATGGTATAATGGTATCTTTGATATTGGCAATTAGTTCGTATGAATTTTTGACCGAAAATTTAAATTTAAAATTGCAATGTTTCATTAGCAAGTTGAGGAATTTTAAAGTTTGAAAAAGGTGCCGTTACATAAGAAACAACATAATCTGATAGGGTAATTAGGTTTATGAAGTTTTATCAACGAATATAATTCGGGGGATTGTGGATTGGAGTTAATGAATTTATATTTTTCGTGGTCTGTAATTAATGATTTTGCTGTCGAAATTATGTTTTTAACCACTTTCTGAAATTTTGCGGTAGGATCCTTAGTTGATGTTATATAATTTCCGGCTGTTAAGAATTCTTCAGTTTCAGAAATATAGTCGGTTTTACTAATCGCGAATACGGTGCTACCTTTATCTGCAATTATTAAGTAAAATTCCTTAAAACACAGTACTTGTTTTTTAATATTGATAATGGAATTTTACCAAGTAAAAGCCTCCTAAAGTCAAAAGATTTTGAAAAGAGATTAAACTATCTATTACAGCACAAGTGTTTATTGAAAATCAGGATTGCAATTTTGGTCTCTCAACCATCTTCAGCTGACAATTATTGAACTAAAGTTGAAAATACATTCATACATAACCAGGTAGATACAAAATTGATAAGAGTACAATAAAAGGTGATAGACGAATTAAGTTGAAAGCCATCGGAATTCTCTGGCGAGATGAAGCATTGCAAGCTGAATATGTAGTTATGTGAATCCGAATTCTGTAGCATCTAGGCTTGTTAATGTCTCTAAAAGTGTGGAGATTAGTAGATATGACAAAAATAGAATGAAACGAATCTTACATAAAAGGAGGAGGGATGCTATCATGTTTGAGGATTTATCAAATCCTTTTGAGGAAGAAGAGCTCAGATCTGCAATAAAAATCTACTAAAGATCGTAAAGCTCCAGGATTCAATGGCATTTTCCCTGAATTTTTTGAACATCTAGGAAATAACGGTAAAAAGTGGTTACATTGACATACTCAGCTCAGGTAGTATACCCGTTGAATTTAGAAAGGCTAAAGTTATTGCCATTCTCAAATCTGGGAAAATCCAGAACTTCCACTTAGTTATCGACCTATCAGCTTAAAATTTTAGAAAGATTTCTTTATCAGAGGTTAGAACCAATCAATGACAGAGCTCTGTCCACTTCTCAGGGAGGGTTTCGAAGAAACTGGAATTGTTCTGATCAGGTTTTAGGTTTCATTGAGACAGGATTTCAGGGTAAACTTAAAATAGGCGCTGTATTTGTAGATCTCTCTTAGGCATGTGACACAGTTTGAAAGGATGGTTCAGTTTATTAACTCTTTGAAGTAGTTCAATGTGGAAAAATTGTAAAGTTGATTGAAAATATGTTACCTGATAGAAGACTTCGAGCTTTTATCGGTGAGAAAAGCAGTAGATTTTACACTCTAAATGATGGCCTTCCTCAGAGATCTGTTCTTCCACCTCTTCTATTTCTATTTATATTTCTATTTCCACCTATCTGACATCCCTGAAACTTCCTCTATAAAGTTTATTTATGCTGATGCTATTGCTTTGGGTTTTCGACACTGTGACTTCGAAACACTTGAGCAAACACTGACTTCTGATTTAGAAATTCTTGAACATTTTCTTCAAAAAATGGCGTTTATATCCAAATCCTTCGAAAACTGAGGTTTCTTGTTTTCATCTAAATAATCATGAGAAGGATAGGCAACTAAGAGTATTCTTCAATCAATCGCTATTAATTCATAATTTCACTCCAACATATCTTGGTATAAAGCTCGATCGTTCTTTGACTTTCAAATTTCATATTGATGAATTATGTCAGAAGTTGAAATGAGGAAAATTGATTGTACGCTGATCAGTGCCGTACTGCAAAAAAGTTTGAAAGGGATAAAGAAGATATGGCTCCGGAAAAGGAAACACCTTGTAGATTCTAGATAAAATTTAGGACGTGTTATTATGGAGACTGTAAAATTGCATTTCAAATTTGGGCTGAATATCTCAAAAACTGCAGGAGTTTTGAAGAAAAAACCAATTTTTCTGGTAATTTCAACACCTTGTACCTCTGTAACGAAACTTTTGCGGACCTATGTTTGTGTGAACTTTTCTATCGAAATTACAAGTATATCTACCCCCTCAAGTTGTGACATATTATTATGTATTACCCTGTATAAGTTTATAGTGTATTTTCTAGATCTTACTGGAATCCTAGTTTTTTCGACAGTTTTCTTGGAGAGAAGTCGCTTGAATCATGTGGAATCAAATTATCTTCCTTTAAAGAGACCAAAAGTCTTTTCACATTGGGCGATTCTTTACGAATTTTGAGGTAATTGTAAATATGATTTCTAATGAAGTCAGAAATCGGGTTTCTCTTCAAAACTGCAGTTTTTGAGATATTCAAACCAAATTTGAAATGCAATTTTACAGTCTCCATAATAACACGTCCTAAATATTAACTAGAATCTACAAGGTGTTTTCTTTTCCGGAGCCATGTCTTCTTTATCCCTTTCAAACTTTTTTGCAGTACGGCACTGATCAGCGTACAATCAATTTTCGTCTTCTTCGTTCAATTCAGAACTCTTTTGACACCCGCAAATTTTTCGTATAACCAACCATTCTCGTGCAAAAAATGATTAAACGATTGTATGCATTCGCTGAATTGAAAGCACGTCTAATTAAAAATATCACTAGTATTCTTCGATTTTTTTGATTTATTCGTTTATTTTGTCAGCTGCTAAGAATGAAACAGTGTCTGCTCGAATTGTTTATCAAATTAACGATTAGTTTCAAGACTTTTGAAGTTATTGCTGTAAGAAAAAATGGCTAATTTTACTAACGCCGAATTGGCTGATATCCATCACTTGTCTGGCTGACGGAAACACACCCTAATCTAGGCGATTATTACAGGTGTGCTTTCCAAATCGATTAACACTAGACAGGCGAACAATTTTAAATATCCACAGAAGGTTGAGGGAAACTGGAACTTTTACTGCAAATAATCATTTAAATGGTGCAACTCAAACTCCAGATATTGAGGAAGCAGTTTTGAATTGTATTGATTTGAATCCTCATGTGAGTACAAGAAAAATGGGAAATCAGATGATTATCTCACATGTTCTAGTTTGGTGGATTCTCCACGATTTCTTATTGTACCCATTTCATATTCAACGCGTCCAAACTCTATTCCTCGAGATTTTCCTTCAGGACTGGATTTCTGCCAATGGTTCTTAGATGAGATTAGAGAAAATGCTCATTTTGAAAGGGAAATAATGTTCACAGACGAAGCTAACTTTTCGAGAACTGCTATCATATATTTTCACAATAATCATTATTAGGCTGAGGAAAACCCCCATTTTATTGAAGAATCTCATCATCAAGGACAATTCTCACTAATAGTCTGAGTCGGAATAATTGGAAATTATTTGATTGGGCCATGTTTTTGCCTAACCGACTGAAGGCTCTCGCGGAGGAGTTACCTTTATTGCTCGAGGATTTGGTGAGAAACATAATGTTGTTCATGCATAACGGGGCACCAGCACATTTTAGTGGCGAAGCTAGGGAATTCTTGAATAATATATTCAAGAACCGATATATAGGTCGGGTTGGGCCAAAACGATGGCCTCCTAGGTCCCCAGACTTAAATAGTTCAGACTTTTTCTTATGGAGATATCCCAAAAGTTTAGTTTATACCACTCCAGTCAACACTGTAGAAGAATTGAAAAAGTAAATAACAACCTCGTGTGACACGATAAGAAATACCCCAGGAATATTTCAAAGAGTGCGTGATAATATGTGAAGAAGGACAGAGGCCTGTATTCTTTCAGGTGTAGGACACTTCCAGCAATTTATTCAGTTTTTAATTGTCCTTTTTTTCAGTTTGATATTGAATAAGTATAAGTCGAGTCTCAGAAGACGAGCTATCAAAATAAAAGCAAATTTTGGGCATCCTTATCGAGTATTACAATTATTTTTATTTATTAAGCGAATAAGATATAGTTCAAATAATTCAAATTCAATAATTTTTCACTCGAAAACGGTTGGAGATACGAAAAAATTACAAGTGTCAAAAAACTTTTAAAGGACAAAATGGGACAAGGCCTCGGAATAGAAGACACCTTGTGAATTTCAGTTAAAGTCTAGGACGTGTTATCTGAAGGCTGTAAAAAATAGCTTGCAGTACATATTTGAGATGGATATCTCAAAAACTTCGGAATTTTTGAAGAAAAAAACAATTTTTCCGGAAATTTCAACACCCTGTAGCTCCGTAACGAAGCTTTTGGATCTATGTTCATATAAACCTTTTTCTTAAAATTCCACGTAGATTTACTCCCTCAAGTTGTGACATACTATTATGTAACACCCTATATATCAAAACAAAATCGCTTGTGTCATCGTTAGCTCGGAAACTTTCAGTTCACCCTCGTATGGTCAACTCAGATTAAGACGACTTAACACATTCCCACAATGTAGATCTGTTATACCTCACTACCACCCAAGCAACGTAGCGGGTTTAGACAAGTCAATAATAAAAACGATTGATTCCAATAAAAATCTTGAATATATCCACATTCCACAGCACATTTTCTTATCGAACATTGACACGTAACGCCTGAAATTAAATCGATTCAAATTCGTAATTTCGAAAAAATTAATTCTATTGCCGGTAACATTTGACAAACAGATAAAATGAATTGATAAAAGTAATATCATATCATAGCAATCCACTTCGTAATTCGTACTTATCAATAGATACAAAAGAGAAACATATCTCAGGTGTATAGATATTATCGATTGTAATACGACAGAGGACACTAGCACTAAATCATTGTCTACGTAGACGTTGAGAACGATTAGGTCAAGTTTCTGAATGTGAGGTGTTTAATTTACATTTTATTTTAGGTTGAAAGAGGCGCGGCTACACAATTTTATTTCTATTATCGCCACAACATTGTCTGGAATATTATTAATTGGATTATTGTTGCACAAATCGTTTATTTTATTTGCGAAATGGGACTAGAATAATAATAGATTGATTTATATAAGTGATGAACATTTTTACCATAAGAGAATTTATTTGTTTATCATACAGAGTACATATACAACTTCCAGTATCAATATTCTGAAAAGAACCGACTAGATGAGAGTGATATCTGAATAATCGAAAACCTGTACTGGGGACAGAAAGCTGCAGTGTGAGTGAAGGATAGACAGAATTTTAGATTTGATTTTCTCAAATGGAAACTGTAGGATGATTGATGATGCGCTGTCATCAGGGCCCCCTCATCCATGTGTGCAATGCTCACGGGCGCCATCCTTTAGGGGCGCCAAAACCCAGGGTCCAAAAAAATATCAAAATAAAAATTGAGAAATTAAATAGGATTAGGTATAAATACACACGAAATTTCATAACTATATCATCCAGTTACTGCCGATTCCTATGTTGCGAGAACATGTCAGGCGGCAGTTTCTTGATTTTTCCTGTTCAGACATGAATAACGCCTGGTGCGCTATAAAAGCGATGCATCGCCACAGGCGTTTTTAAATCAGTTAGTTCACTGGACCGTGCAACAAGTGAATAAAAACTAGTAATCCTATTAATTTTTACATATAAAGTTATTTTTATTTTGTCAAGTGTAGTGTTGTGTTGTGTAATATTTTGTTCACTACTTTTTTTTTAAATTAAGTACCGGATACCTGCTGACTGCGATTTGAACTGCTCGATTTTTTATAAAATGGTAAGTGTTCCTACTTTATACTATCAATATTTACCTTTTATGGGATACTGGTTATATTTAAATTTTAGCCAAATATCTTTTATTAATTGAAATGTCATGAACAAGTTTAAAAAAGTAACTGGTTTTATCCATAACTCGTTTATTTTTTATGCTATTGATCTTTTAAAAGACCATTTGGTAGGGTTTTTTGAGGGCTTTCAGATCGAATCAGTTTAATATCTTTTTGCCTTTATTTTTGAAAGGATTTGAGCTGAAAAAGCTTGAACAAATTGCTTTTTACTCAAATATGCAAACTATAATCGGCCATATCTTACTTAATAATAATCTGCCCTATAAAGGGTTGAAAACTATTGGTTACTTCATTTGTTTTTTCAGGATAAAGGAAAGAGATCTTCAGATCCGAAGTTTCTCGAGCAAAAGAAACTGAGACTACAAGTAAGTGGAAAATGGTTGTATCTTTAAGGAATTTCCTGCAAAACAATCGAGGTTCCATGGAAACTATCGATGTTGGTGCGACCGAATCGTCTGAATCTCAAGATTCTAAATCCGTAATATAAATAACCGTGAGTGGACCATCTGAATTCTCAACAGTAACATCAGGTCCTGCAACAAGTGGCAGCGGTTGTAGCAGCAAAACAGCTTCTACTGATGCAGAGCCCGATGAAGCGATAACACCATCCTCGTCTACAGCACTTGAACAATCCACTTCAGGTAATTCAGCTCGTGTAAAAAGTTCGGTAATGTCAGCTACCGAAATATCTGCTGCAAGTGATACTTTCGATGAATGCTGTGATGAGGCTAGTATCGATATAATTCCATCCGACCCCGGTTTGTGGCCCTAAAGAATCACCAATGAGATTGCTACAACATTGTATAAATTGAGGACCCGATTTGGCCTTTATAGCTCTTCTCAAATCTTATCTTGTCGGTCGGCGGCAGTTGTTCAACTGGAAAATTTTCGTTCGTGTGAGTTTGATGCTTTCTCTGGTGTTCCTCAAGATCCTAATCTCGGTCCACTTTTTTATTATGTTCATTAATGTCTATATCTTTAAGTTGATGTACGCTGATGACTTGAAATTTTTCTTGGAGGTGGGTGACGCACGTGACTATGAGAGACTACAGAAAGTCATCAATTTTGTATCTGACTGGTGTTTGAGTAATCGTCTGGATCTGAATTCTTCTAAGTGCGGTATGGTGAGCTATAGTAGAAAAAAAATACGCAAATTTTCGAGTATAAAATGAATGAAACTGATTTGAGGCGCTCTAGTGAAATTAAAGACCTTGGTGTCATATTTGACCAAAAATTCACCTTTATAACACATGTCAATAATCTTTTTTCATCTGCTTCCAAACTGTATGGTTTCATAATATATAATGGTGAACGATTTACAAATTCTTTTACTCTAATCTGCCTTTTCAAAAGCCTAGTCAGATGCAAGCTTGATTATTTGGCATCCCATTTATTTTTGTCATTCATATCATCTGGAGGCAATACAGAGAAGGTTTGTATATTGAATTGATTCTGATGATGTGTACTTCTAAAAGCATGTGGATTTTCGACCCTGTACACGTGTTTATTGTGATGGTTAGTGATGCCAGACCTAGTAAAAGTACATTCGTCAGTAAATACAATTTTCCTATTGAAGTGAAGATCCTGAGTTCTCTTGTCTTGGATAAATCGGCAGAAAGTTAGGCTATTCTTAGGATCATTGGAAAGTAATTCCTGAACTTTCTGAATGTGATAAGGATGAAATATTTGTTCCTTCAAGCAGCATTATTTCAGGAACGACCAACTGCAAACCTAAACGCCACGTGCTTAATTGTGGGTTTTCCTCAACCGTGTCCAAAATTTGTTCTCGACCGTCCTACTGTTCGTTGTTGTCCTCGAATTCCTGGGCTTGAAGCAACCATTCTCGCGAAGGCACCTCTCCAGATTTCCAAACGTTTCGTGGTTCGATCTGGAAATCTTTCAGCATATCTCTCGTGCTTTCACGTTCATTGCCTTCACAAAATCGGTACACCATAACCATATCAACCATTTCAGAATTACTGTATATCTCCGTGCCTAATAGTTATGAAAAATCACCAAATTACCTAGTTAAGAACTTAATCAACACTGTTGTGTCAACAATTGGTTGTCAAGCCTGATAAAATGACAATCTGGCAGACCACAGAAACAGATCCGGAGCCAACATGGTCAATATGTGATATTTTTGACTTGCTAGGTGGTTGAAAAGTATAAAATCATGAAATTGAAAAACTGTTTTTTGTGATTAAACCGCTCATCATATCAAAATTTCCCAGGAGACAAAAAAGTTTAATAATTAGTCTAGCTACTCAATTTTTGAGACAGTTTTGCTCAAACGCAGACAGTTGAAAAATTATGGTTGATTAAATACACGTTCGAGTTTGTAGGGACACTTGTCAAACGTCAAGGTCATTGAGTGGATCACTTAAAAACGTGACTAACCCACCCGATTAGGCATACCGAATATGGTTTCGATCGATTGAGTCGTCCTCGAATTATTTGAAAAATAAGAAAAAAAATTTTCGCATTTGGCAACCTCTAGTGGCCAAACGAAGAAACTTTTCATATAGGTAAGTTGTCGTAAATCGACTTATTTCGAGCTGAAGAATCTGTGCTATAACGTTGTACACGCAATTCACGGACACCCTGTAAAGTTTATGTAAATGAAAAATTGTAAGGGTCGCAAATGGGAATCCTAAGACCCTAAAGGACGATTAGATGGACTCTAATTCATACTCTTCTCTTCTACTCGTCGAGTATCAGAAAAGAAATTCGACATATAGAAATTGTGGGAGAATTTCTTGGCGCAGTGTATTAGGTATGGCTTCAATTAAACATTGAAATTCTGTCGTTTCAAAATGTATCACATATGATAAACCTACAACAATCTAATGAAAGATGATTTCGCAAAACAGTTTATTTGCAATATGTAATCCACCATGAAGTGATCTTATTTATCGGCAATTCGCAACAGTTAACACCGACAAAGCTAATTGTATAGTTTCCTAGAATAATGTACTCAATCATGAGTGAAAGAATAAGATCAATTTATTTCTTACCATAATGAAGGTTTTTGGTCAACTAGCAAAGTTACAAGTCATCTGTGTAATTTGTATAGTATTTTATGATGGAATGAATATCGAAACTCATTTCAGATACACTGTGACAATAAATTGAAGCACAATTTCGATATTTATTATTCCAAATACTTTTTTGGAAGTCAACTAATTATTCATACATCTTTTTCAGATATTTCCGGACATATGCCAACAAAATTTGATGTTTTCTCTTAGCGCAGATATTCTCTTCATTAGAAATGGATTGGAAAATATCAATTAATATTTTACAAGAAACCATCACATATTGATGATAGCTGTGTTGATCAATGTTTGCCAGTAACGTTTGTTCTCTTGAAAATTTAAATTTGTTGTGATAATGCAAATCAAATCACGCAATTTGACTTAAGCAAAATGTGCGGAAGCAGTTGTGTTACATAACAATAATAGGCCCAAAGACTCGAAGTGTTCCATGCAACTATTTCCAGAATGATCTTCAAGTATAGGTAAATTGGTATTCATGAAAGTACACCTGAAGAAAGACGCTTTTGGCGATCCATAACCGTTATTCAAAAATTTCTTTTTTAAGACAACGATTCGCTACTGCTGTGCGACTTCAACAGAACAGTAAAGTTCAAAATAGCACTGAACAATACGACAACGTCACATGCCGGACTTTCTAAAGTATTCCATTGGAACAACATATCATTACTACGACCATGACCTGTCCTGGAACGATTTAGTGTACACCAATTTTTCCTACTAAAATCGAAACCTGCAACCATTCAGAAAGGATACTTAATGGGAACTTTATTGAAAATACATCAACTTCCTGCCATTCAGTTCTCCAAAGATCAACAGCCTTCACCCGTGTACGCAAAAAGTCAATCGACCAAATAGGTCTCCTAGATTTCAATCTCCGGTTAGGTGGATTTTTAGGATCGTGTATTATAGGAAAAACTTCTGGAAATGAGTGATACTCATCCCAAGATGATTTAAAGGTTGAAAAGTATTGACCCACTAGAAAGCGCTAATTTCAGAAAAACAAAACTTTCACCTTGTGCGGTGAAATAATTAGTTGCCTAAGAAAAAAGAAATTTTAAATATTGAAATTGAGATTTAATTCCTTGGTGCACTGTAGAAAATTTTCACAGTATGATGCGCATATTGTTAAAAGTTCTTCACTTACGTTATTTCTAAATTGCTAATAAACCAGAGAAGTACGTAGTAGAAGTAGTATACCTAAAACATTTATATATAGTAGCGTCACATACATGGGAAGTTCAGTAAAATTTTGAATTCTAACTGCAGATGTTCAAATTACAGATTGTATTCCGAACTAATGATAGTTCATCTATGCACTTGCAATCAATGAAATTATCGTAGTTTTATTAGTAACTAGTTCTTAATACAATTGATTTGGATGAAAATAAATATTTTGTGTTTCATCCACCAAGTCGTGGTACTCTTTCGACAGAATGTATATCAGTTCAGATCATCTAAAAACCCGAAATATTTTCCTGACAAGATGATGTCATCGTTAATTGTTACTAAATACCTTTCACACCATTCGTCTTGACGCCATAAATGTCATTCGAATATTAACCTCACCTCAAGAGGAGAAAAGACGTGAAAATTTAATCGAACCATAACTATCAACAATTACAATGACGGTTGATTATGTAATCTAATTGAATTATCCGATTTACAAGTCTAGAAATCAACAATCAGTTTATTGATAGATTTTCAAACGTTTCATTCATTCTTTAATGGCCAACAGCTTTCATTTTGCGATAAATAAATAATAGATCGACAAATTGAATGTATTATGTATTAGAAGATATTTAGTGATAATTTTTAAAGGTGTACCCTTATTCATCATGGTCATTGTTAAGGCATTTCTAATTAGCATCGATTGCAAAATTGGATTGTGAGAGTGAATCAGGTTGAATTATCAGAAAATATTACACGTCGCTAAATCAGTTCTAACTACGAGGGATGTCTGAAAACTATCCGACTGAACCCAGAAAGAAGACATTTTTCTGCATATTTTTCATTATGTTTCAACATAGTTCCTGGTAATTTTACATAACTTTTCAATCTTTGAAACCCGTCCAAAGAGTACTCATCGAAATAATGGTTACGAAGATCTTGCTCTTCCGAGCGCAATTTTTAGATGAAGCATCATAAAGAAGTCAAACTAATCAAACTAATCTCTTCTCAAGGAGCCAGTTTGGCTTCAGACGAAATAGGAGTACGATGGGGGCCCTGGTTGATTTGGTGAGTGGTATTCTTGATTATTTTGAGCAAGATTTTCATTCTGCAGCGCTGTTTCTGGATTTTACTAGAACTTTCGATTGTGTCCATCATGATAAGCTGATGTGAAAGTACGAATTGGGTAGAGTTGTGATCTCATTGAATCAATTTTAACTGATAGATATCAGGTTGTGTTCTCAAATGGTAAGTACTCTGATAGAGTGAAAGTCATGACTGAAGTTCCACAAGGTTCAATCATGGGTCCTATTTTATGTTTAATTTTCATTAATGACTTCCTGATTTTATTGATGATGCGGACAGCACTCTCTCTGCTGATGATAAAGTTTTTTCTATGGGATCTAAAGATATGGAGCCTGAAGCATTTGTCGGACAGCTTACATGAAAGGTCTTTGGACTGGTTTTCTGTGAACGGGTTGGCAATGAATAGTGCCAAAACTCAGAAACTGTTGCTGAGTTTGAGGGATACTTCTGATCTTGCCACGGATTTTCCTGGACACAGTAAGGTCTATTTTTTGGGGGTTAGCAATGATCCAGTTTTGTCGTGGAATGCTCTTGTTGAGTGTTTGGCTTCTAAGATAGGTAGGAATGTATATGTTCTTAGACGACTGGCTTCATCTGTTTCTCCAATGATTCTGTGGATGGTTTATTTTGCGTTGATCGAGTCTACCCTTCAAAATTTTGTGGTAGTGTGAGGTGGTTGTTCTGGGCTCCAGAGAAGGGCTGTCAGGGTGTTGGGGGTCTGCGCTACAGAGATTGCTGTAGGAGCACCTTGAGGCGACTTGGCATACCTACCTTCCCTTCTTTTTATGTACTTGAGTGTCTAGTGTATGTCTATACTAACTAAGCATCTTTTAAAATAAACTCTGATGTTCATTCTCACAACACAAAAAATAAATTTTATACAAGAAAAGATTTCTTTCGACTCGGTGAATTACATATAGGTTTTAATTTTCATGCTGTTGATTTCTTCAATAGGCTGCCCGAATCCATAATATGTCTCAAATCGGACAGTTTCAAGAAAAGCTCAGGCAGATTCTTCCTCGGGAGGTTTCATACTCAGTTGATGAGTTTTATAACTTTGGTATTGTGTACCATTTGAAGGATTCTGTTTCACTTGTATTCAAATATTTTCATCGTGTATGTGTATTTCAATGTACTTTTATTCTATTTTAGTTCAAGTCATTTTTAAATTAGTCACATTCATTCTATTACTTTTTTATTTTATATGAGGTTATATTTATACAAATTCAGTTGTTGTTTTGTCCTTTGATTTGTATTGTAATCAGCCCATTGACCTGTGCAAACACTTTTATATTATATGTAAGGCATTAATAATTGAATACTGAGTACTGTTGATTTACCGTTGTTTATATTATGTCCGAAATTTGAAGGAATATAGCTGATACACTTCGTTAGAGAGAAAGACATCTTGGCAAGTATTTACGGATGTACATTTATATCAAACTTGACATTAGTTCAACGATTTCATGGTTACAATAAGCAGTTAGAATTCAATGTACCTTCAAATTAATCGTCATTTCTACCGAATTTCTGATGAAATTTCTTGAAGCAAAAGTTTTCCATTTCTTCTAAGATTATAGTCAAGATACAAAAACACTCCGTATCCACCATATTCGCCAGATATTGCACCTGGAGCATACTAAACTTTTACATCAAATAATCATGATCTAATCATTTATTCTCAGCTAATGTTAATTCCTTTCATTTCAAGACAAATCTTTTTTTTCATTGCATCATTTAGACATATGGAATTTCGATATCTTCATCTGAAGAATCTAGTATGGACATTAGTCACCTTTTAAGGATTCAATAATCCAATAATTCAAAGTAGGCCGATTTATAGTACAATTAAGTCGCAAATTCCAACTACTTTGTAGGAGCGATTTAAATGTATTTTAATGCGAGTTGGAACTAAATGATATGTCATTTTGATCAGAGAGCGTTTAGTTCGATTGTACGATAATCGAAACAGTGACGGATCTATAGAAACTCGTAAAAATTGAGTTTACGAATGATTTGCCATGCCGTCATGGATAATCCGGTTATTTAGTATAATGCAGTTCTAATCATGAAAAATTTATATTTGCAGAGTTTGTTGAAGCTATCGGAGCAACTTCAAAATTAGCAGAATTATTCCTCACCACTGGAAGAATGGTAGGTATGGAAATGCCGTAGGTATCCAACGAAAAACACTTAAAACAAATTACTTCGAGTGAATACTGTTGATGGTGAATATATGGAAAATTCTGAAATGACCTATGAAGATATACGGAATTGGTCCAGACCAATTTGTATATTATTGAATATTTCATGAACAAGAAGAAGAAAAAAAGGGTGGAACATCACAGAATATAATGATATTTGAGCATATCAGCTAGCATCCCCTCCATGGTCGGTCAAAATACCTACCTTCAATCTAAAGCTCTGATTTTGCCAGACATACATTCACTCTAACTCTAATTTTTTTACAATTTTATCCAAATACCAAGATTACGCTGAAATGTACGGGGTTGGCATATTTTGATGTTTGAAGTTTTATACGCGGCCATAACTAGCGATTTCCAATTGGAGTGAAATATTTTCGGTTATACCGGAAGTGGGTCATCACTTTGTTATTTCAAATGGCAATCTACCTTTTTTATTATACATCTAGAACTGACATTTGAGCAAGGCATAAAATACCCAAGTTGTTACCATATTCAAAACTTTCTGAAGATTTAATTAATTTTGTCATAAACTTGATTTTTTTAATCTATATTGTATCGTAGATCATCATTCCTGTCCAAAATGCGAGAGCAGGAAGAAGGATCATGGCGATACACTCGTCAAATGAAATGAACATGTTGATGGCTTGTTCATGATGACCCACATCAAACAACATTTGATTTTAGTAGCGAGTATGACCCCCAAGCTTTTTATATCGCGCATGCGATTTTGCATACTTTCAATGATGTTGTCTATCATCATGTTGAGTATGTTGTCCCATAGTTCCAAAAGCCAATGTCAGCTCTTCAACGTTGCCTGGACTCTGTTGTCGAACCCTTTTGCAAGAATGTCTCAAACGTGTTCGATCGGGTTTGAACTGACCGCGACGCTCACCTAACCTAACCTAAAATTAATGTACTTGTCACATTCGTTTGATCCCAACAAGAATTGTTGTTATTGAGAAAAATATCCAAAAATATGCACGCAGTATGAGGGCGCCCTGGTTATAAAGAAAATATATTAAATCTTTTTGTTCATTTTAGAATGTCAAAAGTAGCACAGAAATTGCAGGCAATCCAAGATTTCTGTCTATATACCGATTTTGAAGCATTAAGAGATCAATTGCCTTTAATTCGGAGTTCTGTTCGTAAACAATTCATCAAGATAATTACACCCCATACGATAACTGGCCTCCACCGTATTGCTCAGTTCCTGAATAAGTTCGCTTGATTGTACCGCTCCGAACACGATGAGTCCATATGCTATCTCTACCATCCACGAAATTCACAGAATATCGGCTCTATCACTAAATAAAACTCGTCTCCACTGATTGATTGTCCATGCTACATGCTCCCTAACAAACGCCAATCTTGCTACGTGATGGGCTCTATCGAATTTGGTCCTTGCTTGCGCGTATTATCTCAGACCAACTTCATTTAATCGTCTTCTGACTGTCCGATCACACTGACGTTAATGTTATCCACTGCTTGCACCATCCATTTGGTTACGTGCCTGAACAGGAGTAAGACGAGGATTTGCTAATGGTTTGATTGACGATGAAACGGTCATGTAAGCGTTTTGCCCATTTCTTGATTGTCCTCGCCTCATTCATTAAAATCCAGCTTCCTGTAACGTCGGTAGATTCGATGGATAACCGACGTCGAGACACCCAACATGGTACCGACTGAGCCTGTAGGTTACCTTCCACGATCAATGTAACTTGGCCTGCTACTGAGGTTGGTGGTAATTGTCTCATTCTGAATGAAAGTTAATAAATTTCGAATCGTAAAAATTTAGCCGCTTGGGAAGGTCAGTTGGTTTCAATTTTTGTAGTCCGATAAAAGAATCGAATTTTATGTTTCAAATCATCCTTTGAATGGAAAACTAACTCATTCCAAAACAAGTGCTGACCTAATGGACGCATGTGGATTGGCACGAAAATACGTGTGTTTAATTTGATTTCATATTTCGATACTAAAATCAAATGTTTTTGTGTCAATGAAAAGTTTTATCAATGGTCCCAGAATTCGGTTGTGTATTTTAATACCTACCTACTGTTATCTCCTATGAATTCAAAATTTTCACCAAATTAACGAAATTGCCATCAATAACTAATGCAATTCGAACATAAAAATCGCAAACGACAATTTCGACACGCCTGAGTGATAATAAGAAAATTCCAAATTGATAGACGAATTTTGGCTAACCTCCGATGACAAGTCCTTGATTCAATGGAATTTCTCCAAAATGGTGATTTTCCACTTGAAATTAAATATATTTTGCAAAAGTAGAGATAAACGCATGAAACAAGAAGGGCGTTACTGTAGGAAGATGTGTCCTGACAGACCATGATGTTGTACGTTTCTACTCGGACCGCGAAATTCCACAGGGTGTTACGAATTTTTAACAAAAAAACACTTTTAGTTTTGCCCCCGTATAAAATTTTTTTCAAATTTTTTTTGTTTTCTCTTATAATTTCTACAAAGTAGAATAGTTGATCTATAACTTGCCTAAAAAATCATCTAAATCGGTTGAGAATTAGGAAAAATATCGAACTTCGAATTTGGTTAAATTTTTGAGTGTTCCGCTTATTTTGCATCCTAGTGTATTTACATGAGCACCTTTGAAATATCCCTATCAATTGTTGATCACTGCATTCTGATTTGAAGTTCTAGTAACACAAGATATTTTGAATAATAAACGTAGCGTGCAGTTACGCCACTGTAGTGTACTGAAAGGAGGGTGTGTATTCTGATTTGTATTCTGCACCTGAATGTTATTTACCCAGTTTTCTTCTTAATCCCAGTCATTTGTCAGTGTCGTGACTAATCAGAAATAATTATATCGTACGTATTTATGTCGCAGTTTTCCAAATCTAACAAATCCTAATTGGTTTCTCATGATCATGTATGTTATGTGATATCGTTGATAAAAATATTCAAAGACATTCAGTGTCATTGATCCCTCAACGCTTTCAGATTCTTATCAAATAAATTTGAGGACCGAGAATTTGAAATGACTCAATAGCTTCATGAAATATACTAATACTATATATACTATTAATATTTATAAATCCTTCATCAAGGTATTAGACGTTTTTACAATATTCTTTTGGTCCTTGAAGTATGATATTCTTTCATAATATGATTTTGGGTTATCACGGATGATTTCTCTATTTTTTATTTTTTCTCTTATTTTATTCAGCCGTTTCAGATGACTTTTAGCCCTTATTCATTGTTTCCATTGTGGTTAGGCTTTCAGTGATTTTTCGTTGATTTATTACGCATAACATTCTTAATAGTGTAAAGCTGGCCAGTGTAAAGTTTAAACGAACAAGCAACACATTCCATATTTCAATCTTAGAAAGCAAAAGAACACACAACATGACATTATTATAAAGTTAAGTAAAGTTATCGAATCGAATAACTGTTAAACTGCAGTACAGTCCTTCGACCACTGAACGGTAGCCAAATTTTCAGATCACAAGTTTTTGTTTTCTTCTTTTCTATTCCACTTTAACTAACAAATTCATATAATCAACCTGACATTAGATCGACCCGATCTGACCCATATTACATGAAACGTAACTTCTTCATCGTACAAAAATAAGGATACATAAAATCTCATGAGAGTCTGAACATAATAAATATACACACAACCAAATTTATATGGAATCATCTGATATTTTGAATATTACTTCAGGATTTTGGAGATTTCGAACGATTGTTAGAATTGTTCCTTTTAAGATTTTTCAATTGACAAAACATAATGAATTGAGGTTTGTTTTAGGAAAGAAACAAATAAAAGAAAATAAGAGACTCTTTACGCATGTAGTAAAAAATCGAAGCTCAGTAGCTTGTCTTGTCTTGCCCAGATATAAGCCTGAATCCGTCTAGTCATGCTTTGGATTAGGTTTTCGACCAATTCTGGGGTGATATTCTGCCACTCTTCTGTGGCGGCTTGGATGAGTTAATGTGGTTTTCTTGAATTATCCTGGCGCCATCTTATCTTCTTTTTGAGATCATTTCATGCATGTTCAATAGGATTTAGGCCTGGAGAGTAAGCTGGCCAATCCAAAATAGCGATTCCTTCTGTTTCAAGATAATGTTGCGCTAGGTTGCTGGTATGAGGGGAATTATCTTGCATATAAGTGAAATTCTACCCGTAGGCACCGCACTTTGGTCTCCAGCACTAGGTCGAGGTTATTTGTAGCCGTTACACTTGCAGGAAACGAAATCAAATCTGTTTTGCCTCCCAGCACAACGCCATGCCGAGACATCACACTGCCCCCTTAGTATTTCGGAATTTGTCGTCTTGCTGCTCGGACCCTAGCTTGTCATCCACGACCCCTTAAAACTCGAGTCCGGCGGTTATCTGTTCGAACACCCATTCTGGTCTTATACGAAGAAAGAACATTTCGTCAAATGTCATTATTCCAATTTTGGTGCTCGATACACCAATTATGTCTGTTATTTTTTTGTTGTCGGTTAGCTCTCGAACTCTTGAAGGCCTCCTGCTGTATAAACCCCTTGAACGAAGTCGTTGACGTATCTTTTCGTCTGATAAACTGATGCATGTTGCTTCTCGGAATCGGCTTTGGTGCATGGGGTTCGACGCTCTATGGTCTCTTCTTGCAATTTCGCACAAAAACGGTCTTGTTCTTCACTACGACTTCTTCTAAGCCTATTTTTCAGAGATTGTAACTCCACGTATCGGGCATAGGTTTTGAATTAATCCCCTGTGATACCCCCTGTGGCTGCCATATCCTCTATATCACCCCTTCTTTAACGAGAGCAATTATTCGCCCCTCGCATATCAGACAATCCAACATTATGCATTTTCAATTATGATTATAGGCTTTTATCTTCTCAGGTATTAAAGGTGAAGTTATTGAATCAGAGAATGCTGGGGTGTGTAGAAGGGTACCTCAGGCTTCCATACTGGGGCTACCACTGAACGGTAGCCAAATTTCCAGATCACAAGATTCTGTTTCCTTCTTTTCTATTCCACTTTAACTAACAAATTCATATAATCAACCTAACATTAGATCGACCCGATCTGACCCAGATTACATGAACGGTAACTTCTTCATCGTACAAAAATAAGGATACATAAAATATCATGAGAGTCTGAACATAATAAATATACACACAACCAAAATTATATGGAATCAGCTGATATTTTGAATATTACCTCAGGGATTTTGGAGATTTCGAAGGATTGTTAGAATTGTCCTTTTCAACATTTTTTAAATTGACAAAACAGAATGAATTAAGGTTTATTTTAAGAAAGAAACAAATAAAAGAAAATAAGAGATTCTTTCCGAATGTAGTAAAAATTGAAGCTCAGTAGCTTGTATTACCTCCTCTTGCCCAGATATAAGCCTGAAACCGTCTAGTCATGCTTTGGATTAGGTTTTCTACCTCTTCTGGGTGATCTTCTGCCACTCTTCTGTGGCGGCTTGGATGAGTTGTTGTGGTTTTCTTGAATTATCCTGGCACCATCTAATTTTCTTTTGAGATCATTTCATGCATTTTCAATAGGATTTAGGCCTGGAGAGTAAGCTGGCCAATCCAAAATAGCGATTCCTTCTGTTTCAAGATAATGTTGCGCTAGGTTGCTGGTATGAGGGGAATTATCTTGCATATAAGTGAAATTCTACCCGTAGGCACCGCACTTTGGTCTCCAGCACTAGGTCGAGGTTATTTCTAGCCGTTACCTTTGCAGGAAACGAAATCAAATCTGTTTTGCCTCCCAGCACAACGCCACGCCGAGACATCTTACTGCCCCCTTAGTATTTCGGAATTTGTCGGACTCTAGCTTGTCATCCACGACCCCTTAAAACTCGAAACCGGCAGTTATCTGATCGAACACCCATTCTGGTGAAAAAAGAACATTTCGCCAAATCTCATTATCCCAATTTTGGTGCTCGATACACCAATTATGTCTGTTATTTTTTTGTTGTCTGGTTAGCTCTCGAACTCTTGAAGGCCTCCTGCTGTATAAACCCCTTGAACGAAGTCGTTGACGTATCTTTTCGTCTGATAAACTGATGCATGTTGCTTCTCGGAATTGGCTTTGGTGTATGGGGTTCGACGCTCTATGGTCTCTTCTTGCAATTTCGCACAAAGAACGGTCTTGTTCTTCACTACGACTTCTTCTAGGCCTATTTTGCAGAGATTGTAGCTCCACGTATCGGGCGTAGGTTTTTGAATTCACCCCCTGTGATACCCCCTTGTGGCTGCCATATCCCTCTGTATCACCCCTTCTTTAACGAGAGCAATTATTCGACCCCACTGCACATCGGACAATCCAACATTATGCATTTTCAATTATGATTATAGGCTTTTATCTTCTCAGCTATTAAAGGTGAAGTCATTGAATCAGAGAATGCTGGGGTGTGTAGAAGGGTACCTCAGGGTTCCATACTGGGGCTACCACTGAACAGTAGCCAAATTTCCAGATCACAAGATTCTGTTTTCTTCTTCTCTTTTCCACTTCAACTAACAAATTCATATAATCAACCTGACATTAGATCGACCTGATCTGACCCAGATTACATGAAACGTAACTTCTTCATTGTACAAAAATAAGGATACATAAAATATCATGAGAGTCTGAACATAATGAATATACACACAACCAAATTTATATTGAATCAGCTGATATTCTGAATATTACCTCAGGGATTTTGGAGATTTCGAAGGATTGTTAGAATTGTTCCTTTTAAGTTTTTTCAATTGACAAAACAGAATGGATTAAGGTTTATTTTAAGAAAGAAACAAATAAAAGAAAATGAGAGACTCTTTCCGCATGTAGTAAAAAATTGAAGCTCAGTAGCTTGTATTACCTCCTCTTGCCCAGATATAAGCCTGAATCCGTCTAGTCATGCTTTGGATTAGGTTTTCGACCTCTTCTTGGGTGATATTCTGCCACTCTTCTGTGGCGGCTTGGATGAGTTGCTGTGGTTTTCTTGAATTATCCTGGCGCCATCTAATTTTCTTTTCGAGATCATTCCATGCATGTTCAATAGGGTTTAGGCCTGAAGAGTAAGCTGGCGAATCCAAAATAGAGATTCCTTCTGTTTCAAGATACTATCGCGCAAGGTTGCTGGTATGCGGGAGCATTATCTTGGATAAAAGTGAATTTCCACCCGTAGGCACCTCACTTTGGGCTCCAGCACTAGGTCCAGGTTATTTCTAGCCGTTACCTTTGCAGGAAACGAAATCAAATCTGTTTTGCCTCCCAGCACAACGCCACGCCGAGACATCTTACTGCCCCCTTAGTATTTCGGAATTTGTCGGACTCTAGCTTGTCATCCACGACCCCTTAAAACTCGAAACCGGCAGTTATCTGATCGAACACCCATTCTGGTGAAAAAAGAACATTTCGCCAAATCTCATTATCCCAATTTTGGTGCTCGATACACCAATTATGTCTGTTATTTTTTTGTTGTCTGGTTAGCTCTCGAACTCTTGAAGGCTCCTGCTGTATAAACCCCTTGAACGAAGTCGTTGACGTATCGTTTCGTCTGAAAATTTAATGCATGTTGCTTCTCGGAATTGGCTTTGGTGTATGGGGTTCGATGCTCTATGGTCTCTTCTTGCAATTTCGCACAAAAACGGTCTTGTTCTTTACTACGACTTCTTCTAGGCCTATTTTGCAGAGATTGTAGCTCCACGTATCAGGCGTAGGTTTTTGAATTCACCCCCTGTGATACCCCCTTGTGGCTGCCATATCCCTCTGTATCACCCCTTCTTTAACGAGAGCAATTATTCGACCCCTCTGCACATCGGACAATGCAACATTATGCATTTTCAATTATGATTATAGGCTTTTTTCTTCTCAGATATTAAAGGTGAAGTAATTGAATCAGAGAATGCTGGGGTGTGTAGATGGGTACCTCAGGGTTCCATACTGGGGCCTCAACTATACATTCTTTATACTAATGATCTATCTGAAGAACTCCAGAATAACATACAACAATACGCTGATGATACCTCACTTGTGTTGTCTGAGCAACAAGCCTTCAAGACAAAAACTGTCGATGCTCTCTACATAATAGAAAATTACTTCACCAAAAATCCTCTCAAACTGAACACAGCGAAAACTCAGATAATTTATTCTGGACATAGAAGAGTATCAGAACAGCTCAGCATTGAAAATAATAAGATGAGACACTAACAACTTAAGACATAGTTACTTTCTTGGGAGTTAGGAATGATTCGAGACTGTACTGGGCATGCCAGGTTGAATATGTCATTGGAAACATAAGCAGAGCATGTTATATGTTGAAGATGCTAATAAAGATAGTAAATAAAAAGGCAGCACTATTATCTTACCATGCAAATGTGGAATCTTACCTCAGATATAGTGTAATTTTTTGGGGAAACTCAATCATGAGCGAGCGAGCTTTCATACTTCAAAAACGTTGCTTCAGAAACCTGTATGGATTGAGCATGAGGGAGAGTTGTAATCCCTTTTTTATTTCTAGGAGAATGCTTACTCTTCCGAGCCTTTTTATCTAAGAATGCTACTTATATGTCGAAAAAACATCAACTCATTTCATACTTGTGGTATAGAACATAATTATACCACAAGGCACAGAGACAACCTTATTACTTTTAGACACAACTATATCTATTTGTAAAAAACGTAATATTCATCTCGATTTAACTCTATAACAAAATACCCTTAGATACATGATCCTTGCCATTTATGGTATTCAAACGAAGACTGAAGAACTACCTGCTAGAAAGATCATACTATGATGTCCAGGATTTTTGGACGATAATTTTGCGTAGAAAGCATTTTCATATGTTGTTTTGTACAATATTTCAATTTAATTTATGTTACACGTTTTGTTTTTATATTGAAATGCTTCACTGTTCTGATATTCTTAACTATTTATGCAATTAATGTAATTGGACATGTTCACTGTATCTATGTGTACCATACTGAACTGATGAAATTTCTATCTATCTTTCTATCTACCACAGGGCGGACTACGTTAAAGAAACGTTAATTCCTATAACACCCCACCAGACGAATAAACAGACGAAATTATAATGCTAGCCATGAACGTGTTAATTCCATTTTCTAACTAACTTTGACAGTTTGATGTGGATAACTAATAGCACGCATAGAATTGACATTTTGTATTTATATTGACAAATCAAAGAGGTTTGTTTTTAGTACTGACACTTGATTAATGGTATCCTCTATGTCCTAGTATGCAAAACATAAAAGATATCCCTGGTGTTCATAAATTTCTGCCATGTGTGGAGCTATTCAAGAAACAGTTCTGGAGTAAGTTTGAAAGTTTCATTGTTTTATCTACACTCGTTTTCGTATTCACGTTTAAATATTCACATAACGATAGTCATAATTATCGGTTACCACAACAATCTTACGATATTGAAAAGTTGTGGAGCCAACAAGTCTATCGTTCCGAACTGGTATTATGACGTATTCACTTGTTTTTGAATTGAATACAAGATATTCGAGTATGTATATACCTTGTATGAAAATATAAACGACTCATTCATAATACAAGGTGATACGTGAATGACTTCAGTTATCTCTTTGTTTCTTTTCATATATACCGTTAAAATAACACTGTTTAATGATTAAAATGCTAATTGATTCATTATAGATTATCTGCAGAAAACAATTCCATTCAAATGGTTATCGACACTTGTTTGTTTTTGTGCATTTCTTCGACTCAATATGTTATGTACAGAGTGGCCCAAATTCGATGTCCGTGAACTACATCGTGGTAAATATGTAGAGTTCTCAAGAACCTGTTAACATTAGCGGATCTATTTGCGCAAGGTACAATTTTTAAAGTCGCCAGTTTTCTCATTTATGTCAATGTGGTGAGATATAAAATATAGCATCATTTATGAGTTATCCTCTTTTATGTAAAAACATTGAGGAACTACCTACTGAAATAGCAAGTCAGTTTAATATGAACTCATTTTCTGTTGAAAATGAATTGTGCAGATCATATCAAATATACATCTCGTAGCAACATCTGATACAAATTTCTGATGCTTCATTTCTGAAAATGAATATTCGAATCTAAGGCAAATTGCCTTTCAACTGACGGCACTTTTTGAGTCAATTTACTTGTGCGAGTCTGCATTTTCTGAAATGAAGATAATTAAGTCAAAATATCGCAATCAACTAACTGAAGATCATATGTCATCATGGTTGCGATTAGCATTCAGTGGTTATGTACCATGTATGCTGTGGGCATGCAGTGCCAAGCTTCAACATCCAAAGTCAATCCTTAGTTAAGTTTAACACCATATGTAACTCTTTTGTTCTGTAACAACCAATAAACCCACAATTTCAAATAAGTATGAGTTTTTTCATTGATATTATAGAGAAGAAACTAACTAAATCTTACCCAAACCTTGACTGAAATAATGTATATTGTGCGGAAATCTAATATCTATATAATCTATATCTATATAAGCTACAGTACACCCTACCTAGGTAGGTAGGTAGGGTGTATCGGGTATGTACGACAACCCTGCATCACACATACTTGCAGCCTCTCAGAGTCGATCGTAAGTAGTCTTGAAATATTAGGGTAGATCGCCAGCAGTTTAAGTTTGAGCACCGCTGGTACCCTTAGCAACACTACGTGTGGTATGAAATTACGCCTCTCAACTTTTCATAAAGCTGATGCAAGAGAAAAAAGCACTCCAGTGAAATTCAAATGAAAAACGAAGGGTATTCGAAATTTTCAGTACCTTCGATCGGACAATTTATATTCCATCCAGATCAAATCAACTTTTTCCAAATTTATAAAAATCATATACTGGGTGATGCCTTCAAGGTGTGGCACAAATATTGAAAGACAAGTAAGGCCCTGAGATTTTCCGAAAAAACAAGTAATTGGGTTCTTTGATACTGGCATCGTCAGTCATGATATAGTGTACAAATATTGAAGTCCAAACACTACTTCGGAATAAATGATCTGAAAAATTGAATGTGAAGCAATTTCGAATGACGTTTGTATTCGACTGAAAAGTGCGACAAATTAATCCGTGCGTTTCATTGTAATTCAACAACATTGACCCAATTTATCGAAAATCGTATACAGGGTGATGAGTTCAGGCTGTAACACAAAACTTGTAGCAAAGAGTACGGAGCTGGATCATCCGAATTTTCGTAAATTTTTCAGTTAACATCAACGACAAAGAAATTGTGTGAAAATTCCAGCTCCTAGTTCTCTTTCAACGGAAATTATTGAGATGATAAAATTTGAGCGAAATCGATGAATCAGCCTGTATCTGACTAATGAAAATTAGGTGCAGTTTCGAAAAGCCCTTGGTCTCTTCTACTTATAGTTGCCGAATGTTCGTTTCATCCGGGTATAAACCCATAGCAACATTACGTGTGGTATGAAATTTCGCCTTTCAACTTTTCATAAAAGCTGATGCAAGAGAAAAAAGCACTCCAGTGAAATTCAAATGAAAAACGAAGGGTATTCAAAATTTTCAGTAACATCTATCGGACAATTTATGTTCCGTCCAGATCAAATTAACTTTTCCCAAATTTATAAAAATCATATACTGTGTGATGCCTTCAAGGTGTGGCATAAATATTGAAATACAAGTTTGGCCCTGAAATTTTCACTTCGGAATGAAGGATCTGGAAAATTGAATGTGGAGGAATTTTGAATGACGTTTGTATTCGACTGAAAAGTGCGACAAATTAATCCGTGCGTTTCATTGTAATTCAACAACATTGACCCAATTTATCGGAAATCGTATACAGGGTGATGAGTTCAGGCTGTAACACAAAACTTGTGGCAAAGAGTACGGAGCTGGATCATCCGAATTTTCGTAAATTTTTCAGTTAACATCAACGACAAAGAAATTGTGTGAAAATTTCAGCTCCTAGTTCTCTTTCAACGGAAATCATTGTGATGATAAAATTTGAGCGAAATCGATGAATCAGCCTGTATATGACTAATGAAAATTAGGTGCAGTTTCGAAAAGCCCTTGGTCTCTTCTACTTATAGTTGCCGAATGTTCGTTTCATCCGGGTATAAACCCATAGCAACATTACGTGTGGTATGAAATTTCGCCTTTCAACTTTTCATAAAAGCTGATGCAAGAGAAAAAAGCACTCCAGTGAAATTCAAATGAAAAACGAAGGGTATTCAAAATTTTCAGTAACATCTATCGGACAATTTATGTTCCGTCCAGATCAAATTAACTTTTCCCAAATTTATAAAAATCATATACTGTGTGATGCCTTCAAGGTGTGGCACAAATATTGAAATACAAGTTTGGCCCTGAAATTTTCACTTCGGAATAAAGGATCTGGAAAATTGAATGTGAAGGAATTTTGAATGACGTTTGTATTCGACTGAAAAGTGCGACAAATCAGTCCGTGCGTTTCATTGTAATTCAACAACATTGACCCAATTTCTCGAAAATCGTATACACGGTGATGAGTTCAGGCTGTAACACAAAACTTGTGGGAAAGAGTACGGAGCTGGATCATCCGAATTTTCGTAAATTTTTCAGTTAACATCAACGACAAAAAAATTGTGTGAAAATTTCAGCTCCTAGTTCTCTTTCAACGGAAATTATTGAGATGATAAAATTTGAGCGAAATCGATGAATCAGCCTGTATATCACTAATGAAAATTAGGTGCAGTTTCGAAAAGCCCTTGGTCTCTTCTACTTATAGTTGCCGAATGTTCGTTTCATCCGGGAACACTCTATATAAGAAAATTGCTAACTTTGTGTTTTAGTTTCGAACTTATATTATACTTGCCGGATGATGAGCGAGAGTTGTACGTAGTAATATACGTAATCTTCATAAGAACTCAAATAATTAAAATTAAGAACTAGAAGTCGAATCTGATAAGGGCTCCATCAGATATACCCTCAAGGAAACCACATTGGCACTTTCATTTTTTCTCTTTATATTGAAAATAAACTTTCTTTCTGCAAATCTATAAGTCAATTAACAACATCTCTTACGCCTTAGAACTCCAGTATGATTTGGATGGTTTTCTGATTATCTGTTAGGTGTTAACATAGCGAAGTGTGTTATTGTATACTTTTATAGGATGAACACAACAAGGAGTGATTTCTCTGAAACCAGTATGCGTTCTAAGTTGAACATAGACACCTCAACAAGAAGACTCATAATTACGGTATGAATGTTCCTATCAGAATGTTAAAATTGGTTAACAAATTTTTGACTAGCGACTAATGTTTTTGTTCTTCAGTGAAGAAATTACGAAGGAATATAGTTCTACATAATAACTAATTGAATACCCATGCATCAGATGAATTTGAAATAACAAGAATTTTTATCCATTATTCATTGTTTTGTTTTTTATTTTTATTGCATTATGTTTAATTTAAAGGGTTTTGCATTATAGTTTACAGTATTGGGTGTAAGGTAAGTATTTGAATGTAATTTGATGAATTTATTCAGTTATATAGGCTAGTCCTCAACTCTCGTTCTTTTAAAATAATTATAATAGTATTATGACAAACATATTTCGATTATATAGGGTGCGCCAGAGAAAAACGGGTAATTTTTTTCCCATTATAACTTTCGCAATTTTAGAGCAAGATCATTCGTTCTTACTTCATTGGAAAGCCAAAGGACTAGGTTTTCAGAAAATGTATCCAAATTTTACTTTCGGTGAAATTCAATATTTCAAGATCGCTGGAACATTTTTGTCACTGAGATATTCGGATTGGGCATTCAGTCGATATTTCAGTCTTTTCTGAACAATGGGACATATTGATCTAAGAAATACTCCAAGAATTGGTGAAAAAGTTTCATGAAGAATTTTTTCTTTTTGATTCTCTGCTGAAATCCAAATATTTTTTTCACCTCATGGCGTTGGCACCCCTGAAGTTGTTGTGTTTTTCATGGATGTTCTAGATAGACAATGAACCATTAATTACTGAAACCATCCTAAAATTTGATTTCCGTTCGAATTCAAAATGGCAGACTTCCTCAAATATCAACAATTCTCCCCGCGCATTAAAAACCTTCCCCATCATTTTGAGGGATCGATCTCGAATATTGCTTTAGAATTGTGCCAATTGTCGTCAATAATGTTTCTCTTTTCCACCATCATATGGACCTCACAATGTGAAACCTCTGAACATAAATTGCATGCATTAACTATATGATAAACAAAAAATAACGAAGTGTCATCGAGTTTTAAATGATCTGGTTTGAACTCGAATTTCATCTTGGTGTTGCTTATTTTTGACGTCTGACATTGTTAACAATGGTTTCAACAAATGGGGATGAGCGGTTCATTCGGAAAATTCTTGTCACGAAATTCTCGATCATATGTTAATATCTATTGAGGCATCAGCTCACTTTTATCCTGGTGACTGATTACTGTTTTTTGTATGAAATGGAGTAGTACAGTTGCCACCAGCTGAAAATAAATGGTTGAGGAATTGAGTAGCTGTTTGGATGATTTTTATTGGTTCAAATCTTCTTTGAAATTCTAGAATTTTTTCCATATTCTTCTGACAACGTTTGTCAAGGAAATGAAAAACCAGTACTATATCACAAAAAAACGCTACTTACCCTTAACTGGCCGTCAGTGTACTGGGTGTCCGAAATTAGATGTATCTAAATAAAATCTATTTCAATTGTTTTTAGGATGGAGCCAGATGTTATATCAGTCACTATACTATGGATTATTTCAGAAAACGCGTAGACGATATCATCGAACCAGAACAATGGCCCCCAAATAGTCCCGATCTTAATCCATGCGACTATTTTATGTGGGGCCATTCGGAAGAAATGGTGTATGAAAGTGGTAATATTTTATAATTGGGAGGAGCTGAGTCAAAAATTCATGAACGTTGGAACAATCTAGATCAAGAAGAAATTTCGAGATATATAGTAAGCTGCAGAAGAATGGTGCAGATGGCTGTGAATGCCAATGGAGGTCATATTCCATTCTGAGTACTTGATTCTTTTTGTTAGGTGTATTTATTTATGTAATTTGTTCAACAAAATCATATCGTATTATTATTCTTGCAGATGTTTTTAACAGTTTGCATTTCTGAGAAATTTGGCAAACAGTCATCCTGATTCTCTTCGTAATGACCCTGTTGTCAGGAATTTTTCCTCAAGGTCATAGATTGTACTTCTTTTGTAATTAGGGATGGAAATTGGCGTAATACACTCGGAGGCAAAATTAGCGGAACACTCGAAAATTTAACCAAATTCGAAGTTCGATATTTTTCCTAATTCTCAACCGATTTAGATGATTCGTTCGGCAAGTTATATATCAACTCTTCTGCTTTGTAGAAATTATAAGAGAAAAAAATTTGAAAAAATTTTATACGGGGCCAAACTAAAAGTGTTTTTTTGTCAAAATTCGTAACACCCTGTGGAATTTCGTGGTCCGAGTTGAAACGTACAATATCATGTTCTGTCAAGACACATCTTCCTACAGTAACGCCCTTCTTGTTTCGTGCGTTTATCTCTATTTTGCAAAATATATTTAATTTCAAGTGGAACATCACCATTATGGAGAAATTCCATTGAATCAAGAAATTGTCATTAAAATTCGTCTATCAATTTGGAAATTTCTTATTATCACTCAGACGTGTCGAAATTGTCGTTTGCGATTTTTATGTTCGAATTGCATTAGTTATTGATGACAATTTTGTTAATTTGGTGAAAATTAGGAATTCATAGGAGATAACAGTCGGTAGGTATTAAAATACACAACCGAATTCTGGGGCCATTGATAAAACTTTTCATTTACACATGTGCACACCTTTTTTTATCAATTATGAAATACAACACACGTTTTTTTGTATATGGTCACATTTGCACAAAGAATGGGAGTTTTCCATCAAATGTTTTTTTTGTGGGTCATCATGAACATTTTTCTCAACATGTTCATTTCATTTCACGAGTGTATCGCCAGGATACACACCTGCTCTCAATTTTGGACAGGAATGATAATTATCATAGAGTGTCACACAAAAAAATTCAAAAATAACTGTGCAAAATCAACGATTTTTCCAGTGTATTTCGAGTTCTCCCGGAGCGTGAAATTGGCCAGTGAATTTCAAAAATTTTCATTTCGTTAGATTTCCGCATCTCTAATTTTGATTTTATTTTTTGGCTAACCTCCGATGTTATGCACCTACGCAAGATTAAAAATTAATTCTTGAAATTTGTGACTTTTCGCTTCAAATTGGATATCTCTTGTGAAAATAGAGATAAATGCATAAAACAAGAAGGGCGTTACTGTAGGAAGATGTGTCTTGACAGACCATAATATTATACGTTTCAACTCGGACCACGAAATTCCACAGGGTGTTACGAACTTTTGACAAAAAAAACACTTTTAGTTTTGCCCCCGTATAAAATTTGTTTTAATTTTTTTTGTTTTCTCTTATGATTTCTACAAAGCAGAAGAGTTGATCTATAACTTGCCGAACGAATCATCTAAATCGGTTGAGAATTAGGAAAAATATCGGACTTCGAATTTGGTTAAATTTTCGAGTGTTCCGCTAATTTTGCCTCCGAGTGTATTTGCCTAGCTGTTTAGCAACTCACAGATAAACATCCAATATAACGCTTATCTTCATTTGTCAAAACCATTGTTAACAATTTCAAACGTCAAAAACAAGCTACTGTAAGATAAAATTCGAGTTCAAACCAGATGTCGTCTGAAACTCGATGATATTTCATTATTTTTTGTTTATCATAGAGTTGAAGCATGCGGTCTATGTTCAGAGGTTTCACAACGGAAAGTGCATATGATGGTGAAGAAGAGAAGTGAAGAAAGAATGGCACAATTCTAAATCAATTATCGAGTTCGACCCCTCAAAATGATGGGAAGGGTTCAATCTAGTGATTGAATTACGCAATCAATTCATTGCGATCGCGAAAAATTTTTTAATGCGCGGGAAAAATTGTTTATATTTGAAGAAGTCGGCTATTTTGAATTCAAACGGAAATCAAATTTCAGATTGGTTTTTGTGAAATATGGTTCTTTGTCTTTTAGAACATCCATGAAAAACACAACAACTTCAGGAGTGCCAACGCCATGAGGTGAAAAAGATTTCGATTTCAGCTGAAAATCAGAATGAAAAAGAATTCTCGGAATCTTTTTAAGATCAAATTGTTCAGAAAAGACTGAATTATCGATCGAATTCCCCATTTGATTTTTTTAGTAAACAAACATTCCAACGATCGCTATTGCTCATTTTCAAATGAGTCAGCCATATTGGATTTGACCGAAAGTAAAATTTCGATACAATTTCTGAAAAATCTAGTCCTTCGGCTTTCCAATGAAGTAAGAACGAATGATCTCGCTCTAAAATTGCGAAAGTTATAACAGAAAAAATTGTCGGGTTTTATCTGGCGCCCCCTTTATTTTGTGCAACTTAAATCTAGTTTTTTCGTTGATTTGCTGAAATATTACTATTTTATAACGAGTTTATTTCAGAAGTAAGGCTGATGAAGAATAGGTTTCTTGAAAATTGATGGTTATTAATTTTTAAAATAACGGAATTTTGGATGTTCAAAGTTTGTCAACTAAGTAAGCGAGTATTTTTCACAATGTTTTAACACAACTTGAGATTGCACATGCAAAGTCTCTCAATTCTTCGACAATAAGAAGCCGAAAATATTCTAATGGTCTTGTGAAGTCACCTAAATCACAATCAATCACATAGCAATTTATCTCAGGTTATTATATTGTATTTTTCCGTGCAATGTGCAAGAATGTTGACAATGTTTATCGATAGATTGATCACAATTTGAAGTCAATTTTTGTTTCTAAATTATGTAAAACGAATCCGTCATTACTCTTGCACTTAGTCAATTAAAAAGAGTCACGTTCTTTCTGTAAAACTAATGAAAATATTATACGTTATACATGTTCGACAATGTTGAACTTTCAGTAATCTAAAGAACATCTAGTAATCACATTGTATATTAATTATGTCGAGAGAATAATAATTATGTCATCCCCATATATGGATGTAACATGGAAATTATTTTCGATCGCTATATTACATATAGGCGGGCCTCAAAGAACTTTAAGCATTGAACGGAGTTCTTAAAATCAAGGACTCCTTCGTGTATAACTTTTACAATTGTTTCATTACTTCTGAAAAGAGGTATCAGTTATGTAGGAAGGGCTTGTATTGGACAATACAAACGATTTAGAATCAAGGGACATTGAATGTATCATAAGTTTCATCAAATTGACAAAGTTATACACTGCTAGACAAAAATGGAATACAGGGTGCTTCAACGAAAACTAAACAGAGGCTATATCTACCAAGATATTCATTTCTGATCAAAACGCAAAAACAGGTCAATATTTGTTTCAAAGAAGACATCTTTTGGGGTACAAAATTTGCCTGAGATATCAACCCCTAAGCGGGGGTTGCAATCCTTCAACATTTTGAATAGGGAAGATGGGTCGAGTGACCTCAAAAGAAAGGTGGTATCTTTGTCTAAATCGCCTTGAACGAATTTCCATTCTTAATTGAAAACTGTAAAAAATACAGGGTGAGCAACTGAAAGATAGGGAAGACTATTTCCCTGAGACTTTTCAAGTTTCAGTGAAGTAAAATGGAACAGATCCGTGCTGATCAATGGCAGTCATCATCAAGTACCTTCGTCATCTCGAATTTCAACCCCTAGAGCAGGGGTGACTACCCTTGAAAGTTTGGAAGAGGGTAGATTGGTCGAGTGATACCTCAAAAGAAAGGTATTATCTTTGTCTGCATCACCTTGAAATAATTTTCATTTTTGATTTGAAACTGTAGAAGACACATAGTGAGCTACTGAAAAATAGAGGAGACTATGTATCGGCAAAAAAATGGAACAGACTCATTCCAGATCGAAGGCTGTCATTTTTGATCTGAATGAATCTATTCCAGTTTTTCGCTATAATACTCCAATAGTCTTGGGGCGATAGTCTTCTCTATTTTTCAGTGACTCACTCTGTATCTTCTATAGTTTTCAATCGAAAATGAAAATTTCTTCACGGGAATGCAGACAAAGATAATACCTGTCTTTCTAGTTATCACTCGACCCGTCTACCCTCTTCCAAATTTTCAAGGGTTGTCTCCCTGCTCCAGGGGTTGAAATTCGAGATGAAACTTGAATAGTCTCAGGAAATAGTCCTTCCTTTTCAGTTGCTCACCCTGTATCTTTTACAGTTTTCAATTAAAAATAGAAATTCTTTCGAGGCGATGTAGACAAGGATACCACCTTTCTTTTGAGTTATCATTCAACCCATCTTCCATATTCAACATGTTCAAGGATTGCAACCCCTTAGAGGGTTGATATTTCAGGCAAGTGTTGTACCACAAAAGATGTCCCCTTGAAACAAAAATTGGCCTGTTTTTGAGTTTTGATCAGTGATGAATATCTTGGTAGATATAGCCTCTGTTTAGTTTTCGTTGAAGCACACTGTATAAGATAAATATTTATGAACTGAACTGGTCTATTGTATCCCAAACTGCAAGACGAAGGGGGATACCATAGACGGCGGTAAAATTAGTTGCAATAGGTTTTATACATTAGTTCATTCCCCAATTATTTGATCTACCTTGATAACTAGATACTTAGTTGAAGATCATTTAAATGCTATTAATTTAACAACACCTAAATTCAAATTCCCAATCCTACTTATCATTACCGGAATCTAGGTTTATAGATTTCAAGACCTGCTTACCTGCATGGAAATAATTACTGAATCATTAAGATGAATAACTTCCTCAAAATAATAGAAACAGGTAATTTGTTTAATTATGAATCTCTTACAGCTTTCAATTAAAAATGAAAATTCGTTCAAGTCAATGTAGACAAAGATACCACCTTTTTTGAGTTATCACTCGACCCATGTTACCTATTCAAAATGTTCAAGGATTGCAACCCCCGCTTAGGGGGTTGATATTTCAGGCAAGTTTTGTACCCCAAAAGATGTCCTCGTTGAAACAAAAATTGACATGTTTTGCCTTTTGATCAGAAATGATTATCTTGGTAGATATAGCCTCTGTTTAGTTTTCGTTGAAGCACTACTGATCGTTTTACTAATATGTTTGGGAATTTTTTTCTCTATTTCTATATCCAGTTTTTTTACAACAAAAAACATCATTCTTCACAAGTAGTCAAAGATCCATGGTCGAAAACAATCAAAAATGCGAAATACCGAGTGATTCCATATAAATTTGGTTGTGTATATATTAGAAACTTTAACGACCAACCCCGTGAGGGAGGGTGTTTCATCCTCCCAAATTGAACAGAGTGATAACTTATTTAAAGAATCTTCGAAACTTCCCCAAAACGATCTATGGGGAAAGTGATTTTGATGAATCTTTTCTGCAAAAAATCATTCTTTACCTCGAACGTCATGTTTGACAAAATCTGCCAATGAATACAAATCAGTCGTTCAATGAAATTCAGAGATGTCTCAAACTTTCCTAGTTTAATTTCATAAAACCGTTGCTTTCTTCGGCCACAACGGTGTATGTAGTATAATTTTAATTCATTATCGCATCTATAAAGTCAAATATCTCTTTAAATCAGACAATCGAGTCCTTCCAATGTGACTACAATAAACAATATGATCCCACCCAAAAGTGAAGGTATCTATATTATCAAAACAAATCCAATCAGTGTCAAACAAATTAAACTGTCTCTAGCTACATTGAAAACATCAGAAACTTTTCAGTTGAATTTATTAAGGATGACCTCTTCTCATAATGATTCACATGTTGTTTCGAATTACAAAGAATGTAACCAGAAATATAAAGCAGGAAACATCATTTCATTTGATTCTTATCGAAGAGTTCTTATTTATCACCGTGAACTCTGACAGCATCATCTCTGTTCATTATTAATAAAGGACAAATTTTATACCCAACCTTCAAATCCTTTCTATGACAATATCTTTTATTTCTCGTGTCGTTGTTGAAAGAAGGTACTCGAGATATTATTCAGATATTTTGAACGATTTGTATTCATAATAGATGAAAATATTTTCAGCCTTGTCGCTTTGATATGCTTGTACATTCACTTTGGCATACAAACGGGTGTTTCAGGTATTCATCAATTAATATCTGAAGGAAATTCCTCATCAAAGCACATAAAAAAATCCATTCCCAAAATTTCTCCATGCACGAGATCTAGTTCAGGTTCTTTTTTGCGTTTTTGTTGGTAACTCTTGCAGTTTGCGAAGGATCTAGCCCCAATTTCCATTAGTTGCGGAAATATGCAGCCATGCTACCTTTGATCCCACGAAAATCATAGTGTGGTGCACGTCAATAGTCTGTAATACAAACGAGGGATCGGAATTGTACTCATAATTTTTACAAAACTAGGAAAATGGCCTTTTGATGTGGTTTTTACATTATTATAATAATAATCATTCATCATCTTTCTTCCATTTCGTCATAGTTTTCTTTTTTTATGAGGTTTCTGTTTAACGTTTCTTGAAGAGGGCCAAATTGTAGGATTTTGGAAAGATGTTGGACGGAAGCGAGTTCCTCAGCTCACCGGTCCTGTAAACGAAGGAATCCTCATAGAGATAGGTTCGAGGGGTCGTTAAATGTACCGCGATATGATGAGAACTCCTTGCCAGCCAAGTACTGCACAACAACTTGTCTTCTGGGAGCCAGCGGTTGGGGATCGCGGCTGATCTCCGGGTGGTCGATGAGGCGAAAATCCCGTTTTTGCACACTATCCAACATCTGCAACGAATGTTTGGACGCAGATCCCCATACATGGGAACAAGGTCCAAAGATAACGATTTCACTTGGTTTCACTTGAGGATAGAAGAAAGATGGACGACATCCTAACTCTTCAAAAGGTATTGGCTAGGGAGGTTAGAGCATCAACTACTCTGGAAAATATATTCTTCAACTCTACTAATTTCCACTTGAGGAAACATGAGTTCTTCTACATTCCTTTCAAGAGAACTCAACATTCCAAGCACGCGCCCTTAATGAGAATGCATGGGCATGGGCAATGAATTTAATCAGTCTGATGACATTTTATCAAATAACATCGTAAGATCTACAAAAATTCTGAAATACTTGTTCTTGATGCAGTTTCTTCTTTTGTACATTTTTGTTCAATTATTCATATTTTCTATTTCTATTTATTTAATACCTAATCATTTTTTTTAATTGTACTTAGTGAATACTGTTTTATGGGTTTGAGCCTGTTTGTATTCTCGACACAATAAACAAACAGAAAAAAATTGCGAGCAACGATCAATATCGTATTCGTTTATTTTATGAACTAGTTTCACTTTATAAGGTTGAAATTGGTGATGTATCATGATCATGTAGACTGCTGAAGCTGATACATCAGACACAGGTTATATACTTCTGATGGAAGTAGGGTTTTCCATTTTAAGGTGGCCCAAACTACCATCTTAGTTTCTTCGTTCCGAATAGGTCGATGTTGAACTATTATACAGGGTCCTTCAACGAAAACTAAACAGAAGCTATAACTACCAAGATATTCATTTCTGATCAAAACACAAGAACAGGTCAATTTTTGTTTCAAGGGGACATCTTTTGAGTTACAATACTTGCCTGAAATATCAACCCCCTAAGCGGAGGTTGCAATCCTTGAACATTTTGATTAGATAAGATGGGTCGAGGGATGACTCAAAAAAAAGGTGGTATCTTTGTCTACATTACGTTGAACGAATTTCCATTTTTAACTGAAAACTGTAAAAGATACAGGATGAGCAACTGGAAGATAGGGAAGACTATTTCCATGAGACTATTCAAGTTTCAGAGAGGTAAAATGGAGCAGATCCATGCTGATCAATGGCAGTCATCATCAAGTACCATCCTCATTTCGAATTACAACCCCTGGAGCAGGGGTAACAACCCTTGAACATTTCGAAGAGGGCAGATGGGTCGAGCGATAACTCAAAAGAAAGATATTATCTTTGTCGGCATTCCAGGATTTGATTGAAAACTGTAGAAAAGAGAAGACTATCGCCCCGAGACTATTGGTATTAGTGCGAAAACTGAAATAGATTCATTTAGATCAAAGATGACAGCCTGATCTTGAATTAATCTGTTCAATTTTTTTGCACTAATACTTGAATAGCTCAAGGCGATAGATAGTCTCCTCTATCATTCAGTAGCTCACTCTGTATCTTCTACTGTTTTCAATCAAAAAATAAAATCCACGAGGATGCAGTAAAAGAAAATACCTTTGTTTCGAAGTTTCACTCGACCCATCTACCCTCTTCCAAGTTTTCTAGGGTTGTCACCCCTGCTCCAGGGGTTGAAATTAGAGATGAGGATGGTACTTCATGATGATTGCCATTGATCAGCATAGATCTGTTCCATTTTATTTCACTTAAACTTGAATAGTCTCAAGGAAATAGTCTTCCCTATCTTTCAGTTGCTCACCCCGTATCTTCTACAGTTTTCAATTAAAAATGAAATTCGTTCAAGGCAATGTAGACAAAGATACCACCTTTTTTTGAGTCATCACTCGACCCATCTTCCCTAATCGAAATGTTCAAGGATAGCAACCTGCTCTTAGGGGTTGATATTTCCGGCAACTTTTGTACCCCAAAAAATGTCCCCCCTGAAACAAAAATTGACCTGTTTTTGCGTTTTCATCAGAAATGAATATCTTGGTAGTTATAGCTTCTGTTTAGTTTTCGTTGAAGCACCCTTTATAGAGAATACATTTAGACCATTTCGACCCACTCTTCAGTTGAGTAAATTATTTTTGACGTTCGTCAAATAAACGACAACTTTGCTTAAAAGTATTGCGAAAATGGAAGACAAATGTGAAACAGATTTTTCATTAACAGATGGTTGTGATAAGAACAATTTTGCGGTCACTACAAAACACTGATGTTTATCAATACTTGATTTCCTCGAGAATTTAAGACTTGGAAGTAGGGATGCAAACGATATATCGATGTTTTTCATGCATCGATGTTTCGTTCATAAACATCGATATTTCGACATCGATATCGAAACCTAAGACATCGTCCTTATGAAGGATGTTAGATGTCATATACGCAAACATGCAGGGTGCTTCAACGAAAACTCAACAGAGCCTATATCTACCAAGATATTCATTTCTGTTCAAGATGTAAAAACAGTTCAATTTTTGATTCAAGGGGGACATCTTTTGGGATACAAAACTTGCCTGAAATATCAACCCTAAGCGGGGGTTGCAATCCTTGAACATTTTGAATGTGGACGATGGGTCGAGTGAGTACTAGAAAGAAATATGGTATCTTTGTCTACATCGCCTTGAACGAATTTCCATTTAACTGTAAAAGATACAAGGTGAGCAACTGAAAGATAGGGAAGATTATTTCCCTGAGACTATTCAAGTTCCTCATCTCGAATTTCAACCCCTAGAGCAGGGGTGACCACCCTTGAAAATTTGGAAGAGGAAAGATGGGTTTTATCGTTTTTTTTTCAAGATTCATAATCCTTCATAATCATTTCAATGTTTCAGGTACTCACCCAGTAATTTTGATGGAGAACAAAAACTTGCACACCATTGTGGAGACAAACAAAAATCCTTTCTCAGAAGGTTATAACTGGACCTTCTGCTTTAAAAATAACACAGGGTGGTCACCCCTGCTCTAGGGGTTGAAATTTTAAATGTGAATGGTGTTTCGGAAGATGACAGCCTTTGATCTGGAATGAATCTGTTCCATTTTTTGCACTAATACTTGACTAGCTCAGGGCGATTGATAGTCTTCCTATTTTACAGTATCTCACTCTGTATCTTCTACAATTTTCAATCAAAAATGAAAATTCGTTCACGGGGATGCAGACAAAGATAATACCTTTCTTTCGAGTTCTCACTCGACCCATCACCCCTCTACCAAATTTTCAACGGTGGTCACCCCTGCTCTAGGGGTTGTAATTCAAGATGAGGATGGTACTTGATGATGACTGCCATTGATCGGCATGGATCTGTTCCATTTTACTTCACTGAAACTTGAATTGTCTCAAGGAAATAGTCCTCCCTATCTTTCAGTTGCTCACCCTTTATCTTTTACAGTTTTTAATTGAAAATAGAAATTCGTTCAAGGCGATGTAGACAAAGATACCACCTTTCTTTTGAGTCATCATGCGACCCACCTTCCGTATTCAAAATGTTCAAGAATTGCAACCCCCGCTTAGGGAATTGATATTTCAGGAAAGTTTTGTACACCAAAAGATGTCACCCTTAAGACAAAAATTGAACTGTTTCTGCGTTTTGATCAGAAATGAATATCTTGGTAGATATAGAGATATAGTCTCTGTTTAGTTTTCATTGAAGCACCCTGTATATGTCTTTTAGTCAAAACCGTAGATTTCTATTCATTGTCTCATTCGCTCTCTCTGCAATAAAAACGCGCGCAAAACTAAGCAGTTGCTTCGCTCGCTCAAATTGACAGCCATTGTTTTGTACACACAACCAAATTTATATGGAATCAGTCGGTATTTCACATTATTGATTGTATTCAACCATGGATCTTTGACTATTTGTGAAGAATGAAGTTTTTGTTGTGAAAAACTGGATAGTATGTTAAGAAATGTTGAATTATCACCAAATGTTCGAGATATTGTACTCAGTCGTCACTGAGATTCGAGACTGTGAATTTAAAAACTTGAAAAAGCCAATAATCATAATTGAAGATGCCTTACGTTGACGCAGGGATGACATGACACAGACGGATATAGCGGCCACAATGTGGGTATCACAAGGGGTGATTTCAAAAACCTACGCTCGACACGTGGAGCTACAATCGCTGCAAAATAGATAGAAGAAGTCGTAGAAAGATCTCTTCTGAAGACCAAGGCCACCTTTTGTACCAAATTGCAAGAAGAGACTGTAGTACGTCGCACCATATACTCCAAAGACAATTTCTGGAAGCAAAGGGCATCAGTGTATCAGTCGAAACGATACGTCAAAGACTTCTTTCAAGAGGTTTATACAGCAGAAGGCCCTTAAGAGTTCCAGAACTAACAAGACAAGAAAAAATTAACAGACATATTTGGTGTATCTAGCACCAAAATTGAAATATTGAGAATTGGCGAAATGTTCTTTTCTCGAATGACACCAGAATTGGTGTTCGATCAGATGACCGTCGGATTCGGGTTTTGAAGGGTCGTGGAAGACAAGCTTGACTCCGAGCAGCAAGACAAATTCTGAAATACCAAGGGTTCAGTGTGATGTTTTGGGGTGGCAATATGCTGGAAGGAAGAACAGATTTGATTTCGTTTCCTTAACTGCGAGTGTAACGGCTAGAAATTACATAGGCCTAGTGCTGGAGCCCATTGTGAGACTCTACCAAGGTGCTCATGATGAAAATTTCACTTTTATGCAAGATAATGCTCCTCCGCATACCTGCAACAGAACTCGAAACAGAGAGAATCGCTATTTGTGACTGGCCAGCTTGTTCTCCTGATCTGAATCCTTTTGAACATCTATGGGATACTCTCAAAACAAATATAAGATCGCGCCAGGATAATCCAAGAACCCCACAACAGCTCATCCAAGCTGCAACAGAAGAGTGGCAGAATATCACCCCAGAGGAGGTCGAAAACCTAATCCAAAGCATGCCTAGACGGATTCAGGATTAAATCAGGGAAAGAGAAGGTATTACAAGCTAATGAGGTCAAGAAAAAACACCTACTCCTCGAGAAAACAATTTTCAATTTTTTTACTACATGTGAAAAGAGTCTCTTATTTCCTTTTATTTGTTTATTTTATTATCTCAATCAATTGTAGCAATCCTTTGAAACTTACAAACCCCTGAGGTAATATTCCAACTAAAGGGTGATTCTATATAAATTTGGTTGTGTGTACGTTATTTGACGTTCACTATTTCACAGAACTTAAAACCTACACACAAACGAGAGAAACCGCTTACTGGGCACCAGGTTACCCAAATTATCATTTTCAAATTCTATGTGAAAAAATAAAAACATACTTGATTTCTGTTGAAGTAAAATAATGATTGTTCTTTGAGAATAAACGTCAAATTGAATGAAATAATGCCCCATTTCTGCTAAGAAAACTGCGATGTTCGTAACATTGATGTTTCAGTTCTCAATATATCGATGTTCTAATATCGATAATTTTTATGAACAATGTTGCATCCCTGACGACAAGTGAATGGATGTCGGTTGAGGTCATTTTAAGAAATTAATTTAATCCAAGCATTGTCGAATTTTCGTCGTATATTTGGACTGTTCGTATGATTTTGAACGTTCATGAAGATGAAAATTGAAAGCCTCTTTAAAGATATATCATTCGACCCACTTTCCGTATAATGAATTTCAATCAAGAAGCTCTTGATTTCACATGGTCCGAACGAATTATACAGGATGTAACATAATGGTATGTCTTAACTTGAGCGGGAAGATTTATGTGCAATTTTGAGAAAAAAGTTCATATAAACATAAGTCCGCAAAAGCTTCGTTACGGAACTACAGGGTTTGAAATTCTCGGAAAAAATTGGTATTTTCTTCAAAAATCCTAGAGTGTTTCGAACATTCAGCCTAAATTTGGAATGCAAGCTATTTTTCAAAGCCTCTATCATTACACATCCTAGATTTTAACTGAAATTCACAAAGTGTTTTCTTCTCTGAGGCCATGTCTCCTTTTGCCCTCTCAAACTTTTCTACAGTACGCCACTGATCAGCATACAATCAATTTTCGTCATCTTCGTTCAATTCAGAAACTTTTTTAACACTTGTAATTTCTTTCTATCTCCAACCGTTTTCGTGTAAAAAATCATTGAGTTTGAATTATTTGACTTGTATGTTATTCGCTAAATAAAAAAAGAATAATTGTCCAAAATTTGGATTTATTTTGAAAGCTCGTCTTCTGAGACTCAACTTATACTTATTCAATATCAAACTGAAGAAACAGAACAATTAAAAACTAAATAAATTGCTGGAAGTGTCCTTCACCTGCAAGAATGCAGGCCTCTGACCTTCTTCGCATATTATCACGCACTGTTTGAAATATTCCTGGGGCATTTCTTATCGTGTCACAAAAAGTTATTATTAGGTTTCTCAATTCTTCTACAGTGTTCACTGGAGTGGTATAAACTGAACTTTTGAGATATCCCCATAAGATAAAGTCAAAATTATTTAAGTCTGGGGACCTAGGAGGCCATAGTTCTAGCCCACCCTGACATACCCATCGGTTGTTGAATGTATTATTCAAGAATTTCCTACCTTCTCCATTGAAATGTGTTGGTGCCTCGTCATGCATGAATCACATTACGTTTCTCACCAAAAGTGGCACATGCTCGAGCAATAAGGGTAACTCCTCAAGAAATTGACAATATGCAGGAACGTTCAGTCTGTTAGGCAGAAAAAATGGCCAACTCAAATAATTTCCAATTTTTCCGTCCCAGACATTCAGTGAGACTTGTTCTTGATGATGAGATTCTTCAATCAAATGGGGGTTTTCCTCAGCCAATAATGATTATTGTGAAAATTTGTGATAGCAGTTCTAGAAAAGTTAGCTTCGTCTGTGAACATTGTCGTGGAGTCCAAACTAGAACATGAGAAATATTCAACTGATTTTCAATTCTTCTTGTACTCACATGAGGATTCAAATCGATACAACTCAAAAGTGCTTCCTCAAAATCAGGAGTTCTCAAAGTTTGAGTTGCACCATTTAAATGATTATTTGCAGTAAAATTACCAGTGTCCCTCAACCTTCTGTGGATATTTGGAAATGTTCGCCTGTCTGGTGTTACTCGATTTGGAAAGCGCACCTGATATAAACGCCTACCTTCTGTTGTGTTTCCGTCGGCCATACCGTACATGTAATGGATATCAGCCAATTTGGTGTTTAGTAAAATTAGCCATTTTTTCTTACAGCAATAACTTCAAAAGTCTTAAAAAAATCGTAAATTTAATAAACAATTCGAGCAGATACTGGTGCATCTTTAGCAACTGTCAAAATAAATAAATAAATGAGAAAAATTAAAGCCGGCTAGTCAATTTGTCGATTAGAAATGCTTTCAATTCAGCGAATGCATACAATCGTTCGAGAACGTTCGGAGATACGAAAAAATTACAAATTTCAAAAGAGTTTCTAAATTGAATGAAGATGACGAAAAATGATTGTACGTTAATCAGTGGCGTACTGCAAACTAGTTTGAGAGGGCAAAAGAAGACATCGCTCCGGAAAAGAAAACACCTTGTAGATTCTAGTTCAAATTCAGAACGTGTAATGACGGATGCAGTAAAAAATAGCTTGAAGAAGAAAAAACAAATTTTTTCTAGAAATTACAACACCCTGTAGCTCCGTAACGAAGCTTTTGCGGACCCATGTTCATATAAACATTTTTTCTCAAAATTGGACGTAGATTTACCCCCTCAAGTTGTGACATACTAATATGTAACACCCTGTATATACTCATATGGTTTGCGGTAACGTAACCGAACACGGTCACACAAAACCCAAAATCATGTCGATTTTCGTTTGTGGGAAGACTTTCTAAATGACAGCATTTTGTTATTTTTCTTTCATTTCATAATTTTCAAATTTTTTAGGCAATTTTTTTTTACGAATGAATAAATTATGTAATGCATTTGTTGTATGCTAGTTCCATCGAGATAACCATAATTCAATGGAAAATGTTTGTTTATCGGTTATATCGCTTTAAGTAAATTGACTTAAGCCAACTAGTTTGTTTGGTTTATTCAAATAGCCTGAAGAACTCCTAACATCTCACACGACAATCAAAGATTATGTCAATATTTACATATTGCCTACCGCAGATCGGGTTCTTGTTCTACATTTCTTCGTGACTATCCAAACTTGAATATCTCTTTAATTTAATGAGTAAGTAAGATCATTGCATTGAATTTTCTGAAATTTAGCACTTCTGTTTTCGATAAATTATTTATAAAGGAAACTCTGAACACCATCTATATAATGGGTGGTTCACCACGATTTCACGGTTGATTTCGAATTTTTTGGCACAGTAATACGTACTGCTGTAGTCACTACAAATCAAAAATATTTTAGACTATACAGGTGAGTTCAGAATTCCCATATACCTATCTTAAATTTATTCCGAAATATTTGACATTTTTAAAAATCTGAGGACACTTAAAAATTGATTTTGTGACACAGAAAATGTAACAGGGGAACCATACCATCTTGTGTACGACTCAATAAACGAGTGATGAAACCTGTGGGAAAAACTCGTTTTCCTGTCGCTATTGCACGAGCAATAGCTTGTCTGTTTATGTAGTGTTAGTGTCGTGTGTACAAAAAGAGTACCAGAAAATTTTCTGCTTACCAGCTTCATTCTCTCATTCTCATCTTGCACCCCATAATTTCTAGGACTTCTTCACGAAGACAAGGGTGAAAAAGAAGGGGGATTGTAACAATCGAAGAAGAAGACCAGCAGAAAAATATTTCATCAAACATACCTAACTCTTCTATGTCCAAACTCACTTGAATCTAAGAACTTAACTGATGCCCCTCTGTTTTTCAACAGGGAACATCTCATACACCTCTTGGGGATGAAGCCCTACGGGGGTGTAGCCCTTGCCTTATCAACATACACCATGGTAATAAAGCCCTAACGGGGAGTAGTTCCTAGCCTCATCTAAGATCTAATGCTCCGCTGTTTTTCAACAGGGAACAACTCACACACCTTTCGGGAGTGTAGCCTATAATAACCTCAAGATGGAAAATCTAATCTCCTAAATAGACTTGAAGTTCTCTACCCAGTTAATAAAATTATCTAGAACGGAATGAATTTCTTGAAAACCACCCTCAAATGGTCCTGAGACGATTTAATGTACACCAATTTTTCTACTTAAATTGAAACCTGCAACCCTTTTGGAAGGATGCTCTATGAGAACTTCATTGAAAACATCAACTTCCTGCCATTCCGTTTTCCAAAGATCAACAACCTTCACCAGTGTACGCAAAAAGTCAATCGACCAAATAGGTTTTCTAGATTTCAATCTCAGGTTAGGTGGATTATGAAGATCGTTTATTATCGGAAAAATTTCTGAAAATGAGTGATACTTATCCCAAGATACTAATTTCTTGCGAATATGGAAATGAATGGAAATGAACTATATTACAAATAACTGGAAGCCATGGGGTTGGAGTTGAACTGTTACAACCACTTATAACTCTCCGAGAACAGTAAAACTAAGAATCAATCTTATTGACATGAGCACTATTCAACCACACCTGACAGCAATATTCTGCTGCCGAAAATACTTAAGCTAAATCAGTAGTTCGCAAAGTAGAGACTCTGGCGCCCCAATTAGACCCTGCTAGTTTATGTAGTATATTGTCTCTTGTTTTCAACTTCTGACATAATTTATCAATATGAAATTTGAAAGTCAAAGAACGATCTAGCTTTATATAAAGATATGTTGCACTTGCGTTTTCCGCACGAAGTTCGATTCTATCTAAAAAAGTGATTGTGCAATTATAAAATCATTCTCACAGAAATTCAAAAACACTTTACTGATTCAGGAAATTTACAAATAACATGAAAAACTAAAGAACCATCTTGAATCTGTTTACGGTAATGAATACCTAACGTAAAAAGAACGCGAGGGAGACGAGGTCTTATTTCACATAGCCGCAGCACTTAGTTATTGAAATCTGTCCAACCTATGAGGTTTCGTACAAAAAGGTTATCGTGATAAAACCAGGTCGCTAGCTTATTCTTTGATTACTTTACGTCAATCATGCACTGAATATTATTCAACCTTTGTTTGCTAAGTTGATTTACTTCCTTTTGTCATTAATGTTCTTTGATTTATGCAATTCTATCACATCTTTTAGTATAAGTGAATTCATAAGACAATAAATTAAAGAACTACTCTATAGATTGACGAACCCACATCAAAACAAATAAATTTCACTAAAAGGTGTCTGAAAAGTCTCATATTTACATATGAATCTGTATGCAATACAATACAAATAATATGTCAAGAAAGAATTGTTGAAAAATTATTCATCAATTTGATAGTTCTGTACAAGGAGATTCACGAGTGATCATGGATAGCTTAACTGTAGTTATAGTATCCCTAAGGGAGTCCGAGTCAATATTTTGAATACAAGATAATAATTATTTATTTGACATCAAATGATATGCTTCGAACAAGAAGCAATTAGATGATTTGCTGAAAACTGTCAGTGAGTTCTCGTCAGATGTTAATATGAAATTCGGGATGGAAAAATGTAAGACCCTGAACATTCAAAGAGGGAAAGTCATAGATGGTGAAACACAACTTTCAAAAGGAGATATTATACGGTGCATGAGGGATGACGAAACAAGCCAGATTGCTAGACCAAAAACAATCAAAGGAGAAGATTCGTTCAGAATAAAATCAGTTCTGAAGACTGTGCTGAAATCAATGTTGAACTCTGGGAATCTAGTCAAGGCAATTACCCCTTACGCCATTCCAGTGTTGCTTTACCCATTTGGAATAATCAGATGGACAAAGACAGAACTGGATGATATTCAAAGGCAGACTCGGAGGATGCTGACAAAGTACAACCTCCAATCATCATCCAAAATCGTCTGTGATACGAACAACCACAGCATATTACGTCCGGATGCGAACAACTGGCCAATACGGTTTATCTTCATAGGCATCCACCAGAAACTTGCACACAAGTACGGACTTCTGAACACCTCCCAGCCATACTACAAGTATCAACCGGCGCCCGTATTGGAAAATGACGTTATCAGATTATACTACGATAGGCCTGTTATCACTTACAGAATGGTGACGAATAATAGGCCGGACATAGAGGTGTATGATAAGAGAGCCAGAACATCAATGCTGGTGGATGTGGCTATACCGAATGATAACAACGTACTGAATAAGTTCCAGGAGAAAAAGTCCAAGTACACAGACCTTGCTATTGAGAACAAGCAGATGTGGCACCTCGATAAAATAGATATTGTTCCTGTCATCGTATCCTCGACTGGGTTAATACCCGAAACTTTGCATGATAGCCTTAAGAAATCAGAATTGCATAAAAATACCTATATAGAAAAGCAAAACGTTGAAATTCCTAATAAATATAGGATAGTTAGGAAATTTATGTCAAGTATATTGTAATCGAGCCTATTTCCTTTGATTGCTGAATCTGGGAAAGGTAAATTATATCCAGCTAACAGCTGAGAAAGTGCATAAGTCAACGATAAAAAATTTTTTTCGTCAAAATTACATGAGCGGTCAAAACTAAATATGGACACACACGAGAAACATACATCTATTCGCGAACATGCCCATTCTTGATAAGAAATATACATTAAAGAAGTGAATGGGCACATGACACGCGAATAGCACTCCAAAGTAAACGAAACAATAGAATTTAACAACATTCACGAATCTTTATTTAACTGGCTGGTTGATCACATTCATTTTATCACAGATGTCGAAGAATTCATTGATTGAATAGCACACATTATCTAGAAGAAATCGTTTTACAGTTTTTGAAAACCTTCACATTCACTTCTTAGACTGCCACGGAAAGTGAATTTTAAAACTTTATCCCTAGGTAAATGAAACTTTTTGCGCGAGGGTCAATCTATGTTGAGGTATCACTTAATCATTTTTTGATTAGGTATCATTAATATGGTTGTTGGCCTAAGAACTGAACGAAGTACGATGCTCGTGAATGCATCATAGACATGACATGATGAAGCAAGAAGGTATGGTGAGTATTCAATACTTTGAGAAAAGATTTCTGCAGCTTTCGAGTGGTCCAACTCCAGCTAATGCCATCACGGCTCTTTTTCATTTCAAAAATATATCTGGTGTATCTGTTGCTGTTCCCCAAAGCAGTATGCCACATGTTGCCACCGAGTGGAATTTGGCGTGAAAAGTTAGCTTTGCAGCCTCCTCGCTCACACACATTCTTATCCTACGTATTGCTTATATTGCTGAGGACAAGCATTTTCCTGTATCCTCAATATACGTTGACAATGACAGAGAGCTATCTACGTTGAAACCAAGAAGTTTCATGCACGTATTTAACTGTATATCTTTTTTGTTGTAATTATGAGTGTTTATCTTCTGAAGATTCAGTTGGAGCGCGTTTGCCTCAAACCAATCCTGAGCATTCCTCAAGGAACGATCTGGTTTCATTCCTAATTCTTGTCTGTTGGAGTCCTTATTCAGAATAGTTGTATCATCTACAAATATAGTTATGCAATCCGAGTTGTCATTAAGTGGTAGATCGTTAATATAAAGTAAGAAAAGTACGGGTCCAAGAATGGACCCGTGGGGCACGCCTGTTTTAACTTCCTCCAGAGAACTCAACTAGTTGTTCCACTGACCGATTGAAACCTGTATTCAAGGTATGACTCCAAGATCTCATTTATTTTGCCTCTGGAACCACTTTTCTTCATCTTTGAGAGTTGACATTGCCAATTCATAAAATCGAACGATTTTCCAAGGTCGCAACATTTAACAGAAGCTTCTTTACTATTTTCAAGGGCCTCCAAAAGAAAATTTATTATTTGAATAAGAGCTGTTGTGGTTGATTTTTATTTTCTCGAAACCCATGTTGTTAGTCATTCAAGATAGATGTTTTGTGAATATATATATTATACAGGGTGCTTCAACGAAAACTAAACAGAGGCTATATCTACCAAGATACAGGGGTACAATACTTGCCTGAAATATCAACCCCCTAAGCGGGGGTTGCATTCCTTGAACATTCTGAATAGGGAAGATGAATCGAGTGATGACTCAAAAAAAAGGTGGTATTTTTGTCTACATTGCCTTGAACGAATTTCCATTTTTAATTGAAAACTGTAAAAAATACAGAGTGAGCAACTGAAAGATAGGGAAGACTATTTCCCTGAGATTATTCAAGTTTCTCTGAGGTAAAATGAAACAGATCCATGCTGATCAAAGGCAGTCATCATCAAGTACCATCCTCATCTCGAATTTCAATCCCTGGAGCAGGAGTGACCACCCTTGAAAATTTGGAAGACGGTAGATGGGTCGAGTGATAACTCGAAAGAAAGGTATTATCTTTGTCTGCATTTCCGTGAAAGAATTTTCATTTTTGATTAGAAACTGTAGAAGATACAGAGTGAGCCACTGAAAAATATAGAAGACTATCGAAGGTTATAACCGGACTTATCTTGTGCTTAAAAAATAACACAGGGTGGTCACCCCTGCTCTAGGGGTTGAAATTTGAGATATGAATGGTGTTTCGGAAGATGCCAGTCTTTGATCTGGAATTAATCTGTTCCATTTTTTTGCAATAATACTTGAATAGCTCAGGGCGATAGCAAGTCTCCTCTATTTTTCAGTAGCTCACTCTGTATCTGTTACAGTTTTCAATAAAAAATGAAAATTCGTTCACGGGAAAGTAGACAAAGATAATACCTTTCTTTCGAGGTATCACTCGCCCCATCTACCCTCTTCCAAATTTTCAAGGGTGGTCACCTCTGCTCTAGGGGTTGGAATTCGAGATGAGGATGGTACTTGGTGATGACTGCCATTGACCAGCATGGATCTGTTCCATTTTACTTCACTGAAACTTGAATAGTCTCAGGTAAATAGTCTTTCCTACCTTTCAGTTTTATCTGTTACAGTTTTCAATAAAAAATGAAAATTCGTTCACGGGAAAGTAGACAAAGATAATACCTTTCTTTCGAGGTATCACTCGCCCCATCTACCCTCTTCCAAATTTTCATGGGTGGTCACCTCTGCTCTAGGGGTTGAAATTCGAGATGAGGATGGTACTTGGTGATGACTGCCATCGATCAGCATGGATCTGGTCCATTTTACTTCACTGAAACTTGAATAGTCAATATCTTAGTAGATATAGCCCTGTTTAGTTTCCGTTGAAGCACCTGTATATATATATATATATATATATATATATATATATATATATATATATATATATATATATATATATATATATATATATATATATATATATATATATATATATATATATATATATATATATATATATATATATATATATGACCATAATCTTTTGTATAAAATGATTTTAAAACAAACAAATCGAATCCGTATTTAATAAAAAAGCATTTATTGAATAAAGCATGAATTATTATATTATATTATTTTCGATACATCATGTTGCTTACTTACAAAACAGAGTTTTCCTGAAATACTGGCTATTTATAAGGTTTAAATTTGATATTCACAGACACACACTGTTAAAATACAGTCTGTTAATTAATTTAAAGCTTTCTCATAAACTATATTTTTTGTTTTGTTTTGTGGTGCGTAAATAAACAAAGAAGACGGTTTTCCGACGCGCGAACACGCGACGTATAATTGTCCATGCGCGAAACAGGGAAACTCCAAGTTGATTCCACAAACTTCTAACGACTGTCCTTGCGATTTATTTATGGTCATCGCAAAGGCCAGACGCACTGGAAATTGTAACCGTTTAAAATCGAATGGTAAGTCCGTTGGAATCATCGGTATCCGCGGGATCAAGACATCCTCTCCTTTGTATTTTCCTTTTATGATTGTCGCCTCAATGACGTTATTCATCAGTCTTTTCACAGCCAGTCTTGTTCCATTGCATAGTCGAGGTTGATTAATGTTACGCAGCATGATGACAACTGATCCCACTTTTAACTGCAAATTGTGAGGTGGTAATCCAGGCAATTCCAGTGAATTTAAAACTCAGTGGGATAGTTGACTACGTCATCCTGGTTCATTACGGTGTCGACTGATTTGAAGGAAACCAACTGTCCTGGAAGAAAATTCTGAATGGTCGCATTAAGATCCTCGACATCTTTATTTTTCGCTGCTAATATTGCTCGTTCACCCAGCCAATTATGGTTATTGAACTTTTGCGCTATATCTGGGAAAACTCGCTGAATAAGCTCCACTTTTGAGTCTGTGATGTGACAGAAATCTGTAGGTAATGTGATGAATCCGGTCGAGGTGTCCACTGCAACTTTATTATTTCCAATGTCTAACAACTGCTTCGCAAACACATTTGCAGTTTCATCTTGTTGCAAAAATACTCGCATGTTAGTTGTTAAGTGGAGTGTCTTTACGTACTGCCACAAATTTGATGATTTTAGGCATGCATTTAGTTCATCAGCAACAGTTGATCGGGGAATAACTGGAAGAGTCTGACGAAAATCACCTGACAACAGAATCATGGCCCCACCAAAATATTTTGGTTGTCACGAAGATCTTTCAACGTTCTGTCCAGTGCCTCCAGTGACCTCTTATGGGCCATTGTGCATTCATCCCAAACAATCAATTTGATACCTGTAGGATCTTGGCCATTGCGCTATTTTTGGCGATGTTGCAAATTGGTGTTTCGGTGATTTGCATGTTTAGTGGTAATTTCAAGGCAGAATGTGCAGTCCGCCCGCCTTCTAGCAGAGTTGCAGCTATTCCAGATGAAGCCAACGCTAGAGCAACATCATTTCGCGAATCCTTGAAATTAAAACGTTTTTCCGGTTCCTCCGGGAGCATCAAGGAAATAAATTCCACCAGATCCACTGTTCACAGATTCTATCAAAGTGTCGTACGCAATTCTTTGTTGTTGATTTAATTGTGGAACATTTGTACGAACTGTTTCGGCCAATGCTTCAATGTCGTACTGATGTTCTCTTTGCAACTCGTGGTTTAATGCATCGTGCATATGACGATTGGTTGCTGTCATTCCCAAACACGACAATACTTTATTTGCCATCAATAAACACATATCTTCTATCATGATCAATGTGTCATTGTAAATTTCTTCAGTCATTTGTAGTGTATGATTCAAAGTTTGACGGCGCACACGATGCAAAACATCCTCAGACATGTCATCTCTATACTTAACCCACAAATCTTTTGGATTCGAGGAAACATGTCGATATGATAATCGCAAACAATGTACGAATTTGATGCGGCGATGAAGATATTACGGAATCCTTGAGCGTATCATCCCAGTGCGAATCATTCTCAAGTAAATGTAATAGTTGACATGCCTCACGGTAAGTCGCACACAGCTGTCCATTAACTGTTCTCAGTTGTTGAAACGATGTCGGACCACGAACATTCACCAACAACAACCGCAAATAATAACATTCATCGTTATTTGGATGTACTGTGTAGATGCGACCCAGAGCATCTGAAGCAAATACATTTGGATGTCCTTCAACTGGTGTTCCTTGTTTTCGACGCTGAAACGATTTCGATGATGCGTTCCATGTGTAATAGCGTGGCATGTCAGCATACAGCAAAGTGCGAGCAAAATCATCAGTTTGACAGACTGTGAAGAAACTTGTTAATGTTGTCGACGGTGGATGTGCCGCCCTGTCTGCCGCGTTAGATGCATTAAAATAAACTCGTTGACCATTTTCTAAATGGACTGCCAAATGGACTACTGTAGGGTGTCTTTCATGGATCGCAAATGAAAATATTCGCCAAATAGCTTCATTGCTACTTACATAGCGACCCATCTGGTACTGTGATATTTCATCATTTGCATTGGTTACACCGAAGACAGCCATATCACTACCTTTATTAACATATTTACATATGTACTTTATCGACTTCACAGAATTACAATATTCCACATTGATGTGAGTCTCAAAAGCTTTGGACAATATTGGCGAGTATGGCACAATCCAACGATTGTCTACATCAACATTTTGTCCTCTTACCTTCACAACTACCGATCGCCCACTGTCTGCAACTGATCGCCGACGATACAATGGGTATCAAGCAGGTCTCTTGGGTATCGCTTGGAACACCTACCGTCGACCATACAGTGTGAATTGTAGTTGAAATGTCCGCAAGGTCCATGTATCATGTGTTTGGTAACTACTGCATGCAATTTTGGGTCAACTATTTCATCTGGAATTTCAGCTGAAATTATGGAATCAATCTCATCTGGCCTTATTTTGTCCACTAACCAGACTAAAATGTGCGCATGTGGCAATCCACGCTTTTGCCATTCTACAGAGTACATCCAACAACGGACTCGGCCATACACACAATGCTTTATTAAAAATTCATGAGAGATTGTTTAAAAACTCTGGCGGTTATGTCATGTCTATCAACTGGTGTTTGGCTATGTAGTAATTCCTTCTTGATTTCGGACCATTTTGGGTTACATGTGAATGTAACAAATAAGTCTGGACGGCCAAATGCCTAACATATGACATAGCATCCTGAGCATATTCATGCATGTGGCGTGGGCTTCCTATATAAGTAGCTGGCAAAATTGTCATTCTTCCTACATTATTCACATTGCCATCAGCATTTATAGCATCGCGGAGATGAATGTATTCCTCTGACCGTAGCCGTCGTTGGTTCAAACGGATGTATGTCAATCGTTCAGTCTCAATTTTGACATACATATCAACTGCAAACTGATGAAAAAGTCGTTGACACATCAAAATATGATTTACTTCACCTTGACGGATCATGAGTCTGTATGAATAGAAATTCATAGCACTAACTTTTTGTTGGTTTCAGCATTTGCAATCAAAAATGATAAATGTTTAAATTGTTACTTCGATGAATTGAATTTAAAATATTATTTAATCTTGTTCAATTCATTTACCTGTTACTTGATTTACCATTTTGATATTAAAATGGTATCCATCTTCCCCTGCCAGAAGATCAAAGGATATTGTAGTGCATCATAACTCCTGTGTGTTTCAGATACACGTTTTAACTATTCCGACGATGAAGCACAATATCTCTAGATTGTAAATTTTCTCCCACAATGACAACAGCCACTTCATCAATGGTAGGTGAATTGAACCTCCTTGTGTGTTCACCGGCAGGTGTTTTGTCAGCTCGAATAATAATGTTATGGCTATCAGATGGCATCCGATCCAATGCTATTTTGAACATGTTTACTAAATTGTTATTCTGATGAAGAAACATTTGTAATTGTTGGACAATGGTTCTCTTCACTGTTGGATTGTGAGCACAACGATTATTAATTTCCGCATCTGAATTGCCCATAAAATAAATTTGTAAAATTGATGATCTGCATCAGGTAGTGGTAACAGAAAGTGATAAATTTGTCCTTGTATCTGTAATTTTAAAATTTATCCATTAATTATTTCCGATATACAAACTTGAATAATATAAAAAAATATTCTTATATAATACCTTGAAAGTGGGCATGAAATTGTCTTGTATAATATGTGTAGCACCAAATGATGTCATCTGGAAACAGTTGTTATATTTCTGAATGTTGGTCAAAAAGTGCTTAGAATCATTTCCAATCCCAGAAACTAAAGAGCGTAAAGGATCTGGTGGTGGGACCAATTGTGGCAATTTTACTTTGCCTTCAGCACAACATAATCCAGTAGATTCACCAGTGTATTTTAACGCCTTACAATATTTACAAATTGTTTTCATTTCCCCAATTGTTACTGATTTGTCGGCACAATAATCAATTGCCGGATCATAGTGGAATGCAGCTCGTTCAAGAATCACAGGAGCACTGCGTCTGCGGATTCGCTCAATTTCATTATGTCTACTGTTGTTGTGTTTGATGTGCACGAACTCGTTGCATTCTAAGCCTATCTCCTAATTGTCACTCACTAAAGAACGCAATTCTGACATAGCAATACGACTATTTTCTTGATCTCTGTCTCTGGTCATCAGTGCGGTTAGCACGTGATAGCTCTTCGCACATTTGATTGACTACGACGACCTACGTTAGGTCGTCTTCTCCTCGGCATCGTAAATTGTAATTGAGAAAATTTCCCGCTTATTTAGCAGTAAAGTGTCACTATCACAAAAAAGAGCACATTACTTGGAATGTCACTATCACAAAGGATCACCAAAGTAAAGAAAGTTCTCGCGCACGTAGCCACAAAGATAGAAGGATGCACTCATAGATATCGTAACTCGTAACACAATATAATATCGTAATACTTTTTTCCGTGCTCTGACTGAAAAGCGACAGACAGGATGGATTGACATATTAGTTGGTTGTCAAATCTAATGTCAAATATTATGATTGCGTTCAGAAATTTAACTTAAGATTTATAATTTAACGTTTTATCTTTCGATTTCTATATAGTCTTATTAAAAAAATAATCTGACAGATTAACAACTGAAGTTAGCTAAAATTAATTTTCTCGAAGCTATATGAAGCTGTGAGACTATGCAATTTTGTCGCGGTCGCGATTCACTTTCACTTTTTTTGAGTTTCGGAACGCGATATTAGATCCTCCAACGCGCATGCGAATTTGAACTTTATACAGCGGTAATAAATTACAAATTGACTCTCCATTTTATTTAGAAAACGTTTGTATGGGAAATAGAAAATACTGTTTTGAGGATTTTCCGGCAATTAATCGAATTTTTCTCACCTTTTAAACCTTCCCTAGACCTCCAAATAATTCAAGATTGACTAACGAACAGCAATTGATTTTATATATATAGATATATATATATATAATCAAATAATGCAAGCAACGTTCTAAATGAAAGCACATATGGATCGAAAATGGAAAAAGGATAGCATGTAAAGAATTGAATTAAATTGTAACAAAAACGTTTGTGTTGCCTTTATCCACCTAAAAAGTTGATTTGTAACCTTCTGACCAATAAATTATTGATGGGGTGAATTTGATTGCAGTGAGTGTCATTTCTTCATACATAAAACATATCTATTACCTGAGTGATGTTTGGCGGCTACTGTTCTACCATTGGTTAAAAAAAAATCATCAATATCCAATCAGTTTCAAACGTTACTAATCTTCAGCGAAGATTAAATTCTAAGACAGATACAAACTTAAAATGAGTAATCATAGTGGCAACTTGACCGAAAATTTATAAAAAAAAATAGAAAATGGTGAGTGATTGAATTTCCTTATTTTTTCCCCAGTTGAAAAGTAATATTGGTACGAATAAAACAGATACATAAGAGACCCAAATCTTCTTTATGAAGAAATCAGGAAACTGTTCGTAATGATATGGCCATTTACTGTATACAAATTATACGTATGATTTGTTTTTTGATATTAAAGGCATGTCCTGATCTTTTACGAGCACAGCGTGTATTCTTTCCACAGTGGGAATTTCTTTTTGAAAATAAAAGGGATGCAAAGTTTATCGAATAGTATTCCTAAAATCTTCATCAATAACCATTCGGGGTATTCCTAGAGATGTTTTCGAAGGTTTCACTTTAAATAAATTTTCAGATTTTCTTTCCCTGAGAAGCTAGTACTAAGCTGTTCAAGATGCTGCCGGCCTCTCAGAGAAAACATAGGATTTAACGGTCTTCAAGCATTGCAATGCCTTTCGAATAGTACGATTTATCATGGCCTTCAAAATACCCCTCAGTTTGGCTTCAACTTTTTCATCGGTCGCAAATCTTTTTTCCTGGAGCCATCTCTTTAAATTTGGGGAGAGATAATAGTCGCTGGGGGCCAAATCTGTCGAATACAGGGGATGAGGAAGCAACTCGAAGCGTAATTCGTGCAACTTCGCCATTGTTTTGATCGATTTGTGAGCTGGTGGATCAGCTTATCCATTTTTTTTTCAATACCAAAACTTGTTGACTATAAAACGCTGTAGAGTCACAATTCGTTAACAGATTGAGCCAAAATTTTGGGAGAACGCGTTTGAAGGTTAGTAATTCTTGAAATAGCTTAGTTTTAGAATATTGGTGGCGCCACCTCTGAGAGGCTGGCCGCATCTTTAATAGGGCAGTTTTCATGAACTGTCCACCTCAGAACACATTTAAATATTTCCATCGATTGAAGGTGAATGACCTAGATTACTTAAGGCATCGTATACATTCAACATAATTAATTTATCACTTTGGGAAAGTGGTATATTTTTAGCACGTTTAACAGGGGTGAAATTAGAAAATTTTTCCGTTATTTGTGAAATGAACGAAACTTTCACCAACTATTAACTGATGCATACAAATTATAAAACTGCTTCAAGAACTCTTCTTAATATATATGTGATAGTTACCTTTTTTGGGGATAAATTTGAAGAATATATTTAATTATACCCTTCAACCCCCTAATCCGAGTGGCACGCCTATGACCATCTTGTCACCTGAAGATTTATTACTCTACGGCTTTACCAAATTGACTATAGAATTAATCACTCCCCACTATTCAACATTTGAAATAGTCATAGTTAGCACTTGTTTTCCCTAAATGTTAGCACCAGACTCTTGAAAATGATAGATAGATAGATAGATAAATAGATAATTTATTGATGCATTACTACAGAATCGAATCACTATTAGTTTGCCAATCGACAATTAAAAACAGTAAAATCAACAAATTCTGTAAGTACCTCTAAAGAATACCTACAGTAATATATAGTACATTGACAGGGATACAGAAAATTCAAAAAATTCAAAAATTCACCCCTCCTAGCGACTATGAAAGAAAACTAATGTTATTGAATTCTTCAAAAGAATACAAAACATTTACTCATCAATATGTTCTTGATTTGAGTTACACATTCCTTTAGAGGCACGTTTTTTTTTGCATGGGTAATAAATTGAAAAAATTCACAGCCATGAAAGTTGAGTTCCTCTGCGTCCTACTGAGCCTAAGAAAATAGTTTCTAATATCAGAAGCATGCCTGGTGTTATAAGTGTGAGTGTGGGCATTGAGATTGAATTGGTGGAAGTTCTTCTCCACATGGACAAGGCACTCAAAAATGTATAGAAACGGCAATGTTAGGATATTAAGTATTTTGAAAATATGCTTGCAGTCTTCTTCTGAACAAGGCCTGAAGTTCCGCACAATTGCCCCGCACCAATATACAGTATCTTAGATGAGACTCAACCAGTGCAAAGTAAGCCGTCTTCAAGATATTTCGTGGAACCGAACAAGAAAGATTCCTCAGAACAAATATATTACTGCTAACCTTCGAAGACAAATGACTATAATGTCTATCCCATCTAAGACCGGAATCAAAGTGGACACCCATTCCTCTCATCACGATCCACCACCTCTATGTCTCAGACTAATCAACAAGCTCTGCTTCTTATTTACATTTATACTGAGTTATTTTCCATTGAATTTCAAGGCACTCGACGGCTGCTCCTCCGACAGCTCCCGTAGTTTAGCAAGATCTGTACTGCTCACTGAGACCGCTGTCATCATCCTCATCATCCGCATAAAGGGTACTTGAAGCAGCTGAGATGAAATCAGGGAAGTCGTTTATAAAAATAGGAAACAGTTTTGGTCCCATTATAGAACCCTGTGGAATACCTATCTCGACTGCTTTCTTCCCAGAGAAAACACCACTGTCGAAGACAACTTGCTCCCTAACAGACGAAAATGAGCAGAAGAAACCAACGCTTGTATCCTTGAAACCGTAGGCTCTAAGTTTCCACAGGAGCTTGTCATAAGAGACACAGTCGAACGCCCTGGACAGGTCAAAAAAAAAGTGTCAATGAATGCAAACCAAGTTCAAGATACTCAACAGCAGTATTGACAAAACCCATAACAGCATGACAGGCGCTCTCTCTCTAAAACCAAATTGGTTACTTGTAAAAAGATTCATTGACTCAAAATAGCTTACAATTTGGTTACACATCAATTTTTCAATAACTTGAAAGAACTGGTACTAAAGAAATAGACCGATGACTTGCAACATCTTCTCGCTTCCCATTTCTGAAAATTGGAATGACCTCTGAGGCCTTGAGACATTCAGGAAAGAATCCCTCCCGAAGACATCGATTCACAAGTGAAGTGAGAGGAGAAATGATGGAGTTGATGTTCTTCTTCAAAACAACAGTGGTCAGTCCAAAGTAATCCGTGGATTTACTATTCTTCAGATTGTGGACAACATGCCTAGCTTCATTATTAGTGACTTTAAACAAAACAAAGTTGGTATCAGGCGGTAGGTTCCTCCTGAACGTAGCAGCAGGGTATCCGGTACAATTACTAAGACTTTTAGAAATCTACAATGAAATCGAGTCAAAATAGTCATTGAATTTCTGCGCACTCAGTGTTACGAAAACTATTGACAAATGACAAATCTAAATCGATCGTTTGTATTGAAAATAAACAATGTGAAATTACACAAATACTAGATTGATTTTAATATCAATTTCCATGAAATAAATCCATCAACAGAATCATTCATCCTATAGTTTTCCAAATTGTGTATGTATATATTTTCATATTTTGACAGACGCCACCAAATGAAGGAATAAAAGTGATCAAAATTAAAAAATTAAAAATGAAATTAATCTACTCAAACATTTTCGATCATACTATATAACGAAGCCAAATAAATAATAAAACACCAATGATTCAAAAAATTAATTTAATTTTTTTTTAAGAGGATTATCATCACGTTTCAATCACATCTTTCTATTCACAACAGAAAGGTTATATTTTCCTCCAATCTTTCTAAAAATTCGAAATTACCGTACCCAAATTTCGATATCTACATCCATTTAAACTATAAATCCAATAAACTTTGGGAGATCAACAGCTGCAATAAATGATTGATCAAAACGTAATTAAATAATTTTAATGAACTTCGAGGGCATTAATCTTACTTTTTTCACTTTCAATGAGTGTCAAGCCTACCAAGTGAGTTCTTTAATTAGTTAATATATACTTAGGTCACCTCAAAATACGTTTGGGTTGGGCAACAACGTGGTCTCCATTTATAATATTAGTCATCGAATATGTACTGCAATATCGAATTTTGAACTTTTAAAAGAAAATCGTAGTGTTAACAGTAAACAGTACGAATATGAATTAATCTGGATTATAATTCATAAATCAACGTGAAGAAAAGGAAAGAAATTTTGTAATATGCCAAATTTTTCTATACAGGCTCTCTATGATTTCATATTGTTCGAACAGATAACACGAAGGTTTCGAAGATAGAATTTATGAGAGTGAGTCTACCCTTTTATAATTTTGTTTTGCTATAGGTTGTCTCAAGGTGAATGAAAGATGGGTAGAAATTATTGAGATTTGAATGATAAATAAGAGAATCTTCAATTTACTCTTATTTACTTCATTTGTAATGCGTTTCGACTACACTGCGACTTCATCAGACAAATACTAAACTAAGGTTTAAGGATTTAGATGATCCACATTATTCGATTAAAATTCAGTAAGACTACCTGAAGAAAAGTCACATTATAACACAGCACAATTACTCAGCTGGATATAAACTGAATGAATGGGAAATATTATCAAAATCTACTAGTACAGTCAATTGAACAATTTGTCGAAATCCATGAGTTTTTTCTGCACAAATCTGGCATTTTCCAACGAATTTACTCCCTCAATCTCCGCATTCATTTAAACTGAAAAACTTAAAAATTCAGGGACCTCTTTTCGCTTGGATAGGAGCATTTCTTAGGGGCAGGAAATATTTTGTCAAAATCTAAAATTCCAAATCTTCGGTCAGATCGGTTACAAGCGGCATTCCTCAGGGCTCTGTTCTGGGACCTCTTTTATTTGTGCTATACACATCTGATCTTCCATCACTTCTTTCTTCTACTTGCTTTATCCTCGCGGATGATACCAAGAACTACAATGTTCCTTCTCTTAGTTCGAACACTCTTCAAGAAGATCTAGACTTGTAATCGCTTTTATGGCTATTACCACTCAATGCAGATAAGTGCAAAATCATCCATATTGGTAAAAACAACCCCAACCTGAAATATCACCTGAATGGAAATAATCTCGACAACACCCGAAAGCATCTTGATCTTGGTGTAACTGTTACAGATGACTTAACGTGGTCTGAACATATTCGGAATGTGTTCACCAAAGCTTCCCGTCTCACCTACTTACTCGAAAAATCTTTTAGGTGTTGTGAACCAAAAACTTGTGCTTTACTCTATAAAACTTAGGTACGACCTATAATGGAATTCGCTGGGCCGGTTTTTTAAAAATGAAGAAATTATGGATTTTATTCCATAATTTACAGTCGCACTGAATAGGAATTCTGAAAATCATTGGCAACATCCGAGAAAACTGATTGATGACGTCACTTTAAACTCAACATGAACGGACGTTACCACTCATATGCTCATGTTTTTTGATAAAGTTGATTCCTCGTAAGACTTCTGTAACATTTTCAGCATCGGTGCACAAAATTCTATTGGCAATACTTGTATATAAGAAGAGAGCGTGGAGCGCAGAGAGTTAAGTTCGAATACAGTGCGCGAATAAGTGAAAAAAGTTTTGTTTAGTGCTTTAATTGTTCAGTTTACGTGTGAGTTTCTGTAACGTTGAAGTGTTTAATTTGAACTCACCATTAATTTCAAGAACTAAGAAACGTTACTGTATCCTCATAGCCGACCCTGTCACTGCCCGGCGCAGTGACGAATTGCGATGCACTTTCGAGAGAATTCGAGAAAAATCTAAAAGTTCCAGCACGCCGAATTACTGAAGACTCACGAAAAGAATGGAGTTGGAAATAAATTGAACAGTTTCGATTGTGTTACATAAATTAATTATAGAAGTTAATCGTTTTGTTCAGTCTTTTAATTGTTCAGTTTACGTGTTATTAAATTAGTTAGTTTTTGTAACGTTGAAGTGTTTAATTTGAACCCATCAATAATTTCAAGAACAAAGAAACGTTACAATATTTTCATATTTTGACAAAATTGAGCATTGTAAACAAAATAAATGACATATCGCGTTTTAAATCCACGTCACTACATGAAACAGTTATGCAACAATAAATATTTCGAAACTCGTTTAAAGCAGATTTATTGAATAATGAATTCCCTGTTCTTTTGACAGAATGTTTGTTGGAAAAGTTTATATCCATTGATTTCAAGTGATTCCCAAATCTTAATATCGTAATTTCCATTAAATGAATGTGAAATCTCAAAATCTCAGTTGAAATTATGATTTTCTTCAGTTGTTTTTGCAGAATGGTTCGCGTAATGCAGATTTTGAGATATTCATCCTAAATTTGGAATGCAAGCTATATTTCACAGCCTCAATCATTACACGTCCTAAATTTCAACTAGAATCTACGAGGTGTTTTCTTTTCCGGAGCCATGTCTCCTTTTGCCCTTTCAAACTTTCTGTACTACGCCACTGATTAACGTACAATCAATTTTCGTCATCTTCGTTCAATTTAGAAACTTTTTTGATACTTGTAATTTTTTCGTATCTCCAACCGTTCTCGAGCAAACAATTATTAAACGATTGTATGCAATGGCTGAATTCAAAGCACTTTAAATAAAAAAAATGACTAGTAGGCTCTGATTTTTTTCATTCATTCATTTATTTCGACAGTTGCTAAAATTGAACCAGTGTCTGCTCGAATTGTTTATTAAATTACCGATTATTAGGATTTTTATTGCTGTATGAAAAAAAGGCTGATTTTACTAACGCCGAATTGGCTGATATCCATTACATGTACGGTTTTGGATATTGAGAATTGAGGAAGCAGTTTTGAATTGTAATAATTTGAATCCTCATGTGAGATCAAGAAAATTGGAAATCAGTTGAATATTTCAAATGTGGTAGTTCGGAGGATTGTCCGCGTATTGTATCGTACCCGTTTCATATTCAACGCGTCCAAACTCTACTTTCTCTAGATTTTCCTTCAAGACTGAATTTCTGCCGATGTTTCTTAGATAAAAGTAGAGAAAATGCTCATTTTGATAGTGAAATAATATTCACAGACGGAGCTAACTTTTCGAGAACTGCTATCACAAATTTTCACAATAATCATTATTGGTTTGAGGAAAACCCCCATTTTATTGAAGAATCTCATCATCAAGAACAATTCTCACTGAATGTCTGGATCTGAATAATTGGAAATTTTTTGATTGGGCCATTTTTTTGTTTTGCCTTACAGATTGAACGGTCCCGCATATCGGCAATTGCTTGAAGAAGGGTTACCCTTATTGGTCGAGGAGAACCTAGGGAAATGTTGAATATTATATCCAACAACTGATGGATAGGTCAGGGTGGGCTAAGACCATGGCCTCCTAGGGGCCAAGACTTAAATTGTTTGGACTTTTTCTTATGGAGATATCTCAAAAGTTTAGTTTATACCACTCCAGTGAACACTGTAGAAGAACTGACAAATCGAATAATAACCTCTTGTGACACGATGAGAAATACCCCAGTAATATTTCAAACAGTGCGTGATTATATGCGAAGGACAGAGGACTGTATTCTTGCAGGTGGAGGACATTTCCAGCAATTTGATTAGTTTTTAATATTTCTTTTTTTTATTTTGATATTGAATAAGTATGAGTTGAGTCTCAAAAGACGAGCTATCAAAATAAAAGCGAATTTTGGGCATACCTATCGAGTTTGTCTATTATTTTATTCATTTAGCGAATAACATACAATTCAAATTCAAAAATTTTTCACTCGAAAACGGTTGGAGATACGAAAAAATCACAGGTGTCGAAAAAGTTTTTTAATTGAACGAATATGACAAAAATTGATTTTTCGCTCATCAGTAGCGTACTGCAAAAAGGTTTGAGAGGGCAAAAGGAGACATGGCTTCGGAAAAGAAAAACACCTTGTAAATTTCAGTTGAAATCTAGGACGTGTAATGATGTAGGCCGAAAAAAATAGCTTGCATTCCAAATTCGGGCTGAATATCTCGAAAACTGCAGGAGATTCGAAGAAAAAAAAATTTTTCCAGAAATTTCAACACCCTGTAGCTCCATAACGAAGGTTTTGGTTATATGAACCTCTCTGTTTGACCGAGAGAGCACGATAGCTAGGTTCGGTCTTCTTAGTGATGCCGATTATGATTTTTAGATGTTCTAGAATCATTATGAACCCAATAATTTGGATTGACATGTCCCAAATATTATTTCTTCGTGGTTCTTGTTTAATTTAAAGAATAATTTGCTGAAAAATTTTGACAATTGTTTTAAAAATATGATAAATGTCACATAATTCAACACCTTGTAGCTACGTAACGAAGCTTTTGCGGACCTAAGTTTGTATGAACTTTTTTTCTTAAAATTACACGTAGATTTACCCCCCTAAGTTGTGACATTCTATTATATATTCTGAGTTCCAAGGTTACTGCTCCATTGGACAGGGGTCCTACAAATTGTGTTTAATAAAATTCTCTAGAAACCATCAATGTTCTACAGGGTCATCTTCAGCTTCCTTTACCGATGTGTCTATAAGAGCAGTGCCTAGCAATCTAACAAACCGTTATCAACTGAATTCGATCGAATTCATCATTACCGAAAATATTGCGGAGAAACACGCACCTCGGTTGAAAGCTCAATCCGAGCCAGGTCCCGATGAACTGTCACGAAAACTCTAGAAATACTGCGCCAAATCACTCTCACATCCCATGATCCTGATTTCTAGAAAAATTATTTCAATTAGACTGTTCACCTTCATCATTACTGAAGGCCTCTGTTACACCAGTTTCCAAGAACGACGACAAAATATCGACAAAATCCTCGAAAATTGTCTTCAGAATGGAAGTACTCGATCAGGGCTGGGAGGTTACATTTGTACTGGAGTACAGTAACTAATTACTCTTAGTGTACTCAGTATTCGGGAATGAATTCTTTTTGAGGAAAGTAACTGTAGTCTGTACTTGAATACTTTTTCAGGAAGTAACTATATTCAGTAGTCATGATTACAATTCAGTACTCATGAGTACAGTTCACTTTGTTCGATGATCATCGAAACGCGATACAAATAAAGTATAAAATTTGTGTCTATGACACAAAAGTATGTAAGTAAGAATAGTAGAATACAGTTCGAAGATTCATTATCCCAACACCGTGAAGAGCAATCTATTTATTTTTTAATTTAAGTACAATATAAGGAATGTCCACAGCCGAAGCCAAAATGACATTAACTAGATTAATATTAGTTACATAGAATCTAGTAGTCTAAGAAAAAGTATTATATAAGACATTAATAGTGAGTTGTATTCACAGAAAAAATGAAAAAAGAAATACAAAATGAATATTACAAATACTAATGTTCTCTTCAAAGAGGCCAATGTAACCCCAAACAAATTGATACTCCTATGCGTGTTGCAGACACGTAGCATCCTATCGATAGGGGAGTTCTGTGCACTATTAGTTTTTCTAAAAGATATATTAAACATTAAAAGTAACAATGTGCAAGATCTCAGGTACCTGAAGTACGCAAATCAATATTTTAAACAAAACCAAAATATCAGATACAGTGTGTTCCAACGAAAATTTAACCCCCCCTATAACTCCGAAATGAGTAACATTAGCGAAAAACACCAAGACACGTCGATTTTTGTTTCGAGGGGGAGCATTTTTCGAAATAATTCGAAACTTCTCAGATCAACCCCCTACCCCCAGCAACCCTAACTTTGAAATTCATCATAGGGAATAAGGGTCGAGTGGCATCTTACTGAAAAGGTCTGTCAATTCTCCACCTTGATTTGTCATTTTAGAATTTTAAATTAACATACAGGGTGTCCCAACCAAGGGTGAAGTTGAATTCTGGAAATCCCAAATACTAAATGAAATAGATTTATTTTGGCATAATGCAAGCGCAGGTTTATGCTCGGTCTAGAAAAACGACCTACACTTGTGAATTTGGAGTTGGTGCAATCAACCCCTATTTCCAGCATCCCCAACTCAAAAATCATTCGATCGATAATAGGTCAAGTGGCACCTCGTTGGAAAGGTACTGCAATTTTCTCTTCGAATTTGGTATTTTCGAAATTCAGAATCATCATACAGGGTGTCCCGAAGCAGGAACATTGAAAATCCAAATAACTTTTGAAACTGGTTCATTTCGGTATACGAGAACATGTTTGATCCGAGAATAGGACTTTCTTGTGTGGTTATAGAATTTTTGCAATCAACCCCTTCCATTCAGCATCCCCAACTTGAAAATCATACAAATAATTCAAGTGGCATATCTTCAGAAAGGTTTTTTTAATTCCAGAATGATTAAAGCATTTCATTCAGTTCGGCTCTCCATACAGGATGTCGCTTTCGAAAAATTCAATATCGTCATTTGAAATTATCAACTAAAATTAATTCGAAACTGTTAAAAGTATTGGGGTACGATGTGTTGAGCATCAATTACGAAGGAATAAAGCTGATTTCTGCATTGAAAATGTTCACATTTTTTCATTTCCATCTGGCGTGCAGTCATCTGTTATTTCTCATTTTGCAATGAAATATTATTATTATTCAGATCAGTTCCTCATTATTGTTGTTGTTCGTCAGTTGAAATTAATCTGAAAATGGTTTATTCCACTGAGGAAAGGGTCGAAATTGTATCGACGTATTTTCGAAATAACAGTTGTGCCAAAGAAACGGCAAGGATATTCGATAGGAAACATCCTGAAAGAGAAAGGGGAGTCAGTCACCAGTACGTTAAATATTTGGTTGACAAATTCCTAGCTACGGGTTCGGTGGCAAACAAAAAACATGAAGTGGCATGTCCTGTCAGAAATGAGGCAACGGAAGTGGCAGTAGTGGGTCATCTACAAATGGAGAATACTACTTCGATCAGAAAACTATCTCGTCTGACTGGTGTATCAGCTACAACTGTCCATAGAATCGTGAAACAAATTTCACCCCTACAAGGTAAAATTAGTGCATGAAATAAACGAAGATGATCTAGATCGTCGTTTACAGTTTTGTGAAAATCTAAGTGAAAACCTAAACGCTAATCCAAATTTTCTGAATAACATCTGTTTTTCTGATGAAAGCACCTTTATGCTCAGTGGTGAAGTGAATAGACATAATTGTCGATATTGGGACACACAGAATCCTCATTGGTTCAGAGAGGCCCACACGCAAAGGCCTCAGAATTTGAACGTTTGGGCAGGAATTTTTGGCAATCATCTAGTTGGGCCTTTCTTTATTGAGGGTAATCTGAATGGAAATGGCTACCTACAGTTGTTAGAGGAACACATACATCCTAGATTGACAGAAATTTTACAGAACGATCCAACTCTTTCTGAGGACGAAATGCGTTTTCAACAAGACGGTGCTCCTCCGCATTATGATGCTCGGGTGCGCCAATATTTAGACGAAAATTTCCCAGGAAGGTGGATTGGTAGAAGAGGACCTGTTGAGTGGCCAGCCAGGTCACCAGATTTAAATCCCTAGATTTTTTTTGTGGGGCCATCTAAAATCTAAAGTTTATGCCACAAGACCAGAAAACCTGGAGGAGCTGCGGATGAGGATTATCACAGAATGCCGACTTTTGACTCCTGAAGTTTTCGCTAATGTGAGAAGAGAGTTCGAAAATCGTCTGTATAACTGTATGGAGGTGGGCGGAGGTCATTTTGAACAATTGTTGTAATAATCAAGTTAGTTTTTGTTTTCAATTGAATACAAGTTCAATAAATCTAGTTTTCCTGTTTAGATGAGCATCCAATCAGTTTCTCCATCATCCCTCATCCTGATCCTCACGCCAGAATACCTCGATTGCCAAACTGAAACCAATGCCTCAGTGATTCAGAAAATAGAAAAATCTTTCTGGAACTTTGCCACTCACCCTGTAATCACTTGTATGATTTTTGAGTTGGGGATGCTGAATGGAAGAGATTGATTTCAAAAATTCCATATTCACGCAAGAGAGTCTTATTCTCGAATCAAACATAAACATGTTCTCGTATTATACCGAAATGAACCAGTTTCAAAAGTTATTTGGGTTTTCAGTGTTCCTGCTCCGGGACACCCTGTATGCTGATTCTGAATTTCGAAAATACCAAATTCGAAGGAAAATTGAAATACCTTTCCAACGAGGTGCCACTTGACCTATTTTCGATCGAATGATTTTTGAGTTGGGGATGCTGGAAATAGGGGGTTTATTGCACCAACTCCAAATTCACAAGTGTAGGTCGTTTTTCTAGACCGAGCATAAACCTGCGCTTGCATTATGCCAAAATAAATCGATTTCATTTAGTATTTGGGATTTGCAGGAATTCAACTTTACCCTCGGTTGGGACACCCTGTATGTTAATTTAAAATTCTAAAAATGACAAATCAGAATGGAGAATTGACAGACCTTTACAGTAAGGTGCCACTCGACCCTTATTCCCTATGATGAATTTCGAAATTAGGGTTGCTGGGGGTAGGGGGTTGATCTGACAAGTTTCGAATTATTTCGAAAAATGCTCCCCCTCGAAACAAAAGTCGACGTGTCTTGGTGTTTTTCGCTAATGTTACTCATTTCGGAGTTATAGGGGGGGTCAAATTTTCGTTGGAACACACTGTATAGTTCCACGATTTTCAAGTGACAATAAATTGAAATATTTACGGGCAGGAGCGTAGTCGTGATTCAGGATAACAAAGTTAGTTTTGAAGCGTATTAACCGTACGAATATGTTCTGAATGCGTTTAAGTCGATTGGAATAACAATCATAACGAGGGTTCCAAATACTTGAGGCAAAATTTAATTTTCTGTAGACGTAAGCATATTGAAAAGTGATAAGTGATTTTACATATTTAAATTCCTTATTTTTCCTGAAAATATAACGCATCATTCAACTTGAACTATTTGCTATGCGATCTATGTGTGCATCGAAGAGCAACTTCGAATCGAAAGTGACACCCAGATCACCGTGGACACACGTCGCAACAATGAATTTCCAATTGAGTACTGAAAAGTGATAGGGGAATGCTTTCTAGTGAAATTTATCGTGAAACATTCATTTAAATTCAAAAATAATTGGTTTTCTCTAAAGTACTCAACCAAGTTACTCAAATCTAGCTGAAGATCAAGGCAGTCCCTTAAGCATCTGATAGATCTAAAAACTTTCAGATCGTCTGCATAAAGCAAAAATCTGGAATGCCGGAAACATTTATCTATGTCATTTATATAAAATAAGAAAAGGAGAGGACCTAGATGAGTTCCCTGCGGTACCCCAGAAGTACTAATGAAAGATTCAGATTTAAAACCATTCAAACTAACGAAATGTCACCTATTCAGAAGATACGAATGGATCCACTCAAGAACCCTCCACTTACACCTGCTTGTGCTAGTCTAAAAATGAGAATATCGAAACTTAGTTACTCGAAGGCTTTAGAAAATTCTATGTAAGTAGCATCAGTCTGAATTTTAGAATCCATTGCACTCTGCAGGTACTCAATAAAGAATATGATTTGAATTATTAATCGAACTAAAAAAACTTCTTGAACTTGAAATACTGCAAGAAAAGTAGGTTCGATTGCGGTAAACGAACTCATTAAAAATAAAATTAAAGATATCCACTATATGTAAATTATTCGGTATCATACTGTGAGGTACAGGTTAGACCTTACTAGATAGACATTTCAAGCGCAACAATGTAGATAAAGTCAGCATGTAATTCACTGTAAACATGAACGTACATGACAAGTTCCACAATTCATTACAATTGGAAAAACGGTTACACCTGTTTTATTGAAACTGAAAAGGTGAAATACAAAGTCTCGATTTGAATTATTTGAGTTGTATGTTAGTCGCTAAATGGAAAAAAATAATAGAAATACTCGATAGGTATGCATTTATTTTGATAGCTCGTCTTCTGAGACTCAACTTATACTTATTCAATATCAAACTAAGAAGAAGAACGATTAATAACTAAATAAATTGCTGAAAGTGTCCACCTGCAAGAATGCCTCTGTCCTTCGCATATTATCCGCACTCATTGAAATATTCCTGGGGTATTTCTTATCCTGTCATCGAGGTTATTATTCGATTTCTGAATTCTTCTACAGTATTCGCTGGAGTGGTATAAACTAAACTTTTGAGATAGCCCCATAAGAAAAAGTCTGAACTATTTAAGTCTGGGGACCTAGGAGACCATGGTTCTGGCCCACCCCGACATATCCATCGGTTGTTATAATAATAATATCTTTATTCAAAATAATAAGTACACCTATGTTGAGTAATACAGTTCCTCTTCTACTTGAATACTAGATTGAAGAAGAATAGGAAAATGTGTGGAACTTATAAATATATACGACAAAAGCAGAATTCCCAGAGAATTTTTGAAGGATAATATCCCTGTACAAGATTTGGAAACAAATTAAATTAGACCTAACAAGCCGTATAAGTATAACATAGCAGTATCTATATACCTAAGTTTGAAGTTCAAACACTGTGCCAAAACATTAAACCAACTACGATTAACAACCAAGAAAGAAAAATCAAATCATACAGGCAAACAAATTCCCTAAATTCGCAATACAAACAAAATGAGTTGAATATATTATTCAAGAATTCCTTAGCTTCTCCACTAAAATGTGCTGGTGCCCTTCATGTATGAACCACATGTTTCTCAAAAAGTGGCACATCCTCGAGCAATAAAGGTAACTCCTCCTCAAGAAATTTCCGATAAGCGGGACCGTTCAGTCTGTTAGGCAAAAAAAATGGCCCAGGCATTTAGAGAAAATTGTTCTTAATGATGAGATTCTTCAATCAAATGGAGGTTTTCCTCAGCCTAATAATGATTATTGCGAAAATGTGTGATAGCATTTCTCGAAATACTAGCTTCGTCTGTGAACATTATTTCACCATCAAAATGAGCATTTTCTCTAATCTTATCTGAAAACCATCGACAGAAATTCAGTCTTGAAGGAAAATTTCAAGGGAGTGGAGTTTGGACGCGTTGAATATGAAACCTGTACAATAAAAAGTCGTGGAGAATTCTTCGAACTATAACATGTGAAATATTCAACTGATTTCCCATTTTTCTTTACTCACATGAGGATTCAAATCAATACATTTCAGAACTACTTCCCCAATATCTAGAGTTCTCATAGTTTGAGTTGCACCTTTTAAATGATCATTTGCAGTGAAAGTAACAATTTTCCTCAACCTCCTGTTGATATTTGAAAATGTTCGCCTGTCTGGTGTTATTCTGATTGGAAAGCGCACCTGATTTAATCGCCTAGCTTCTGTTGTGTTTCCGTCCAATTCGGCGTTAGTAAAATTAGCCATTTTTTGTTACAGCAATAACTTCAGAAGTCTTGAAACTAATCGTTAATTTAATAAACAATTCGAGCAGAAACTGGTTCAACTTTAGCAACTGTCAGAAAAAATAAATAAATAATTAAATATACAAAATCAAAGCCTACTAATGATTTTTTTAATTAGAAGTGTTTTCAATTCAGCTGAAGCATAGAATCGGTTAATAATGTTTCGTTCGAGAACGGTCGGAGATGCCAAGAAATTACAGGTCTAAAAAAGTTTCTAAATTGAACGAAAATTGATTGCACGAAAGAAGACATGGCTCCGGAAAGGAAACACCTTGCGGATTCTAGTTGAAATTTAGGACGTATAATGATGGAGGCTGTAGAAAAATAGCTTGCATTCCAAATTTGGACTGCATATCTCAAAAACTGCAGGAGTTTTTTCCGGAAATTTCAACACCTTGTAGCTCCGTAACGAAGCTTTTGCGAATCTATGTTTATATGAACTTTTTTCTTAAGATTGCACGTAGATTCACCATCTCAAGTTGTGACATACTACTATGTAACACCCTGTAAGTACCTAAACGGCTTCATCTACAAAGCAATATTCTATTCAACTTCCGATATTGTATTCATAAGTTTCCTTACCTAAAATAGAGTTATTTAAAATTGTGCTCACCTGTACAATAGTTGCAATCACCAAACCAAACGTAAGGGCAATTTGAACGATGTTAATATCACCATCATTGAGAGTAATTATAGATCCACATCCAATGAAAACCAATAATAGTGTTCCAATAAATTCAGCCACCAGCATTCTCCATAACAACTTATTTTCGGTGATTTCCGACACTCCTAGAATACTCTCACTACCCGCTGAAAAAGAAGGAAACTGTGATGAGTTTTCTTTCATTAATATGCCTAGCTTGTGACAATAGCTCAACGAATATTAAAATTGGTTATCAAAAAGAAATATTCAAAATTTCAAATAGTTCTCCAAAAGAAACCAGTCGGTATCTGTGCGCACCGAGATCGCCAACAAGGCCTAGACCTTCTTTGAGCCATAGCATGCTCAATCGGAATCAGGTCAGGTGATTGAGCTGGCCAAGGTCAACATCGATTCTATGCGGATTAAAAAAATTCATCTTAGTAACTACAGTGATAGGAAGGGGCATGCATGAATATAAATTTTTTTCAATTGCTGCAGCATATCAAGCACAGAGAGACAACTATAACGAAATAAGTTCTGCGATTGAAAGATCCACCCCAAACGATCACTGTTGCTCCCTTATAGCTGTACTCCTGGACTTCTTCAAGCCTTCGAACATCATCAGGTTGTCTCCACATCCTACACTGAATGCAGACCAAATCAAGATTCATTTAAGGGTAACATATTGGACCAGTCTTCATTTCACATGATTCTTCTTGATGGGGGCTCTCCCTCCAAGATCTTCAATAGTAAAGATTGACTTTGAAATAAGAATGAATTCTCATCATATTTCTAAGTGTTTGTCATTTGTATAATTTATTATTCTTCTTGTTATTTTATATCAGATTATCGTATTCATATCCAACTTCAATTATTAGTCGCCTTTCACAAAATAAGTCCCAAATAAGCAGATTCTGCATCATCTGCATCAAAATTATTTTAAATAGGGCAAATCAAGTTAGCTGGATTCGTTTTCTTTCAAATCATTGCAAGGAGCATTCAGGGGAATGATAAAAAACAGTTAATTTTAAATCAGTCATTTATTTATAAGACCAAATATTGAGATCAAGAAACTCTAACAAATCGGTTGTTTACTATTAGGGGGAATGGCAATACCCCACCAAGACGAGTGCGAAGCAAACACTGTCGTACCATTCTTTGCTGGAACCATTTCTCCGGATTTTCAGGCCCTTATTTGAGAACCACTGAATATGACCAGAACACAGAAATTTTCGTCATCCAGTAAGATATTATCTTCTTCTTCTTCTTCACCATGTAGAAGGCGTAGCGCCTGTTCAGTTCCGGTTTCCCTGCAGCAGTTCTTGTGAAGTTGATTGCCAACTGTCCCGCCATCGTTTTGGTGGTCGTCCAACGGGTCTTCTTCCGTGTGGTATGTTGTTATATACGATTTTGTCTATTCTATCTGTGTTCATTCTGTTTACATGCTGGTTCCATTCTCTTCTTCTTTTTCTTACCCATCTTACAATATCGTCTGTTTCACATTTCTCCCTTATGTCGATATTTCTTTGTCTGTCATTCAATGTATAACCGGTTATAATTCTAAGCGTTTTCATTTCTGTTGTTCTTAGTATCCTCTTTGTTACCGACGTTTCCACTCTTGTTTCTGCCCCGTATGTCATAATTGGTCGCACACATGTTTTGTAGATTCTGGATTTGCATGGTATACTGAGGTGTTTATTTCTCCAAATTGGTTGTTTAAGATGTCCCGATACTGCAGCTGCTTTGTTCACTTGTCTCCTCACTTCATCTTCAAGGTATCCTGTGCTTGTTATTTTGCACCCTAAGTATTCCAATGACATGACTTGCTCTATAGTGGCGTTGTCTATTGTTAACTTGCAGCGCAGAGGTTCCTTGGCTATGGTCATGCATTTTGTCTTACTTGTTGAGATTTCCATATTGAAATTTTTTGCGCGTTTGCTAAAGGCGTATAACATTCTTTGTAGGTCGTCTTCTGATTCTGCAATGAGTACGGCGTCATCGGCATAGCATAAGATGTTAATTTTGTAGGTTTCCATGCGGTATCCTAGTCCCAAGTCTTTAACGGTGTCTACAAGTTGGTCCATTACAGTATTAAATAGTAGAGGGCTAAGACTATTACCTTGGCGGATGCCCGACGTTGTTCCGAAATGTTGCGTTAGGGTGTGGTTTGTTCGTATTTGCGTTGTTGTATTAGTACTCAGATCTTTTATGAGTCTTATATATTTTTGGGTACCTCTTTGTTTTCCAGTATCTTGATTACATCCTTCAGTTGGACTCTGTCGAAGGCCTTCCTTAAGTCTATGAAACAAAGATATGCTGGAGTGTTATATTCAAGAGACTTTTCTACTAATTGCCTTGTTATAAATAGTGCATCGACCGTGGACCGGTTTTTTCGAAACCTTGTTGCTCTTCGCTGATTGGCATTGTTGACGTTATGTCATCGGCAAGAATCTTTGTAAGCAGTTTCAAAGAGGTGCTTAATAAGGTTATTCCGCGATAGTTGGCAGGATTTGTTTTGTCTCCTTTTTTAAAGATAGGCACTGTTACACTTCTTTTCCATTCTTCTGGTATTTTTCCGTGTTGAATTATGATGTTAAACAGTTTTGTACTCTTCTCCCATGGCTTCTCCGCCATATTTGATCATCTCACTTGTTATCTTATCTTCATTTGGAGCATTCCTATTTTTAAGTTTACTTATTGCCATAGCTACTTGCTCTTTCGTGATTGTTACCGGTTCATTTATAATGTCGTTTTCTAAGTCTTCTTCTGGGGGTTTTTCTTCATATTCTGATTCGGTGTAAAGATTTCTGAAGTATTTTTCCCATGTTTCGTTTGTGATTGTTTTCAGTTGTATAGTTTCATTGGTGTCCTTTTTCATACCCCTTAATAATTTCCAAATTCGTTTTTGCGCTCCGTATATATCCGCTTCCATTTCAGCAATAAATGTCTGCCAGTATTCTTCTTTAATATCCCAAACTCTGTTATTCACCCTATTTCTTATTTCTATGTATCTATTTCGGTTCTCTGGTGTCGGATGTTTCTTATATTCTAGATATATTTGTATTTTTTCCTTTGTAATGTTTTTGACTTCAGTGGTGAACCAGGGTTTATTATTAGGTTTGCCGTTTGCCGTTAAGCTATTTTCACATACTTAAAATCCGAAATTTCAAGTCTATAGGTCATTCAGTTCCGAAGTTAAGGAAAAGCAAAGTTTCGCATTTATCCCACCCATTCAGAGAGCTGAAATTTAGTACATAGTTAGGGTTCAATAGCAATATGAAGGAAAAACTATAAGAAATAGGATTATCGAAGATTTTGTGTACCTGGTGATCCTCATCAGAAGACATAAGAGCCCAACCAAACGATTAGAAATCGACATACCGCCTCTACAAAAAATATTCAACTTGGTGTGCCGCTTTGTTTGATGTCAAAATTCAATGGTCTGAAGTACCTGATGAAGAACCCTCAGCTAGTCTCAGTTGAAAAAAAACGACTGTCATTGCAAAAATCCAGCGTAGTGGGATAAATTTCAAATTTAATCTAGCATATAGCGTCCCACAGTCATTGCTGGTCAAATGCTTTCCCTCCTGCTTTAAATACGCATATAAATGAAATAAAAAGATCTTCATGGGGTGCACCTTATAAATGTTGACTTCAGGAGTATGAAAGCTCAAGCCTCTGCGATCACCGCACTTCTAATCATTGATACAAGTCCATCTATAAGTCTATCTTATGTTAGATCAGTGGCCGATTTGACGCTTCAAAAAGAAAAGAGCTGGAGTCAACATTGTCAATTCTGAATACATGTGTTTCACAATCAACAACAGACTAAATTAAGATACTTGCGTCTAATTTCCAATACCAGTATGGGCTATCATCTTGCCTAACAAACATGAGTAATGAATAATAAAATAAAACCAGTTAATATGTTTTAACAATCACTAATTTATTGATGTAAAGAACGACAAAATTTTATTTGGTTGGACCGGTTTCATACTCATGTACAATACAGGAATTACCATCAATAAAATGCTAGTAGAGGTCACAGTAACTTGAATAATGTTGATTGGTAGGTAATTAAGTCTACCTGATGAGTGCAATTCCTTTTATACAGGTCAAACAGGACGCTCTTTCAAGAATGGATACAAAGAACATTTCCGGTCATTCCTACATCAGAAATATGATTCCGCCTTAGCTGCACATTGTCTGAATGAATGTCATCCTTTTCCAGATCAACAGCTAAAAATTCTTCATTCCTGTGATAAATCTTATAAACTCAATTTCTTTGATGGAAATTTTCAAGGCATCTAGAGTAGAAGGGGTTAAGCTCCTTAACGACCAGGTAGACTCAATTACCCACCAATCACCATTATTCAAGTTACTGTGACCTCTACTAGCATTTTATAGATGGTAATTCCTGTATTGTACATGAGTATTCAGTTTTCATTAACTTGTTGTTGAAAATGGACGTATGTCCGAAACCGGTCCAACCAATGTAAACTTTTGTCATTCGTTACATCAATAAAATAGTGAGAGATAAAACATAGTAACTTGTTTTATTTTATTATTCATTATGCATATCAACCATCACGTAGTTCAGGCTTCATCGTTCAATTATTTGAAACATAAGTGGTTACAAGAGATATAACATTACGTGTAAACAAAATTGACCACCTACTAACGTATAAAGAATGTTCAACGGCCAAGTCACACAACATTAACTATAATAATAGAGAAATCACAGTAAGGAACCTTAGAAGTGGCACGATATTGTCCAAATTTCATTAATCTCTAGAAATAAACAAGCAGCTTCATCGAGACTTGCCTAATTTTCTACAGAATATTTTTGGTGGGATACTAAATTTTCTTCAAAATGAAAGTAGCCATATGGCTCATAAAAACCCACAGACGAGATCTTTGGAACCACCCAATGGGGTCACTAGATGCACAGGGTTATTATAAAAAGTTTATCATAAAGGAACAAAAACGTAAAATCACACTTTTGATCTCCCCCAAAGAAATAAAAACGAACATAAATAAATTTCGTATTGAAAAAAATAAACTTAAATAGTTTAGGTCCTATCACTCTTTGTGCAAACATTAAAGGCACTGATACCAGACAAACTTAATCTCAGCAATTAGAGCCTTGTACCAACTCTTCTCCTTGGATACTAACTGAATAAGACTCAATGCACACTAGACGAAAATGATCATCCTCTTCGGTGTCTGAGGAAAGATGTGTTTTCTTTAAATTTTTTTCTTCTTCTTCTTAACAAATTTATTATTTTCCTAAATGAAGTAAAGTACCTGATGAAGAACCCTCAGCTAGTTTCAACTGAAAAAAATCGACTGTCATTGCAAAAATCCAGCGTAGTGGGATATATCTTCTAATTTAATATAGCATATAGCATCCCACAATCTCTACTGGGCAAATGCTTTCCCTTCTGCTTTAAATACGCATATAAATGAAATAAAAGGATCTTCATGGGGTGCACCTCATAAATGTTGACTTCTAGAGTATGAAAGCTCAAGCCTCTGCGATCACCTCACTTCTTATCATTGATAGAAGTCCGTCTGTAAGTCTGTCTTATGTTAGATCAGTGGCCGATTTGACGCTCCAAAAAGAAGAGAGCTGGAGTCAGCATCGTCAACGCTGAATGCATGTGTTGCACAATCAACTTCAGACTAAAATAAGACACTTGCGTTTAATTTCCAATACCAGTATGGGCTATTATCTTGCCTAACAAACATAAGTAGTTACAAGAGATATAATATTACGTGTAAACAAAATTGACCACCCACTAAGGTATTAAGAATGTTCAACGGCCAAGTCACACATCATTAACTATAATAATGAAGAAATCACAGTAAGGAACCTTAGAGTTGGCACGACATTGTCCAAATTTCATTAATCTTTAGAAATAAACAAGCAGCTTCATCGAGACTTGCCTAGTTTTCTACAGAATATCTTTGGTGGAATACTGAATTTACCTCAATATGAAAGCATCCATATGGCTCGTACAAACCCACAGGCGAGATCTTTGGAACCACTCAATGGGGTCACTAGAGGCACAGGGTTATTACAACAAGTTTGCCGTATAGGAACAAAAACGTAAAAACATATTTGAGATCCCCCAAAGAAATAAAAACGAACATAAATGAATTTTGTTTTGAAAAAAATAAACTTAAATAGTTTAGTTCCTATCACTGATTGTGCAAACATTAAAGGCACTGATACCAGACGACCCTAATCTTAGCAATTAGAACCTTGTACCAACTCTTCTCCATAGATACTGACTGAATAAGACTCAAAGCACACTAGACGAAAATGATCATTCTCTTCGGTGTCTGAGGAAAGATGTGTTTTTTTTAAATTTTTTTCTTCTTCTTCTTAACAGTTTTATTTTTTTCCTAAACGAAGTGATTGTCTTCATCAGACTCTAAGAAATATCCAAGAATTGCTTTCTTCTTTGATTTTTTATCGACTTTTTTATGCTCTCTACGGTTTTCGTTTTCTATTGTACAATAATAAGCGCATCTTTCTCGGCAGTGTCTTTTGAAACAGCACAACTTCGCTTTTCCCTGGTTCAAGCGACAAAGAAGTCATCACATAAAAAAACACGGGAAAGGGGTGGTCATTTTTCCCTACCGACAATATTTCATATAGCTTCAGTACTAAAATATCGTAATCTGTCCACCTGTATACTCTCTAGGTCACTACACAGAACGAAACTTTGATTAATTAAATATTCAATCATAAAATTATTATTTATAATATACAAATCTCAACCTCACACTACACGATTAAGATCTTTTATCCAAAGCCGAACTATTGGTAATTTTTGAGGAATATTATTCATTTTTATAGCTATACTAATCGTCTGTCAAGTATAACAAGTGTTCAGGACCGGATATGATACTCAGCAGAGGTAATTATATGAATAAGATTAGTGTTCACGGGTTGTTGATTGTGAAAACAGAAATAAATTGGAATTATTACGTTTCTCTTCGGAGTTTCACATTTATGAGTTTTGGTTGGAATTTCGCGGGTGACACATGATATCTTTCTCGCCTCGACATAAAAATCGAGGGTACCCTAAGAAATTCCAAGCCTTGAAAACTATTTTTATCTGATAATTATTAAATTTTTGACGAAATTACCTTGAAGTTCAAAATATATATCTGTTTTCTGTATACCTTCTGAACTTATGACTGGTTAAAACCATAAAAATTTCTCTTATGACTTATGATACAAGAAATAATTGCTGTACAACAAATCAGGTGAAATTTGAGGACGCAAAATAAATACGCATTACAACTTGTTATGGAATTTCGGCATAAAAATTTCTTAGAAAATAAGTAAGTTGTTGAAGAAATACAACACAACAAGAGTGATTGAAGGGACAAAGGGAACTATCAGAAATTGGTGCACGATTATGTGTTACTTATCAACAGGAAGACATCGAAAGGGCAGCCATTAGTCCATTTTCGAAGTATCAGTACGGCAGATATGCAAAATACTGCAAATACTGAACAATAACCCTCCATCAGATCACAGCTTTTGTGTTCGAGTTATTCAGAATTTCCCGAATTGCCGGGACTTTGGCATAAGCCAATATCTATATCTATACAGGGTGTTACATAATAGTATGTCAAAACTTGGGGGTAAATCTACGTGCAATTTGGAAAAAAAATAAGAAGCAAAACAAGATAAAGAAAGGGACTCAAAACAACAAAAAACTTCAAAAGGTTTTATAAATATAAGTCCGCAAAAGCTTCGTAACGGAGCTACAGGTTGTTGAAATTTTCAGAAAAAATTGTTTTTTTCTTCGAAACTCCTGCAGTTTTTGGGATATTCAGACCAAATTTGCATTGCAAACTATCTTTTACAGCCTTCATCATTACACGTCCTAGATTTTTACTGAAATTCACAAGGTGTTTTCTCTCCCGAAGCCAGGTCCTTTTTATCCCTTCAAACTTTTTTGCAGTACGCCACTGATAGCGTACATTCAATTTTCGTGATCTTCGTTCAATTTAAAAACTTTTTTGACATCTGTAAATTTTTCGTATCTTCAACTGTTTTCGAGTGAAAAATTATTGAATTTGAATTATTCTAGTTGTATGTTATTCACTAAATAAAAAAAACAATAGAAATACTTTATGGGTATGCCCACAATTTGCCTTTATATTGAAAGCTCGTCTTCTGAGACTCATCTTATACCTATTCAATATCAAACTAAAAATAAGAAAAATTAAAAATTAACTAAATTGCTGGAAGTGTCTTCCACATGCAAGAATACAGGCCTCTGTCGTTCTTCGCATATTATCACGCACTCTTTGAAATATTTATGTGGTATTTCTTATCGTGTCACAAGGGGGAATCCTTCGATTTCTCAATTCTTCTACAGTGTTCATTGGAGTGGTATAAATTAAACTTTTAAGATATTCCCATAAAAAAAAATCATTTAAGTCTGGGGACCTAGGAGGCCATGGTTCTAGGCTACTCCAACCTATCCATCGGTTGTTGAATAGATTATTCAAGAATTTTCTAGCTTCTCCACTGAAATGTGCTGGTGCCTCGTCATGCATGAACCACATTATCTTTCTCTTCAAAATTGGCATATCCTCGAGAAATAAAGGTAACTCCTCCTCAAGAAATTGCCGATAAGCGGGGCCGTTTGGTCTTTAGACAGAAAAAATGGCCCAATCAAATAATTTCCAATTACTCGACCAAGATATTTAGTAAGAATTGTTCTTGATGATGGGATTCTTCAATCAAATGGGGGTTTTCCTCAACCAAGTAATGATTATTGCGGAAATTTGTGATAGCAGTTCTCGAAAAGTTAGCTTCGTCTGTGAATATTATGTCACTATCAAAATGAGCATATTCTCTGATTTTATCTAAGAACCATCAGTATAAATTCAGTCTTGAAGGAAAATCTCGAGATGGACGCGTTGAATATCGAACGGGTACAATAAAAAGTCGTGGAGAATCCTCCAAACTAGAACATGTGAAAGATTCAACTGATTTCAAATTTTTCTTGCACTCACATGAGGATTCAAATCAATACAATTCAAAACTGCTTTCTCAATATCTGGAGTTCTCATATTTTGAGTTCCACCATTTGAACGATCATTTGCAGTAAAAGTACCAGTTTTCCTCAACCTTCAGTGTATATTTGAAATTTTCTGTACTGTCTCAAGTCTCCCAATATGAACGTGATAAAAGGGTGACCAGATAGGTGTAGCGTAATCCAAATTTGACCTGATTAGGGCAAAGTATAGTGTTTTCAATGAATGTTCTTGAAGTTCCCAGTATAAAACCAAGCATTTCAAAAGCTCTCGATGCTATGCAATCCACATGAAATGCATATGAAAGTTTGACATCTAACACAATACCCAAGTCATTAACCTGTTCAACCCTAGTCACATCCTGATTGTTGAGAGAAAAGGAGGTATGTATGATGTTGATGTTTTTTGTAAAGGTTTAGTGCTAACATTTATCGACATTTAGTTCAAAATATCGGGACTTACAGAACAAAGAAAAGAGATCTAAATCACTTTTGAACAACTGTGTATCACCATGAGATTCAATTCGTTTGTAAATTTTCAGATCATCAGCAAAGAGTTCATGTGAAGTATTAGGAAAGCACTCACAAATATCATTGATATAGATGGCGAAAAGAAGGAGTCCAAGGTGAGAACCTTGAGGTACCCCGGTTGTTACAAGGTGCATTTCTGAAGATACTCCATTTATCACTACAAACTGTGATCTATTCATAAAATATGATAACAACCATCTCGTTATTGATTCAGCCATACCAAAGTCTGAGAGATTACTTAATCAAGTAGCATGGTGTCGAATGCCTTAGCCATGTTCGTATAAACCGCGTCCAACCGAACAGCATCATCAAGACTTTGGGACAAGAAATTTACATATAGGGTTGAATTCGTGAGAACTGATTTCCCTTCGAAAACCATGTTAATACTTTGTGATTCTAGAACTGCATAGATGAAAAGGTCGATCAGATAAAATCGACTTATATGACATCTGATGGAGCTGTACCACTGCTGAGTGACCCTGGTTGACGGTGATTATGAAGGGTAGATCGGAAAACCAGCTTCTTCAAGGAAGGATATTTAACATTCTACGGAAGGTTGAATATTGTTCCTTGAATAAAAATTCTTCACTTTATCTACACACAAATTGCAATTGATGAGATTGTTTCCAAAACATTTACAACTCAACAAATAAATTGTTGTTCGTCAGATGGAAATACACCAATATTGTGACCATGAGAATTGATTACGATTCGGTTGAACCACTGGCGAAAGTAATTCAATCAATTAGAAATCAAATGGTTGATGTTCCACAGCTTCCTCTCTCTTCCAAATACAGAGTGCTTCAACGAAAACTAAACAGAGGCTGTATCTACTAAAATATTCATTTATGATCAAAAGGCAAACACAGGTCGATTTTTGTTTCAAGAAGGACATCTTTCGGGATACAAAACTTGCCTAAAATATCAACGCCCTAAGCGGGGGTTGCAATCCTTGAACATTTTGAATATGGAAGATGGATCGAGTGATGACTCAAAAGAAAGATGGTATCTTTGTCTAAATCCTTTTGAACGAATTTCCATTTTTAATTGAAAACTGTAAAAGATACAACTGAAAGATAGGGAAGACTATTTACCTGAGACTATTCAAGTTTCAGTGAAGTAAAATGGAACAAATCCATGCTGATCAATAGCAGTCATCATCAAGTACCATCCTCATCTCGAATTTCAACCCCTAGAGCAGGGGTGACCACCCTCGAAAATTTGGGAGAGGGTAGATGGGTTTTATCGTTATCTTTCAAGATTCATAATCCTTCATAATCACTCCAATATTTCAGCTGCTCATCCAGTAATTTTGATGGAGAACGAACACTTGCACACCATTGTGGAGAAAAACAAAAATCCTTTCTCAGAAGGTTATAACTGGACCTATATCCTGCTTTAAAAATAACGCAGGGTAGTCACTCCTGCTCTAGGGGTTGAAATTTGGGATGTGAATGGTGTTTCGTAAGATGACAGCCTTTGATCTGGAATAAATTTGTTCCATTTTTTTGCACTAATACTTGAATAGCTCAGGGCGATAGATAGTCTCCTCTATTTTTCAGTAGCTCTCTCTGTGTCTTCTACAGTCAATCAAAAATGAAAATTCGTTCACGGGGATGCAGACAAAGATGATCTCTTTCTTTCGAGGTATCACTCGACCCATCTACCCTCTTCCAAATTTTCAAGGGTGGCCACCCTTGCTCTAGGGGTTGAAATTCGAGAAGAAAATGGTACTTGATTATGACTGCCATTGATCAGCATGGACTTGTTCCATTTTACCTCACTGAAACTTGAATAGTCTCAAGGAAAATGTCTTTCCTATCTTTCAGTTGCTCACCCTGTATTTTTTATAGTTTTCAATTAAAAATGAAAATTCGTTCAAGGCGATATAGACAAAGATATCACCTTTCTTTTGAGTCATCATTTGACCCACCTTCCATATTAAAAATGCTCAAGGATTGCAACCCCCGCTTAGGGAGTTGATATTTCAGGCAAATTTTGTACCCCAAAAGATGTCCCTCTTGAAACAAAAATTGACCTGTTTTTGCGTTTTGATCAGAAATGAATATCTTGGTAGATATAGCCTCTGTTTAGTTTTCGTTGAAGCACCCTGTATAATACTTTCTTCGGGGGTGTGGATGTTATGCATTAAAATATTAACAACTACATATTATTTCTTCGAGGAAAAAAAATGGTGGTGCACTCTTTTCACACATATGCTCATCGTGCCTGACGTCAATGCTTGGAAAATCATGTGATGATATGATCTAACCTAAACCCCTAACTTTTGTTCGGGGCATAACCCGTCGTTATTTGCAGACCTTCCCTAAATTATCACACTACAGGGGCAGACCTTCCTGTTCTACAACCATGAGTATTTTACAAGAAGACGATCATTTTCCAGTAAAAATTGAAGAACAGTTCCGATGCAAAATTTGTCATTTTTCAAATCTCATCTTGGACACCCTGTATCTCTGGCATGAAGTATTCTAGATGCGTTGTCAAGAAATCAAACGTAGAAATTTCTATTTGTATTTGAAGAGTATCGTTTATACACTCAACAGTACTGAAACAGAAATCTGGCTAACCTGTTCATATTGTTCAGAATGTTATATGCATATACATGTTTTAAATCACATTCCCCATATCGAACATAAGTTCTTGAGATATAAAAGCACATTGTTGACACAAAGATAAAAGTAATAACAGTGCTTGTATGTTATCAAAAGCCAGAAGCATCTAAATCATGAACTTGTTCCCATTAATTCATGGTAGGTATTTGCAGTATGATAAGAAATATTTCAGATAAATAACTACAATGGCAACATTCATTTCACATGATCGATCATTGTTTCAGCCAATTCTTGAATTGTTTTCGCAAATATAACGATTTCCTGTTTTTCAACATAAATTACAATTGCGACACTACATTTGAATCCAAGATTAGTAACATTTATGGCACCATCTTAATCAACGTTCGAGGAGAGGTGTAAATAAGAACTGTACTTTTCAATTGGCGCAAAATCGATTGTTTTGACATTTGGTTTTTCGATATATTCTAGTGAAATCTTTGACAGTTACTTCAGTAAATTCAATTTCGCTCGAAAATTGCATGAAAAGATTAAAAAAGCGCTGAGATTGGTGGATATGAAAGTTATGCAAAAACGAATTGAATAAATAAATGAATACTTTATTAACGGAATTGACCTTTGACAATACTGAAGAAAAATGATAGTATACACCTAAATAACAAAATACCTAAAGAAATAACAAAACTCAATAGTATAAAAGCATAATATAAAATTAATTGGGTAATATCCCAATAACATATTGACAACTAATTATTCAAGAGAGACAACTTGAGTGTAAATTTGAAATTAGAAAGGCTATAAGCAAAAAGATCAATATTATCAACTACTGAATCTACCCTACTTCATATTCTTGTGAGAGGGAGTATTGACCATAACACAGGTCTGCAACAAAAATGCTGTTTGGATATTTTCAACTGATTTCTATATATTTAGGTGTTCTGAAAACAAAAAACATACTCACAAAATTCCGGAACGTAAGGTTATTTTACAAAACGCAAAATTTTATTACAAAAAACGGATTTTTTGGGCTAAAAAGGAAATAACTCGTAGTATAAATGATAGGTATAATTTTATTTTGATTACTGTTTCAAAATGTTTACAGGACATAACTATCATTAACACCCTGTTCGACCTACATTAACAAGTATAAACATGTTGTAACCTGAACGTGCGCGCTCCGATAGTGTAGAAGTGGCGCGGGACAATTACGTGTTAACTCATAATTTTTTTAAAGATCTTGGTTCAATACAGTGCAATGTCAGCTGTGTGAAAGTGTGTGAACTCTTTGGAGAGTTTCTGTTACATTTGTGGAGAATATATCACATTAAAGCAACAAGTTATTACGGACTTTGTTAAAAGAGTATACCTCGCGTATTTTGGCTTCAAACTTGGAGATCAGGATAAAGTTTGGGCACCTCATAAAGTCTACAAACGATGTGTTGAAGACCTTCGAAATTGGTTTAAGGGAAAGAAGAAAGCTTTCCGATTTGCGATACCTATGGTATGGCACGAGCAAAAGAACCATAGTGATGATTGTTACTTTTGTTCGTGTAATGTGAAAGGCTATAATTCAAAACTGAAGCAGTCAATTTCATACCCAATCTGCAATCAGCTATTCGTCCCATCCCTCATGGGACCGAAATACCAGTGCCCAAGGTCCCTTCTATCTTGGAAGAGGTTCCAAGTTCTGACGAAGATGGTGCTGTACCTACACCCGATGATCAGTCAACTTTTGAATTTGAAGATGACAGAAGTCCAAAATTGTTTTCCCAAGCTTAATGATTTGGTAAGAGACTTGAATCTTCCCAAAAAACTGCTGAGTTGCTTGGATCAAGGCTCAGAAGCAGGACTTACTTTTGCCAGGAGTGTCTTCCTCCTGGTTTAGATATCGTGAAAAGTAGTTTACTTCCTACTTTGCCCAAGAGGACGAGTTGGTTTAATGCACCAATATTGAAGATTTGATGAGAACATTTAAGATCTCATACGACCCAGAAGAGTGGCGTATTTTTATAGATTCTTCAAAAAGAAGCCTCCAAGCAGTTCCGCTTCACAACGGCGGTTTCTATGCTTCCATTCCTATCGGCCATTCCGTACACCTCAAAGAAACCTACAAGAACTTGGAATTGATTATTTGTAAATTGAAATATAAAGACCACGGTTGGCAAGTGTGCGGTGGTTTCAAAATCTTGGGCATGGCGATCGGACAGCAATCAAGGTTTACCAAATTTCCTTGCTTTTTGTGTCTATGGGATAGTAGAGACCGAACAAATCACTGGACCAAAAAGTGTTGGCCTGCGAGGGAGCTTGAAGTTGGCGAAAAGAATGTCTTGCATGAAACTTTGGTGCCTCCTCATAAAGTTCTTTTACCACCGCTTCACATAAAGCTGGTATTGATGAAGCAATTTGTAAAGTCACTTCCAACAGATGGAAATTGCTTCAACTACTTAATATCAAAGTTTCCTGGCCTCACAGAGGCAAAGTTGAAGGAAGGTGTTTTCGTTGGACCAGATATTAGACGGCTTATGGCTGATCCACTATTCGTTACAACCATGACGGATCCTCAAAGAGAAGGGTGGACTTCCTTTAAGGAAGTTATAATGAAATTTTTAGGCAATAACAAAGACCCTAACTACAAACAAATCTTCAAAATAATGTTAAAAGCATTTCAAGCTTTAGGTTGCTTAATGAGTTTAAAAGTACATTTTCATCATTCCAACCTCGACTATTTTCCAGAAAATTTTGGAGACGTGAGTGAGGAGCAAGGTGAACGATTTCACCATATATTAAGGAGATGAAAAAAAGATACCAGGAAAGATGGAGCGTCTCAATGATGGCAGACTACTGTCGGACGCTTAAAAGAGACCCTCCAGATGCTTCCTTCAATCGGAAATGTGCCAAAAGGAGTCTCACTGGGAAAAAGAAATGTGTTTAGTGCTCACTAATTAATGTATTTTAAATAATAAAATAAGTTTTGATACGCAAATAAATTACTTTATTTAGGAAAAATTATGTTTTATTTCAAGATAACAACTTGTTTAGCATAGACGCCTACATTGTCAGAAAACGTGACGTGCTAAGACAAAATGAAAGTCATTTTCGAATTCAGCACACCCAAAAACATAAGAATTACACAAAGATACCAAAACAGCTCTCAACTTTTTTTTTGCAGACTTGTGTAATTTGTTCGATGTAAGTCGACATATATCACAATATGACATAGAATGTACAAGGAAAAAAGTTCAAGTATACCAGAACAATTTATATAGAAGTTCATTACCTTGTATGTAAACATTACATCAAAATAGACACTACGAGATAGAAGGTGTGTCAAGCCAAAGTGAGTCAAATGATGTTCATAAGTGACTCCTTGAAATGCAATTCCACTCTTGAAGCATAATAGCTTAATGAACTTCCTCTACACTCGCTCCATTCTACCTATATGTGGGTGACCATACAACACAACAATACTCAAGAATTGGACGAATCGATGGAGCACCAGCAATGACTGGAAACAAAAACGGTTTTGTAGCATTGTGTCGGTATAATAAAAATTTCCCTTGATTTTTTTTCATTCCATTGCATTAAACATCAACAAGTTTTGTGTTCAAAAGTTGTAAACGCGGAGGAAATTATGGGCATTGCAACAAAAATTGTGAATTCCATCCGTGAACGTAGCTTGCAACGGTGGCTCTTTAAGTTGCAGTTGGAAGATATGGAGTCAGCTGAACAGACTGATTTAGTTCTTCACACGGAAGTCAGGTGGTTGAGTCGCGGAAAATTCCTAGAAAGGTTCCACGAATTATTGCCCGAAATAACAGATTTTCTAGACGAAAGCCGTGATGACACTCCGATGTTGAAAAACGAAAAATGGCTGACTGGTTTGGCATTTTTGACTGACGCCACAATACACTTAAACACCATTAACTTGGAGCTTCAAGGTGAAGGAAAAACTATCATTGTGATGATTAGCGCAGTAAACACATTCAAAAGTAAATTGCAACTTATGATAGTTCAACTGAAAAGAAAGGATCTGAAACATTTTCCGTCTATGGAAACAAGGATTCCTCAGTTGAATTATGATACGTATAAGGCTAAATTATCAAATATTTTGGAACAATTCGAAATGCGTTTTTATGATTGCAGTGAATTGAAAAATATAGCATCATTCTCGAGTTATCTTTTTCCATCTGAAAACATTTGGGAATTAGCTACTGAAATAGCAAGTCAGTTTAATATAACTCATGTTCAACAAATGAGTTGGTGCAGATTTGATCAGATATAGATCTCAAAGCTACAGCATCTGATACAAATTTCTGGTGTTTTATATCTGAAGAAAAATATCCGTATCTAAGGCAAATCGCCCTTCAACAGACGGCAATATTCGGGTTAACTTGCTTGTGCAAGTCTGCATTTTCTGAAATGAAGATAACTAAGTGAAAATATCGCAATCGACTAACTGACGATCATATGTCATCATGCTTGCGATTAGCACTCAATTCTGAATAACTATGAGTTTTTTCATTGATATTATAGAGAAGAACCTAACTAAACCTAACTCAAACCATGACTAAAATACTGTATATTGTGCGGAAAGCGAATATCTATATATCGTGTATGTACTATAACTCTGCATCACACATACTTGCGGCCTCTCAGAGTCGATCGTAAATAGTCTAAAAATATTGAGGTAGATCGCCAGCAGTTCAAGTTTGAGCCCCCCTGCTTTAGACTCTTGAGAATGACGTAACTGTCGTAACCGGCCTTGTGCATTGAAAGTAATCATTGTGGAAATCAGACAAATGTTTCATTTTATTTATAATGAAATTAATTTCCATAACAAAATTTCATCAACAATATCATTAATGATTAAGTATCATTTCAATAATCTAATTGATCAGCAATATTTCCATAGAAGCGCTACGACAAATTGAAATTCATTTCGTAACACTTTGGTCAACAGAAACAAATTTACTGAAGAAAACTTGCGTAATTTTCAAATTTCAAAGCATAACAGGATACAAAGTTTTCTCACTGCAGTTGCTTCAGTTGGATAAAAATGATTACCAATTTTCACTAAACAATAAAATACAGGGTGTGCGTGAATAGTTCAGCTCGAAATCAGTCGATTTAGGCCAAATTACCTATATGAAAAGTTTCTTCGTTTAGCCGCTACAGGTCGCCAAATCCAAAGATTTATTTTCTTATTTTTGAACACTTCGCGAACGACTCGATCGATAGGAACCATATTTGGTATGCGTAATCGAGTGCGTTATTCACATTCTTTAGTGATCCACTCAATGACCTTGACGTTTTACAAGTGTCTCTAAAAACTCCAACGTGTTTTCAATCAACCATAATTCTTCAACTGTCTGCTTTTGAGCATAACTGTTTTAGATATTGAGTAGCTAAGCTAATTATCAAACTTTTTTGTCTCCTGAGAAATTTAAATATGATGAGTGGTTCAATCACAAAAAACAGTTTTTTAATTTCATGATTTCGTTTCTTCAACCACCTAGCAAGTCAACAATATCACATATGACCATGTTGGCTTTGTATTAATTTCTGTGATCTGGCAGATTTTATTAAGCTTGACAACCAATTGTTGTTACAACAGTAGTCCTTAAGTTCTGAACTAGGGATTTTGGTGATTTGTTATCACTGTTAGCCACGGAGATGTACAGTAACTCTGAAACGGTTGATATGGTTATGATGTACGGATTTTGTCAAGGCATTGGACGTGAAAGCGCGAGAGTATATGCTGAAAGATTTCCAGATCGCACAGTGCCGAAGCACCAAACGTTTGAAAATCTGGAGAAGTGCCTCGTCGAGAATGGTTACTTCAAGCCCAAGAATTTGGATCGAGGACGACAATGAACAGTAAGGACGGTAGAACGCGAAGAACAAATTTTGGACATGTTTGAAGAGAACGCACATTAAGCATCAATTAGTTTTGCTGTTGGTTGTTCCTTAAAGAATGATTCGTGATGTCTTGAAGGAATAATTATTTCATCCTTATCTCATTCAGAAAGTTCAGGAATTAATCCCCAACGATCCTGAGAATCGCCTAACTTTTTGTCGATTTATCCGAGAGAAGGGACCTCACGATCTCCACTTCAGTAGGAGAATTCTATTTACTGACAAATACACTTTTACTAGGTTTGATATCACTAACCTTTACAATGAACACGTGTACAGTGCCGAAAATCCACATGCTTTTACAAGTGCACATCATCAGAATCAATTCAAAATTAACGTATGGATTTCAGTAATTGACAATTTCATTATTGATCCGGTGGTGATTCCAGACCGATTTAATGGAGAGGCATATTTGAAGTCTTTGCAAGAAAATTTGCCGGTTTGTTGGACGATATTTCAGTATAGCAGCGTGCAGAAATGTGGTTTAAGCACGACGATGCATCTCCCCACTTCACTTCAGCGGTTCTCGAGTTCTTACATGCACAGTATGCGAATCGTTAGATTGGAAGGGAAGCTGATGCTCCTGCAAGTTGGCCAGCACGATCTCCCGACTTGACACCGTGCGACTTTTTCCTTTGGGGTGCTTTAAAATCTAAAGTTTACTCTTCTTACACGAGAAAGGTTACATATGAATATTTTAAATGCGGTCAACTCCTTCAAAAATGACCCTGAAGTAATGCTAAGGGTCCAATATAATTTCTCAAAGCTGTATTCAACAAAAGGGTGGAATTTTTTAACATTGACTATAGTTGAATGAAATTTTGGGTGTTAACTAATTAATCGTTATTCTGAAGTGATTTCTTTTTTCGTATTTAGTTTCCAACTGGCCAGCCTATGTTCATATTTTTGAACAGTTATTGTGAAAATTAATTAAATTTTTTTTTTCGAATTTTTCGATTTCTGTACTACTGAACATTGAATTTCCTATATTCTTGATCCGATTTCGCAACCTAGAAAACATCACTTTGTCAACAAGAGGTTGTCAAGCATAATAAAATGACAACCTGCCAGACTACAGAAACAAATCCAAAGCCAACATGATCAATATATGGTACTTTTGACTTGCTAGGTGGTTTGAGAAATGAAATCAAGAAATTGAAGAACTATTTTTTGTGATTGAACCGCTCATCATATCAAAATTTCTAAAGAGACAGAAAAAGTTCGATAATTAGTATAGCTACTCATTGTATGAAACAGTTTTGATCAAACTAAGATAGTTGAAGAATTATGGTTGATCAAAAACACATTCAAGTTTTTAAGGACACTTGCAGAACGTTTAAGTCATTGAATGGATCAGTAAAAAACGTGAATAACGCACCCAATTACGCATACTAAATATGGTTCATATCGATCGAGTCGTTCTCGAATAATTTGAAAAATAAGAAAAAAAATCTTTGGATTTGGCGACCTCTAGCGACCAAACGGAGAAACTTTTCATATGGGCCTAAATCGACTTATTTCGAGCTGAAGAATTTGTGGTATAACGTTTTACATACAATTAACGGACACCCTGTATTAAGTGGCTTAAGGTTGTCCATATACGATAATGCTAAATATAAAAAACTGTTAGACGAAATTAGTATTTCCTATTTAGCTCAGTGTGTCGAAAAATAAAGTGAATAATCATTAATTCAAGATAGTCTGTCTTCTGCGTACGATATTAAAAGACTTGGCACGACCCAAGTCATTAATGAGTCAAAAGTTCAAGCTCGGACAAAGTTTTTAGAAAATTGAGACAACTTTAATTAACTTTAAAATATGCATCAGTTTGTTTGATGTTTTCCCGATTCCGCGAATTTAAAACAAGTGGAAATGAATAATAAAGCTTATGCCAAGACGAAAACATATCAAATTTCATGTAACATCAGCCAATTACATGAGACAATTTGTATTTGTATGTCCCAAAATATTAGACTTTCCAGAATTTGATTTACTGATATTGAATATTTGTGATTTGGATCTATGTTAACTATATAATTCTGCTTATCTGGACAAAATGGAAAATTTAAACATATACAATAGGTTCCTGATGGCTTTTTGTAGGCATTCCATCTTAAAATATGAAAGAAACAAATCACTTTTATCAGTCTTTAACCCTTAGTTTGTTAATACATAACCGGTTCCGACCCTTCGGTAATTTCTAAGTGAAAAAGTATAACGACATTTGTCATTTTTTTTATTGAACAAGATCCACGAAGAAATAATATATGGGCGATGTCAACCTAAGTTATTGGGTCCATAATGATTTTAGAACATCTATAGATTATAATCGGCATCACTTAGGAGACTGAACCTGGCCATCGGGGCTCTCTAGGTCATACAGAGAGGGAATTGTTCTGTTGAGTTTGAATATTGAAGGGTTTTTTACGATTATTCTTCAAAATTGGCAAGCAAGGACGCGGAAGTGATTATGTTTCAGGAGACTCACGCTGCGACGAAAGAACATCTCTGCGAAAGAGGAAATATCGCAGGTTAAGTACTTTTTGATTATCTCCTTAGTCCTTTTTATGGCCTTGCTTGGTATGTAAAATCTTTTCTTAGATTTGGTTAGACATATAAGAGGTATGATTGTTGAAATATTTTTCTGCTGGTTTTCTTTTTCCATTGTTACAGATTCCTGTCCCAAACCCCCTTCCTTTCACCCTTGTCTTCGTCTGAAAGTGCAAGAGAGAATGAAGCGGCTAAGCAGAAAAATCTTTGGTACTTTTTATGTACACACGACACTAACAACATAAACAAACAAGCTATAGCTAGTGCAATAGCGACAGGGTAACGAGTTTTTTCCTCAGGTTTTTTCACTCGTTTATTAAATCATATGCAAGATAGTATGGTTCCCGTGTTACATTTTCTGAGCTCACACTTGTGTTTTTTGTGACACACACCAAAATTATAGATATAGTCATTTATTGTAAAAACAATTATTCGAATTTTTGTAAATCCTCTCGTTTCAAAAGAAAATATATTACAAGATATATATTTTAGAATAGAAGATTGGTATAATGTGTGGTTTTCCTAAGTTTATTGATTCACGAAATTTCCAACAGATTAATTCTTTATTGCATTCGTGGAGGACTTTGAGATTGTTGAAAACAATTGTGTGGTTTGCTGATTAAAGGTGCTCAAATATTTGGGATTTCTTGTCTGAAGATATATGTTTCTTGAACTTGACTTCAAAATTTTCAACCTGTTCAACCTACATTAGCTGAAGGGCAATCGTTACATTCGATTTTGTAATTATCAAATTGTCTGAGTCTATCTGTATTCTGTTTTACATTAAAAAGTAATTTGCTGAAATTCGGACCGCTTGAGAATGAGGTGGGTATTTTTATTTCAACGGTGCCCACGACACTCTGGCTCCCTTTCCGGTGGGTAATCACAGACTCTTCTACAATCCCTGAACGTATTACGACAGGTATTACATATATGGTTCCCAAACATATATACAATACTCACTCAAATAATCAAGTTGCTCGACATAAACTCCCTTTTAGACTGACCAAAAATTCCCCTAGCATAGTTACCCAAGATTGGACACAATTCAACAGGAAAATTTGAAAAATTTCGTCAAAAGCCCAGGTTTTCTGTTGGTTCAAGATATTTTTATATGAAAGAGAGTCGATTAAAGGTGAACCACGAAGCGGAAGGCCATTAAAAGCAAACGCCGATGAAAATGTCACAAAAAGTTTAATGAGCAACCAAACATCAGACACATCCAGTATCCGAATTCCAACAGTACTAAAATGACTGCACGGAATGTTCCCAGCGCTGTGTCGCTTCCCAAGGGAACTATTCTGAAGGAAACATTACTGCATCGTAATTTTATTTGAATAAAAAATTTAAGAAAATCAGTCGCAATACTTTACTTATGCACCTCGTAACTACACCACGAATCTCATACAGTGTCAAACAGCTTTTAAATATACGAAACAAGAAGAACGGGAGGGATCATTGATAGAGATGCCGGGTTGCTACGTTCGACCAGTTCATTTCAACAGCAATAAAGGCAGATCGTCAAGCCAATTTTCTTTTGTTATTTCAACAATGATATTTCTTTCATTTAGCCAAATTTTCGTTCGATTGATTTTTACCACTCATAAATATTTGACAACAGAGCAATCACACCCTCGCAAATATTAGACGTAAGGGCTATAACATCAGCCAATCTGGGAACAGATCACAAGCTTGTATTATGCAAAATGTTAATGGAACAACCTCGTAAAGTTATAAAGAAGCCTATTTACATAAGAAAATTCAATAAAGAATCTTTGTCTACCGAAAGCACAAGACAGCTTTAAGAACTCAGATTATCAAGCAAACTGAATAACATTTGCATATCAGATGAAGTTGAAGAAGGCTGGCAACAAATAAAAACCTGCATAACAGAAGCTGCAGCAGAGTCGGTGGGAGAACGCACAATCAACATAAACGCCAACAAAAATATCAAGTCATGGTACTGTAAGGAAGTAAAGGAACTGGCAGATATGAAACGTAAAAGCTATCTACTGTATTAAAGTTCACCAACAGAAACCAATCGAACGAGATACGTTGAAAATAGAAACAAAGCTAATGCAGCCATCAGATCCATCAAAAGGGAACACTGGAGACAGTTTACCAGTGAAATAGAACACGACCTTTATGGAGCGCAAAGAAAGGTATGGAAGATGCTGAAAAATAGGAAAAGGCCAGTAAATGAATACGTTCAAATTAAAATCATATCAACTGACATCTGGGAAAAATATTTTACAGAGCTGTACCAAGATGAGGAAACAACATGGATGAACGAAGACGAAACACCAGATGATGTTTTGATAACAGAGGAAGAGCTGAGAAAAAGAATACAAAAGCTAAAAAACAGGAAAGCCGCGGGAACAGACAACATCCCGAAAGAATTGCTAAAATATGGGGGAAAGAAACTAGAAGAAGCTGCTAACTCTTTTCAATAAAATTTCAAACACATCACCTGAAAACTACAGGGGTATAACCCAGCTAAGTACGTCCATGAAACTGCTTACTGGCATCCTAAAAGACAAATTGGAATCACGTATCGAGAATAGAGAGGAACAGTTTGGATTTCGAACAAATCGATCAACAACGGACGCTCTCTTCATAATGAAACAACTAAAGGAGAAATCAATCGAGTTCAACAAGCCTGCTTACATCTGCTTTATAGACTTAACAAAGGCATTCGACAAAGTGCGCTTGACAGACATCCTACAAATTCTAATGAAAAGACAGTCCCCGTCCCAAATCACCAAACTAATTAAAAACTTAAACACCGGAAATGTGACGAAGATCAAGTCAGGCGAACATACTACACGCAACATAAAAAAACCAGGCGGAATTAGACAGCGTGACTGCCTGAGCCCTTTCCTTTTCAACCTCTTGATGGATGAAATAATACAACAAGTCACATCCTTAGATTTGGGATACAGAATAAAATATCTGTGGTCTGCTATGCTGACGACGCAGCTATTATAGCAGAAACGGAGAACGATCTTCAGAGATAGCTTTTTAAATTCTATCAAGTCAGCCAACAACTCAACATGGTAATTTCAATATCAAAAACCAAAGCCATGACAAACTCCAGAGAACCTGTCAGGTGTAAAGTGGTTGTGGAAGATAAGTCAATCGAGCAAGTCAATGTCTTTAAATATCTAGGCATGGACATCTGCAGCTACCTCGATCCGGCGAAGGAAGTAAGAAGTCTCATAACTAAAGCAGTAGCTCTGTCAGGGCGTCTTAGAGATGTGATTTGGTCAAACCAGCACATGGGAGCAGATAGCAAGGTGAAGATCTATAAGACTTGCATCAGACCTATCATGACTAACGGCATAGAAGACACAAACAAAACTAAAAGTATGCTTCGCGCGGCCGAAATGAAAACCCTAAGAACTATCCTCGGAAAGAACAGACTGGACAGGATAAGAAACACTGACATACGAGCTCAATGCGGCATAGTACACACAGTCAGATGGGGCAGACAAAGACGAAGAGAATGGTATGCGCACGTGCGAAGAATGCATGAAAACAGATTACCGCGCATAATGATGGAGAGCAAGCCACATGGAAAGCGCCCACCAGGAAGACCCCAAAAAGGTAGCAGGAAAGCTGGCAGTCCACCTCGCAAGAAACCATCCAGAGACGGCTTCGGCAAGCAACAGACCAATAGGTCTATTTAAAAGAATAAGAAGAAGAAGAAGAAGAAGATATATATTTGAATGATTTTATGATAGAGCCTCTATCTTTGAGAAGAACGTATGTTGTTCTGATTTGAATGCGATGAAAAAGAACCAGACATAAGAATTGGCTTGGAATTTGACATTTATGTGAAACCGATATTCTTACAAGAAAACTAATACACTGCATACTGGTTGAAAAGAATTAATAGAACATCGTGTACCTAGAATTCTTATTGTTTTCAATGAATCGTTATCATGAAATACTTTAGAACGAATATTAATTTTCAGATCAATTAATTTTCATTCTTCTCATTCGCTTTGGAATGCAGCAATAACAAAATATGCAATACTTATTATCTGAACTACTACAGTTACTTCTGCCGATTAAATTGTTTAATAACCACAATTAATCAAAACGAGACATGTTGAATGATTCGATTTCAGTTTCACAAACTATGTCAATTAAAATTCTTTCCATTTTATGTTTTATTGGAATTGACCATAAATTCGTGATGGAAATTGAAGTTGCCGTCTGATACTTTTGGGAATGCCACCCACATTTACTCATAAATAAAATAGCTTTCACTTCAATTTATCAAAATAGCCCCCATTCACTTGAAAACATTTTTTGCGTCCTTATCACAGTTGAGAGTTTTTGGATCATTTTCCGCACAACCAACTGTATTACTTCTATCATTCTGCTCTTGTAGATATCACTTCATAAAACTTCTCAATAATACTATACGGAGTAGTCCAAAGGAGTTAAGTCACGAGGTCTGAACAGTTCGTGCTTTGGGAGTTCATGTCCAATTCATCTATTCTCGTGAATTTTCGAACTTTCATTTCATCCCAACAATTTGCAGTATGGACGACTGTTTATGATAATTTTTTAGCCGAATTTAAGAATTTTCTAGTTTCATAGATATCGATTAACAATTCTAGGAGTGTTCTCAACATGAGGCAACACTTCGAGAGAAAAATAGGTACATGAAGAGCTTTTTTTTTCGAAAATCACATTGCCTAATTGACAAAAAAAAGGGAGAATTTCATCTCTGTGTTGTCTTTCGCATTTTTCTGAACCCATGCTCAATGAAAACAGGCAAAAAACAGAAACAGAAGAATTAAGGCTAAACTTAAAGTTATATCGTTTTTTTTTTAATTCAAAATTGGGCACCTTTATATGGAAAACGAAATCTATTTGATGCATTATGTTCTCACTGTTTCAACTCGAAATATAAACTCTATTTCTAGCTGGATGGTTTGGTTCATCTTCCTGGCAGAATACAATGAATATATTGATGATTTCACGCAATTTAAACACCTCGAAAAAGTCTAGGGAACACTTACCAATATCTTTAAAATATGAATTTGATGATTCGAATTTATAGAAAATCTTTCGGTTTTTGTTAGGATCTATTGTATATAATGTATTCTTAAGAAAACAAAATAATATTTGATTTCTCCAAAGCACCTATTATAAAAAAAATTTGAAATTTGAAAATAACGACATTTGGTAAAACACAAAAAAAAAATCCTGAACTAATATTTTCGAAAAGATATGGAAACACTTATATTTTTCAGTACCCAGAAGATCCGACTGTGTTATTTATGACACTTTGGCATCGTCGCGGCTTGCCCAATATTAAATTCTCTATTACATTTTGACCTAAGTCATTCCAAGCCCCCTGAGCTGCTAATCGAAGCTCCTGTTCATGCTCGATGGGATTCAGATCTGGAAAGCAGGATGGCGACGATAGAAGATCGATATCATACTCTTCAAGAACGTTCAAGACAACTCGTGCACGATGAGGAGGGCATTTTCTTGTTGGAAGAGTGGATTTTGACCCAATGTTTGGAGATACGGTACCACTACAGGTAAAACCATCTCATTTGCGTAAGAATTTCCCGTGAGGTTGTTCTATATGAAAACGAGGTCAGTTCTTTCACCAAGGCGTATACCTCCTCAACACATCACTGATCCGCCTCCCTGTCTAACAACTACTCGAGCATGCTGGAGACGGTTTTGCTTTCCAGGTTCCCTCCATATTCTAATTCTTCCAGAATCGGGATAATAACTAAATCTAGATTCATCACTGAAGAGAACTGTGGCCCACCTCTCTTGATCCCAGTTTACGTGTTCATGGCACCAAGCTAAACGAGCAGCGCGATTTCCATGGGTCAGTTGTGGAACTCTTAAAGGACGTCTAGAGTGGAGTTGACCTTCGTGCAGTAGATTTCTCACAGTTTGGTCGGAAGTTTGTACATTATGAACTCGTGATAGTTCTTGAGCTAATTGAGATGCTGTGGTAGTACGATCTCTTCTGGCTTGTAAAACCAAAAGTAGGTTTTAGGCGACTGTAGTAATCCTGAAACGACCTGTATGGCGTTTTTCTACGCTATCTGTTTCATTAAAACGCGACCATAAACGGTTTATGACACTTGGGCAACCTCCCAGAACCTTGGATATTTTCCGTTGTGAGTTCCCAGCTTGGAGCTCGTAACATCTGTTCTCTAGTCAAATGTCGTCTTTCTATGGTCGAATCACAAAACTTGAATCTTTTATTTGTGCCCACAACAGAAACAAAGTGCCAACTAACTGATTTCAAACACTGAATACATGAAATGATTATAAAGCAGCGTCGCATCTGCTGCATTTTCAGTTTTTTTATGAAAAAAACTGTTGCGGCACTCTGCATAATTTGGTGAGAAATTGATGCAGGTGTTCAGTTCTAAGAAAATCATCCATATTGATCGTTCTGGATACGATATATCGATATTTAGAAGTGTTGCCTAGACTTTTTTGAGGTGTTTAAATCCATTTTATCCATTGCATTGGTATCAAAACTATTGTTGAAGGATATCCGCATTATAATGTGTATTTCCTTATCACAATTAAGCTCTGAGAATGCATATCAAGTCTAAGAATAAATTATGTTATTCAAGTAGAATTAAATGAAATTGAAAGAACCACTCTCACAATTTGAATTTCTCAGTTTCTTTTAATTTTCTCTAATGGTTCACTGTTATTATTGGTATGAGAAGTAGGTAAGTAATGTATTTGGTACAGATGAAGATACGTCTTCAATTGAATGATCGCGAAGTAGATCACCGTAATTTCAAGATTATATTGATAGAAAAGTATAAATGATATTAACAATGATTTATACTCTTCATTTTCAACTTTCTCGTAGCCAATGATTTCTTGATTTTGTTCAATTCATACTTAACAACTAAAGTTTTACAAGTCTACATAAAACACCTCGATTATAGTTGCGGAACAATTTTTTTTTGAAATAAGTGTTTTTAATATTTGTGTTCTGTCGAAATAATGTAATATACATTCTATCATAAAAGTAGGAGCATTCCAGTATAATGTAAAATGTACAGTCCTCACATAAATTGTCGTAACACCCTACTTTTATGACAATACTATATAATATACTATATATTTTAGGTTGGTCATTCAAGAGTCGCTTGGTAACTTTCAGAAGTGTAAAATAAGAAGATATCATTCAAAAGAGATGAGTTTATGATGGAAACTATCAACAATTTTCGAGTTAATGAAAAATTCAAAAATTCGTTTTCAAACATTCGCGAAGAGACCAATCAACTAGCATCGAATGGTTACTAATCATTTTCAAAATCGAGTGTTTCATCCCTGGGCCCTACTTATTGCCAGTATACGTCTCGGAAGCCCCTCAAACAAATTTTGAATGTACTCTTGAGTCACTGAGTTCCAAATTTCAGGAAGCAGATTTTCTAGTTGTTGGAGTGTTCTCCAAGGCATCCTACGTTGCTGAATTTGCCACCCCATGTTGTACCAAACATGTTCTATGGGATTCAAGTCGGGACTTCTGGCTGGCCATCTTGGCCATTTGAAGAAAAATTATAATCAAATAAAATTTTTTTTCCACATTTACTAATGGGTTGAATCAATAACATTGATTCAGTGAAAACAATTATTTATGTCATAACTTTCTTTTCTGTCGTTCTTCTATATCTGCTTCGAAAATGTCTACTCATAACTCAATCTCATCAATTCAAAATTGAAGAAAAACTGAAAGGATCCTCTTTTCTCCCTATTCCTATTCAAAATTTTATCGCAGTATTTTCTATATATTAAAAAAGTTCCACGAAGAAATAATATATGGGCAATGTCAACCCAGATTATTGGGTCCATAATGATTTTAAAACATCTATAGATCATAATCGGCATCATTTGGAAGACTGAACCTGGCCATCAGGGCTCTCTCGGTCAAACAGAGATGGAATTTGAGGAATATCGCAGGTCATGTATTTTTTTATTATCTCCTTAGTCCCTTTCATGACCTTGCTTGCTATGTAAAATCTTTTCTCAGATCTGTTTAGACATATAAGAAGTTTGATTGTTGAAATATTTTTCTGCTGGTTTTCTTTTTCCATTGTTACAGATTCCTGTCCCAAACCCCTTTCCTTTCACCCTTGTTTTTGGAAATCATGGAATGCAAGAGAGAATGAAGCGGCTAAGCAGAAAAATCTCTGGTACTCTTTATGTACACACCGCACTAACACATCATAAACAGACAAGCTATTGCTAGTGCAATAGCGACAGGGAAACAAGTTTTATCCTCAGATTTTTTCACTCGTTTATTGAATCATATACAAGATAGTATGGTTCTCCTGTTACATTTTGTGAGCACACACTTGTGTTTTTTCTAACACACACCAAAATTATAAATATAAGCACTTATTGTGAATACAATTATTCAAATTTTTGTAAATCTCTTTTTTAAGGATATATATATATATATATATATATATATATATATATATATATATATATATATATATATATATATATATATATATATATATATATATATATATATATATATATATATATACGGAATGTGAGGACTTCATTTTGGTCGACCGTTTTGTTCGACTCAATGTAAAATAACAGAACTTTTCGGGTTTTTCGATGTGTCCCCGTACGACATGGGTTTGCTTATTCAATTAGCTTTTCTTACTTTATATGTGTTCTGAATATGCTATAGATAATGATACCCACCATTTAAAATCACCTTTACCCTTCTACATTTACAGGGTGTTACATAATAGTATGTCACAACTTAAGAGGGTAAATCTACGTGCAATTATAAGAAAAAAAGTTCATATGAATAAAGGTCCCCAGAAGCGTCGTTGCGGAGCTACAGGGTGTTGAAATTTCAGGAAAAATTATTTTTCCTTCAAAATGCAGTTTTGAGATATTCAGCCCAAGTTTGGAATGCAAGCTATTTTTTACAGCCTCGGAAACCCCTCGCACAAGTTGTTGGGGTGTTCTACAAGGCACCCTACGTTGCTGAATTTACCACCTCATGTTGTCCCAAACATGTTCCATGGGATTCAAGTCCGGACTTCTGACTGGCCATCTTAAAATATCAATTTCGGCATTTTGCAGAAATTCTGTAACTACTCTAGCTGCATGAGGCCGAGCATTATCATGCATATGAATGAAGTTTTCGCAAATCAATGGGCCAAAGGGTACAACATGGGGTTCAAAGATATCTGCGATGTATCTGGCCGTTGTCATTCTTTCATTATCCACTAGAACTAACTCAGTTCGACCATGGAAAGAAATGCTTCCGCATACCATTTGAGCCCCTCCGAAGTTTTCGGTTTGCCGAATATCATTTGATACTAGATAGAACGTGGATTCGTCAGAAAAGAGAACATTCGACCATTCTGGAATACCCCAATTTGTATGTTCCTCGCAAACTGAAGTCTTGCAACTCGATGCTCTCTGGTGAGACGCGGGCCGGTAGAAGCCACCCTTGGTCTGATATCGTCTTCTCTGAGCCTGTTCCTAACAGTTTGCAATGAAATATGCACAGTTCCGTAAAGTGTCGAACTCTTAGTGTAGTTAAACGAAACCAACGATCATCAACTGGTGTTGTTATCCGATTTCTTCCTGTCCGGCCCTTCTTCCATATTCACCTGTTACGTGGTACCACTGTTGAAATAGTGCTTTGGTTAACATTCAACAAGTTAGCCACGTAACGTTGGTTTCGCCCTCCTCTAGAAGTGTTACAATTCTTACCACTTCATGATCATCCAAGTAGCGTCCAGGACGTTCAGCAGCCATTACAATAAACTCAAAATTCGAAAATCAACAAGAAACACAGCAATAATTTAGCGTGAAAACTGTAGAGAAACTGATAGTCAAAAAACTCATTCTTTTTTCAGACGTGTTATAGATCTTATCGAAACAAATGTTACTACATGGATAAGCATTTTTCCCCGTATATGTCCAAAAACATATACTGACAAAGAAATTGCGATCGAGCTGCTTAATCGATTGTGGAATTCAGTATACCAGGTGATGTGACAAATTTTGTGGTGTGTGCATTCGTTTCTATCGAACACTACATCATGTTTTCTATCAATACACCAAGGAAACATTCGAAATTTCAATATAATCCTAGAGTTTCCACAAAAAGTAAAAAATATATAACTTCGAGCGAGTGCACTGATATGAATTTTCATTGCATGGAGGAAATTATTGCAGGAACTGTTTCGTCAAAGGTAGCTCTGATATAATGAGACAGCGACGGATAATGTGATACGTAATTTCAACATAGAAGATAACATCATTTTATCACCTCTGTTTCCAAATATTCGGACGACTTATTTCGTTTCAACAGTGCTACCTTCTATGAACGATAATTTGTTAACTGTAAATGATGATGTTTCTATTCACAACTGCTTTGAAAAAGCAAATAATAAAAACATCCAATTAGAATGTGAAAAAGAAGTCTGCTGTAATTCGTCTGAGAAATGTGAAAAAATGGAATACATAGAAAATTGTTTTTATCTTAACCGTTCATATCAAGGTAGAAGTACAATGAGCAAGTACTCATGGTTACTTCAAACATTAACATGAGAAAGGTTTATGAGTCTTAATTATCTACCCCCTTTTCTCAAACTTCCGTTATACAAACTGAAAACGGACAGTTTTCTCACCCTCCGTGAGTGACTTTTATTCAGGTGCTATTCTCTATACAAGGTTAGTCACCATAGATGCGTCTGTCTACAGTGTGTTCCAACGAAAATTTGACCCCTCTCTAACTCCGAAATGAGTAACATTAGCGAAAACACCAAGACACGTCGATTTTTGTTTCGAGGGGGAGCATTTTTCGAAATAATTCGAAACTTCTCAGATCAACCCCCTACCCCCAGCAACCCTAACTTTGAAATTCATCATAGGGAATAAGGGTCGAGTGGCACCTTACTGAAAAGGTCTGTCAATTCTCCACCTTGATTTGTCATTTTAGAATTTTAAATTAACATAAAGGTGTCCCAACCAAGGGTGAAGTTGAATTCCTGGAAATCCCAAATACTAAATGAAATAGATTTATTTTGGCATAATGCAAGCGCAGGTTTATGCTCGGTCTAGAAAAACGACCTACACTTGTGAATTTGGAGTTGGTGCAATCAACCCTCTATTTCCAGCATCCCCAACTCAAAAATCATTCGATCGATAATAGGTCAAGTGGCACCTCGTTGGAAAGGTACTGCAATTTTCTCTTCGAATTTGGTATTTTCGAAATTCCGAATCATCATACAGGGTGTCCGAAGCAGGAACATTGAAAATCCAAATAACTTCTTGGAACTGGTTCATTTCGGTATACGAGAACATGTTTGATCCGAGAATAGGACTTTCTTGTGTGGTTATAGAATTTTGCAATCAACCCCTTCCATTCAGCATCCCCAACTTGAAAATCATACAAATAATTCAAGTGGCATATCTTCAGAAAGGTTTTTGAATTCCAGAATGATTAAAGCATTTCATTCAGTTCGGCTCTCCATACAGGATGTCGCTTTCGAAAAATTCAATATCGTCATTTAAAATTATCAACTAAAATTAATTCGAAACTGTTAAAAGTATTGGGGTACGATGTGTTGAGCATCAATTACGAAGAAATAAAGCTGATTTCTGCATTGAAAATGTTCACATTTTTTCATTTCCATCTGGCGTGCAGTCATCTGTTATTTCTCATTTTGCAATGAAATATTATTATTATTCAGATCAGTTCCTCATTATTGTTGTTGTTCGTCAGTTGAAATTAATCTGAAAATGGTTTATTCCACTGAGGAAAGGGTCGAAATTGTATCGACGTATTTTCGAAATAACAGTTGTGCCAAAGAAACGGCAAGGATATTCGATAGGAACCATCCTGAAAGAGAAAGGGAGTCAGTCACCAGTACGTTGAATATTTGGTTGACAAATTCCTAGCTACGGGTTCGGTGGCAAACAAAAACATGAAGTGGCATGTCCTGTCAGAAATGAGGCAACGGAAGTGGCAGTAGTGGGTCATCTACAAATGGAGAATACTACTTCGATCAGAAAACTATCTCCTCTGACTGGTGTATCAACTACAACTGTCCACAGAATCGTGAACATCACAAATTTCACCCTTACAAGGTAAAATTAGTGCATGAAATAAACGAAGATGATCCAGATCGTCGTTTACAGTTTTGTGAAAATCTAAGTGAAAACCTAAACGCTAATCCAAATTTTCTGAATAACATCTGTTTTTCTGATGAAAGCACCTTTATGCTCAGTGGTGAAGTGAATAGACATAATTGTCGATATTGGGTCAACAGAATCCTCATTGGTTTAGAGAGGCCCACACGCAAAGGCCCCAGAAGTTGAACGTTTGGGCAGGAATTTTTGGCAATCATCTAGTTGGGCCTTTCTTTATTGAGGGTAATCTGAATGGAAATGGCTACCTACAGTTGTTAGAGGAACACATACATCCTAGATTGACAGAAATTTTACAGAACGATCCAACTCTTTCTGAGGACGAAATGCGTTTTCAACAAGACGGTGCTCCTCCGCATTAGGATGCTCGGGTGCGCCAATATTTAGACGAAAATTTCCCAGGAAGGTGGATTGGTAGAAGAGGACCTGTTGAGTGGCCAGCCAGGTCACCAGATTTAAATCCCTAGATTTTTTTTGTGGGGCCATCTAAAATCTAAAGTTTATGCCACAAGACCAGAAAACCTGGAGGAGCTGCGGATGAGGATTATCACAGAATGCCGACTTTTGACTCCTGAAGTTTTCGCTAATGTGAGAGAGAGTTCGAAAATCGTCTGTATAACTGTATGGAGGTGGGCGGAGGTCATTTTGAACAATTGTTGTAATAATCAAGTTAGTTTTTGTTTTCAATTGAATACAAGTTCAATAAATCTCGTTTTCCTGTTTAGATGAGCATCCAATCAGTTTCTCCATCATCCCTCATCCTGATCCTCACGCCAGAAAACCTCGATTGCCAAACTGAAACCAATGCCTCAGTGATTCAGAAAATAGAAAAATCTTTCTGGAACTTTGCCACTCAACCTGTAATCACTTGTATGATTTTTGAGTTGGGGATGCTGAATGGAAGAGATTGATTGCAAAATTCCATATTCACGCAAGAGAGTCTTATTCTCGAATCAAACATAAACATGTTCTCGTATTATACCGAAATGAACCAGTTTCAAAAAGTTATTTGGGTTTTCAGTGTTCCTGCTCCGGGACACCCTGTATGCTGATTCTGAATTTCGAAAATACCAAATTCGAAGAGAAAATTGAAATACCTTTCCAACGAGGTGCCACTTGACCTATTTTCGATCGAATGATTTTTGAGTTGGGGATGCTGGAAATAGGGGTTGATTGCACCAACTCCAAATTCACAAGTGTAGGTCGTTTTTCTAGACCGAGCATAAACCTGCGCTTGCATTATGCCAAAATAAATCGATTTCATTTAGTATTTGGGATTTGCAGGAATTCAACTTTACCCTCGGTTGGGACACCCTGTATGTTAATTTAAAATTCTAAAATGACGAATCAGAATGGAGAATTGACAGACCTTTACAGTAAGGTGCCACTCGACCCTTATTCCCTATGATGAATTTCGAAATTAGGGTTGCTGGGGGTAGGGGGTTGATCTGACAAGTTTCGAATTATTTCGAAAAATGCTCCCCCTCGAAACAAAAATCGACGTGTCTTGGTGTTTTTCGCTAATGTTACTCATTTCGGAGTTATAGGGGGGGTCAAATTTTCGTTGGAACACACTGTATATCTCCAAAATTATTGATTTATTCGTAATGATTCCTTCAAAGATTCCATATGAAAAATGAACCTCTACAAGATGAATATAATCGATTATACAGTCTCATTTGAAAAAATATTGTGAATTCAATATCCTCGGCAAATCTATTGGGTGCTTCAGAGAGAACCGGACAATATTTTTTCCGTTATACCTTTCGCAATATTAGAGCAAGATCATTCGTTATTACTTCATTGAAAATCCGAAGGACTGGATTTTTCAGAAATTGTATCGAAATTCCCTTTCTAATGATACCCAATATGGCTGACTCTTTCGAAAATGAGCAATATCTCAAGATCGCTGGAACGTTTTATTTCACTAAAAAATTCAAATGGGGCATTCAGTCGATATTTCAGTCTTTCCTGAACAGCTTGACATAATAATCTTGAAAATATTCCAAGAATTGGTAAGTAAATAGCGTGACAACTTTTTTTATTCTGATTTTCAGCTGAAATCGGAATATTTTTTTCACCTCATGGCGTTGGCACTCCTGACGTTGTTGTGTTTTTCATGGATGTTCTAAGAAGACAAAAAACCATATTTCACTAAAACCAACCTAAAATTTGATTTCCGTTCGAATTCAAAATGGCCGACTTCCCCAAATATCAACAATTTTCCCCGCGCATTAAAAAATTTTTCGCAGTCGTAATGAATCAACTGCCTAACTGTTTCCCAAATATTTCAGAGATGCTCTCTGTTAAAAACATCTGCGAGAAAAATAATACGACATGATTTTGTTTAACAAATTACATGAGTAAAGACATTCAACAAAAAAATTAAGTACTCAGAATGGAATATGACCTCTAGTGGCATCCACAACCATTTGCATACGTCTTCTCCAGCTCTTTATGGATCTTGAAATTACTAACTGATCAAGATTGTTCCAACATTCTTGAATTTTTAGCCTCAGCTCCTCACAATTGAAAAAATACCATTTTTATACATCGTTTCTTCCAAATGACCCCACAGAAAATATTCACATGGATTAAGATCGGGACTATTTGGGGGCCATTGTTCTGGTTCGATGATATCGTCTACGCGTTGTCTAAGATAATCCATAGTTTAGTGACTAGTATCACATCTGTCTCCATCCTAAAATCAATTGAAATTGATTTCACTTAGATACATCGAATCAATCTGGATCAAGAAGTAATTTCGAGATCCAAAGAGAGCTGGAGAAGACGGGTGCAGATGGTTGTGGTTGCCAATGGAGGTCATATTCCATTCTGAGTTCTTGATTCTTTTTGTTGAATGTTTCTACTCATGTATACAGGCATGCGTCTATCATTTGATACTAGACAGAACGTAGACTCGTTAGAAAAGAGAACATTCGATCATTCTGGAATACCCCAATTTGCATGTTCCCTCGCAAACTGAAGTCTTGCAACTCGATGCTCTCTGGTGAGGCGCGGGCCGGTAGAGGCCACCCTTGGTCTGATATCTTCTTCTCTGAGTCTGTTCTTAACAGTTTGCAATGAAATATGCACATTTCTGGAAAGTGCAAGTTCATTTTATAGCATTCTAGCCATACAGTGCCGAACTCTTAGTGCAGTTATACGAAGCCAACGATCATCAACTGGTGTTGTTATCCGATTTCTTCCCTGTTCGGCCCTTCTTCAATATTCCTCTGTTTTGTGGTAGCGCTATTGAAATATTGCTTTGGTTAACATTCAACAAGTTAGCCACGTAACGTTGGCTTCGCCCCTCCTCTAGAAGTGTTACAATTCTTACCACTTCATGAGCACCCAAGTAGCGTCCAGGACGTTCAGCAGCCAATACAATAAATTCAAAAATTCGAAAATCAACGAAAAACACAGCATTAATTCAGCGTGAAAACTGTAGAGAAATTGAATGAATACTGATAGTCAAAGAAACTCATTCTTATTTCAGACGTGTTATAGATCTTATCGAAACAAATGTTACTACATAGATCAGGATGAGCGTTTCATTCAATGTTCATTTGTGCGTCGCTATACTGCTGAGCAAATATTTCGGACCACAGGGTCATTAGGAAGAAGATCAGAATGACTGTTTCCCAAATATCTCAGAGATGCTAACTGTTAAAAACATCTGCGAGAATAATAATACGACATGATTTTGTTTAACAAATTACATGAGTAAAGACATTCAACAAAAAATTAAGTACTCAGAATGGAATATGACCTCTATTGGCATCCACAACCATTTGCATCCGTCTTCTCCAGCTCTTTATGGATCTTGAAATTACTAACTGATCAAGATTGTTCCAACATTTTTGAATTTTTAGTCTCAGCTCCTCACAATTGAGAAAATGCCATTTTTATACATCATTTCCTCCAAATGACCCCACAGAAAATATTCGCACGGATTAAGATCGGGACTATTTGGGGGCCATTGTTCTGGTTCGATGATATCGTCTACGCGTTGTCTAAGATAATCCATAGTTTAGTGACTAGTATCACATCTGTCTCCATCCTGAAATCAATTGAAATTGATTTCATTTAGATACATCGAACCAATCTGGATCAAGAAGTAATTTCGAGATCCAAAGAGAGCTGGAGAAGACGGGTGCAGATGGTTGTGGATGCCAATGGAGGTCATATTCCATTCTGAGTACTTGATTCTTTTTGTTGAATGTTTTTACTCATGTAATTTGTTAAACAAAATCATGTAGTATTATTATTCTCGCAGATGTTTTTAACAGTTGGCATCTCTAAGATATTTGGGAAACAGTCATTCTGATCTTTTTCATCAGAACAATCATAGACGAAATATCAAATTCTTCCTCCTCTGTGGTATCATCGAAAATTTTATGAGGAAATAAAGAAGTGTATAACAGTTTTGTGTTCTTCAAACAGAATTATAGCTCCAATCCTCATTCCGATTTATTTTTGAAAAAAGTACCAGCTTTCAACGGATTCTGTAGGAATATTCAAAAATTTCGACAGATCGAGAAGGGTTTCAGAAGAAAATTAAGGTTTTCGAGAAATTCGAAACGTTTCGAAAATTTTCCAAGAAAATTTCAACTTGGAAACCACATTCGCCGAAAACGTGCTATCAAAATTAAAACATGGTCCCATCACGTCAGTAGATGTACAACGATATTTTCTTTATACAAAATATCTACCGGGACCGTCCGTTAAAAACTTTTGAGTTCTAATTACAATATCAAGCTGAAATTTTATACGCGGCCATAACTAGCGATTTCCAATTGAGTGAAATACCATTTCCGGTAACACCGGAAATCAATAACCTCAATGAAATGTGGATTTTCTGTGGCCCAAAAATGTCGATTTCTCTTGTTGGTTATTCCAATTTCATTGAACTTGGCTTCATCAGACCATTTAATTTTTTGCAGAATTGTCTCACCTTCTTGAAGCCGAATTAATAAATTTTTCACAGAAATTTAGCCGCTTGGGAAGGTCAGTTGGTTTCAATTTTTGTAGACTGATAAAAGAATACGGGTGCATGTTATGTTTCTCAAGGATCGTTTGAATGGAAGTATAACTCAATCCAATATCCATTGATGCTGACTTAATGGAGGCATGTGGATTGGCACGAAAATACGCTAGCGTATTAATTTGATTGTCGTCGTCCTCGAGAATTGGTTATCTTCTAGTTTCTATGTATTTTGTGCCTCCAAATAGAAGAAAATTGCTCTAATCCTTCGAAATTTTGTTTTACTCATAGGTGCCGAATTTCGAAATTGTTTATTGAATTGCCTGCAAGTTCTATCCAGAAATATTTGACATTCGCCATGAATTAAAAAGAGACTAAACATGTCCTCGTTTGAATAATCAGCCATTTTATTATCAATCTGGTGTTTTTCAAGAATTTTCACTTCAGATTACCAGCAATTCTTGTTGAAATATCAAATTCGAATGAACGAAGTGACAAGTACATTAAGTTTAGGCACCTGTCAGGTGAGCGTAGCCAGTTCAGCTACTAGATTCAAATATTTCAAAGCATTCTCTGTTAGTTCTTGCAAAATCATCAAAATTCAATATATTCCCGAATTATTTCGGAACTATAAGAGATGGGTATAGTACATGCTGATACAAGTCCATCTGAAATTTGACGCTTCATCTGATGGCGATATAAAAATTGGCACGTGCCATTTGAAAAAATTGAGTTATTGCTGTTTGGAAAAGGCCAAATTGAAAAATCATACAAAACAAGGCAATGAACATTTAACATGTGTAGACTGCTTGAATAATTCCTTGATCCTTCTTCTATCCACCCAAGCAAAATTTGTGTCTGTAGTGCAAAAGATCTACGAGTTACAATTTCTTTAAACGTTCCTCAAAAATCGAGTTTATAACAAAAATAATTAAATCCATCAAAAGTCATGACAGATAAGTGCCAACAACTTGGGTATTTTATGCCTTGCTCAAATGTCGGTTCTGGATGTATAATAAAAAAGGTAGATTGCCATTTGAAATAACAAAGTGATGACCCACTTCCGGTATAACCGGAAATGGTATCACTTCGAAAATATTTCACTTCAATTGGAAATCGCTAGGTATGGCCGCGTATAAAATTTCAGCTTGATATTCAAATTGGAACTCAAAAAGTTTTCAACGGACGGTATATATATATATATATATATATATATATATATATATATATATATATATATATATATATATATATATATATATATATATATATATATAATAAATCATGAATTAAATGAACAAAAATATTGTTGGCTCTTTCAGCCGGAATTTCTCGTTATTGGTTTATTTTTTCGAGATCTAACAAATGTAATTTTTCTTACGTAGAAAATCTAAAAATTTTATTAGCTTTGTGAAACACTCATTTCCTAAAAACTAAAAGGGTAGGAAGAACTAAGTTTAGTTCACCCTGAGCGCATATGAGGCGAAATCACAAAACCAAAAATAGCATCTTATGAAATAGAATCTTTTTGAACAATGTCTTGAATTTCAGAAAATTTCTTTGAAAGACAAAGATTTTAGCGTAAGAAACAATTCATTCTTTCGAACTTTCGGGGTAAATATCTCAGCAAGGATGCATTTTAGGAAAAAATGTTATATGAAGTTGTGGCATTATTTTGACGAGATTTATCAAATTCCAAGAGATTGATATATGTTCACATTCCAAATTTCGGCCTTACATATAATCTCTCCTGTTATAATGATGCACGGCCAAATGATTCAATTTTCCGAAAGAACTGCAGGTGTTTGATAAAATCCCGAATAAAATGAATATGTATCAATCAGTTACAGAGAGGCTTCATTCCAATTAATAGTAATATAAACTACGTATCTTATTGAGTGAAAAAATAGAAATTTGGAAAAAAACGTTGTTGACAATTTAGTTTTGTGTAGAGAAAGATAATTTTTGAGCACCTTGTATATAAATTCGCATGGGAAAATACGGTGCCCTCAAAATTAACACTTTTTTCATTAATATAATGAAAGAAATATAATGTTAGTCGAATCTGAGTTAATTTTTTATGAGGAAAGAAAATTTTTATAAGGGAAATCATAGGTCTACGGTGTTAATTTTAGATAGGACAAATATCAGCATAATTTGCTTGAAGAAGGAGTGCTTCAGTTAACAAATTCGAAAAAACACCACGCCATTTGAAATAGTAAAGTTCACGTTGATGTCGTGTATAACCGCTCTTGAAAAAATTGAAGATTGTAGTTCAACATGCATTCACTCTGATGCCAAAATTTAGAATTTATTGATGAAATCGTTCCCAAGATATTTCTAATGGACCCTTCAGCGCAAACATCATTCAACAACAACCAAGATTACACCTAAAATGGTCATAATTTCATTTGATTCATTCATTATCATATTGACCTTTTTTCTCTTTAATTCTCCAATGTTTTTAAATGTATTGAACACTTTAAAAATTTCTGAATTTGCAAACCCACCTTTTAAATCCTTCGACATCTCGATTATTCGATTCCAACAGCACTGAAATAAGTCCTGAATTTATTTGAGACTTGACGAATTTTTTCACCTCGCAATATTTCAAGAACTAAATCTAGAGTCACTCTTGATCGCGACCGGCACTAGAGTGTGTCAAGCAACAACAAAATCTCGTCCGCGGCCAGAGAAATGTCGGTCAGGAGTAAGTAGAAGTGAATGAGCGAACGATTATATAAAACTGCTGGCGAAGATGATATGAAAACAAAACAATACCTGTTCTATAACGGTAGAGCGAGCTAACAGATTCCGGAAAATCTAATACAAGAATTCAGTATCTGGTTGGAAGGAAATATTTGTGATACAGAACGAATTATTAATCTGTTACACTCCGAAGAATAACGTGTGGAAGTTGAATAAACACCTATAATAATCTTCAGGGTATAGCCAACTTTCGATAATTCGAAACTAATCGGGGCACAAAAAATAATATGAATTATTGAAATTTAATTCTTATCATTCAGTATGATCGTCAACTCTTAATACGAATTTTCTACAACTTATCCATCTTAAAATTATTTTGCATGCAGGGCCCCGTGAGGGGTACTGGCGCTTGTGTGCAAAAAAGTATTTTGGCACCCCTTAAGGCATTTTCAATCATGTTTTTTTATTTTTTTTAAGATAGGAGGTAGGTAGGTAGGTGCTTGAAGTAAAGCAAAAAACTGAACTTTAGAAGTCATATTTATTGGTAGACTAAAATATCGAAATGAAACAAACAGAACAAAACCATAACAAAATAAATTCTTGTTCACACCCATTTTAAAACATTTACTTAAGTAATGGGCTAATATGCAGATATTTCTAATACCAAATACCTAGGGAACTTCGTTTCAAAATCGAAAATGATAGCTAAGTCTAGGAACAACAGAACAATAAAAGAAAGCTATTGTAGTAGCGATATTTTCCGAGATTTTGCTGTTGCAAATTCATTAATTACATCACTAAAAGTTATACCGTCAAAACTTTCTTGTTCAATTGCTAATATTGTTACCCCAGACAATCTTTCTTGAATCACTGTCGATCTCAAATAATTTTCAATGATATGTAACTTTGAAAAAGATCGTTCGCCAGAAGCTTCAGATACAGGCAATGTCAAAAGAATTCTTAGTGAAATCCTTACGTTTGGAAAGGTATAGATTATATTGTTTTCAAATATATATTGTAAATACTCAAGGGTCAGTATCACCAGGTAATGGAAATATTTGTAACACTTCAATTTCGTTATACAGATCATTTCAGTCTATTTTATCATTATCCTGATCTGTCACTCGATCTTCAAGAATAGAACAATGTTTTACATGATCGCTGTCACTTAATTCGAATATGTCGCTAAAAATCCGAAAATATTATCATACTCAATAATAATAACTGTTCTTTATTGATAATAATATCAAGAGGCCATCGACCAAAGTCCTTCAGCCCAATCATACTCATTTAATGAGTCAAATCGGTTTCTTAGAGAGCTTATAGTTTGATCTATAAGTTTTAAGAAAAAACTAATTTTAAAGGCGGTTTTTGGATCGTGAGGGGTCTCATCTCTGTGTTCAAAGTCAAACAGTTTTGGTTTAACTTTCCTCCTAACCGTTGGTAATGGTGGAAAGTCTTCTTCAGTTTCGATAGAGGATGCTACTTCTTTCGCTTGCACAAGAAAATTTCTTGAAATGATTGGTCAGATTTATATTGCTGGAAGTGATCAACTAAATTTTTTATGTATGTTTGGCATACTTTAATATTAATTGTAGCACTTTGCATTTGTTTGCTGACAATATTTATATGAAATAAAACGTCATGCCAAATAATAATTCCACTAATAAATTGAGAATTTTGTACATACGTTAACCATGCTTAATGTCTTGCATCAATGTGAAAGGAATTATCTTCAGCCACTTTTAGAAGACTTTCGCAAAACTTAATTAAATTAACTTCAAGGGGCTTTATTGCGTCAATTCTGTTGGGCCATCTTGTCTCACTTAGAGGCTTTAAACTTAACCCGGAGACATTTTTTCTCAAAACATACCACATTTTTGTGGATGACGAAAAAAAATTATTGAATTCTTGCACAAGTTTAAAAAAGTTTATTGTAGCAACTGACACCTTAGAAGCGTTCAAAGTTTGAGTCGCACAAGGTAAAAATAGTGCTTTTGGATTCGAATCAAGAATGCGTTTTTGAAGGCTTAAATTTTTTTCCTTCATATTTGTCCCATTATCATAACATTATCCCCTAATGTGTTTTAATTCTAAATTTAATTTTTTCAAATTTTCTACCACAAATGTATATATCCCTTCTCCTGTAGAGTCCACTATTGGATTAAACGCAATAAAACTTTCCTTCAACCTATTTTGAAGTGGTGTTGAGGACAACATACCTCAAAACAATACTAATTTGCTCAGTATGACTAGTGTCTGGTGTACAATCTAATATTATTCAAAAATATTTTGAACTGCGAACCATTTTTAAAATATTATTTCTTACCTTGGACGACAATAATTCAATTATTTCATTCTGTATTTGCAAGCCTAAATAATAAGTCATTTTCACAGATTTTTTTTTGGGAGTTATACACTCAGCTAACGTGCTGTCTCATCACTGAATCAAAAGAGGCAATCATCTCGACAGCTTTTAGAAAATTTTTCATTATCTAGATCGAAAAGCATTCGAAAAGAACCTTGAAATGCCAAGCATTGTGTAGATAAATAAAAATTCTTTCCAACACGTCTCGCAAATATTTTTTTTCCGTTTCTAAAATCCACAGATGATGAGCATTAACAGTAATAGATGTCTCCAACATTTTTTATAAATTTACCCAAGTGTTTATATTACTGTGTGAAAAATTGACATTTCGTGTCCTTCAATAAGCAAAGACAAGTGTTACCAATAAGATACTCCATTTGTATCACAAAAAGCATTAGGAGTTTTACATTTACAAAACAAATTACAACCAAAGCAAAATACAGAATCTTTAGAAATAGAGTAAATAAGCTAAACCCTTTCGACTTTTTCTCCACTTGCCAGATTTCTTTCCAAGTATTTGCACGAAAACTTTCTCTTATCTTCATTACCAGGAAAGCTAAAACTGATGTCTATCAAGGACGGACCACGTTTAACCAATATTCTAGCCATCTCATTGGTGATTCTTACGGGCCACAAACCGGGGTCCGGCGGAAATATATCGATACTAGCCTCATTTCAGCCTTCATCGAAAGTGTCACTTGCAGCAGGTATTTCGGTAGCTGACATTACCGAACTTTTTAAACAAGCTGAATTACCTGAAGTGGATTGCTCAAGTGCTGTAGACGAGGATGGTGTCATTGCTTCATCGGGCCCTGCATCAGTAGAAGCTGTTTTGCTGCTACAACCGCTGCCACCACTTGTTGCAGAACCTGATGTTGAAATTTCAGATGGTCCACTCACGGTTATTGATTTCACGGATTTAGAATCTTGAGATTCGGACGATTCGGTTGCACTAACATCGATAGTCTTCGTGAAATCTCGATTGTTTTGCAAGAAATGCAAGATCCATCCATTATTCCCCTTTCTTGTAGTCTCAGTTTCTTTTGCTCGGCAAACTTCGCACCTGAAGGTCTCCTTCTTTTATCCTGAAGAAACAAATAAATAATTAGTACTCATGGAAATTAGGAATTCACTTCTCAAGTAACCACAATAATACATAATGTGGGTAGGGTAGGAAATATTCTTCAAAAGTTAACTAAGTAGCCAATAGTTTTTAACCCTTTATAGGGCAGATTATTATTAAGTGAGATATGGACGATTGAAGTTTGCGTATTTGAGTAAAAAGCAACTTGTTCGAGCCCTTTCAGCTGAAATCCTTCCAAAAATAAAGGCAAAAAGATATTAAACTAATTTTATTTTATAGCCCTTGAGAAACCCTACAAAATGGTTTTTAAAAGATCAATAGCATAAAAACTAAGCGAGTTATCGATAACATCAGTTACTATTTCAAACTCGTACATGACATTTCAATTAATAAAAAGATATTATATTCAGTATCCTATAAAGGGTTAATGTTGATAATATAAAGTAGGGAACACCTTCCATTTTATAAAAAATGAAGCCGTTGAAATTGCAGTCAGCAGGTATTCGGAACTTAATTTAAAAAAAAGAGTAGTAAACAAAATGTTACACAACACAACACCGTAAATCAATGAATAATTCTTCCTGACAAGAGCTTGCTAGGATGCTGAGAAGCGATGTGCGACACTGATGAGCTCCTAATAAGGACAAAACTGCACTTCGTTTCTCGGCATCTTGCTTAGATGCACTATTGTGGCTCTTGGGGGCTGCGTGCATGGCGGGCAGATTTGGGAATTAGCTCTTGTCAGGAAGTATTATTCATTGATCTTTGGATTTTTGAATAATTCTTCTTGTCTCAAATTTACATATGTAGACGCGAAATTTATCGCGGAAGACATTTGTCTCATCAAATATTTACCGACGGGAGGTTTTATCCCGGAAACAGAGCACCATTTGAGCGGGATTATTACACTCGTTTTGCAACATTGATTCACGGACCGAAAGATGTTTCCTAAGTGTTAGAATTTTTAACGTTCTCACATCTGTTTGTTATTGTTCGTATCTTTCTCGAAGTCCGGTAGTGGGTTCCCCGTCTCGGTCCATAGAGGGCGACTCTCGTACGAATGTACGAACTTCCCCTGGAGACTGCATAGAAGGAAAATTACCGGTAGATGGACTTGAAAGTACTTGAGAACTGGTTGAGCATCTCAGGTCTCAGACACTCTCGACTTGCCATTATTGGAGCTTCCACTGCGAGAGCCAAGGCTTGGCTTGAACACTTCAGGCTGGATCTGAGAGTTCAGACTGCCATATCAAGAGGACACTGTCGCCAGAGAAGTGTTGTGAATGAAAATCAATGCAACACGTCATGTGCGAGTGCCTAGCTGAAGGCAGAGAGTGCCCCAATAGACCACTGGGCCGCAGTGACCAAGCTGTTATGCACTAATAATCTATATCTACTATTTCGTATGTTTATTAGATTTATTAGAACCGGATTTTGGAAATTTGAATAAGAGGTGGCGCAAAGGTAGCGCGCCGAAATACTTTAGTAGCGTATACCTTGAAGAATTTTACACGGAACATTCGATATAATGAATATAAATGGAATTATATGTTATTTGGAAAAATATTCCTGAATATGGAAATATACGCTTCCTGATGACTAAATTCCTTGAAATGAAAGTGCATTTTATATTCTTCCTGATCAATCTTTATGTGATGCAGCAACGAATAATTTGATTAATTCTTATAATCATTACAAATTATTATAATTTCTCATGTAATGATATTTAATTACGAGTGAAATACCCGACACCTAACAATAATCGTTATTGAAAATTTCTCTTTAGTTTTGGTCGATATATATATATATATATATATATATATATATATATATATATATATATATATATATATATATATATATATATATATATATATATATATATATATATATATATATATATATATATATATATATATATATATATATATATATACAGGGTGCTTCAACGAAAACTAAACACAGACTGGCATCTACCAAGATATTCATTTCTGGATGCAAAAACAGGTCAATTTTTGTTTCAAGGGGGATATCTTTTGAAGTACAACACTTGCCTGAAATATCAACACCCTAGGCGGGGGTTGCAATCCTTGAACATTTTGAATAGAGGAGATGGGTCGATTGGTGACTCAAAAGAAAGGTGGCATCTTTGTCTACATTGCAACCCCAGCTTCGAGGGTTGATATTTCAGGCAAGTTTTGTACCCCAATGATGTCCCTCTCGAAACGAAAATTGACCTTGGTAGATATAGCCTCTGTTCAGTTTTCGTTAAAGCACTCTGTATATATATAATACTATTGATCCGTCTCAATATAGACCAATTACTTGCCTTCCAACAATATATAAAATTGTAACTGCATGTATTACCCAAAAAACTTATGCACATTTGGAGAATTATAATATTCTTTCCGAACAACAAAAAGGATGTAGAAAAAACACCTTGGTACTAAAGAGCAAGTTGTAATTGATTCTGTTGCTTTGAATCAAGCTCAACCTAAAAAACGAAATATTCATACAGCCTTCAGTGATTACCAAAAGGCTTTTGATAGTTCTCCCCATTCATGGCTTCAAGAAATTTTGAAAATTTATAAAATTGATAAGACACTTCGTCTTTTTCTTGAATTTGTAATGACAAATTGGAGAACCAATCTTCATTTAAATATTTCACAACAATCGTTAAAATCCGAAGTAATTCCAATCAAAAGAGGTATTTTTCAAGGTGATTCTTTAAGTGCTCTTTGGTTTTGTCTTTGCCTTAATCCATTATCTCATGAATTAAATGCTACTAGTTTCGGCTTCAAAATAAAGAGTCTATCAACTGAATTCAAATTAAGTCACTTAATTTATTTAGATGATATTAAATTATATGCCGGAACCAGATCTCATTTAAAAAGTCTACTTGAGATTACTTTCAACTATTCCAATGATATTCATATGAAATTGGGGCTTCCAAAATGTAAAAATCTTTCTATTGAAAAAGGAAAGATCACCTCGGATTATATAAAGATTTCCAATATCGAAATCGAGCCAATGCATCAAGGAGACACATATAAATATCTTGGATTTTGTCAAGAGAAGACAATTAACCATAGCAGCACTAAAGAAAATATTAGAAGTTCATATTACAAAAGACTTAGATTTATCATCAAGAGTCATTTAACTAGTAAAAACCTTTTCAGAGCTATCAACTTCTATGCTGTTCCTATTCTTACATCTTCTTTTGGAATTATTAAATGGTCTGAAACTGATCTAAATGAATTACAATGTCAAACGAGGAAAATGCTTTGTAAATGTCATAAGCACCACCCAAAGTCAGCTGTTCAGAGAGTTACACTACCTAGACATCTTGGAGGTCGTGGATTAACTGATTTGAATAATCTTCATAGTAAACAGATTTTTCATCTTCGTTCCCATTTTCATGATAAACAGAGAACGTCTAAATTACATGATATTGTTGTTGCTTCAGATTATAATCTTACACCTCTGAATTTGACTATGCAAAAGGTACGTTTTGATATATTTGATAATTCTAAAAGAGAAAGTTGGATGCAGAAGGAATTACACGGAAAGCACCCTAAAGAATTGAAAAATGATTATATTGATGAAATTGCATCGAATGAATGGTTAGATTCTGGAGAATTGTTTCATGATGCTTCTGTTCTTCAGAAACAGTTTTTCATATATTATCATCTTGCTCAGTCCTTGCTTCAACAGATTATTTAGAAAGACATAATGCCGTCGCTAATATTATTCATTTTAATCTAGGAATTAAACATGACCTAATTCCCAAAAGAAAAAAAATTACAAATATGAACCTGAGATCATTTGTGAAAATGACAAATATAAACTTTATTTTCATAAAACAATTATTTGCAACAGAGCTGTAAAACACAATAGACCAGATATCATTCTTACTGATAAACAGAATCAAATAACATGTATAATTGATATTGCTATACCCGACACACATAATATACAAAATAAATACAATGAAAAATTTCTAAATATATGATGCTTGGCGACGAGATTAAAAAAAGTAGAAAATGAAAAAAATTTTATTCTACCGATTATTATTTCCACAACAGGTGTTATTCTTAGGAATCTTCACAAAAGTATTGAGACTTTGAGTCTGAAGAAAATTTGTTTGAACAGTTACAAAAATAACAGTCATCAAATCTTGTAATATTCTTCGTAGGTTTCTTTCCGAAAAAATAATGAGGTAGAGTCATAGGTTTTCTCTTTAGTTTTACTGCTCAGAATCTCATTTCATATTTTATTTATTTGTTCATATAAACGTAATATAATTAACTGACAATTCTGTCATATTTGTATTCAGAGCAGTATTCTATTTGATCGTTCACCACTTCACACAAAGGAAACTATTAATGAGGAACATTCAGTGTTACTTGACTAAGGTCCGTACACTGGATTTTTCCGGGGAGAAATCCTCTGACACTACTCGTTGGTACATTGATACCATTGTCTGATGATGATATAGTATGTATATATTCTGGTAGATTGATATATTCTCATAACATTTAACGTTATCCTAATATATAATTATTCCAGGATATGTTTTGATTATAATCATTGCCTGGCAATGGTATTAATCACCAGGTGGTGGATTTATATTTTTCATGAAATCAGTTTGATTGCATGAACAGATATATGGGCAACTCGTCGGGGTGAAACCCTATATATATATATATATATTTTTTTTTTATTTTGAAAAGAGAAGATTTACAAGAATTTGAATAACTGTATTTACGATAAATGCCCATATCTATAATTTTGGCGTGTGTCAGAGAAAAACACAAGTCTGAGCTCAGGAGATGTAACAGGGGAACCATACTACATACATATGATTCAATAAAGTGAAAAAACCTGAGAAAAAACTCGTTTCCCTTTCGCTATTGCACTAGCAATAGCTTGTCTGTTTATGTTGTGTTAGAATCGTGTGTGCATAAAGAATACCAAAGATTTTTCTGCTCACCCGATTCATTCTTCTTTGCATTCCATGATTTCCAAACAAAGACAAGGGTGAAAGGAAGGGGGTTTGCGAGGGGAATCTGTAACAATCGAAAAAGAAAACAAGTAGAAAAATATTCCAACAATCATACCTCTTGTATGTCTAAACAAAACCAAGAAAAGATTTTACATAGCAAGCAAGGTCATAAAAAGGACTAAGGAGATAATCAAAAAGTACATAACCTGCGATATTTCCTCTTTCGCGGAGATGTTCTTCCGTCGCAGCGTGAGTCTCCTGAAACATAATCACTTCCTTGTTCTTGCTTGCCAATTTTGAAGTATAATAGCAGAAAAACTCTTCAATATTCTAAATCAACAAAACAATTCCCTCCATGTATGACCGAGAGAGCCCCGATGGCCAGGTTGTCTTCCAAGTGATGCCGAATATGATAGATTTGATACATATAGTATGAAGAATTAAGATAGAAGATTTTCCAGGAAATAAAAATAATAGTTTTTCTCATAAAACAGAATATTCTGAGATGTTTGGCCAGCATCGTTATACAGGATGTCCCCCAAGCTATATGGCAATCTTTAAGAGATGTTCCTGAAGAAATTCTCAGAGAAATTGGTGAAACAGGAAGGTGCGAACAATTTTGAATTCTGCAATATATTCTGTCTAATTTGGCACAACTGTTTTCTATACTGACGCGGAATTTCAACGCAATCTGTCATTTAATTAGTTCACAGTGCTGAATTTTGTCAATTCACACAGTGTGGTTTGCAATTTTACAACGAATAAGAATGTAGTACAAAAAAATTGTCTCAAATTTTATATTGCAAATGGAATTTTGTGTACCGAATCACTGAAAATGTTACTGAGAGCTTACGGTGAATTCGAATTCATAAACATTCTCAACTGAAGTTGAGATAAAGTGAAGAAAACGGTAATTGAAAATCATCATTTAAGCTTGAGAGATATATGATGAACTTTCTGTGTTTCATGAATGGATTCGTACCATTTTAAACAATTGTTTGATCATCAAACGCACTGCCGCCCTATTATTTCCAACAGTAATGAATTTTCTTCGAAATTTGAAAAGCTTAAAGGTCACTGAAGACTAGAGATGAGACGGATAACCGGTTTGGATCCGGCAGGTTTTCAGTATTTGTTCGATGTGGGTGTGGTAAATGGCTGGATTTTGATAAAGAAACTGAGACCTGAAGATCTAAACTGTGCAAACCTTTTAACATTCAGACGTCACATAACCGTGAGCTTTCTGGAAAAATATAGGAACAGATCAACCAGAAACTGCCGACAGTTTGTCAACAATAACGATGTTAGATTCGATAATGTGGGACATTTGGTCAAATACTCTGAAAGTGACAGGAAATGCATGCCCAACGGAGGGTGTAACTCCAACCCAATGGAACAACGCCGTGGTGGTGATAATGCACAAAAAGGGAAACATCACTGACCTTAACAACTATAGACCCATCAGCCTTTTATCGCACATATACAAACTCTATATGAAAATTATTACAAAAAGGTTGACAGTCAAGCTTGACTTCTACCAGCCCTACGAGCAGGCTGGTTTCCGGAGCGGATTTGGTACGAATGATCATCTACAAACTATTAAAACCTTAATAGAAAAATGCCTCGAATACAATAAACCCCTGGTTCTCATCTTTGTAGATTATGAAAAGGCATTCGATACCATAAACCAACGTAAAATGTTAGAGGCTCTAGCTGAGTGTCGCATAGACCATCGATACATGGCACAGATAAAGTACATATATGATCATGCCACAGCTTGTGTGAAACTTCACGCAAAAACAGAAACATTCGAGATACAGAGGGCGTGCGACAGGAGATCCGATTTCGCCAAAACTCTTTATAACCCTACTCGAGTATATGTGCGAAAGGATAGACTGGGAAAATATGGGTATAAATATTAATGGGGAATACTTGAGCCACCTTAGGTTTGCCGACGACATCGTCCTCATATCCGACAACATAGGAGATGCAAAAGAAATGCTTGAAAGGCTCAAACAAGCTTCTGAAAGGGTTGGACTAAAGCTGAACGCGTCTAAAACACAATATATGACCAATCTCGTTACAAGTGGAAATACTCAGATAGGTGATGCTGAAATTGAACAAGTCCAAGCCTACAAATATCTAGGACATGAAATCAAAATAAGTCGAGACAACCAAACCTGTGAAATCTTTAGAAGAATTGTCCTTACTTGGGCAGCGTTTGGTAAACTGAGCAATATCTTAAAATCAGATATCCCAATTTGTTTGAAACGAAAAGTTTACAACCAGTGTGTGTTGCTTGTCATGACTTACGGCGCGGAAACTTTAACTCTGACCAAGAAATCGGCCAATAAAGTTCGAGTGGCCCAGCGTGCCATGGAGAGATGCATGCTCGGATTATACCTTAGAGACCGAATATCAAATGACATAATCAGGCAAGAAGTGGGGTTGAGGATGCTATTAGTAGGATCGCCACACTTAAGTGGAAATGGGCCGTACATCTGGCAAGAACCACCGACGGGAGATGGACCAAGAAAATTCTAGAATGGCGACCAAGACACGAAGCAAAAAGAAGTATAGGACGTCCCCCAACAAGGTGGTCTGACGATATAAAACGCATCCAGACGAATTGGATACAGACGGCACAGAACAGAAGGATGTGGCATAGTTTACGGGAGGCTTATGTCCAGCAGTGGACAGAACGAGCTGCTTGATGATGACAGGAAATGTAAAAATTCGAAATTCATATGTGATAAGTGAAATATTGGCTCACACCCTAAAAACTTTTTTTTAGATTTTCAAAAGGAATAATGCCAAAAATATGATGTTAATGATATCGTATTTAGTTTATTCAAATATGTTACTATCTTTAATATTTCATTCGTACAAAAATAAATGAATTTTTTCACCCAATATGCACTTATGCATATAGTCCTTTTGAACGTATCTTCTTTTTTTATAAACTGAGAGAGAAATTTTAAAAATAGCGACAGAACCACGTTTCCACAGTAAAATTATAGCCATTTCAAGAAAAAATTATAATCAAATCAAAACAAAGTGTTAGGGCTTGAGGAATATTTTTGCTATCATAAGATGGGTATTTTCATTTAAAAAGAAAAGATCTACTTTGTGTTACAAAATCTTGTCGACCAGTGTTATATATCGAAAAAATTATTCTGACATCTATCAAAAGTAAATCATCTTTCTTGATAATCATCTTATTATGGTTACAGATCTCAGATTCTGTAGAACATGATATGTATTCCACCATCTATGGTTATACAACAAAATCGCTCTCGTTTGTTGAATAACGTTATTCGTGAACTGTGAGATTCAAATTTTTGAAGTTGAATATCTTCGAAATTGAAAGGTTAGAACCGTGCTGTTCTCACTAATTTACCCCAGAACTGCTTCAGGAATCACATCTCAAAGTTTGTCATTGCACACCTTGTATAGTATAGATCTTCTTCTTCTCCTTCTTCATTTTCAATATCAGATTCAATAAATCTTGATGAAACTTATTTGATTTACATTGCATAAAATTCACAATAAATTATCGCTTGCTTGCTCAGCATATTAAGATAACTTTTCAAACAAATGTTATCGAAAACATGTGACATGAAATATGAATTCTCATTAGAGGCATAGTTATTACATACACAAATATATTGTATCATTATCGCTTACAACTTATTTCCGTATATGCGAATCATTCTTGGTAAAACTCATTTGAGTTCGACTAAATACCAGTTTTCCTAGAAATGTATTGAATTCAGAATTTACTTTCAATAAGTGCGAACCGGGAATTCTATAACGCCCTATTTTGTTAATAAAGGGTCTTCGATCGGCAGGTTTCATTTTGAATTCCTAATGAAACGCCATTTTTCTGAGAAGTGTTGATATTTTTATTTTAATGCAAAGTACAACCTCTGCGGATCCACTTCAGGCCTTTTACAAATGGTCATTCTTCGTAGAAATGTTTTGATTACATTTTCGCATAATTGCGGTGGTATATCCCGTATAGCAGGTCGAATATTTTGTTTGAGTACCTCAATCGCTGAAGCATTGGCGTAAACCTTATCTTTGATGTAACCCCAACGCAAAAAGTCTAATGGTGTTAAATTACATGATCTAAAGCGACAATTTACGTTTCCATTACGAGAAATCAACGTTCAGAAAATTGTTGTTGCAATAGAGCCATTGTTTCACCAGTTGTGAGGTACGTAGCTCCATCCTGTTGAAAATGAATACCTTTCAAGCCAAGACCATTCATTTTTGGCGAAAAATCGCTCTATAACGATTTCGATTCACTGAAACGGTTGCGCCAGGCTCATTTTCGAAAAAATGGGGCCCGATGTCACCTCCCGATCAAAAACCACACCAAACAGTCACTTGTTTTGAATGAAGATTGTTGGTTTTCCAAATAAGGCAGTTTTGTTCATTGACATACCCTGACAGTTGAAAATGCGGCTCAAAAAGCAGGATCTTGACTATGCATTTCCAACTCCAATCAGCCAATATGCGGCGATGTTCGTTGTCAGTTGGCTTCAACTGTTGTGTTAACTACACTTTATAGGAAGGAAATGCAGATCAAGATGCAATAAACGGTGCAAAGTGGTTGGGAAAATAACCAATTCCTACGATCGACTCGAAATAGACAGATCCGGTTTTTCAGCCACACTATCAGCTACAGCGGCAATATTTTCAGTTGATCAGGTCGGATAAACACGTGTTCGATGTTGCACATCTCTAAGTTGTCTGCATCGTTCAAATTTGTGGATTAAATTCACTACAGATGGGATAATAGGTGCTTGATGATGTCCAAAAGCAGTACGAACTTTTCAAACTTCGTTCACAAAATTTCAACGGTTTTCACCATTTTGATGCGTTGTGCGAGAGTAAATCTTTCCATGATTGAAATTCTCCTAGTTTCTACCTGTCAAATCACCATGCAACAATGACAGTTCTTTGTTGACGGTTCAGAAATAACGGCAAATTTGAAACGAAACCTGCCGATGGAACACCCCTTTTTTCCACAGTTTTTACAGAAAAAGTGTGATGAATTTCTTGTCTTAATAATTGTTCTATCTGAATAGAATCAACATTATCTCTATGATATTATTTTGACTCAACGAAAATTCAAGCTAACGAAAATGCTCTGTTGCAGTAGTCAACAAAATTTAAACTCTTTTCAAAACGGACTAATTATTCGAGGTTGATCGAAAAGTCGTGTTACATGGAGAACTGGAAGATCAAGGGACGATTGCTGCAGCATTAGCTCAATTAATTGACGAAACTAATTGATTAGCAATATTTATTCGATTTTGTATAGACTTTTCTATGTATCCTTATGCTACTTGAGAAGATTCCTTCAGTCTTTTTAGTGTTGTATAATCTGCACCTGCATTTACTTACGTTGTTGCTGAAGTACGGTGGAAACAGTGGCCAGTATATTCTTCCAGATTTCGAAATGTGGCAATCTATTTAGGCATATAACCCTTTATTCCAATTACTTGCGGTGTATATTTAATTTTTGGAAATTAATGAAAAATCTTCAGAGAAAGTATTACAAGGTCTTAGAGCCCAATATTCCTTTACGATATTATGAAAATCACCCATGATTGTATTGTATTAGGTATTACCTTTACCATTATGGAACGCTTCTCTTTTATTTCGGATATTTTAATGTTATAATATTCATTTTTGCGACAAGGCCTAAAACATCAACGGTAATAGCAATCTACAAATATAAACGAAATCAGATCTAAATTGTTATTTACATTATAATTTTTCTACCTTTGTAGCTAAATAAATCTCATCCGAAATACTATCCAAATATTGTTTAATAATTTCTTCTATAAAAATCCTCGATTTTATAGCTATACAATTTTCAGAATATCGTCTTAAGAAATATCTCAATTTTTTTATTTTGAAATATCGATATCGTATCTCACATTGTTGCTTTTTGGTTTGAATTAATTTTACCTAAAGTTCCGGATTTCCATCTTTTCAATAAATCACCAAAAATGCGAAAAGGGTTCGTTTTCTCAGTTTGTTGCCAAGTTCTGAACAGTGCATAAAACTTTTCGTATTATATTTTGAATTTTGCGGCAGTAGGTTCTCGATTATATTATTTGCATAGTTTGTAAGTGGAATGTTTTCAAGTTATATATCTAATGCACTCGATTCTTCACACAAAAACTCAAACAATAACTTTCTTCAAGATAATTAACATGATGTTGACATTTCTGACACTGACGCTGTTTTGAAATTCATGGCAATAGATGACGTTTGATTTAATTACGGAATAATAATAATGCTTTAATGTGCGAAATACCAAATACAAGATTAAGAAATATTCATACAAATAATCTCAACTCGTTTCAACATTAACATAATAAGTACACAATCCACGCAACATCAAAGAAAGATAATCTGCGAAGCACCTTAAGACTTGTTTGCAGATGATGTATACCTTGAAATGAGGAGAAAAACCTAAGCAAAAACATTCTCAAACTTACAAAAATTTAACAACAGAAAATAAAAATATAAACCATAGTTTCTTTTCCAATAATATGCAGCAAACAGCACACCACGGGTCATATAGACGTGATCAATTTTTCGTAAGGTATTTCCATATCGATATTGCCTTATTATGAGAGAAGAGCAAAAAGCACTTTCAAATCGAATAAACCAGTTTCCTCCGTTGGGTAAGTGAACTCTTTCCATAAGTAATTTTTATAATGAGTTTCTGTGTATTTTGAAGGTCTTGAAGATTATTCTGAGAGACTTCACCCCATGCTACTATACCATATGGTAAATGAGACTCGACGAGTGATAAGTAGATTATGCTTAGTTGATGTCTACTGAATACTGAGCGCATGCATTTAAATATACCCAACAGAGCTCTAACTTTATTCGCTATAAATTCTTCATGTACATCACAACGTAAGTGACTGTCTACATATCCCGAGGTATTTAATAGAATAGCAGCTTTTGATACTCACAATTTTGTCACCCTTTTGAATTTCTATCATAGTATATTCCGGTAAATTTCTATTGTAGGATGTAAAAATCGAATAGTTCGTTTTTCGAAATTTATGATTAGCAATTCACTTTCAAATTTTCGTTTTATGAAATGAATCTCCACTCTATTTTTCAACGAAAACCAGATTTTATCAGTGTACAAAATTGCAGTATCATATGCAAAGCTCATTATGTCACCTGCCATCTGTAATTCATAAAGGTCACTAAGATAGAGATTGAATAAAACAGGTGCCAGAACGGTTCCTTGTGGAACACCGCACTCAATTATTTCGAAATCACTCATTTCATTAACTAGTCCGACACATTGTTTTCTATTATCTAGATAACTTGACATAAGCTTGAATAAACTCCTTCTAAAGCCTTTAGACTCCAGTATACCCAATAGCTGTTCGTGATCCATCATATCGAAGGTATTTGCAAGATCAATAAAAACAGCGACTATGGGGATACCCGCGTCAACCGCCTTGTATATTTGAGTAGTTAAGTATGTTATCCCATCCTCTATATATTTATTTTTCTACAGCCGAATTGTTTATCCGAAATAAGATGAGTTTTTCAACAAAATTTCCTAACCATTTTCCAAGATTTTTTCGAATATTGTCGCGAAATTAGATTTCAAGGTTATATGATGGTAGTTCTCTATATTATTTCTATTCCTTTTTAATAAAGGCTTTATGATTGCTACTTTGAAAGCCTTTGAGCAAGTTCCGGTTTTAAATATTTCATTAATTAAAAATGTTAACGGTTCCGTAATATGTTCTGTTACTAACTTTATCACTTCTTTTTTCATTCCGTCTATGCCCGGAGTCTTGGTATTTTAAGTTCCCCAATGGTTCTGACAACTTCAGCATTATGAGTGCTCAAAAATACCATTGAGTGTTTTAATCGTATCCGTTTAGTTATTTTTCACCAGAATTAGGTTTATTTATTTTAGATGCCATATTTTTCCAATGTTTGTGAAATATTTCACAAAAGCATTCGCTATTTCCTTGGGTGCATTAACCCTGTTTCATCCACAATTTCGTTTATTTCATTTTCAGATTTATTCTGAAAAGAAACTTTCTTAACCATAATTCCTTTGTTTAAATTTTCATCAATTTTTTCTGATAAAATTTCAGTTTTGCTTGTTTCTTCAACTTTTCAAATTGGTTTTTGTAATCCCTATGAATTTTGTAGTTTGCGTCTGTTGGATATTTAATTTTTTTCATAAAGTTTATTCTTTGTATATTCTTCAAGATCAATTACCTTCACTAATATAGTATATTTACTAATACACTCCCAAATTTATTCATTATATAATTTGTTGACTCATCGAAGTTATTTGATGAATAAACAACAGTCCATTATTCCTCCTTAATAAGAGTTTTAAACAATTCAATATCAAAGACCGATTTTTTATTAATAGGTTCGGTGCATAAATTGACAACATCCATTATTATTATTATATATTATCGTGGACTTGCGCACTATCTCTGCTTTTAGCTGGATATAATTCACCTTTCCCAGATTCAGCACTTGACATAAATTTCCGAACTATCCTACATGTATTAAGAATTACAGCTTTTTGCATTTCTATATAGGTTATATGGCATTTTCTGCACTCATCCATTTGTAATGTTCCGTCCATAATAAAACAACTACAAAAATAATACATTTTTGTAGTTGTTTGTAGCTATCACTTTGTCTTGAATAGCCATAAGGAATCCTTCTGTTTCCGCGAATAATTCTTCTTTCATCAACCATTTGTTGGAGGCTTCTTTGTCGATGTCTGGTTGCTTAATCTCATGGTGATGTCGTCCATGCAATTCCATTCTTGACCATTGCTCTTGTTTTTCAGTATCTGATCGGAATGGTAGATTCAGAATGTCATCTACCTTTACCCTTATCAGCCAACGATATCACTCTATGGAGGTCAGAGGTGAGAGCTTTTGCAGAGAAGAATTCTCTGAGACTTTTTATCTGTTCGGTGTGTAAATTGACTACATCTATTAATCCACGTCCTCCTTCTTTCCGCTTCAAAGTTGTTCGTATCACAGACGATTTTGGATGATGATTGTTGTACTTTGTCAGCATCGTTCGGGTCTGCCTTTGAATATCATCCAGTTCTATCTTAGCCCATCTGATCATTCCAAATGAGTAGAGCTACACTGGAATGGCGTAGGTGTTAATTGCCTTGACTAGATTCCCAGAGTTCAACATTGATTTCAGCACAGTCTTAAGACGCTGACTGTACTCTGAACGAATCTTTTCCTTCGATTGTTTTTGGTCTAGCAATCTGACTTGTTGGTATCCTAGATATTTGTATGTTTCGGAATCCTTTGTCTGTTTGTGCCAGTGAAACAACAAATGATATCGTCGACATATCTAAACAAATAAATGAAGTATTTGAATAACGGATGTTCTTGGATAGTTTTTCGATATTATACATGAAGACTTCAGTGAATAAAGGGCTCAGAGGATTACCCATGATTAAACCTTTTTCACTATTATATAATACTCCATTGAAATCAAATTAATTTTGTTCTAAACAAACTTCTAAAAGGTGTATAATTTCTGATTGAATTACCGGATTGACTTTATTAATTTGAAGGGCGTTGTTGATGAGTTTCACTGTATCACTAAGTGGAACATTAGGAAAGAGATTTACTACATCCCATGACATAAGTTTAGCGTTCGGTGATAGTATCGTTTGCTGAATTTTATTTATTAGGACTCAAGAGTTTTTCTTACAGAATTTAGGTTCAAAACTAGCGTACTGTTGAATTCTGTCTATGAGAAAGCGTGAAAATTTTGCAGCTGGAGCTTGAATATATGAAACTTCTGGTCTAATGGGATGCCCTATTTTATGGAGTTTGACGAGGAGTAAAGTTTTGGTGATTGCGGGTTGTCAATGAAAAGTTTATATTTTTGGTTGGTAGGTATTATAGACTTGACATACTCTTAAACGTTTCTTACTATGGATTGAAATTTATTTGTTGGATATTTATCAATTTTTTCATAATTACCTGATTCAATGAAATTTTGGGTTCTGAATAAATAATCTGCTTTATTTAAGGCTATGACTGTATGAACTTTGTCTGCTTTCGTGAATATAATATCACCAGATGCGGACTTAGATTTAATGGACTATCACGGATAGTAATAAAATTTATACTGGTAGAACTTTCAGAAATTTCAAAGTAGATTATCCGAGCACAAACGTAGTTTCAATTATCATAAATCAGATTCCCATTATTCTAATAACTTACTCGAAGAAAACCATAACATTAATGAAAATTTCAAAATTTTACACCATGAAAATAATGAACAAAAACCAAATCTATTGGAAATTTTAGAGATCAACTACGAAAAGAATTCAGGTAGGTTACTTAAGAGTCAATTAGATCTAAACCCTTCTCCTTTACTCAATCTTTTCAATTCATAAAGTAAGCAACTCCGATGGGTTTTCCAACATACCCCTTGTACTTGTTCCTATTGCAATATTAAGTAGGAAATAAGACTAATATATAAGGAATAACTCTGTTCATTAGTTTGTATCTATCGGTTGAAGCCACAGTGTGGTGAGACCGGCCATAGTTTTGTTGGTATAGTGAAAATCTGAATACCATAGTTTTATTTCATTAAAAATATAAAATCTATTTCAAAATAGCCTGCATGATGATAGTGATGATTAATTCGTGCGAATTTTGATAAAATCTACAGCACATAAATTATGTAAAATAAAAGTGTTTATTATCGTGAAACAGAAAAATAAATATTATATAGTACAGACAGTCACGTACCCAACATCCTCTATTTCACGTTGATATGATTACATAACTCAAAACTCACCTGAGATACATCTAATCTAATTGAATTAGGACAATTATCCACAGTTTGGAATGTTCCACCTAATTCATGGTCAACATATGCGTTTGTTTCGCAACAATTAATCGTCCACTCTTCTAATAATAATATACTTAATTAAAAAATTAATCATATTAGAATTTATGTAGGTTGTGATATCAATTATCCACATTTGTTCTAGTCGAGCAACGCAGATTAGGATGTATTCATTAAAGATTAACCTATTATATATTCAAAATCAGAACGGAAGTTAAAATTATAATACATCAAGTTTCATTTGAAATAATCGTGCGTTTCTTTATTTTGTTGATTGGCTATAAATATTGGTTTTCTATTGATCTCCGTTTGAACTGTCAATTAATGAACGAAGCGAAAAGGCGAAATAATACGAGTGATGTCTTATATGTTTTGCAATTCTTTGCTTGTTGTGTATTAGTCTTAGCTGTCAAAAATGAGAATTTAGTTGAAAAATGAAATCAAACCGTGGGCATTTTCGTGCCATAATTTTCTACAATTTTCAATAAGTATGTCTACGCGAGTTGGTTTCTGTTTTCGGAATTGAAGCGCCATAAAAGTCACCAGTTTCCCGTATGTATGTATGTATATATGTATTCTTTATTTCCTTGAAATTACAATAATTTGTAGGAATGTGTCAGGTAGGGTAAGTAGGTATATTACTATATTATATAATCGTACGAAGCCGGGGCAGGCTGTTAGTCCCATATAAAAGACTATTTAATATTAACGGTTTGTGTATTCCCAGCATATTCACGGAACACATACTAAGGGAATGAAGACCTTATACTGTATTTCTTTTTCTCCCTTCCCCTTTCATATATCCGACACAAAAATAGTTCCATTTCAAACAAATGGAAATTTATTAGTTATTATGTTATCGCTTATAATGAAAACAAACACTACATTATGCATTCAAAACATATCAACGCTAATTCATAATGTCATTATAATATAATTTCATTTACATTGTCTATATAACCAGACCAAGGAGAAATAGATTCTGTTTCCGTATTCAGAATTATCATAATAACCTGGCTTATCCAAGAATGCAGATAACTTTAAACATTCAAAATTTGTTCAATACATATAGGAGAATTTAGTCGAAATAAGGAAAATAATGATTTGAATTGTGAAGGCCGTTACTTGATGTAGATCCATGATATAAATGAGATAAAAAATACAAGGTTTAACTTTAATCTACACTTTATTTGAAAAAATTCGACGACGATTCGCTGACACAGCAGCTTTATCAAGAATGACAAACAGAATGAAGAGTATGGTATTATAAACAAATCGTAGAACAAGTTGGATGAATAACAGAAAAATCCACACCGAGCCATTGTACCGTTAGTGTGAAAAGTAATAAAACTAATTAAACAAGTTAAGTAGGGGTGAATAATTCACATCTACCTGCTCATTCAAAAGCTTGTCCGAATGTTTGTATTTATTTATTTCTAATGCTTCTAGGAGATCTAATTTTGAACTTTTTGATTTTATATGTAATATGTCAAAGTTTTTATTGAATGAATGGTTTTCTTTTATTAGGTGGTTTGAATAATTTGAATCAGATTTATTTTTATCGAAGCTACGTTTATGTTCAGATGTTCTTATGCCAAATCTCCTATAGGTCCTACCGATATAAATTTTATTACATGAAACGCAATTGAGTTTATAGATTCCTGATTTACTTGATTTTTCAACACGAGATTTATTATTTTAATATGTTTACCTAAGTTATTAGAAGTTTTGAAAGTTATATTAAGATTTTGTTTGACGAGAAAGGATTTAATATTTGTACTTGCAGAACCGCAGAATGTTAAACTGTTGAATGTTTATAGTGTTTATGAATAGGATATACTTCATTTATTGCTTTCTGATACAGTTTTTTACGAATGATTAGATCTATCATATCCGGATTATATGAATTATTAATGGCTATCTGTTTGATGATGTTTAACTCTTTATTATAATCTTCTACTGATAAAGGTAAATTGAGTAACCGATGTACCATGCTGTTTAAAGCTGCAACTTTGTGTTGAATTGGATGTAATGAGTAGTTATGTATAATTGTATCAGTATGTGTTGGTTTACGAAAGACCGAAAAACATGATTATTATTTCGTTTGATGATTTTCAAGTCCAAAAATTAATGGAATCGTTCTGTTCAATTTCTATCGTGAATTTATTGTTCAAATGGATGAAATTAATGAAATTAAGAAAAAGTCTAATTGACGAGTAGTTCCAATGAAACATACTAAGATGTCGTCAACATATCTATACCAATAAAGAAATTTGGAAATGAGTGGATGTGTATGAATTTTCTGTTCAATATTATTTATAAAAATCTCTGCTGAAAGTGGACTCAAGGGATTTCCACGATCAAACCATTTTCACTACTGTAATAGATGTTGTTGAAAGAAAAATAATTTTGTTCATTGCAAACGTCCAACAGATTCAATATTTCTGATTTAATTATGTGGTTAACATGATTCGAATTCAACATGTTTTCGATTAATATTTTGACATCACCTGGAGGAGCACTTGGGTATAAATTCTCAACATCAAACGAAGTAAGTTTTGCGTTAGGTGGTAGGTTAACGTTTTTATATTATTTATCAATTCGAAAGAATTTTTATAGAAAATTTTGATTTGAATGAACAATAATTTTTAATGATATCTATAAGGTAGTGTGACAATTTCACGGCTGGGGCTGTAACGTAAGATACGACTGGTCTAACGGGGTTATTTACTTTATGCAATTTAATGAGTGAATACAGTTGAGGTGGTTGAGAGTTTGGTAAAACTAATTTGTATTCATCTATTGCTTTAATTAAAGATTTTGCTCGACATGTTCCACAAGAAATGCTGTAAACGCCCTGGTTTTCTAATTTGACTTTATCCTTAGGGTTTCTCAGGGAGGCGCCGATAGTTATATGAGATGTGTATGTGGTTGATATGTCGTGTTTCCGTAGAATTCTTACGATTCGATCCGTTGTCCCTTTGATGTATGGTAGGTAAGTTGAAAACAGAAACTGAAACTGAAAAATAACTTACCTACCATTCATCAAAGGGACAACGGATCGAATCGGAAGAATTCTACGGAAACACGACATATCCTACCTACCTCCTACCTGAATGAAAAACATGATCCAAAATGCCTTAAGGGGTGCCAAAATCTTTTTTGCACACAAGCGCTAGTAACCTCACGAGGCCCTGAGTCCTGGTTAGTTTTTATGAAAAGGCAAGTGTATGAAGAGGAAATAAATTCGAGGGAACAATTAATACAGAACATAGGGAACGAAGCGCATTCCATCAGAGCTAATCCTAAATCATGGGATAATCTTCTAATCATGTAATTCAACGATCAACTAAATGCATAGAGTTAGGAGAACATTTCGAAAATCAACTCCATAACTTACCGTTTTGCTGAACGTTCTCATCCGTTGAAAAAACAAGTAGACTTAAATGTGAGTGCCTTCCATTCAAGCGTTATTTACATGTAGATAACTTGAAAGTTTCATTAATCATGGAATCCCAATTTGAATTAAAATTGTGGTTTGAATACCAATACGATATTTTTATTTTTACGACTATCTATGAAAGTTTGTGTAGCTTTCTGTATTCACTGATAAGTGACCCAAATTTGTTGTTGCACTGTATATAATTGTACTTTTAATAATGTGCTCACACATAATTTATGAAAGATAAAGTTGAGAAATCGTTTCAAACAATCGAAACTACGTGTCTGCTATAACAAATCTTTCAATTATAAATGATGGGTTGGACACAACTCGCAATTTGTTTACAGCTCTGCTAAATATTCGCATTAAGATGTTATGCCTTAAGCCAAGGTCAGATTCATTGGATAATGTGATATCATCTTAAGAATGGGATGTTATTATAAATACGTGAATGGACTAGAGAAAAGAAAATATAGAATTAGATAGATTGTGAAACATCTACAATTATAACATTTAATTATAGTCAAAGAGAATTTTTAGAGGCGTGATTTAGAGTTACAATAAGAGACGCGTTTGGTCTCACAGACCCAAAATGAATAATTTATTTTCTCAAAAAAACTATTTTTCTAAAGAATTGATAAATATTAAATATATATACATAATATAAAAGGTCTAGTAGAAACATTTTTTTTGAATAATAAATAAAAAATAAAATTTTTCGTATTCTTCAGTTGAACACCCCGTAGAATAGTTCATTCGACGAATTTTTGTGCACATTTTCGACAAAATGGCCAAGTATTTTCGAGGCATATACTGGGTGATTCACCAGTAGCGGTGCAATGTAGCTCGTACACTCTTGAAGATTTCACTTTTGTTCGAACGGTATTGCATTTAGAGAGTGAAAATCTACTTCAGCAATTTATTTTGCAATTTTCTAAAAAAATCTTGGGTGGTTTTTCCAGAATCGAAAACCACTTTTTTGCTCAAGATTCAGGAGCAGCCTAAACTCTGCTATCATGTCTTTGAGTAATAAGTTTTTTAGGTGAGTAGTTTCGTCACAATACTTTTTTTTTCGTAAAAATTCATGAAAATAAGCTCTCACATCATCGCATGTTCCTTCGACCAGAGAGGATGAATACTTTTTTCCTTTCGTTTTCTTATTGCCCAAGGATAGATTCATCGATGAATTGAAATAGATTATTCTCATTTCATACAGGAGTGACTCGAAAAAAATGTTGAATATTGTAATTTCTAAAATATCATATTTTGATTTTTTCAAATAGAACACCCTGAATTTTATCATTCATGTCAACGCATAAAATATTGTGCTAAATTTTTGCAGAAGTAACCTTATCTTTATCTTTGATCATTTTCGAAATATTCGATTATTTGTAAAAATTTTTATGAAAATTCAACAAACCGTATCAAACTCATCAACATGCATCATTATTTGCACAGAAGTTTTTTTTCTGTGATAATTCAAGTAATAAAAATGAAACCTAAACAAGATGATTCTCTTAACGAATGATAAAATCAAGAAATGTGTTGACATTTTTTTTTATTTGTGCGTTTTCTGTCAGGTGTCCGGCCATATCATATTCTGCATTTCACATGGTGAACTTATCAGTGTTTCGTTATTAAACATTGTTAAAGTGAGGATTGAACCCAATTTTCTCAATTGACTGCCATGAAGTTCTCTAAAGAAGAAATGGTTGATATAATTTTTATTTTGGATGAGTGTGATATAAATTCTTTGTAGGCAAGTTGAGTTTATGCACAAAGGTTTCCTGATGCAAAATGCTTCTAACTTCTAATTAGATTTATTGAAACGTGTAATATCGCTTACAAAAAACATGAAAAACCAATAACTGCTACAGCTGAAGACAACCAAGTATCAGTTTTGTTGACAGTGACAGAGGACCCATATAAAAGCCAAAGAGAGATTTCTCAGTTATAAGTCAAACTTCCGTCCAGAGAATCTTGAAAGTTAATAGATTTCATGCATTCATGTATAGCTACACCAGGAACTGAACAATCAAGACTATAAAAATCGAATCGTTTTTTTCAATTGGGCAAGTGACAAAGTAGCGGAAAATCCATATATGTTTAGCAGAGTTCTTTCCACAAGAATAAGCTTGTTAACATGCACAAGTTCCATTATTACGCCACGGAAAATCCACACCACATGAGACAAATAGATCACTAGCATAATTGGTCCTTGAATGTATGGGCCGCTATAGTAGATGGATATCTAAGTGGGATAATGATAATGTGATGATAATTTTTCGACGGGCACCTCAATAGTGAAATGTATTCAGATTTTCTAAAGAATCATCTACCAATGCGACTTGCCGATGTACCTGAGCATATAAGACAAGATTTGTAGTTTCAACAGGATAAAGCACCGGCACATTACTCACATCAGGTTAGGGAGCATTTGAATCATGTATTTCGAAACAAATGGATGGGACGTGGTGGTCCTGTACACCTTGTAGATCATCTCATCAAAACCAATATAATACGTATTTCATACACGGCTACCTTAAAATATCTCCATTTCTCTGATCAAGTACAATGATATGTACTAATTAATAAACTCTTCTTTCGAAACCCCTGATTTTATTATTTAAGTTTATTTCTTTTTATTTCGAGAATGGTCAAAGATAAAGATAAGGTTACTTCTGCTAAAATATGGCACAATATTTTATGCGTTGACATGAATAATAAAATACAGGATGTTCCATTTGAAAAACCAAGATATGATATTTTAAAATTACAATATTCAATAATTTTCTTGAGTCACTCCTGTATTCCTGTTCAAAATGAGGATAACCTATTTCAATTCATCAATGAAGCTCCCACAGGTTAAAGATAATCTCCCTCATGTTGAAGATAATCTCCCCTTACCTCAATCACGGGTAATATCGCTTACAAAAACATGAAAATCCAGAAACTGCTATAGCTGAGGACAACCAGTTATCAGTTTTGTTGACAGTGACAGAGGACCTATATTAAAGCCAAAGAGTTATAAAGATAAGGTTACTTATACGATATTTTCAAAATTACGATATTCAATAATTTTTTGAGTAACTCCTGTATAAAATGAGGATAATCTATATCAATTCATCAATAAAGCTATCCTTGGTCATAAAGAAAACGAAAGGAAAAAAGTATTCAACCTCTCTGGCCGAAGGAGCATGCGATAATGTGAGAGCCTGTTTTGATGAATTTTTACGAAAAAAAATATTGTGACGAAACTACCCACCAAAACAACTTATTACTTAAAGACATTATAGCAGAGTTTAGGACGCTCTTGAATCTTTAACAAAAAAGTGGTCTTCCAATCTGAAAAAACCTCCAAAGATTTTTCTATAGAAAATTGGGACACCCTGTTCACTTCAAAATAAATTACTAAAGTAGATATTTACTTTCTTAATACAATACCGTTCGAACAAAAATGAAATCTTCAAGAGTGTACGAGCTACAGAGCACCGCGCCACTGGGGAATCACCCAGTATATTTTGTGCAAAATCGGCACATACCGATCAATCAGATCACATAAACCAGAGAATCGACGAATCTACTTTCGCTTCATATTGTACCGAGAATGGCCATCATTCTTCAGCAATAGATCAACTTTAAATTATTCTTAGAATACCTAATGGACAAATGTTAGATTTCTTAGAATCCATCATATTTATTAAGACTCAACAAACTCCTCATAGACATAATCTTCTGAACGATAAAGAATGTCCGGCTAATTCGTCTATATTTGATATCTTCAAAAATACCTGTTCTTTACATAATTTATTACCTCTTGTTTGCATCCTTATTAATTTTGTATCTACCTATTTATCTATGTATGTATTTCAACATCAGTTCAGTACTTGTCAGCTTAATATAGTCGAGGAACCGAAATTGCAATCCTAAATTTCAATAAAGTCTTGTGATAGTATAATACATATTTTAATTTCTTATTATTATCATGATTAACTATCTCGTAGTAACGCAGAATCAATTAATAATGATAATAAATCGTCTTTATTTACTGTACCTACAGAGTGCACATCATTTAACTATTTGAATTTCATACAGGGTGTTACATAATAGTATGTCACAACTTGAGGGAGTAAATCTACGCAATTTCAAGAAACCAAAATCATATGAACATAGGTCTGCAAAAGCTGCGTGACGGAGCTACAGGGTGTTGAAATTTCCGAAAAAATTTGTTTCTTCTTCAAAACTCCTGCAGTTTTTAAGATATTCAGCCCAAATTTGGAATGCAAGCTATTTTTACAGCCTCCATCATTACATGTTCTGAATTGAAACTAGAATCTACAAGGTGTTTTCTTTTCCGGAGCCATGTCTTTCTTTGTTCTCTCAAACTTTTTGCAGTAAGCCACTGATCAGCAATTTTCTTCATCCTCGTCCAATTTAGAAACTTTTTTGACAATTGTAATTTTTTCAGATCATCTCCAACCTTCTCGAGTAAAAAATTATTAAACGATTGTATGCATTCGCTGAATTGGAAGCACTTCTTATTAAAAATATAGTACGCTTTGATTTTTTTCATTCATTTATTCATTTTGACAGTTGCTAAAGTGGAACCAGTGTCTGCTCGAATTGTTTATTAAATTAACGAATTAGTTCTAAGACTTTTGAAGTTATTGCTGTGAGAAAAATGGCTAATTTTACTAATGCAGAATTGGCTGATTACATGTACGGTCTGTTTGACGAAAACTCAACAGAAGTTAGGCGATTATATAAGGTGTGCTTTCCACATCGAGTAACACCAAACAGGCGAACATTTTCAAATATCCACAGAAGGTTGAGGGAAACTCAAACTATGAGAACTCCAGATATTGAGGAAGCAGTAGAAGTGTATTGATTCGAATCCTAATGTGAGTACAAGAAAATTGGAAATCAGTTCAATATTTGATATGTTCTAGTTTGGAGGGCTCTTCACGACTTTTACTATACCCGTTTCATATTCAACGCGTCCAACGAGATTTTCCTTCAAGACTGAATTTCTGCTGATGGTTCTCAGATAAAATCAGGGAAAATGCTCATTTTGATAGTGAAATAATGTCCACAGACGAAGCTAACTTTTCGAGAACTGCTATCACAAATTTTCATAATAATGCTTATTTGGTTGAGGGAAACCCACATTTGATTGAAGAATCTCATCATCAAGAACAATTCTCACTAAATGTCTGGGTCTAAATAATTATGAATTATTTGATTGGCCTTTTTTGTCTAATGGAGCAAACGGTCCTACTAATCGGCAATTTCTTGAGGAGGAGTTACCTTTATTGCTCGAGGATGTGCCACTTTTGGCGAAGAACATAATGTGGTTCATGCATGTTGGGGCACCAGCACATTTTAGTGAATAATCTAGGAATTCTTGAATAATACATTCAACAACCGATGGATAGGTCGAGGTGAGCCAAAGCCGTGGCCACCTAGGTCCCAGACTTTTTCTTATAAGAATATCTCAAAATTTAGTTTTACCAGTCCGGTGAACACCGTAAGAGAATTGAGAAATCGAATAATAACCTCATGTGACACGGTACGAAATACCGCAGAAATATTTCGAAGAGTGCTTGGTAATATGCGAAAAGGACAGAGGCCTGTATTTTTGCAGGTAGAGGACACTTACAGCAATTTATTTAGTTTTTGGTTGTTCTTTTTTTAGTTCGATATTTAATAAGTATAAGTTGAGTGTCAGAAGACAAGCTATCAGAATAAAAACAAATTTGGGCATTCCTATCAAGTATTTCTATTATTTTTTTCATTCAGTGAATAACATACAATTGAAATAATTCAAATTCAATAATTTTTCCCCGAACACGGTTGGAGATACGAAAAAATTACAGGTGTCAGAAAAGTTTCTAAATTGAACGAAGATGACGAAAATAAATTGATTGTACGCTGAGCAGTGGTATACTGCAAAAAGTTTGAAAGGACAAAAGGAGACATGGCCCCGGACAAGAAAACACCTTGTGAATTTCAGTTGAAACCTAGAACGTGTAATGATGGAGACTATCAGAAACAGCTTGCATTCCAATTTTGGGCTGAATATCTGCAGGAGTTTTGAAGAAAAAACAATTTTTCCGGAAATTTCAACGCCCTGTAGCTCCATAACGAAGCTTTTGCGGACCTATGTTTATATAAATTCATTTTCTCAAAATTGCACGTAGATTTACCTCCTCAAGTTGTGTTATACCATTATGTAACACCCTGTATAATTTTTATCTACGTACAGGGTGGACAGATTTCGACGTTTCAGTTTTGCAGGTATGTGAAATATTGTGAATAGGGAAAAATGATCAATCTGTAAAAAATAGCTTGCATTCCAAATTTGGGCTGAATATCTCAAAAACTACAGGAGTTTTGAAGAAAAAGACAATTTTTTCCGGAAATTTCAACACTCTGTAGCTCCATAACGAAGCTTTTGCGGACCTATGTTTATATAAATTCATTTTCTCAAAATTGCACGTAGATTTACCTCCTCAAGTTGTGGCATACTATTATGTAACACCCTGTATAATTTTAATCTACGTACAGGGTGGACAGATTTCGACGTTTCAGTTTTGCAGGTATGTGAAATATTGTGAATAGGGAAAAATGATCAACCTGTAAAAAATAGCTTGCATTCCAAATTTGGGCTGAATATCTCAAAACTGCAGGAGTTTTGAAGAAAAACAATTTTTCCGGAAATTTCAACACCCTGTAGCTCCATAACGAAGCTTTTGCGGACCCATGTTTATATGAATTTATTTTCTCAAAATTAGCGTAGATTTATCTCCTCGAGTTGTGACATACTATTATGTAAAACATGTATAATTTTAATCTACGTACAGGGGGACAGATTTCGACGTTGCAGTTTTGCAAGTATGTAAAATATAGGAATAGGGAAAATGATCAACCTGTAAAAATAACTTGCATTCCAAATTTGGGCTGAATATCTCAAAACTGCAGGAGTTTTGAAAAAAAACAAATTTTTCCGGAAATTTCAACACCCTGTAGCTTCATAACGAAGCTTCTGCGGACCTATGTTTAGATAAATTTATTCTCTTAAAATTGCACGTAGATTTACCTCCTCAAGTTGTGTTATACCATTATGTAACACCTTGTATAATTTCTATCTACGTACAGGGTGGACAGATTTCGACGTTTCAGTTTTGCAGGTATGTAAAATATTGTGAATAGGGAAATATGATCAACCTGTAAAAATAGCTTGCATTCCAAATTTGGGCTGAATATCTCAAAAACTACAGGAGTTTTGAAGAAAAAGACAATTTTTTCCGGAAATTTCAACACCCTGTAGCTCCATAACGAAGCTTTTGCGGACCTATGTTTATATGAATTCATTTTCTCAAAATTGCACGTAGATTTACCTCCTCAAGTTGTGGCATACTATTATGTAACACCCTGTATAATTTTAATCTACGTACAGGGTGGACAGATTTCGACGTTTCAGTTTTGCAGGTATGTGAAATATTGTGAATAGGGAAAAATGATCAACCTGTAAAAAATAGCTTGCATTCCAAATTTGGGCTGAATATCTCAAAAACTGCAGGAGTTTTGAAGAAAAAAACAATTTTTCCGGAAATTTCAACACACTGTAGCTCCATAACGAAGCTTTTGCGGACCTATGTTTATATGAATTTATTTTCTCAAAATTGAACGTAGATTTATCTCCTCGAGTTGTGACATACTATTATGTAAAAACATGTATAATTTTAATCTACGTACAGGGGGACAGATTTCGACGTTGCAGTTTTGCAAGTATGTAAAATATAGGAATAGGGAAAATGATCAACCTGTAAAAATAACTTGCATTCCAAATTTGGGCTGAATATCTCAAAAACTGCAGGAGTTTTGAAAAAAAACAAATTTTTCCAGAAATTTCAACACCCTGTAGCTTCATAACGAAGCTTCTGCAGACCTATGTTTAGTTAAATTTATTCTCTTAAAATTGCACGTAGATTTACCTCCTCAAGTTGTGTTATACCATTATGTAACACCTTGTATAATTTCTATCTACGTACAGGGTGGACAGATTTCGACGTTTCAGTTTTGCAGGTATGTAAAATATTGTGAATAGGAAATATGATCAACCTGTAAAAATAGCTTGCATTCCAATTTTGGGCTGAATATCTCAAAAACTGCAGGAGTTTTGAAGAAAAAATCAATTTTTCCTGAAATTTCAACACCCTGTAGCTCCATAACGAAGCTTTTGCGGACCTATGGTTATATGAATTTATTTTCTCAAAATTGAACGTAGATTTATCTCCTCGAGTTGTGACATACTATTATGTAAAACATGTATAATTTTAATCTACGTACAGGGGGACAGATTTCGACGTTGCAGTTTTGCAAGTATGTAAAATATAGGAATAGGGAAAAATGATCAACCTGTAAAAATAACTTGCATTCCAAATTTGGGCTGAATATCTCAAAACTGCAGGAGTTTTGAAGAAAAAACAATTTTTTCCGGAAATTTCAACACCCTGTAGCTCCATAACGGAGCTTTTGCGGACCTATGTTTAGATAAATCTATTCTCTCAAAATTGCACGTAGATTTACCTCCTCAAGTTGTGACATACTATTATGTAACACCCTGTATAATTTTAATCTACGTACAGGGTGAACAGATTTCGACGTTTCAGTTTTGCAGGTATGTAAAATATTGTGAATAGGAAAACGATCAACCTGTAAAAAATAGCTTGCATTCCAAATTTGGGCTGAATATCTCAAAAACTGCAGGAGTTTTGAAGAAAAAAATAATTTTCCAGAAATTTCAACACCCTGTAGCTCCATAACGAAACTTTTGCGGACCTATGTTCATATGAATTTATTTTCTCAAAATTGCACGTAGATTTACCTCCTCAAGTTGTGACATACTATTATGTAAAAACTTGTATAATTTTAATCTACGTACAGGGTGGACAGATTTCGACGTTTCAGTTTTGCAGGTATGTAAAATATTGTGAATAGGGAAAAATGATCAACCTTCCTGTGGCACAGGCATTTTTTTAAGTAAAACCGAACTAAAAGTGGATTTCTCTTATCCAATGGTTTTTGAGTTATATTGCAAATTCGCGTTTATTCAAATTAGAACCTTAGTTTACTTTGAAGAGAGTCTGGGCATTCCGACGCGGTTATCTAACCCTGTATGCTGTAAACATAATCTCTATACGAATACGATCGTTTATACAGTGAAAAACCGAATTAATTATACATATACTTAAGAATTTCTTTTTCTCGATCCAATTCCGTTTGTTGCTAATCGAACACGCAACAACAAGTTTCATTACAACAATGCATTCATGTAATTTATTTAATGCAATATTGATTTCCAGAAAGTACTATTTTTAATTATTCCATAAGATGCGTGGTTCCTCTTGTATTATATGAATTCGATCCGTATAATATTCTTAAAAGAATGGAAATTGCTGAATTCATTGAAATCAGTGAATAAGTTGGGACCACACTGATTTAATACTGAAAAACAGATAGTATTTTATCAATCTTGAATTGATTCATTCGTCGTTTGGATCTGGAACATACATTGTGTCAAAGAAACCAATGAAACACAAAACACTTATTCTTCATCTAAGTTTATGTATTGCCTTCAAAGTAGGCTCCTTCCAAAATAATGCATTTACGTCAATGAATAATTCAATCATCACAACTACTTCATATGGTCGCTCCGCTTTTCGGCCAGGAAGAGTTGCTGTTTTATGTAAAGACAACAATTTCCTCGTTCTCGAACAAATTAACTCATATTCATGTGAGTTGCATTGTGAATTTTCAGCTGTACAGTATGTCCCATTTTGGGAGAGCATCTCTGTTATTATTTAGGATAGAGAGATGGGGTTTTCACGACCCTTGGCTACTTTTTCGAGACAAATTCATAGAGCTAAGCAGAATTATTCTAACTTCAGTGGTTTTTGAGTTATTCGCGAATCTTGAAAATTTCCGGATTTCTTTTTTTCCCGATATCTCGGTTCTTATAGAAGATAATTGAAATCTGTTTTTACGTTTCTAAAACGGTTTTTTGAGTAGATTCCAGTTACGTACTCGAAGTTTTTTTATTAATTATGACAGATATGACATAAAGTTGCATTTTTTTAAATACGAACATAGTTTTATTTTGGCATATTCCGATTGCCGTTTTTTTCCTTTTCAAAAATATATAACACGATGACAAAATTTCCACCCAATTTGAAGAAAATAACGGAATAATGATTTACCCCTAATGGCTGGGCGAAGGAACACACGTGAGCGGATGAACCATAGAACATTTGTAGTTATTCGATGAAAACGATCGAAACAATGCAAAATCTTCTTGACTGAAATAATGGAGCTAGGCTGCTCCTAAGATTCCATCGTTATTTATGACATCCGCAATTTCCGCTTTTTATTTTATTTTTGAGATTGTCGTTTAGTTTCTAGAGTTCTCTGAGAAATACCTACATGAGAATAATAATAGGCACCTAATAATTTACTCAAATTTACTTCTCATAATGATTTACATATATTGCTCGAACTGATTTCCATCATGTTGTAAACATAAAGTGCATCTTCGGATTATATCTTCTATGGCCCAAGTCAAATGTGGCGAAGATCTCCTCAGATCTTCGAATGCTTCATTTGTTGCATTCTTCAATTGATCGTAATTGGCGTATTGCCTCCTATATATCTTATTTTTAAAATAACCCCAAAGAAAAAATCTAAAACGGATAGGTCAGGAGACCTAGGTGACCATTGAATTGGGCCATTGGTACCGATCCATTTATTTTCAAAATTTAAATCCAAGTAGTTCCTCACCACGGCCGAATTATGGCAAGGAGTACCGTCTTGTTGGAAGTAATATGTGTTGAATTGAGCAAGAGGAATGTCATCTTGCAGTTGTGGCAGACAAATATTTAAAATTTCGAGATATCTCTGTGCATTCAAGTTGCCATCAAAGATATAGTAGGTTAATTTGTTGCCCATTACGAAACACGACACATTGAAACCGAACCACCCCTGCTGCCGTCGAGCTACTGCTTCGTGTTGGTTTTCGTTTGCCCAGAATCTATTCGTATGGCGATTAAAGATTCCGGCACTGCTGATTCTTGACTCATCAGACCAAATGATATGTCGCCCAAAACGAGCTTCAACTCTGATTCTCCCTAAATACCAATTGCAGAACGCCGTTCTCCTCTCTGCATCCCCGGCATTGAGATGATGAATTATTTTATGTTTATAGGGATGATATTTATACTTTCTCAAAATTCTTTGGGCTCTGCTTTTTGACACACCCACTTCGCTCTCAATTTGCTGACACGATGTAGAATGGTTAGCCTCAACAGCTGCTAACACGTCAAGTTCATTATCACCTCTATTCCGTTTATTGTAGTTTTTACTTCTTGGTTTCTCGAACGAACCATAATTGGAAAGATTTGCTTCCATTTTGGCGAAGAACTTCCTGTTTGGTTGAATTCTTTGGGGAAATCTATTGGAGAGTGTCAGGTATTTAATATTGATTAGAAATACTACTTCCATTTCCATTGTCGAACTTACCTATTCGAATATTCTTCTGATGCACGGACTGCGATACAGTGACACTGAAAGTAGACCTTCAGCATATCAACTTTTTTACGAATTCAAATAGACACGAAGCCAATATATCCACAGATAATGAATAATAATAATTATTGGTCGTTCTATGGTTTCTAATGAACGTGCATAGATGAAGACTTCTGTGTTCACAGAGAGCGTTCAGACATAGAAGATATAATCCGAAGATGCACTTTATGTTTACAACATGATGGAAATCAGTTCGAGCAATATATATAAATCATTATGAGAAGTAAATTTGAGTGAATTATTAGGTGCCTATTATTATTCTCATGTAGGTATTTCTCAGAGAACTCTAGAAACTAAACGACAATCTCGAAAATAAAATAAAAAGCGTAAATTGCGGATGTCATAAATAACAATGGAATCTTAGGAGCAGCCTAGCTCCATTATTTCGAACAAGAAGATTTTGCATTGTTTTGATCGTTTTCATCGAATAACTACAAATGTTCTATGGTTCGTCCGCTCACGTGTGTTCCTTCGCCCAGCCATTAGGGGTAGATCATTATTCCGTTATTTTCTTCAAATTGGGTGGAAATTAATTTTGTCATCATGTAATATATTTTTGAAAATGAAAAAAAACGGCAATCGGAATATGCCAAAAAAACTATGTTCGTATTTAAAAAAATGCAACTTTATGTCATATCTGTCATAATTAATAAAAAAAAACTTCGAGTACGTAACTGGAATCTACTCAAAAAACCGTTTTAGAAACGTAAAAACAGATTTCAATTATCTTCTATAAGAACCGAGATATCGGGAAAAAAAGAAATCCGGAAATTTTCAAGATTCGCGAATAACTCAAAAACCACTGAAGTTAGAATAATTCTGATTAGCTCTATGAATTTGTCTCGAAAAAGTAGCCAAGAGTCGTGAAACCCCATCTCTCTATCCTAAATAATAACAGAGATGCTCCTGGTGGCACCCCCAAAATGGGACATGCTGCAGTTTTATCATAGTTGTAATATGTCTTTATCGCTCACCAAATGGGGATTTTAATGTGTTTTTACAAATTCTTGAGGAGGTTTTGAGAAGAATGTTTCTACTAAAGTTGCTTTATGTGGTAATTTCAATGTTCACAGCTCTTTTGGAAACCGTCCATTAATTTATGGTCCAAATTGTTTGGACAATATTTTTCTGAATTTTTCTCCTGTTTGTGGAAAACAGAATTCTTTGAAAGTGAGTTTTCAGATCGCAGGGTACAGATGGTTAGCTTTGACATTCCAGGGTACAAGTTCAGGCCCCTCTCACAACAGGGTTTCAATAATTTTCATTCCAAATTCGAGAACCTGAACTGGAACTTCGTATGTGATGATCGGATCAGTGTTTACGATGGTTTTCATGCATTCCATGATAAATTTGTTGAATCGTGTGAACAGTCATCTCCTGAGAAGGAGGTTACGTGCAGCGAAGGCAATTCCGGATCAAATTGGTACACACAGGAACTGAGGTATATTCGTGATCAGCTAAATTTGGTTTCAGAGCTTTTTGACAGATAAAAAACAGATAATCTTAGACTCTTGAGAGCTCGACTTAGGATGATATGCAAATTGGAAATGAATCAGCCAAAAATTAAATATAATGCTAATAAAATTCGCAATTCTTCCAACAAAGCTATGACAATGTGGGGTTTAATTAATTCTAAAAGAAATATTCCCGAGATTAAAACAAAATCTAGTATCAAAGCTAATGAGTACAACAGCCATTTTACATCTATACCACATGAAATTTTAAACTGAATTGCACCAAACAACCTGAGTAATAGTGATCTGTTTTCAAAAGAAATTATCACTAATACAATGTTCTCATTCAGGGACTTAAGCTTTCATACTGTGCAATATACAATTAGAGTTTGAAAAATACTAAGTCAAGAGATTACTATGATCTATCCACCATATTAGTTAAAAATAGTATAAATAACATGATATATTTTCAATGAAATAAAACTATGCTATTTAGATTTTCACTATATTAACAAAACTATGACCGGTTTCACCTCACTGTGGCTTCTTCTGATAAATACAAACTAATGAACAGAGTTATTCCTTATTATTTTTTTATTTCCTACTTAATATTACATTAGGTACAAGTACAAGGAGTATGTTGGAAAACCCATCGGAGTTGCTTACTTTATGAATTGAAATGATTGAGTAAAGGAGAAAGATTTAGATCTAATTGACTATTAAGTAACTTACCTGAATTCTTTTCTTTGTTGTTCTCTGAATTATCCAACAGATTGAGTTTTTGTCTATTATTTTCATTGTGGAAAATTTTGAAATTATCATTAAAGTTATGGTTTTTTCGAGTAAGTGATTAGAATAATGGAAATCTGATTCATGATAATTAAAACTACGTTTGTGCTCGGATAATCTAACTTTGAAATTTCTGAAAAATCTACCACTATAAATTTTATTACAATCCCCGCAAGACACTTTATAAACACCGGGTTTATTACCTTTATCAATTTTAGATTTGCAGTTTTTGATATGTCGGCCTAAAGAATTATGAGTTCGGAATGCTTTATTGAAATTATAATGGGAGAGGAATGATTTTAATTTTAGACTTGGATTGTCATATTCAAGTGTTGAGAAATCGTTGAACAAAAACCAGAAATCACTTGATGCAAAAAGTATTTATTTTTCATCCAAATTTATTGTATCAACTTCTGAAATAATACATTTACTACATTGATTGAGGAGGTCGTTACTTGATGAAAATCGATATACATATTTTCAATGAAATAAAACTTTGGTATTTGGATTTTCACTATATTAACAAAACTATGACCGGTTTTACCACACTGTGGCTTCATCAGATAGATACAAACTAATGAACAGAGTTATTCCTCATATAATATTCTTATTTCCTACTTTATTACATTAGGTACAAGTACAAAGGGTATGGTGGAAAACCCATCGGAGTTGCTGACTTTATGACTTGAAAAGATTTAGTAATGCAAAAGGATTTAGATCTAATTGACTATTAAGTAACCTACCTGAATTCTTTTCTTTGTTAATCTTTAGAATTTCCCATAGATTGAGTTTTTCTCTATTATTTTCATTGTGTAAAATTTTGAAATTATCATTAAAGTTATGGTTGTCTTCGAGTAAGTGATTAGAATAATGAGAATCTGATTTATGATATTTAAAACTAAGTTTGTGCTCGGATGATTTAACTTTGAAATTTCTGAAAGTTCTATCAATATAAATTTTATTACAATCCCCACAGGACAGTTTATAAACACCGGATTTATTACCTTTATCAATTTAAGATTTGCAGTTTTTGATATATTGGCCTAAAGAATTTTCAGTTCAGAATGCTTTATTAAAATTATAATGCGAGAAGAATGATTTCAATTTTAGAGTAGGATTACCAATATAAGTCTAGCTGTTGTATTTTGTGTTAGAACTTTTTAAACTTAGAAATATTTCCTGGATTGCTTTTTGAAATTTTTTGTATGAAATCATGATCTCAATCATAGTTGGACTGTAACCGTTATTGGCTGCTATTTGTTTAATTATATTTAGCTTTTTTAGAAAATATTTTGCGACATTGGGATATTAATGAGTCTGTGTACCATACTATTATAAGCTGCTAATTTATGTGGATAAGGATGTGTAGATGAGCGGTGAATAAAAATATCTGTATGCGATGGCTTATGAAAAATAGAAAAATCATGTTTGCTGTTAATTTTAGTAATAGTTGAATCCAGAAAGTTAATGGAGTTTTCTGTTTCTATCTCTAACGTGAATTTAATATTATCGTGAATTTTGTTAATGAATGTTTTGAATGGCTCTAATAATCTGTTTGTGCCAGTGAAACAACAAACGATATCGTCGACATATCTAAACCAATAAATGAAGTGTTTAAATAACGGATGTTCTTGGATAGTTTTTCCATTATTCTCCATGAAAATTTCAGCGAGCAGAGGGCTCAGAGGATTACTTATGATTAAACCTTTTTTACTATTATATTATATTCCATTGAAGTTAAAATAATTTTGTTCTAAACAAATATTCTAAAAGGTATAAGATTTCTGATTGAATTATCGGATTGACTTCAATAATTTGAAGGGCGTTGTTGATGAGTTTCACTGTATCACTAGCTGGAACACTAGGGAAGAGATTTACTACATCCCATGACATAAGTTTAACGTTCGGTGGTAGTATCTTGTGCTGAATTTTATTTATTAGGACTGAAGAGTTTTTTATTGAGAACTTAGGTTCAAAATTAGCGTACTGTTGAATGATGAGGAAGCGTGAAAGTTTTGCAGAGTTTTGGTGATAGCGGGTTGTATATATATATATATATATATATATATATATATATATATATATATATATATATATATATATATATATATATATATATATATATATATATATATATATATAACTGCCACCACTAAGGATTACAAGTTGTCTGGTCTTCGGAAGTTCATGCCCTCATTAGGCGACTCTTTCTAATATCATTTTTTTGTTCAAGGACAATATCCATAACTTGAACCCGGATTCAAACCAGTTACCTGAGCCTAGTATATCGAACATACTTGCTCAATAACCGTGCAGCTACCCAGGCGGTTAACCTTCAACTTCGAATACCTCAAACAAATCCCGTATGAACACGAAGCGACATTTAGCGCCAAAGACTCGTGAGGATCACTCTATTTAACGCCCGACTTTTATGGTTTTGGATACCAGTTTATTAAGTCTCAAAAGTACCCATAACTAAGAAGAAGCCAGTAACAGTCAGAGTTACGAAAATAGAGTATTTCAACATTCTTTATTAGTGTTGTAGATTCTAAAGTAAATTTACACAAAAAAAATGAACTATAATCTATTTAGAATTACGGGTGGCAACCCTAGTCTTGATTAAAGCTTCAATCACTTATTGAACAAACCTCGTACTTTACATCTAAGATTAATTCATAGGGATCTCTTTTGTAATGCTAGACATGTACAAGAATAATCTAAGACGAAAACAGTTTCAGTGAAATTGAGTTAAATACTGGAATCACAATCATAGACGAAATGACATCATCTTTAAAACGCGTGAAATTATTTGCCACGCTACTGTTGAAACTGCTTCGACACGGTTAGAAGAGGAAGAATAAAATATTGTAGAGCTTCTCAAATCGCATCAGCGATTAAGTGAATCTGAATCTATATGAACGGATATATTGCACAATCATGACATGGCAATTAAACTGTGCTATTATTCTGAATTTGATCTCACGTGATTTAAATCTGTGTTAATGTCATGGTACATTCATGCCAATTTCTTGCAATGTTATAATGATTTCAGGCGCGTTTTAAAAAGTAAAACTTACGTATTGCGGTGTATGCCTTTGACGTCTGACAATGTAATTTTTCTTTTATAACTCATTGTTTATTAATCCTGCAGTGGTCACCCCATGGTTTGTCACAACAGAGGTGAAAATCCGCACCGCGATTTTCTATTTTTTTCTCCATTTGAAAGGTTTCGAACGAAAGGATAAAATATTTGAATCATTAATTTTATTTGAATAACAAAAGAATAACAAGATGAAAAGGGACTGGAACATAGAAAAATATAAATAAACTTCTACTTCGTTTTCATAAAAGCTGAAGAAAGTGATTAAATTAACTACCCTCTTGATTGTTTTGGAATCATTCCGAACACACTAAAGTGCCATGCTCAAGGAACAAGAATATTTTACACCTCGTGCAAAAATAACTCGTGGGTCTGTTCTTTACCCTTCCGCACACCCCACACAGTCCTCGTTTGTTTTCTGTCGGCTCTGTTCGTTGCTGCTTCGCCAAGTGCTCTTCAGTTGGATTCTTCTTTTTGAGGATTTCATTCGTTCTTGTAGTCTTCTTGGTAGGCTCTTTGACAACCTGCGAACCTCCACATAGGGTTTCATGAACTCAAAAGCAAGATCACTCAAAAATTCCCTACGCTTATATATTGAATTCGGATTATTACTCTTGAAGATGATGAGGGAATTTATGTCACCAATATTCAACAGAGAGTGAAATATAACCATTGGCCAACTTCGCGTATTACGTGCACAATTGTATGTAAACATAACTGGTCGACAGTATCAACTCCTCCCTTTGTTGTGTTATACATCATAATCATCTCTGGTTTTCCAGTAGTGTCATAAATTTGGTCGTCATGGTGCATACTTGAGACGAGTAATACATTTTTACCTTTTTTTGGAATATAAGAAACGAGTGTCACTTTTTTGTGAGAAGCGAACATTGAACTTTTTATTGGCCTTTTCACAGGACAAGAAAATTCAAGTGGCATTTTTCGCTTATTTTTTCTGATAACTCCGACCACATTAAATTTGAAATCCTTCTTGAATTCTTCCAGAAGATCAAAACTTGTGAGCCAGTTATCCATAGTTACGTTTCTTCCAGTTCCTTTTATTGGTCGCACATTCCTTCCATTACAAATTGTGGAGAATTGCTGACTTCATAAGGCCCTGGAGGCTGTTTTCCAACATAAACTTCCAAATTTACCGTGTAATATAGTCTTGAATTACATAGCGCGAATATTTTGATGTCGTATTTGTTAGGCTTGTTAGGCATGTACTGGCGAAATGCACATCGTCCACGAAAAGCCTCTAACTTTCCATCCTGAAGAGGAGTAAAACCGTTTTTGCACTGATCAACAGAAATCTTAAAAACATCTCTGATTGGGCAAGTTTGTCGGTTGCTCATCTCAACTGTTTAGTTTCCAAATCATCTAAATGGATGTGTCTCAAAAAAAATTTATAACGCCGCTCAGACATCGTAATATTTCAACACCAGTGCCGTCGGTTTTCCACAAATTGTTGGTATTCAGGTGGTCACTCTTCAGTATTCCGGCCAAGTACAACAATTCAAAGGGTGCTTTTATTTCCAAAATGTCGGTCAATTTCGAATCCCTTTCACGGGAGTTATTCATAGAAATTTGTTGAATATGTATATTGGTATTGTCAACTATTATATTCAGTAGTCGGTCCGGAAGAAAATAATTCCATATATTGTACATAGTTTTCAGACATTTAGTTGTACTTCGGTACCAGGCAATTGTGTTACAAGAGTTTCCGATCGAGTTCTCATAGTCTGTGTTGGTTTCTGTTTCAGGCACATTGTCTTGCCATCTTTGCCTACAAACTTTGGACCTTCATTTACTTCCGTTTCTTCAATTTCGAGTTCATTTTCGGAAATATCTTGCTCGCTATCTCTGTTAGACGCATTGCATTCTTTTTTGAATTGTGCAGGCCGTTACTTGATGTAGATCCATGATATAAATGAGATAAAAAACACAAGGTTTAACTTTAATCTACACTTTATTTGAAAAAATTCGACGACGTTTCGCTGACACAGCAGCTTTATCAAGAATGACAAACAGAATGAAGAGTATGGTATTATAAACAAATCGTAGAACAAGTTGGATGAATAACAGGAAAATCCACACCGAGCCATTGTACAGTTAGTATGAAAGGTAATAAAACTAATTAAACAAGTTAAGTAGGGGTGAAAAATTCACATCTACCTGCTCATTCAAAAGCTTGTCCGAATGTTTGTATCTATTTATTTCTAATGCTTCTAGGAGATCTAATTTTGAACTTTTGATTTTATATGTAATATGTCAAAGTTTTTATTGAATGAATGGTTTTCTTTTATTAGGTGGTTTGAATAATTTGAATCAGATTTATTTTATCGAAGCTACGTTTATGTTCAGATGTTCTTATGCCAAAACTCCTATAGGTCCTACCGATATAAATTTTATCACAAGAACCGCAATTGAGTTTATAGATTCCTGATTTACTTGATTTTTCAACACGAGATTTATTATTTTGATATGTTTACCTAAGTTATTAGAAGTTTTGAAAGTTATATTAAGATTATGTTTGACGAGAAAGGATTTAATATTTGTACTTTCAGAACCGCAGAATGTTAAACTGTTGAATATTTTATAGTCTTTATGAATAGGATATACTTCATTTATTGCTTTCTGATAAGGTTTTTACGAATGCTTAGATCTATCATATCCGGATTATATGAATTATTAATGGCTATCTGTTTGATAATGTTTAACTCTTTATTATAATCTTCTACTGATAAAGGTAAATTGAGTAACCGATGTACCATGCTGTTTAAAGCTGCAACTTTGTGTTGAATTGGATGTAATGAGTAGTTATGTATAATTGTATCAGTATGTGTTGGTTTACGAAAGACCGAAAAAACATGATTATTATTTTGTTTAGTGATTTTCAAGTCCAAAAACTTAATGGAATCGTTCAGTTCAATTTCTATCGTGAATTTAATGTTCAAATGGATGGAATTAATGAAATTAAGAAATAAGTCTAATTGACGAGTAGTTCAATGAAACATACTAAGATGTAGTCAACATATCTATCTATATAGATATGTTGACGACACCTAGTATGTCATCATCATCAGATAGCCTTTAATAATTCATATAATCCGGATATGATAGATCTAAGCATTCGTAAAAACATTCTGCGGTTCTGCAAGTACAAATATTAAATCCTTTCGTCAAACAAAATCTTAATATAACTCTCAAAACTTCTAATAACTTAGGTAAACATATTAAAAATAATAAATCTCGTGTTGAAAAATCTAGTAAATCAGGAATCTATAAACTCAATTGCGGTTCTTGTGATAAAATTTATATCGGTAGGACCTATAGGAGTTTTGGCATACGAACAACTGAACATAAACGTAGCTTCGATAAAATAAATCTGATTCAAATTATTCAAACCACCTAATAAAAGAAAACCATTCATTCAATAAAAACTTTGACATATTACATATAAAATCGAAAAGTTCAAAATTAGATCTCCTAGAAGCATTAGAAATAAATAGATACAAACATTCGGACAAGCTTTTGAATGAGCAGGTAGATGTGAATTTTTCACCCCTACTTAGCTTGTTTAATTAGTTTTTATTACCTTTCATACTAACTGTACAATGGCTCGGTGTGGATTTTCCTGTTATTCATCCAACTTGTTCTACGATTTGTTTATAATACCATACTCTTCATTCTGTTTGTCATTCTTGATAAAGCTGCTGTGTCAGCGAAACGTCGTGGAATTTTTTCAAATAAAGTGTAGATTAAAGTTAAACCTTGTGTTTTTTATCGCATTGCATTCTATTTCTTTGGGCTCCTCATCTTCAGAATCATTATAGGTTTCACCCTCATCGTATTCGGATGAAAAAGACTCATCTAACAAATGCTGAAATCTTTCCTGTTCCTTTTCGTAAGACTAATTCATTGCAGGATCAAACACGAATAGCCGTAAAATATGAAAACAAACACTCTTATCTTGATAATATATGTAACACTCGTAGTCGCGCGCAGACTCTCACTTGGCAATAATTTCTATAGTCGGAACGCCTTCTCTTATGAAACTCAAACTCAGTACTAGGATAATACAGGCTCTGTGATCCTTGAATCTTGGTGAGGGTCGAATGACTATGCTTTTTCCTCTTCACCTCGCTTATGTTTCATCTCCTTGGTTTGTCCTGGAGTCCTACTGGTTGGTTATTCTATTTTGTTTCTGTGGTGGTGCATCTATGCTGGCCTGTTGTTTCCTCTTCCATTGTATTAGGGATTTCCTCTTTCCTGTTGTCCTCGGTTGTAGTTCCATTATTTGGTTGATCTCCTTATTTTCATGGTCTTCCATTTAGTCGGTTGTCTTCGTTGTCAGTCGTGTGATGATTTCTTCTAGCATGTCGATTTCCATTTCTTTCCTGAGTTGGTCGTTGCTTATGTACCATGGGGCGTTTGTTGCTGTCCTGATGATCTTGTTGAGTGCTGCTTGAAGTTTCCTTCTCGAATCTGTCCTCTACACGCCAAATTTATCCTGCGTAGGTCATTCCTGGGATGATTATCGACTTGATTACCTTGAGAATACACGCGATTTTAGGAAGATAAATAAATCGAGATGACTTCAAGTGGTGGGGGTGCAAAGATATCCAAGAATTTGCATCGGTGCGGAGCGAACGTCTGCGCGCGACCACTGCAGGGTTAATGGAGGTGGTACCAAGCTCGACATCAATTTGACCATCTCACCACCTTTTGAAGAATCTTGGAAATTACCCATTTCGAACCAGAGTTTCACCAGTGAAAGGTATGGGATTATCTAACCCAACCCCAACCATTATTTAACTATTCATTGTAAATTTATAAATATAACAGAAAATGAAAATAATTCCATATATTGTACATTGTTTTCAGACATTTAGTTGTACTTCGGGTACCAGGCAATTGTGTTACAAGATTTTCCGATCGAGTTCTTATAGTCTGTGTTGGTTTATGTTCCAGCCACATTGTCTTGCCATCTTTGCCCACAAACTTTGGAACTTCATTTACTTCTGTTTCTTCAATTTCGAGTTCATTTTCGGAAATATCTTGCTCGCTATCTCTGTTAGACGCATTGCATTCTATTTCATCGGGCTCCTCCTCTTCAGAATCATTATAGGTTTCACTCTCATCGTCATCGGATGAAATAGACTAATTCATTGCAGGATCAAACACGAATAGCCGTAAAATATGAAAACAAACACTTTTATCTCGATAATATTTGTAACACTCGTAGTCGCGCGCGGACTCTCACTTCGCAATAATTTCTGTAGTCGGAACGCCTTCTCTTATGAAACTCAAACTCAGTACTAGGATAATACAGGCTCTGTGATCCTTGAATTTTGGTGAGGATCGAATGACTATGCTTTTTCCTCTCCACCTCGCTTATGTTGCATCTCCTTGGTTTGTCCTGGAGTCCTACTGGTTGGTTATTCTATTTTGTTTATGTGGTGGTACATTTATGCTGGCCTGTTGTTTCCTCTTCCATTGTACTAGGAATGTCCTCTTTCCTGTTGTCCTCGGATGTAGTTCCATTATTTGGTTGATCTCCTTATTTTCGTGGTCTTCCATTTGGTCGGTTGTCTTCGTTGTTAGTCGTGTGATGATTTCTTCTAGTATGTCGATTTCCATTTCCTTCCTGAGTTGGTCGTTGCTTATGTACCATGGGGCGTTTGTTGCTGTCCTGATGATCTTGTTGAGCGCTGCTTGAAGTTTCCTTCTCGAATCTGTCCTCTAGACGCCAAATTTGTCCTGCGTAGGTCATTCCTGGGATGATTATCGACTTGATTACCTTGAGAATATACGCGATTTTAGGTAGATAAATAAATCGAGATGAATTCAAGTTGTGGGGGTGCAAAGATATCCAAGAATTTGCATCGGCGCGGAGCGAGGGTCTGCGCGCGACTACGAGAGTTACAAATATTATCAAGATAAAAGTTTTTGTTTTCATATTTTACGGCTATTCGTGTTTGATCCTGCAATGAATTAGTCTTTTTCATCCGATGACGATGAGGGTGAAACCTATAATGATTCTGAAGATGATGAGCCCGATGAAATAGAATGCAATGCGTCTAACAGAGATAGCGAGCAAGATATTTCCGAAAATGAACTCGAAATTGAAGAAACAGAAGTAAATGAAGTTCCAAAGTTTGTAGGCAAAGATGGCAAGACAATGTGGCTGAAACATAAACCAACACAGACTATAAGAACTCGATCGGAAAATCTTGTAACACAATTGCCTGGTACCCGAAGTACAACTAAATGTCTGAAAACAATGTACAATGTATGGAATTATTTTCATTTTCTGTTATATTTATAAATTTACAATGAATAGTTAAATAATGGTTGGGGTTGGGTTAGATAATCCCTTACCTTTCACTGGTGAAACTCTGGTTCGAAATGGGTGTTTTCCAAGATTCTTCAAAAGGGGGTGAGATGGTCAAATTGATGTCGAGCTTGGTACCACCTCCCTTAACCCTGCAGTGGTCGCGCGCAGACCCTCGCTCCGCGCCGATGCAAATTCTTGGATATCCTTGCACCCCCACAACTTGAAGTCATCTCGATTTATTTATCTTCCTAAAATCGCGTGTATTCTCAAGGCAATTAAGTCGATAATCATCCCAGGAATGACCTACGCAGGACAAATTTGGCGTCTAGAGGACAGATTCGAGAAGGAAACTTCAAGCAGCGCTCAACAAGATCATCAGGACAGCAACAAACGCCCCATGGTACATATGCAACGACCAACTCAGGAAGGAAATGGAAATCGACATACTAGAAGGAATCATCACACGACTAACAACGAAGACAACCGACGACCACTGCAGGGTTAAGAGAGGTGGTACCAAGCTCGACATAAATTTGACCATCTCACCACCTTTTGAAGAATCTTGGAAAACACCCATTTCGAACCAGAGTTACACCAGTGAAAGGTAATCTAACCTAACCTAATTATAAATATAACCGAGAAGGAATACAAAATCAATCAGATTTCGAAAGGTATTGCAAGTGTTACGTCGAAAAAGGCAAGATTTGAGAATAAAAGTGCTCCATGTTTGAATGGAATGCTGAGTTAAAGAGGAAAAATTCTCTTAGTTAATATGAAAAACATAATCGTCGATTAGCATAACTAAATGGAGATGTGTTAACTATAAATTTGCAGCATTTCTTCGAACTGTTGAAGAATCTGGGAGCCGTGATATAACGAGCTCAAATGAAAACCATAGCCACCAATCAGAATAACAACATATGTTGCAACGACGAAATATAAGATCCTTTGTTAAATGAAAGACAGAGCATTGTATGTGAAAAACCGTCTGGAATCATCAGACAATAATTGTACCAAACTGAAGCTCTGCCTTACAAAACAAAAACCAAGTAAGTCAACGTACTTGGTTTGCGAGATTTTCACACCTCTGGATTCCTCGTAAACAGGTCTGCAAGATGCTTCCTTCAGATTTGAAATATATCAATCCGTTGAGAATTTATAAACAGTTACTTTTTAGGAGGCAATGCTTTTTTGATTATAAATTATGAAATATCAATCGAAAAACCAAGTAACTTTTTCATTTCACTGTTAAAATATATCAATATTACTAACTTCTCAGAAGATCTTGATATTTCCAAATATAGAACCTAGTATGTCCACTTAGTTTACTTGAATAGGATGACTCTGGTGAAGGTAAGATACCCGCGAGTGAGATATTCAATAACTACAAAACAAAATCTTAGGAAGTCAACTTACTGGCAATGAATAGACAAATCCTCCAAAAAAGTATAACGTCTTACCCTCTGAATTGAATAACCTACACCTAGCAGAATGCAGAGTAAAATCACATGATTTCTTATTTCGCGTACGTAAATCATATTATTGTGGTTGTTCTGCAGTATGTCTTTTGATTTCGATACGGAAGAGATGTAATCAATCTCTTTTTCAGTGCTGCAATAATGATTTCGTGGAGCGAGCATCTTCTCAAAATGGCACTTGAAAAGGCGACAGGTCGAACTTCATCTAGTCTGTCACCTGTTTCGCCAATGGATGATTCGTATGCAGACCCAAATTATAGTCCATCAAACGAAAGATGGAAGAGAAAACTTAATTTATTAGCAGTTCCTCTTGAAACAAATACCGAAAGCCGCAAAAAAGCCGTTTGTATATAATTTTGAACACAGCTCATTTTTTTAATGAATGAAAAATGAAACACTACATCAGCTGAAAGAAAGTTTGGAATGGCGTGATTCACGTGAAATTACTGACAGTGATGATTTATTTAATAAGAATTAACAGTACTGACCAAACTGAACCTAATATTTCAGAGAAGATAATGGAAATCGAAGTTGAAGAAGACCAGTTACCAGCAGAATATGTACCTGAATCTGTACCAGAAATAGAAATAAGAGGTGGAGAAGATCGAATAGAGACAGAAAATGTACAACCTAACACTGTAACAAAAGAAAAATCGAACTAAAACAAAGATTTTACTTCCACTATGTCCAGACAGTTGTAAAAAAAACTGCTCCCAAAATATCTAAGAAGAGCAAAGAACAATTTCTTTAAGTTACTTCAACTCACTCAAATTTGGAGAGAAGGGACTCTTCATTGGAAAATACCTCAAAATAATGCCTGTCAAGATCTATAAAGGAGACGCCGTTGGTCACGAGGAAAGCTCTATAGTTTATACTTGACCTTTAAAATCCAGCACAGCAGAACAGAATGATATTGTGCTGAAAGACACTGAGGAGTAGGAAGACACAAAGCATAATGAAGTTACAGATCAAATGGGAATAGACAGAAATAGAGATAACACTGAGGAAATCACAAATTCAAATGGATAAATAGCAGAAAAATTTTTCGATTTGAATGAAACAATGAATGTAGAAGGGAAAGTCTTGAAAACAAATAAAACACAAACCGTATGCAAAACAATGTTTTTGCACACAATTGGACATTCATCTGATTCGATGGTAACAGTTTCTGAAAAAACCCGGAGTTTCAGTGTTTCAGATAAAAGAGGACTTAAGCGTAGTGAAAAGATGAAAGAAATTTCAGAAGAAAATTATAAAAACATCAAAGCTCATATTGAGAGCTATCATCCAGTCGTTTCACATTATAACATGAAACATGCTCCTTACAGACGGTATCTTACAAGCCACATCTCGGTGTATAAGATGTGGGAAGACTTGAATGAGAACACTCCTGAAAAGAATATGAAACCTACAGAAAGGTTTTTCATCAGGAGAATATTGGCTTCACTGAACGATCACAAGATGAATGTCCATCTTGTTCATTGCACGGGAATCATGTCCACCATGAGCAACGTAAATGAAAGAAATGATGCGAACTGTGAAATTTGCGAAACTATGGAATACAGAAGAGAAGGTATACTTAAACAAGAAAAGCATATGAAGCAGATTGTGTCGAAGAATGGCAAGAAGATAAAGAAAGTTTTACAGTTGATATGCAGAAGATATTGATAATTCCGAAAATGGTGACTAAGAATTCTTTTTTTATAAGTCATCTAATATGTATCAATGGAACATTTGCGAGCTTGAGGAATCATGGACAGATTGTGTGTATACTATGGCATGAGGCTATTATGGGCAGAGCTTGCTCCGATGTTTTATGCGCATATTATAATTTCATGAAGTCTCATGGGGAAAATGTAAAAAATATTGTATTTTGAGCAGACAATTGTGCTGCACTTGGCCGGCTCGGTGGGGTATGGTATATGATGCTCGTCTCCTGCGCAGAGTAACCTGGGTTCAATCCTCACAAATTCCGTGTGATTTTTCGGATTCTGGGAATCGCTTGAGTATCCATCTCTTGGAGGAGATGTAAAGCCGTCGGTCCTGTCTAACAGAAATGTGTTGGGCATTAAAGATCCCTTCCCTCGACACGAGAGGGGTTTGGCAAAATTCCCGGGTTAGTGAGGTGACAGAATTCCCCGGCGTGTCAATGGCCGAAAGGCAGAAATAGAGAAAATAGAGCGGAAATAGAGAAAATCAAATCATTTCTATAATTATGGGACACAGAATTGTGATGTCCTGTCAGTCCCTATGCATAAAACCACAATGGACAGAAAATCGCCTCACTTCTCTGCAATATACTTTTACAATAGATTGCCAGGTGAACTGGTCAATGAGAAACTACGAAAGGTTAAGAACTGCCATAAAAAATTGGAAAAGCACTCTACTCCTTCGATGAATTCTAAAGTATGGATAAGTTTTTGTAATTTTTATCACTTGTGCAATGATTTTGATGTTTTTTCCTTGTATTTCGATTTTTTTATTTTGTAAGCAAACCGTACCAAGTATCTATTTCAAATGAAATGTACATACTTATGGGTCAAAAGTACGAAATAAATTATTCTATTCTATTCTACTCTCTCTTTCTCTCTTGGTGCCTTCTCAGATTCTGAGGTTGGCTAATAACATGGCATATCTCCATCTATCTCTGGTAGTATGTATTAGTTCTTCTCTATTAAGTCCAGTCCAATTACGCAGGTTGCTCATCCATGAAGTTCTTCTACGTCCTCTAGCCCGTTTGCCCTCTATTTTTCCCTCTATTACAAATTGCAAGATATTGTATTTGTCATGTCTTTCGACGAGTCCAAAGTATGTCAATTTCCGCCTTTTAATTATGTTTTCTATTTCTGGTGTCCTATTCAATTTCCTTAAAACCTCTTCGTTGGTTACTCTGTCGGTCCATGGTATTTTTAAAAGGCGACGATATGACCACATTTCAAATGCTCTAAGTCGTTTCATCGTATTTGTTTTGAGTGACCATGACTCACATCCATAGAGCAGTGTAGACCATACGTAACACTCAACAAGACGAACACGCAATGGCAAATTCAAGGAGTTGTTGCAGATCGCTCCCTTCATTTTTATTAGGCTTGGCGGGCCTGTTCTATTCGAGACTTAACTTCTATGTCTGTATCCACGTGATCATTTATTATTCTTCCTAGATATTTTGTTTGATTCACTTGTTCAATTCTAGTGTTGTTATAGTTTATGTGTATGTTTCTTTTGTCTCTGCTGATCACCATGACTTTAGTTTTTTGAGCGTTCAAGTCAAGTCCCATTTGACGAGAGCTCTGCCCCACAGCGTTTAAGAGAACTTGTAATTCTTCTTCACTTCGGGCCAAAATTACAGTATCGTCTGCATATCTTAAGTTGTTTAATATCATACCGTTGATTTTCAGACCTTCGGTTCTATTCGATAAAGCTTTTTGCATTATTTTTCTGAATACAGATTGAACAACAGAGGCGATAATATGCAACCTTCTTATTTCAATATCTTCTGTATAGTCGTTGCCGATTCTAACACATGCTTTTTGTTGCCAATAAAGGGTCTTTATTATATTTATGTCCTTTTTATCAAGACCTATCTGATACAGTGTGTCCATTAAATATGTGTGCTCCACTCGGTCGAAAGCTTTTTGAAAGTCAATAAAACAGACATACAGATCTTGTCTCTTAATCTAAACATTTTTCGGCCAGAACAGTCAAACCAACAAGAGGCTCTCTAGTCCCCAAACCCGCTCGGAAACCAAATTGAGTCTCGCCTACGTAATTCTCGCACTTATTATTCTACTCTAAACGATTGTAATAACTGCTTCCAGAATTGGTTCGATCGAATGCTACGTGTATTAATCTTCACGGAGAAGACTTCGAGGAACAATAAAGTCAATATCATTCTTGCTTTATATGCAAAACTGAATCTGGTATGCTATGTACTATTGACAATCAGCAAGCAATCTTCATAGAATGGTTATGGATATCATTCGCAATTATTACAGAATATTATGACAGATTATGTACCTTCTCTCTTAATGTGGTTATTATTTCGTTTCGAGTTTTTTCACAGAGAATTAATAATAATATAATTAATAATAATGATGATATGCCTATTTTCAATCTAATAGAAAAAATTCTTAAGCATTTCGACTTTATCGCGAACGATTTCCAGATCGTGATGAGCAGGAGAACCCATACTCGAGTAAAGACTTGATTCTCTTGTTCGACCATTTCTGCTACCCATAAAATAAGATTAGTTTTCATTGAAGGAATCTTTATTTGTTCACCATTGATCCTATATGATTTTCCTCCAACAGTTTGTTGATCATGAGCTTCTTTCTGTTCAGAAAATCTTGAAAAATTTTGTAAATAGAATTTTCACAGTTGAATATAACAGTCCTTCGATTTTCTGTACACCCCTGATTATATTATAGCATGAATTGGAGCTTAATCGAAAACAACTTATTTTGTTTACATGAATAACATAATACCTTAATGCAGAAACTTTTTCAAATTAGATTAAAAGCTTCTATTAATTTCTGATTGGTATGAACTTGATTATGTTGAATGTGAAATTGGAAAACAACCAACTAGCTTCATGAAATCGGAATAGTTATTATTTGCAACAAATTTAAAAATACATTGTGTGATTCACGTGAAATATCAGATCGTATTTTACGAATAAGATTTCTCAAACTTGTCCCCGTTTACTGCAAGCGTATAAGATATAAGATCACCCAAATGATTATATTATTTGACATCATTGAAAACCCAGTTACAATGTAGCGGTATTACTCATCATTTCAAGAAATTATTACCTAATTGTTCCAAGACCGTAACACTCCTATGATCGTAAACTGCGGCAAAAAATTTTCATATTGCTATTTATTTCAACCAGGTGGATGTCTTGTAAGTACAAATAAGATATATCGTATTATTCATCTTTATTTTGTAATGTTGTTGTATTGGGTGCCTTAAATGGACAGATATAACAGAGCACTTTCGAACTTTCAATTTCCCATAAATAATAACAAGCATTAGAAGATCTGATAAGAGTTTACAACGTGCAGAAAAAGTTAGACATTAATTTCAAAAGACTTCAAGTTTCGTTCTTAGTTATAGTCCAGTCGGATGGTAGGGAAAGATGGCCTCGATTAGCTCGTATCAAAAGCTCCAATCCGTACATACTTTCGATACAAAAATCCGAAGACAAAAAATCTGTAGATTCAACTGCACTATCAGCGAAAATTGTTCACGATCCAGCAATAGAAGAAATGGTTTAAAGATCGCGAACAAATAAGAGTGCCCTGACTGGTCCAATCATCCGGAAGAAGGCAAAGCGTCTCATTTACAGGAACCTGGTGGTAGTTGCGGTAGGGGAGGATTCACAGCGTCGGATGATTGGTTCAATGAATTTAAGGTGCATACGATCAAAATCATTGAAGAAGTTGTATCTACAGATACTGCTGCAGCAGAAAGAGATCCAGGAGAATTCGCAAACCTAGTAGCTGGTCCTTTACAGATCGTTTGATCCTGCTAGTAAGGAAGCTTGGGTTACAAGCGCTATTTGAATGAAACTTATTCAAAATAAAGATATTGGACTTCAAAGATGTTCTAGTTTCGGCAATGCACCAAGTCATCCTCGTGAACATGAAACTATGAATCCAAATAAAATAGTGACAATTTTCCTTCCAACATAAGGTCTTGGAACTGTTATATCTGAAGACACTGCTACAGCAGAAAGATATCCAAAAGAATTCGCAAACTGAGTAGCTAATGGAGGATACCAACTTGAGCAAGTATTCAATGCAGACGAAATTATACTGTTTTGGAATAGAATACCAAAAAAAACATTCGTTTCGAAATGCGAAAAGTTTGCCTTTGGACTTAAGGTAGCAAAGAATAGAGCTACACCGCTGCTATGTTCTAAAACATCTAGAGATAGCTTCACTAAACCATTCATGCTCTTCAGATCGTTTAATCCTCGCGTTTTAAAAAACAGAACAAGAACGACCTGCCAGTGTTTTGGCGTACTAGTAAGAAAGCGTGGGTTACAAGCGCTATTTGAACTAAACTTATTCAAAATGAATATATTAGACTTCAAAGCTGTTCTAGTTTTGGATAATGCACCCAGTCATCCTCGCAAACATGAAACTTTGCTTCCAAATATAATAGTGACAATTTTCCTTGCAACAAGAGGTCTTGAAGAAGTTGTATCTGTGGACACTGCTGCAACAGAAAGATATCCAAAAGAATTCGCAAACCTAGTAGCTAATGGAGGATACCAACTTGAGCAAGTATTCAATGCAGACGAAATTATACTGTTTTAGAATAGAATACCAAACAAAACATTCGTTTCGAAATGCGAAAAGTCTGCCTTTGGACTTAAGGTAGCAAATAATAGAGCTACACCGCTGCTATGTTCTAAAACATTTAGAGATAGCTTCACTAAACCATTCATGCTCTTCAGATCATTTAATCCTCGTGTTTTAAAAACAGAACAAGAACGACCTGACAGTGTTTTGGCGTACTAGTAAGAAAGCGTGGGTTACAAGCGCTATTTGAACTAAACTTATTCAAAATAAAGATATTGAACTTCAAAGCTGTTCTAGTTTCGGATAATGCACCCAGTCATCCTCGCAAACATGAAACTTTGCCTCCAAATATAATAGTGACAATTTTCCTTGCAACAAGAGGTCTTGGAGAAGTTGTATCTGTGGACACTGCTGCAACAGGAAGATATCCAAAAGAATTTGCAAACCTAGTAGCTAATGGAGGATACCAACTTGAGCAAGTATTCAATGCAGACGAAATTATACTGTTTCGGAATAGAATACCAAACAAAACATTCGTTTCGAAATGCGAAAAGTCTGCCTATGGACTTAAGGTAGCAAAGAATAGAGCTACACCGCTGCTATGTTCTAAAACATTTAGAGATAGCTTCACTAAACCATTCATGCTCTTCAGATCGTTTAATCCTCGTGTTTTAAAAAACAGAACAAGAACGACCTGCCAGTGTTTTGGCGTACTAGTAAGAAAGCGTGGGTTTCAAGCGCTATTTGAACGAAACTTATTCAAAATAAAGATATTAGACTTCAAAGCTGTTCTAGTTTTGGATAATGCACCCAGTCATCCTCGCAAACATGAAACTTTGCTTCCAAATATAATAGTGACAATTTTCCTTGCAACAAGAGGTCTTGGAGAAGTTGTATCTGTGGACACTGCTGCAACAGAAAGATATCCAGAAGAATTTGCAAACCTATTAGCTGATGAAGGATACAAACCTGAGCAAGTAATTAATGAAGACGAAACTATACTGTTTTGGAATAGAATACCAAACAAAACATTCATTTCGAAATGCGAAAAGTCTGCCTTTGGACTTAAGGTAGCAAAGAATAGAGCTACACCGCTGCTATGTTCTAAAACATTTAGAGATAGCTTCACTGAACCATTCATGCTCTTCAGATCGTTTAATCCTCGCGTTTTAAAAAACAGAACAAGAACGACCTGCCAGTGTTTTGGCGTACTAGTAAGAAAGCGTGGGTTACAAGCGCTATTTGAACTAAACTTATTCAAAATGAAGATATTAGACTTCAAAGCTGTTCTAGTTTTGGATAATGCACCCGGTCATCCTCGCATACATGAAACTTTGCCTCCAAATATAATAGTGACAATTTTCCTTGCAACAAGAGGTCTTGGAGAAGTTGTATCTGTGGACACTGCTGCAACAGAAAGATATCCAAAAGAATTCGCAAACCTAGTAGCTAATGGAGGATACCAACTTGAGCAAGTATTCAATGCTGACGAAATTATACTGTTTCGGAATAGAATACCAAACAAAACATTCGTTTCGAAATGCGAAAAGTCTGCCTTTGGACTTAAGGTAGCAAAGAATAGAGCAACACCGCTGCTATGTTCTAAACCATTTAGAGATAGCTTCACTGAACCATTCATGCTCTTCAGATCGTTTAATCCTCGCGTTTTAAAAACAGAACAAGAACGACCTGCCAGTGTTTTGGCGTACTAGTAAGAAAGCGTATGTTACAAGCGCTATTTGAACTAAACTTATTCAAAATGAAGATATTAGACTTCAAAGCTGTTCTAGTTTTGGATAATGCACCCAGTCATCCTCGCAAACATGGAACTTTGCCTCCAAATATAATAGTGACAATTTTCCTTGCAACAAGAGGTCTTGGAGAAGTTGTATCTGTGGACACTGCTGCAACAAAAAGATATCCAAAAGAATTCGCAAACCTAGTAGCTAATGGAGGATACCAACTTGAGCAAGTATTCAATGCAGGCGAAATTATACTGTTTCGGAATAGAATACCAAACAAAACATTCGTTTCGAAATGCGAAAAGTCTGCCTTTGGACTTAAGGTAGCAAATAATAGAGCTACACCGCTGCTATGTTCTAAAACATTTAGAGATAGCTTCACTAAACCATTCATGCTCTTCAGATCATTTAATCCTCGCGTTTTAAAAAACAGAACAAGAACGACCTGCCAGTGTTTTGGCGTACTAGTAAGAAAGCGTGGGTTACAAGCGCTATTTGAACTAAACTTATTCAAAATGAAGATATTAGACTTCAAAGCTGTTCTAGTTTTGGATAATGCACCCAGTCATCCTCGCAAACATGAAACTTTGCTTCCAAATATAATAGTGACAATTTTCCTTGCAACAAGAGGTCTTGGAGAAGTTGTATCTGTGGACACTGCTGCAACAGAAAGATATCCAGAAGAATTTGCAAACCTATTAGCTGATGAAGGATACAAACCTGAGCAAGTAATTAATGAAGACGAAACTATACTGTTTTGGAATAGAATACCAAACAAAACACTCATTTCGAAATGCGAAAAGTCTGCCTTTGGACTTAAGGTAGCAAAGAATAGAGCTACACCGCTGCTATGTTCTAAAACATTTAGAGATAGCTTCACTAAACCATTCATGCTCTTCAGATCGTTTAATCCTCGCGTTTTAAAAACAGAACAAGAACGACCTGCCAGTGTTTTGGCGTACTAGTAAGAAAGCGTGGGTTACAAGCGCTATTTGAACTAAACTTATTCAAATTGAAGATATTAGACTTCAAAGCTGTTCTAGTTTTGGATAATGCACCGGTCATCCTCGCAAACATGAAACTTTGCCTCCAAATATAATAGTGACAATTTTCCTTGCAACAAGAGGTCTTGGAGAAGTTGTATCTGTGGACACTGCTGCAACAGAAAGATATCCAAAAGAATTCGCAAACCTAGTAGCTGATGAAGGATACAAACCTGAGCAAGTATTAATGAAGACGAAACTATACTGTTTTGGAATAGAATACCAAACAAAACATTCGTTTCGAAATGCGAAAAGTCTGCCTTTGGACTTAAGGTAGCAAACAATAGAGCTACACCGCTGCTATGTTCTAAAACATTTAGAGATATAGCTTCACTAAACCATTAATGCTCTTCAGATCGTTTAATCCTCGTGTTTTATAAAACAGAACAAGAACGACCTGCCAGTGTTTTGGCGTACTAGTAAGAAAGCGTGGGTTACAAGCGCTATTTGAACGAAACTTATTCAAAATGAAGATATTAGACTTCAAAGCTGTTCTAGTTTTGGATAATGCACCCGGTCATCCTCGCAAACATGAAACTTTGCCTCCAAATATAATAGTGACAATTTTCCTTGCAACAAGAGGTCTTGGAGAAGTTGTATCTGCGGACACTGCTGCAACAGAAAGATATCCAGAAGAATTTGCAAACCTATTAGCTGATGAAGGATACAAACCTGAGCAAGTATTTAATGAAGACGAAACTATACTGTTTTGGAATAGAATACCAAACAAAACATTCATTTCCAAATGCGAAAAGTCTGCCTTTGGACTTAAGGTAGCAAAGAATAGAGCTACACCGCTGCTATGTTCTAAAACATTTAGAGATAGCTTCACTGAACCATTCATGCTCTTCAGATCGTTTAATCCTCGCGTTTTAAAAAACAGAACAAGAACGACCTGCCAGTGTTTTGGCGTACTAGTAAGAAAGCGTGGGTTACAAGCGCTATTTGAACTAAACTTATTCAAAATGAAGATATTAGACTTCAAAGCTGTTCTAGTTTTGGATAATGCACCCGGTCATCCTCGCATACATGAAACTTTGCCTCCAAATATAATAGTAACAATTTTTCTTGCAACAAGAGGTCTTGGAGAAGTTGTATCTGCGGACACTGCTGCAACAGAAAGATATCCAAAAGAATTCGCAAACCTAGTAGCTAATGGAGGATACCAACTTGAGCAAGTATTCAATGCAGACGAAATTATACTGTTTCGGAATAGAATACCAAACAAAACATTCGTTTCGAAATGCGAAAAGTCTGCCTTTGGACTTAAGGTAGCAAACAATAGAGCTACACCGCTGCTATGTTCTAAAACATTTAGAGATAGCTTCACTAAACCATTCATGCTCTACAGATTGTTTAATCCTCGTGTTTTAAAAAACAGAACAAGAACGACCTGCCAGTGTTTTGGCGTACTAGTAAGAAAGCGTGGGTTACAAGCGCTATTTGAACGAAACTTATTCGAAATAAAGATATTAGACTTCAAAGCTGTTCTAGTTTTGGATAATGCACCCGGTCATCCTCGCAAACATGAAACTTTGCCTCCAAATATAATAGTGACAATTTTCCTTGCAACAAGAGGTCTTGGAGAAGTTGTATCTGTGGACACTGCTGCAACAGAAAGATATCCAAAAGAATTCGCAAACCTAGTAGCTAATGGAGGATACCAACTTGAGCAAGTATTCAATGCAGACGAAATTATACTGTTTTGGAATAGAATACCAAACAAAACATTCGTTTCGAAATGCGAAAAGTCTGCCTATGGACTTAAGGTAGCAAAGAATAGAGCTACACCGCTGCTATGTTCTAAAACATCTAGAGATAGCTTCACTAAACCATTCATGCTCTACAGATCGTTTAATCCTCGTGTTTTAAAAAACAGAACAAGAACGACCTGCCAGTGTTTTGGCGTACTAGTAAGAAAGCGTGGGTTACAAGCGCTATTTGAACTAAACTTATTCAAAATGAAGATATTAGACTTCAAAGCTGTTCTAGTTTTGGATAATGCACCCGGTCATCCTCGCAAACATGAAACTTTGCCTCCAAATATAATAGTGACAATTTTCCTTGCAACAAGAGGTCTTGGAGAAGTTGTATCTGTGGACACTGCTGCAACAAAAAGATATCCAAAAGAATTCGCAAACCTAGTAGCTAATGGAGGATACCAACTTGAGCAAGTATTCAATGCAGACGAAATTATACTGTTTCGGAATAGAATACCAAACAAAACATTCGTTTCGAAATGCGAAAAGTCTGCCTTTGGACTTAAGGTAGCAAATAATAGAGCTACACCGCTGCTATGTTCTAAAACATTTAGAGATAGCTTCACTAAACCATTCATGCTCTTCAGATCATTTAATCCTCGCGTTTTAAAAACAGAACAAGAACGACCTGCCAGTGTTTTGGCGTACTAGTAAGAAAGCGTGGGTTACAAGCGCTATTTGAACGAAACTTATTCGAAATAAAGATATTAGACTTCAAAGCTGTTCTAGTTTTGGATAATGCACCCGTCATCCTCGCAAACATGAAACTTTGCCTCCAATTATAATGGTGACAATTTTCCTTGCAACAAGAGGTCTTGGAGAAGTTGTATCTGCGGACACTGCTGCAACAGAAAGATATACAGGAGAATTTGCAAACCTATTAGCTGATGAAGGATACAAACCTGAGCAAGTATTTAATGAAGACGAAACTATACTGTTTTGGAATAGAATACCAAACAAAACATTAATTTCCAAATGCGAGAAGTCTGTCCTTGGACTTACAGTAGCAAAGAATAGAGCAACACTGCTATACTCATAATTCTCAAGACAATTTGTGTGAATTAATCCATAAACATCGAAACCAAGACAAACTGATGTTATTCTCAAAGTTGTTTGCATTAATGTCCTCATAAACAGAAGCAATAGTCACGATTTTGGTAATAGTCTTCATTCTTAATGAAAAGTGACCTAGCAGAGGTCGTTTCGGACGAATGGAACACAACAATGGAGTCTTCTGGTTTTTCTCGAAACTGCGAATTCGATGTAATGGCCAATTAAAAAAAGTTGTTTTGTCTAGATCAATCAAAATAATGATAGACAAGATTTGACATGGAAAATCCCAGTAAACAACAAGTGAAACAATTATTTTCGTTAAACAAGGAAGTCATATAGCATTGACAAGTTTACGAGTGAGTATACGAGGTGATACAAAATGTTCGTAGTCTAATTATATTGGTTATAACGAAAGTATATATATTATATATATATATATATATATATATATGTAAACTTGAGACAAGAATAATTATTCAAAATCCGTAAATAAATAAATAATCCTTCCTGACAAGAGCTAGTTTCCAAATCGCCCGCCATGCACGCAGCTCCCAAAAGCCACAATAGTGCAACTGAGCAGGGTGCCGAGAAAAGAATCGGTAGACTGCAATTTCATCGTTACTAGGAGCTCATCAATGTCGCATATCGCTTCTCAGCACCCTAACAAGCTTCATCGGGGTCCCTTACGATACCAGAAAGGACATATCTCGTACATACGTACTTGAGTCGCCCTCTATGGACCGAGAGGGTGAACCCGCTACCGTACTTCGAGAAATATACGAACAATAACAACCAGATGTGAGAACGTTAAAAATTCCAACACTTGGGGAACATCTTTCGCCGGTCCGTGAATCACATCAACGGTACAAAACGAGCGAAGTAATCTCGTTGAAATGGTGCTCTGGGCCTCTGTTACCAGGATAAAACCTCCTGTCGGTAAATGTTCGATGAGACACATATTTTCAAGTCTACATATGTAGACTTCTCGCGAAGTTTATCTCGAGAAGTCTCATCAAATATTTGTCTCATCAAATGTTTACCGACAGGAGGTGAACAGTGTGGCGGACAAAGCGTCCTCTTGCCTAACTCCTTTGTCAAATATAAACTCTTCTGTTTCACTTTTTTGGGTTCTTCCAGATCTTTCTATTGATGACTTCAATTAACTATATAATATAGCGGATTTCATGTTTTGAAAATTATATTGTCAAGAAGCTTTCGTTTGGAATAAAACATCTCTTTGAAGTCAAAAACTGTTCTTAGGGAGATTTTTGGAACACAACACTTACGTTAATGGGACAGTCACTTTTTAAGACCTAAAAAACATCACTGGAAGGTGAATGCCAAAGGAAAAACCCTATTAGAAGATGTCAAAAAATTTTGAATATTGAATCGATGATCTGAAAAATCAACCGTGGTGAACATTTCAGTGATGTTTAAAGTTTTGAAATAAAACCAACATGTTCCTTGGATATTAGCTGTCTCCATCATTTTAATTTTTCAATTATTCAAATCTATTTTGTGTACTTTTTTAATGTTTTTTTTTGTTAGATGATAGATGGATGCTCGTATCATCTCGTCGCTTTGACCCTAGTAACACCATCTGTATATCAACTGTCTACAAACCTTTAAACCCACCTGTTACTACGTATTGTAAATTAGAAGTTCAATAAATACTTTGGTACTCGCCAACATAATAACATATAGAATTTGCGTATTAACTTCAATCAATTCTTGAACAATTGAAAAAACCTAACTGATTCTATTCTTTTACAGATTAGCGATACATAATGATATCGACAATTGAATATTGGAATGATTTACATTTCGAAAATTGTGTTAATAATATAATTCAAGATTTCATCCTGAAAATAAATATGTGGTTTTGGTGAACAGTAACTACACCCTTGATGTTCCAGTAATAATAACAGATGAAATGGCTGATGTAAATATGTCTGTGGAGAAATATGGAAAACGATTTCTATTTTATGCCATTGACTGTGAAAAACTAATATTAAGTTATTCTTTGAATCTCTTAAATTTCGTTCTTTTTCACTTCTTTGGCTTCGTTTTTACTGATTTCTGGAAATGTTTCTTTCCTTACCTCCATAACATATTTTCCAGAACGAGTTGTTATTTTGAACTCACTAACTGGAGAGATTTATAAGCTAGTAGATAAATCACAATTGAAACCGTTAAAGACATGCAGATATTACTTAAAAATGATTACTGAAAGGGAGTATATAAATTTGTTTTTAAGGAATAAAACAGTGAATGTATGTTTTGGTTCTGATCCACCATACACTATCGACGCTACAACAACAAATAGAGGTATAGCTGTAGATATACATTCTTTGATACTCGACGATTTAGGTCTTCAAAGTATATTTAAAAAAATGAACTTTGCCTTGGGAGACCCAAAACCAATTCACGATAAAAAAGTACGGCAGCTATTGACTCAAGGAGAATGTGACTATTTTTTGCAGGGGATCTTAGAGGTTTCTGAAGGGTCTTACGATTTTTCCCAACCATATATAACAGATAATCTTTACTGGTATGTTCCAAGTGCCAAACTTATACCAAAATGGAAATATGTAATCGAGATATTATCAGGCACTGTTTGGTTCTTTCTTGTATTAGCCTGGATTTCAACATCTCTTATATGGTACTTCATGAAATACTTAGCAAATCGTCAGAAAAACGTTAAATTCCTCTTGGTGAAATCTTGGATGATCTACAAGATGTTCATCGAACAATGTGTTATTTTAAAATCTAAATACATTTCCGAAGACCTAATTTTCATAATTATCATTTTTCAATGTACCGTTATGAACATGGTTTACAAATGTAATTTCACATATTTTCTTGTTGGTGAAAATTATGACGATGATTTAAAATCTTTGGAAGATGTAATGGAACACAATTTGAAGATTGGATTTCCTCCACACCTAATGATTATATTCAGGCAGGATAAACGGTTGGGAGAATATTTAAAAACTCATTTTGTACCTTGCGATTTCAGCTATACTTGTTTGAACAGAACTGCGTTTTCTCGAGATATGGTTGTGCTTAAAGCAAATGTTAAAGTACTCATCGAATTTCATACATATTTGGACCAAAGTGGAAGATGGTTACTAGAGAAACTAGTTGGTAGAGATGTCATACTGACGTTTTCTTCTATATTCATTCCTGGACATCCTTTATTTCCTTTGGTAAACCATCAGACTTTAAACCTGATGGCACATGGGTTCCTTAAGAAGATGGTGGAACGTTATTTAAAGAGCAATAAGATTACTAAGGATGTTGTAGAAAATTATCTTACTTTGTATCACCTCAAACTACCTTTTATTGCTTTGATAGTTGGGTTATGTTTGGGCTTATTCGTTTTTCTTTATGAATTGATTAAATTTCATCAAACATATATGATTGAAATGCTAGCTCACTGAATGTAGGAAGTTTAATATGAGCTTAACTGACCAAAACCATTTGAAACGAAGTACTGTATTTGCATTGTTTCTTCATTTGATTTGTTAAATAATTTCCAAATATTTTCTGTATGAAAGATTTCGTCATTTTTCCCTTATATGGCTTCGTTTCTACTGATTTCTGAAAATGTTTCTTTCCTTACCTCCATAACATATTTTCCAGAACGAGTTGCTATTTTGAATTCATTAACTGGAGAGATTTATAAAATAGTAGATGAATCACAATTGAAACCCTTAAAGACATGCAGATATTATTTGAAAAAGATTACTGAAAGGGAGTATATAAATTTATTTTTCAGCAATAAAACAGTGAATGTATGTTTTGGTTCTGATCCACCATACACTATCGACGCTACAACAACAAATAGAGGTATAGCTGTGGATATACATTATTTGATACTTGACGATTTAGGTCTTCAAAGTATATTTCAAAAAATGAACTTTGCCTTGGGAGACCCAAAACCAATTCACGATAAAAAAGTACGGCAGCTATTGACTCAAGGAGAATGTGACTATTTTTTGCAGGGGATCTTAGAGGTTTCTGAAGGGTCTTACGATTTTTCCCAACCATATATAACAGATAATCTTTACTGGTATGTTCCAAGTGCCAAACTTTTACCAAAATGGAAATATGTAATCGAGATATTATCAGGCACTGTTTGGTTCTTTCTTGTGTTAGCCTGGATTTCAACATCTCTTATATGGTACTTCATGAAATACTTAGCAAATCGTCAGAAAAACGTTAGATTCCTCTTGGTGAAATCTTGGATGATCTACAAGATGTTCATCGAACAATGTGTTATTTTAAAATCTAAATACATTTCCGAAGATCTAATTTTCATAATTATCATTTTCAATGTACCGTTATGAACATGGTTTACAAATGTAATTTCACATATTTTCTTGTTGGTGAAAACTATGACGATGATTTAAAATCTTTGGAAGATGTAATGGAACACAATTTGAAGATTGGATTTCCTCCACACCTAATGATTATATTCAGGCAGGATAAACGTTTGGGAGAATATTTAAAACTCATTTTGTACCTTGCGATTTCAGCTATACTTGTTTGAACAGAACTGCGTTTTCTCGAGATATGGTTGTGCTTAAAGCAAATGTTAAAGTACTCATCGAATTTCATACATATTTGGACCAAAGTGGAAGATGATTACTAGAGAAACTAGTTGGTAGAGATGTCATACTGACTTTTTCTTCTATATTCATCCCAGGACATCCTTTATTTCCTTTGATAAACCATCAGACTTTAAACCTGATGGCACATGGGTTCCTTAAGAAGATGGTGAAACGTTATTTAAAGAGCAATAAGATTACTAAGGATGTTGTAGACAATGATCTTACTTTGTATCACCTCAAATTACCTTTTATTGCTTTGATAGTTGGGTTATGTTTGGGCTTATTCGTTTTTCTTTATGAATTGATTAAATTTCATCAAACATAGATGATTGAATTGCTAGCTCACTGAATGTAGGAAGTTCAATATAAGCTTAACTGACAAAAACCATTTCAAACGAAGTACTGTATTTGCATTGTTTCTTCATTTGATTTGTTAAATAATTTCAAAATATTTTCTGTATGAAAGATTTCGTCATTTTTTCCCTTATATGGCTTCGTTTCTACTGATTTGTGGAAATGTTTCTTTCCTTACCTCCATAACATATTTTCCAAAACGAGTTGTTATTTTGAATTCATTAACTGGAGAGATTTATAAAATAGTAGATAAATCACAATTGAAACCTTTAGAGACATGCAGATATTACTTGAAAAAGATTGCTAAAAGGGAGTATATAAATTTATTTTTCAGGAATAAAACAGTGAATGTATGTTTTGGTTCTGATCCACCATACACTATCGACGCTACAACAACAAATAGAGATATAGCTGTGGATAAACATTATTTGATACTTGACGATTTAGGTCTTCAAAGTATATTTAAAAATGAACTTTGCCTTGGGAGACCCAAAACCAATTCACGCTAAAAAGTACGGAAACTATTGACTCAAGGAGAATGTGACTATTTTTGCAGGGGATCTTGGAGGTTTCTGAAGGGTCTTACGATTTTTCCCAACCATATATAACAGATAATCTTTACTGGTATGTTCCAAGTGCCAAACTTATACCAAAATGAAAATATGTAATCGAGATATTATCAAACACTGTTTGGTTCTTTCTTGTGTTGGCCTGGATTTCAACATCTCTTATATGGTACTTCATAAAATACTTAGCAAATCGTCAGAAAAACGTTAGATTCCTCTTGGTGAAATCTTGGATGATCTACAAGATGTTCATCGAACAATGTGTTATTTTAAAATCTAAATACATTTCCGAAGACCTAATTTTCATAATTATCATTTTCAATGTACCGTTATAAACATGGTTTACAAATGTAATTTCACATATTTTCTTGTTGGTGAAAATTATGACGATGATTTAAAATCTTTGGAAGATGTAATGGAACACAATTTGAAGATTGGATTTCCTCCACACCTAATGATTATATTCAGGCAGGAAAAACGTTTGGGAGAATATTTGAAAACTCATTTTGTACCTTGCGATTTCAGCTATACTTGTTTGAACAGAACTGCGTTTTCTCGAGATATGGTTGTGCTTAAAGCAAATGTTAAAGTACTCATCGAATTTCATACATATTTGGACCAAAGTGGAAGATGGTTATTAGAGAAACTAGTTGGTAGAGATGTCATACTAACGTTTTCTTCTATATTCATTCCAGGACATCCTTTATTTCCTTTGGTAAACCATCAGACTTTAAACCTGATGGCACATGGGTTCCTTAAGAAGATGGTGGAACGTTATTTAAAGAGCAATAAGATTACTAAGGATGTTGTAGACAATTATCTTACTTTGTATCACCTCAAACTACCTTTTATTGCTTTGATAGTTGGGTTATGTTCAGGCTTATTCATTTTTCTTTATGAATTGATTAAATTTCATTAAACATAGATAATGGAAATGCTAGCTCACTGAATGAAGGAAGTTTATCATAAGATCATAAGCTTAACTAAGAAAACACCATTTCAAACGAAGTTCTGTATTTGTATTGTTTTTCATTTGATTTGTTAAATAAATCACAAAAATTTTCTGTATCAAAGATGAATATTCATTCCTTACAATGCTGCAGGTGTCTGTTGCGAATAGTTTTGTTTAGTTCAGATTTGAAATAGAAAAACTCAGTGTATTTCCACCATTTGTTGTACATTCATATTAAAAATTTAGACACATTTAAAATTTTATGTGCTTCATATACATTATTTCAGTCAAGGTGTGGGTTAGGTTCAGTTAGGTTCTTCTCTATAATATCAATGAAAAAAACTCATAGGCATTCAAAATTGCGATTTTATTAGTTGTTACAAAACCAAAGAGTTACATTTGGTGTTAAACTTAACTAAGGAGTGACTTTGGATGTTCAAGCGTGACACTGCATGTCCTCAGCATACTTTTCATAAAATGGTACTTAACCACTGAGTGCTAATCGCAAGCATGATGACATATGATCGTCAGTTGCGATATTTTGACTTAATTGTCTTCATTTCAGAAAATGCAGACTCGCACAATTAAGTTGACCCAAACATTGCCGTCAGTTGAAGGGCGATTTGCCTTAGATTCCGATATTAATCTTCAGATAGAAAACACCAGAAATTTGTATCAGATGCTGTCGCTTTGAGATGTATATCTGATATAATCTGCACCAACTCGTTTTCAACAGAACATGAGTTGATGTTAAACTGACTTGCTGGCTTTTCGCATTTCGAATTGTCCCAAAATATTTGATAATTCAGCCTCATACGTATCATAATTCAACTGACGAATCATTGCTTCAAAGACGGAAAATGTTTGAGATCCTTTCTTTTCAGTTGATCTATCAATTTACTTTTGAATGCATTTATTGATCTAATCAACTCAATAATAGTTTTTTCTTTACCTTAATGCTCCAAGTTATTGGTGTTTAATTGCATTGTTATGTCAGTCAAAAATACCAAATCAGTCAGCCATTTTACGCCCTTCAATATCTGAGTGACAACACCTCTTTCATTCAAATCAAAATTTTCTATAAAAATTTCTTTCGAATTGATAAATAACATAAAAAACGTTAACCTACCACCTAACGCAAAACTTATTTCGTTTGATGTTGAGAATTTATACCCAAGTGTTCCTTCAGGTGATGTCAAAATATTAATCGAAAACATTCGAATTCGAATCATGTTAACCACATAATTAAATCAGAAATATTGAATCTGTTGGACGTTTGCATTGAACAAAATTATTTTTTTTTCAACAACATCTATTACAGTAGTGAAAACGGTTTGATCATGGGAAATCCTTTGAGTCCACTTTTAGCAGAGATTTTTATGAATAATATTGAACAGAAAATTCATACACATCCACTCATTTCCAAATTTCTTTATTGGTATAGATATGTTGACGACATCTTAGTATGTTTCATTGGAACTACTCGTCAATTAGACTCATTTCTTAATTTCATTAATTCCATCCATTTGAACATTAAATTCACGATAGAAATTGAACAGAACGATTCCATTTTTTTGGATTAAAAATCACAAAACAAAATAATAATCATGTTTTTCGGTCTTTCGTAAACCAACACATACTGATACAATTATACATAACTATTCATTACATCCAATTCAACACAAAGTTGCAGCTTTAAACAGCATGGTACATCGGTTACTCAATTTACCTTTATCAGTAAAAGATTATAATAAAGAGTTAAACATCATCAAACAGAAAGCCATTAATAATTCATATAATCCGGATATGATAGATCTAATCATTCGTAAAAACTGTATCAGAAAGCAATAAATGAAGTATATCCTATTCATAAAGACTATAAAATATTCAACAGTTTAACATTCAGCGGTTCTGCAAGTACAAATATCAAATCCTTTCTCGTCAAACAAAATCTTAATATAACTTTCAAAAATTCTAATAACCTAGGTAAACATATTAAAATAATAAATCTCGTGTTGAAAAATCGAGTAAATCAGGAATCTATAAACTCAATTGCGGTTCTTTTGATAAAATTCATATCGGTAGGACCTATAGGAGTTTTGGCATAAGAACTTCTGAATACGTAGCTTCGATAAAAATAAATCTGATTCAAATTATTCAAACCACCTAATAAAAGAAAACCATTCATTCAATAAAAACTTTGACATATTACATATAAAATCAAAAGTTCGAAATTAGATCTCCTAGAAGCATTAGAAATAAATAGATACAAACATTCGGACAAGCTTTTGAATGAGCAGGTGATGTGAATTATTCACCCCTACTTAACTTGTTTAATTAGTTTTTAATACCTTTCATACTAACTGTACAATGGCTCGGTGTGGATTTTCCTGTTATTCATCCAACTTGTTCTACGATTTGTTTATAATACCATACTCTTCATTCTGTTTGTCATTCTTGATAAAGCTGCTGTGTCTACTAAACGTCGTCGAAGTTTTTCAAATAAAGTGTAGATTAAAGTTAAACCTTGTGTTTTTAATCTCATTTATATCATAGATCTACATCAAGTAACGGCCTCCACAATTCAAAAAATAAAAACACCTCTTTCGTCTAGAGAAGCTGTTATTTCGGGCAATAATTCTTGAAACCTTTCTAGGAATTTTCCGCGACTCAACCACCTGACGTCCATATGAAGAACTAAATCAGTGTGTTTAGCTGACCTTCCAACTGCAATTTAAAGAGCTGCCGTGGAAAGCTATGTGCACGGATGGAATAGAAAAATAAAAACAATTTCCTCCGTGTTTGAAGCTTTAGAACACAAAACTTGTTGATGTATAATGCAATGGAATGAAAAAACTAGAGGGAGATCTTCATTAGCTCGACACTATGCCAAAAAACCGATTTTGTTTCCAGTCATTGCTGGTGCTCCATCGGTTGTAATGCACACTAATTTATATTTTGGTAATTTGTAGTTTTTACAAAATTGAATGAATGAAACGTCATACACATTTTCACCACAGGTCTTATCAAAAATTCTTCCTTAGCCAACATGTCATTGAATACCAGCCAAATAAACAAACACAGCTGGGCAGTGTCTGTCATATCGGTGTATTCGTCGAACTGTAAAGAAAAGTATATACATTTCATTATATCATGTTTTAGTTTATCTGCCATGTCCTGACTCATGACTTCAATACGCCTTGTGACAGTCGGACCTGATAACTGAAGTTTTCTAATAGCAGACATGATTTCTGTTTTATTTTCAAAATCTCCAAATAAGGTCTAACCAACTTCAATAAATGCTTCCTTCACAAACGATCCATCTTCGAATAGTTTCTTGTGTTTCGCCAATCTATGAAATATTTTGAATGACGCCATCGCAGCAGCTTTTGATCGTTTGGCTGGTCTTGTAAACATGGTTCGTTCTTTTTTCGAACAAGATATCAAATCACGTACTTTTCGTTTTCTTAATTCACTCTGTGGCGGAAAATCCTTTTCTTAGTTTCTATTAACCGTTTTATGATGCCTCTCTAAATTACCACGCTTAGGTTATTGCAAATGACGCACGATAAATAAGACAAATGCACTTATCCTCCACCATACAGAAGAAAAATTAGTCCTCCCAATCGTTATTGAAAAGATACGTTTTAGATTTTTGATTTTATACAATTTATTAATAAACTTTGTATCGGCGTAGTATTGCCTCCAAGTTACAATCTAGAATAACTCCAATTCCTGCAGGCGCAACATTTTAACACCTCAAAAAAGTCTAGAGAACACTTCTGAATATCGATATATCGTATCCAGAACGATCAATATGGATGATTTTTTTTAAGAAATGAACGCCTGAATCAATTTCTCACCAAATTATGTACAGTGTTGAAATGATTATAATCATTTCATGTATTCAGTGTTTGAAATCAGTTAGTTGGCACTTTGTTTCTCTTGTAAGCACAAATAAAAGATTCAAATTTTGTTATTCGACCATGAAAAGACGACATTTGACTAGAGAAAAGATGTTACGAGCCGTTGGCATGCTCCAAGCTGGGAGCTCACAACGGGAAATATCCAGGGTTCTGGGAAGTAGCCCAAGTGTCATAAACCGTTCATGGTCGCGTTTCAATGAAACAGGTAGCGTAGAAGAACGCCATACAGGTCGTTTCAGGATTACTACAGTCGCCCAAGACCGATTTTTGGTTTTACAAGCCAGAAGAGATCGTCTACCACAGCACCTCAATTAGCTCAAGAGCTATCACGAGTTCATAATGTACAAATTTCCAACCAAACTGTGAGAAATCGACTGCACGAAGGTCAACTCCACTCCAGACGTCCTTTAAGTGTTCCACAAGTGACCCATGGAAATAGCGCTGCTCGATGAGCTTGGTGCCAAGAACACGTAAACTGGGATCAAGAGAGGTGGGCCACAGTTCTCTTCGGTGATGAATCTAGATTTAGTTATTATCCCGATTCGGGAAGAATTCGAATATGGAGGGAACCTGGAAAGCAAAACCGTCTCCTGCATGCTCGAGAAGTTGTTAGACAGGGAGGCGGATCAGTGATGTTTTGGGGAGGTTTACGCCTTGGTGGAAGAAATGACCTCGTTTTCATACAGAACAGCCTCACGGGAAATTCTTACGCAAATGAGATAGATTTACCTGTAGTGGTACCGTATCTCCAAACATTGGGTCAAAATTCACTCTTCCAACAAGATAATGCCCCTCCTCATCGTGCAAGAGTTGTCTTGAACGTTCTTGAAGAGAATGATATCGATCTTCTACCGTGGCCATCCTGCTCCCCAGATCTGAATCCCATCAAGCATGTGTGGAACACCCTAAAAAGAAATCTCCTGCGTCAAAACGTCTTCCATCATGAACAGGAGCTTCGATTAGCAGTTCAGGGGGCTTGGAATGACTTAGGCCAAAATGTAATAGACAATTTAATATTGAGCATGCCGCGACGATGCCGCGACGATGCCAAAGTGTCATTAATAACAGAGGTGGACCTTCTGGGTACTGAAAAATATAAGTACTTCCATATCGTTTCGAAAATATTAGTTCAGGATTTTTTTTGTGTTTCACCAAATTTCGTCATTTTCTAATTTCAATTTTTTTTTTATAATAGGTGCTTTGAAGAAGTCAAATATTATTTCGTTTTCTTGAGAATACATTATATTCAATACATCCTAACAGAAACCGAAGATTTTCATAAATTCGTATCATCAAATTCATAATTTAAAGATATTGGTAAGTGTTCCTAGACTTTTTTAAGGTGTTTATATCGGCGTGAACGAAACTCTCGAATGTTCCCGTCAAACGCGCCGCTCGAAATTTCTAGAAAAGCGGCAAGAATAAAAAACGCGGCATTTCTTTCACAAGTACCGCGTGTTCCTTTGATAAAGCCGCCTTTAGCCGCTAGCATAGTGTTATTTTATTACGTTATAAATTTTTGTAGTTCAGTTACCTACTTATTAAAACTTTTTTCCTCTTGATATCTACTGAGAAAGCAGTCGCGATCGATCAGTCCCTGCTCTACAGGAATTCAGCTATTGTTATGTTTGAATTGTCTTTAAACAAGCTACTACGCTTTGTTCAGCATGAACTATTTACCCGTTTCAACCTCATGATGTGACCAAATACCGCACATCACGTCATAATAAACAATATTATACTAAATTTTCAAGCTGCTGCAGGCGAAGGATTTTCACGTTTGGATGACAACGGAGGTACATAATTTGCGAAGGAAATCATGGAATTATGCTTACAGCTCCAACTTAAATCTCAGGTAATAATCTACATTGGATAAGCCTAGAATACGATAGAATAACGTTTTCGTACCACCACTAGCTTGTGTCACCGTTGATGAAATAAGAAATTTATTACCTTTATTTTGTGCTACTATTCTTCAACAACACCTAAACAATCGAATTACGAAAATGACAAGGAGGTGCAGAGCTGATGGAGGTAATGGTAGTAGACATTGTTTGTTTGTTTGTTTTTCCTTTAACGTGCTCTGTTTCTGCCTTTCGGCTAATGACACGCCGGGGAATTCTGTCACCTCACTAACCCGGGAATTTTGCCGAACCCCTCTCGTGTCGAGGGAAGGGATCTTTAATGTCCAACACATCTCTGTTAGACAGGACCGACAGCTTTACATCTCCTCCGAAAGATGGACACTCAAGCGATTCCCAGAATCCGAAAAATCGCACTGACTTTGTGGGGATTGAACCCAGGTAACTCTGCGTAGGAGACGAGCATCATATTCCATACGCCAACGAGCCGGCTTAGGTAGTGGAAATCTCACTTACAATAGCCATAAAATTGAATAAGCAAAAGTTATAGTACTATTAATTCATTCCTTTTTAGTTTCTAATTCCTTAACAGTTACAGGATCAAATTATTATGTTTTCAAATATTTTCTTCATGATTCTTAATACGGATTGACTTGCTACCTAAAAGCATAACTTTCTTAGTATTCCTAAACAGTATGCATAAACAGTGCAATTCAATGCCTGAAGTTATCGTAAGATATATATTATATCAAACTATTGTAAATTTGCAAAAATTACAGGATGAATGATAATTTTCCTGCGATATTTTGCGAAAACATGATTACCACCTACTTGTTTTGTATAATAATATTTCAATTAGACATGACGTGATGATATACCATACTAATTTCTAGACTATTGTTTCAGGAATTCTGTGATATCATACATAATGGTTTATGTCTGGGAGCATTGGAATATTTCTCACATGTAAATGATGTGTTACTAAGAAATTAGCTCGTGCATCACTTCCGTTCTTGTAGCAATCAATTTCAAAAGTTCCAACCTCAAAAATAATTGCAGCCAGTGGAATTACATCTTCAACAGTAGCATTAATTTCATGCCATTTAGTTTCGGTTACTCGATTTCTGAAAAAATCCGAAAATCGAAATATCAATCCTTGATACGAGGATGTCATTTTGCATTCTGGAACATAGAGGCAACATAAATCAACTGTACTAGAAATGAACCTCTATGATTTGTTAATATACTGGGTGTCCGTGGGTTGCGTGTACAACGTTATACCACAGATTTTTCAGCTCAGAATAAGTCGATTTAGACCAACTTACCTAAATGAAATGTTTCTTCGTTTGACCGCTAGAGGTCTCCAAATCCAAAGATTTTTTTCTTATTTCACAAATAATTAGAGAACGACTCGATTGATAGAAACTATTTGCTATGCGTAATCGGGTACGTTATTCACGTTTTTTAGTGATCCACTGAATGACCTTGACGTTTCACAAGTGTCCCTAAAACTTGAACGTATTTTCAATTAACCATAATTTTTCAACTGTCTGCGTTTGAGCAAAACTGTTTCTGACATTGAGAAGCTATAACAAAAAACAAGTACTGTGTTTTAAGGAATTTCACTTAATAATTGCGATTCGTAACGCGTTTCACTACACCGTAGCTTCTTCAGACGAATGAATGTACAGAAAATAAGAATGAGAATATAAATGTTCTTGAGTAATTAAAAGCTTATTGGGTTGCTGATTCTTAACTGGTTATTTATGACAGGTATATCCAATAAAATTAAGGAGTAGATTGCTCCCCGAAGAGATTCAATAGAGGTGAAGGGCTTAAATCGACTTGTTCATTGATGAGTATACCTGAGTGTTTGTATTTATTGATTTCTAAAGTTTCCCAAAGATCTACCTTCCAATATTAATTATCTGTATGCAAAATTTCAATCTGTGGGTCGAAAGAGTGATTATTTTCTAAGAGACGATTCGCGTAATTTGAATCTGATTTTTTATTTGAAAAACTGCGTTTATGTTCCGATATTCTAATATTAAAATTTCTATTTGTTCTACCAATGTAGAAATTATCACAGTCATTGCAATTCAATCTATAAATACCTGATTTATTGTTTTTACCTGGTTTGGTTTTAAAATTTTTTATATATTTGCCTAAATTATTATTAGTTTGGAAAGCTATGTTGAAATTATTGCTACTCAAGAATGATTTCAGTTTCTCGCTTGTATTGCCAAGGTAGGTTAAGGTGTTGAATTTTGTTTCAATTTATCGACAGGGTAAACTTCATTCAATGCGATTCTACTTTGTTTTTTATTTAAGATATTATTTATTAGTTTGGGATTGTTACCATTATTTTCGGCTATTTGTTTAATCATATCTAATTCTTTGTTGAAATTTTCTGGTGAAAACGGGATGTTAATCAATCTATGAATAAAACAAAAACTGTTTTTGTCATTTAACTGACCATTAGTCTACCTACTGTTTTGTTCAAACGCAGACAGTTGAAAAATTATGGTTGATTAACACGTTCGAGTTTGTAGGGACACTTGTAAAACGTCAAGGTCATTGAATGGATCACTAAAAAACGTGATTAATGCACCTGATTACGCATTACAAATATGGTTTCTATCGATCTAGTCGTTCTCGAATTATTTGAAAAATAAGAAAAAATCTTTGGATTTGGCGACCAAACGGTGAAACTTTCAATATTTTTTTTCCAACCCTCAAATTTCAGAAAATGTTATATTTGGGAAACTATTAAACCCATATAACCCTCAAACTATCGTTCTTTTATAAATGAAATTATTTTTTGAATTAAGGTTGAAAGGGGGGACTATAAAGTATAATCCACCATTTTTTCAATTTTCGAGTGTTGCAATTAGTCGAAGATATGCGTCCTTTTAAAAGAACAGTAGTACTATAGCATACTCATATGAAGTATTTATTTTTATCAAAAAAACATCTGAACATTGATTAGTAGAATCGAAACAAAACAATCTTTTGGATGCAAGTCAACTTCACATATTTGGCAGAGAAAATTTGCTTTTTTGTTGGCCTACTGCACATCGTCGCTGATTGTTATTATAACAATGAGATGATCCAGTCTGTCATAACGTGAAAACTCGTGTAAATTTCTAGGAGCTTTGGAAGTTTCTCTCTTTTTCATTATCTTGTTAGATCCTTACAATTGCTATAAATCTTCTGAATTCGAGTTGGTCGACTTTTCCGCCATTGTCCTTATGTAAGCGCCAAGAGTTTTGCACAGCCATGTTGGTGCAATGAACAAATGAAGGAAAACACCATTGTTTACCTTGATGCTAAATCTAGTGTCTCCGAGATTTTGATCGCCACGGTCCACCCATATTTTCATTGTAAGATTTCATCAAGCCTGGTTGATCTATATAAATATATTTCTTCTCAAATTAGGAAAACCTCTTCACTCTATATACAAATGTTGGAGTATTTGATGTCACATTCGCAACATTCTTGTCATACCATTTTGTGATGATGATTACGTCATCCGCCAGAGTATGCTCAGAATAACCTCAATTTTTTTTTAGTATACTCGAATTAGATAGGGGTGATGAGGGAATTCTCTCAGCGTTCCCTCAATATCAATTCTTTGAGCTACGAAACTGAGGTGAAGTAATTGTCAAAGTATAAGATATAAGAAATCCTTCATAGGGCATATTCTTCAATATATCTGCATATTGTAAAACTACTGATACGCCAAGACCCATATGTTTGTACTTATCTGGCAACGTACTTGAAGAACCTTGGTAAAGATCAAAATGAACTATATAACCTAGTCGGAGAGCACCAATCCAAAACTTATATCCCCATCTGATAGGTTTTCCACGTATAAATTGTTTTCCACTATGACGTCCAAAAAATGGTTTCATTGGCTCGTCTATACTATGATTTTCCTCGAAAGGGGCATACTCAAAAAATTTTGAGTTCAGAATGTCAAGAAATGGTCCCATTTTCGAATATTTTTCCTTCAAATCCAAGTTTGTATTATCATTGCAGTGAATGTTTCTCATTATATGCTGAAATCTATCACGCGATATAGCTTCACATACCATTTTATTGTTGGTGTCATCCCCATTCTGCCAAAACATCTTTTTCCGTGGAGAAGGTACTAGCCACTAAGCAATAAAACTCGAATAAAAGAAAGTAGTTCATTTCTTGAGCTGTTTAAATTGAAGAATAAGATCGATCACTTCATCATCGAAGAATAACTGGATCGTAGCAGCTGGTGAAAGATTGTTATCTGCCGATGAAATTGGTATCCATTACGGCAGAGGCGACTTTTCCAAGTCAAAATCACTTTCTTCGTATCGAAAGTTGTCAGAAGTTTCGGTCTTCGTTCTACAAATTCTCGGAGAGGTTTATCATCGTCACTATCTCAGTCACCTTTAGTTTGCATTCGTACTTCAGCAGAAGCTCTGAGATGAGTTCCCGGAAAATTGTCCAGTAAGACGGTGTTTTCATCCCCGGAGTCTTTATCACTATCGTAGTCATCATTGGCGTTCTCAGGAGGAAAAATTGCTTTTTCTTCTGCAACTTCATTCTCAATTTGTTCGATTTCTGCCATTATTTCAGCTAACGGTCCAAAACGATCATCTTTGTGCCTGAAACAAAAATATTCCAAGTGAGTCGACGGTGGTCGATGAACCTTTTAAAAGGACAGCTTTTTATATTGCCTAGTATTTAGCGAAGAATGAAAAATAATGTGAGGTTATGCAGATGGAAATATTCGACAGACTCTGTTGAATTCAAATATCAGATTAAATGAAATCATACTCTACAAAAATGAAAGAATTTACGCACCACCTCTTGGACATCTCGATCGATTTAATTAAACTTCACTTCAATACTGTGTAATAACAAGTAAATGCAACGTCTGCATTTACTTGTTTGAATGGATCACTTGTTATGCTATACAGGTGGCGCCATCTAGAATCGAGTACTTCATCCGAAACGAGTTAGGTTGACAACCTCAGTCCGAGATAGATATAGGAAATTTTGAACAAACTCACCTTCACTTTTTCTCAAAAAGTCAAAATGAAACAAGATATAGGGTGTCCTATTCAAAAAATCAAATCTATATTATGCTACTTTATTATGGATCGGCCTGTATAATCTGAAATAATTGTAGGTAGGGGGTTGACTTAACACGCTTCGGAACAACTCAGAAATTGGTCGCCCTCTAATCAACAAGATGTGTCTCAGCTTTTTCCACTGAAATCAGTCCATCTTGAGATAGAAGAGCTGGTAAATTTTCGTTGGAACCTACTATATGTTATTATTGTAATAAGATCTACCAGATCCCAAGTTATATTTTTTTCCGGAATGTTTTACTCATTTCATTATTCTTCTTCATAAAAATCGTTTCGTTTGAAATGAAAACTAACCACACAGTAAATCAGAGATCTTTGTAGTCATCATCCAAACAATCGTGTTCATTATTATCTGCCTGATATTACATTTATTGTCCGTTTTGCGAAGGGGCCTGTTCTTCACGTTTCATCGTCTGCATTTCCTGGTCAATAAAACCTTGTTATTTTGTATAATAATCAATTACATTTTTACAATCTAAACTATTAAGTAATAAGCAATAATCGTAGGAGATTGTTTCGATCTTGATGATGGACTTAAATAAAAAAGTCAAAAACCATTATTGATATGGTCTGACGCTAGTTACAATTGCTTGAGAATCTTTTAACCTTTACCCTTGAATGAACAATAAAAGAAACGAATAGGCAATAAATTATCCGTGGAAATACGGAAGTGTGAGATAGAATTGCGACTTCATGATCCTTGTGTTATCTCAAATCTTCTGATGATTTATGCATTAAACCAAAGAACTGTGATTCACGCTTTGAATGTAAATAGAAATGCAGATTGAATTTTCTGACATAGATAAGGTCATTGGTTATTTACTGGACAATGTAACGATAATGATTGAAATATGAATGAATGAAATTGTATTTATCTGGTCTTCATGCAAAATTGGTTTATTTCAACGGTTTCAATAATAAAAAATGCTCATTTGTGAGCAATTTATCTTGCTAATACAATAACACTTACGGCAAAGTCTAGCAGAGCTCTTCCTACTTATCCTTAATATATAATATAAGTATAATGCGTGTTACATAACAGTATGTCACAACTGGAGGAGGTAGATCCACGTGCAATTTTGAGAAAAAAGGTTCGTATAAACATAAGTCCGCAAAAACTTTGTTACGGAGCTACAGGATGTTGAAATTTCCGGAAAAATTGTTTTTTTTTTTCAAAACTCACGCAGTGTTTTATATATTCAACCCAATTTTGAAATGCAAGCAATTTTTCATAGCCTCCATCATTACACGTCCTGAATTTTAACTGAAATCTACAAGGTGTTTTCTTTTCGGAGCCATCTCTTCTTTTGCCCTTTCAAACTTTTTTGCAGTACGCCACTGATCAGCGTACAATCAACTTTCGTCATTTTCGTTCAATTTAGAAACTTTTTTGACACCTGTAATTTTTTCGTATCTCCAACCGTTTTCGAGTGAACAATTATTGAATTTGAATTATTTGAATTGTATGTTATTCACTAAATAAAAAATGAAAGAAATACTCGATAGGTATGCCCAACATTTGCTTTTATTTTGATAGCTCGTCTTCTAAGATTCCATTTATACTTATTCAATATCAAACTAAAAAAAAGACAATTGAAAACTAAATAAATTGCTGGAGTATCCTTCACCATATTAACGAAATACTGGGGTATTTCTCATCGTGTCACAAGAGGTTATTATTTGATTTCTCAATTCTTCTACAGTGTTTATTGGAGTGGTATAAACTAAACTTTTGAGATATCGCCATAAGAAAGGGTCTAAATTATTCAAGTCTATGGACCTAAGAGGCCATGATTCTGGCCCACCCCGACCTATCCATCGGTTGTTGAATTTATTATTCGAGAATTCCCTAGCTACCCCACTGAAATGTGCTGGTGCCCCGTCAGTCATGAACTACCACATGTTTCTAACCAAAACAGGCTCATCCTCGAGCAATAAAGGTAAGTCATCCTCAAGAAATTGCGGAAAAGCGGGACCGTTTAGTCTGTTAGGCAAAAAAATGGCCTAATCAAATAATTTCCAATTATTTCGACCCAGACATTTAGTGAAAATTGTTGATGATGAGATTCTTCAATCAAATGGGGGTTTTCCTTAGCCCAATAAGAACTAGAACATGTGAAATATTCAACTGATTTCCAATTTTTCTTGTACTCACATGAGGATTCAAACTGATACAATTCAAAAAATGTTTGCCTGTCTGGTATTACTCGATTTGGAAAGCGCACCTGAATTAATCGCCTAGCTTTTGTTGTGTTCCCGTCAGCCAGACCGTACATGTAATGGATATCAGCCAATTCAGCAATAGTACAATTAGCCATTTTTTCTTACTGCAATAACTTCAAAAGTCTTAAAACTAATTGTTAATTTGATAAACAATTCGAGTAGACATTGGTTCAACTTCTGCAACTGTCAAAATAAATGAATAAATGAAAAAAATCAAAGCCTACTATTCATTTTTTGGATTAGAAGTGCTTTCAATTCAGCGAATGCAAAAAATCGTTTAATAATTTTGAGCTCGAGAAAACAGTCGTAATAAGGGGACGAGAGGATAGCACCAGCTATTCAATGGGTGTTTGTACAATAAATTTCTTTTCGTCTTCTTTCACTTGTCCATCACTTCTTTTTCTGTAGATAAAATCTTTTGTTATATTCACAGACAATGCTTATAAGAAACATCTCTTGCAAAAAATTAGCTTGCGATATGAATCAAAGTTTACGTCATTGAGAATGAATGAGCTTTGTAATAAGGTGTATTTCCGTGACAAAATTCAGTTCTTAAATTCTACAGGAAGTCCAAATTTCTTGAAAAAAAGCATTCTCAGTTTACCCTCGTATATATATATATATATATATATATATATATATATATATATATATATATATATATATATATATATATATATATATATATATATATATATATATATATATATATATATATATATATATATATATATATATATATATATATATATATATATATATATATAATTTCGTCAAATGATTTTTAAATTATCCAAAATTTAAAGTTATCGAATGATAAATCAAAGAGTTATTGAGTTTCAAACCATAGGATAATTTCTGCTTGATGGAATTTTTGCCAGTGAGTGTAGTTCGGCGATACACTGAAAAAAATCGTTGATTTGCTACATGAATGAAAACGATTTCAGAATTCGACCAAAATATGAGGAAAATTCAGAATGGATCACGTCTTTCGTTTTTCTAGGAGAAATTGTCCTAATAATAAGCAGCTTTTATTTCAAAATGCATGAATGCTACAATTTAGTTCAAACTTAACATTTCTTACAGCGGAGAAAAACAGAAATCAACGTACTACGTAGATAATCCTGTATATAAAATCTCACGCAATACTTTATACCAATCATTGTAAGTATGGTTGCGGGAGATTCCTGACTCTTGGAGAAACTTTCACTCGGAGTCTAAGAATCTATATCAAAATATTAAATGGCATAATATCCAATTTCGATTCATCTTATACAGGATGTTACATAATAGTATGACCCAACTTGATGGGGTAAATCTACGAGCAATTTTGAGAAAAAAGCTCGTACAAACATAGGTCCGCAAAAGCTTCGTTACGGAGCTACAGGGTGTTGAAATTTACGAAAAAATTGTTTTTTCTTCAAAACTCCTGCAGTTTTTGAGATATTCAGCCCAAATTTGAAATGCGAGGTATTTTTCCTTTCCTCTATCCTTACACGTCCTATGTTTCAACTAGAATTTACAAGGTGTTTTCTTTTCCGGAGCCATGTCTCCTTCTGCCCTTTCAATTTTTTTGCAGTACGCTACTGATCGGCGTACTATATATTTTCGTCATCTTCGTTCAATTTAGAAACTTTTTCGACACCTGTAATTTTTTCGTATCTCCAACCGTTCTAAAGCAAAAAATTATTAACGATTGTATGCATTAACTGAATTGAAAGCACTTTTAATTAAAAAAATGACTAGTAGGCTTTGATTTTTTCATTTATTTATTTATTTGGACACTGCTAAAGTTGAACCACTGTCTGCTCGAATTGTTCATTGAATTAACGATTAGTTTTGAGACTTTTGAAGTTATTGCTGTAAGAAAAAATGGCTAATTTTGCTAACGCCGAATTGTCTGATATCCATTATATGTACGGTCTGGCTGACGGAAACAAAACAGAAGCTAGGTGATTATATCAGGTGCGCTTTTCAAATCGAGTAACATCAGAAAGGCGAACATTTTCAAATATATATATAGCTAGGGAATTCTTGAATAAAACATTCGATAACCGAATATATATATATATATATATATATATATATATATATATATATATATATATATATATATATATATATATATATATATAGATAGGTCGGGTAGAGCCAGAACCATGGCCTCCCAGGTCCCCAGACTTGAATAATTTAGACTTTTTCTTATGGGGATATCCCAAAAGTTTAGTTTATACCACTCCAATGAACCTGTAGAAGAATTGAGAAATCAAATGAAAACCTCTTGCGACACGATAAGAAATACCCCAGGAATATTTCAAAGAGTGGGTGATAATATGCGAAGAAGGACAGAGGCCTGTATTCTTGCAAGTTGAGGACACTCCAAATTGGAAATCAGTTGACTATTTCTTATGTTCTAGTTTGGAGGATTCTCCACGACTTTTTATTGTATCCATTTCATTTCAACGCGTCCAAACAATACTTCCTCGAGATTTTCCATCAAGACTGAATTTCTGCCGATGGTTCTTGGATGAAATAGGAGAAAATGCTCATTTTGATTGTGAAATAATGTTCACAGACGAAGCTAACTATTCGAGAACTGCTATCACAAATTTTCACAATAATCATTATTGGACTGAGAAAACCCCTATTTAATTGAAGAATTCTCACTAAATGTCTTGGTCGGAATAATTGAAAATTATTTGATGGAGCCATTTTTCTTGCCTAACAGACTGAACGCTTATCGGCAATTTCTTGAGGAGGATTTATCTTTATTGCTCGAGGATGTACCACTTTTGGTGAGAAACAAAATATGGTTCGTGCATGATGGGGCACCAGCATAGTTCAGTAGAGAAACTAGGAAATTTTTTAATAATTCATTCAACAACCGATGGATACGTCGTGGTAGGCCAGAATCATGGCCTCCCAGGTCCCCAGACTTAAATAGTTCAGACTTTTTCCTACGGGGATATCTCAAAAATTTAGTTTATACCACTCCACTGAACACTGTAAAAGAATTGAGAAATCGAATAATAACCTCTTGTGACACGATAAGAAATACACAAAAAATATTTCAAAGAGTGCGTGATAATATGCAAAGAAGGACAGAGGCCTGGATTCTTACAGGTAGAGGACACGTCAAGCAAGTTTTTAATTGTTTTTTTTTCTTAGTTTGATCTGGAATAAATATGAGTTGAGTCTCAGAAGACGACTATCAAAAAAAACAAATTTGGGGTATACCTATCGACTATTTCAGATATTTTTTTTATTCGCGAATAACATACAATTCAAATAATTCAAATTCGATCGTTTCACTCGAAAACGGTTGGAGATTCGAAGAAATTACAGATGTCAAAATAGTTTCTAAATTGAACGAGAATAATGAAAATTGATTTACGCTGATTAGTGGCGTACTGCAAAAAGTTTGGAAGGGCAAAAGGAGACATGGTCTCGGAAAAGAAACACCTTGTGAATTTGAGTTAAAAATCTAGGACGTGTAATGATGGAAGCGGTAAAAAATTGCTCGCATTCCAAATTTGGGTTGAATATCTCAAAAACTGCAGGAATTGTGGAGAAAAATACAATTTTGTCCGGATATTTCAACACCCTATAGCTCCGTAACAAAGCTTTTGCAGACGTATGTTTATTTGAACTCTTTTTTCTTGAAATTGCAAGTAGATTTACCCCCTTAAGTTGTGACATACTATTATGTAACACCATGTATCTATTGGTTAACAAGGATTCTTCATAGAAAAATACAGACACAAGAACGTAATCTACTTTGTACCAACATTAAGCAAATATAAATAACACACGCCTAGTAAAGACGATGTCACTCCAGTCGCACGGGTAATATCACCACATCATGCTTAAAGCTGCGTGAATTAGTCAGTTGTGACTAAGTTCCGGAAGCTTGGCAGATGGTCTGTACTCTGGAGTAGGAAGGATTCTTTAAATAAGACCTAATAAGCTCTCTTGGGACAAAATTATTCAGACGTGAACTCGTTCAACATACAAATCTCCGAAGGTAACAGACTAGGCGGCAATAGGACTAACAACCGTCCTATGGCGAACGTACGGAGTCCCCAAAATCCCATGACAAAAGCCAGTACGCTAGTGAGTTCATCAACATAAGAGGACTAGAAAACACTGACATGAATATGAGAGCAGTACACCAAGCACTTACAAGACAAGCAACCTCATCTCCTACCTCTAACGGAAACTCAAATGATGCCAACAACAGGCACCACCTAACTCTGCTTCAATGGCTTCGGTTCGAGGGAGGACTTTGTGTTTCTTCCAGATCGAACGTCTCATTCAAAGGTGGCATGGTACAAAATCTATTTATATAACAAAACCATGTTTTCATGTTGTCTGGTATCGATCTCCTAACGATCACAACTACCCTAGATTGTTTCAGTATCTAGGCGACAAGGTAGACACGATTCAACTACAGCATCCATCAGCTGAGGTGATCATAATGGTAGACCCCTACGTCCACGTCATGAACTGGCTCCAACACTCAAAAAATATCGACGAGCAGGAAGCGGACGCCTTTGCCATCATTCGCAACTCGACTCAACTTTTTGATGAGCCGATAAAATTCCTGACAATGTCACCAATGATCACAATACTCTCAATCTCTTTCTCGTTTCAGATCCAAAAGACTTCCGTTCATAGGTCGCAGCACCCTCAGGCAACTTTACCCACAACCTTCTTTCTGCAACAGGTAACTTTGTATAGCCACGCAATGAAATCATACACCTTTCTGGAGTATATGGCTTCACAACAGAGCCACCTCGGAGGGTCTGCACGATTTCTTCTCGTCTTTTCCTTCAAATGATGTATGTTTCTCAGATCCTGATATTAATGTCTACACTGAAGTTGTTTTTGCAGGCATGGTTCTCTACGTTCCACACTACATGAAGAAAGCATCCGCACAATAACTTTAGTTCGCAACAAACTGGCAAAAAACTACCACAGCTGAAAACAGAGATTACAAGAAGTGGAAGAAGAATCCATCAAATGAAACTGAAGCTGACTATGTGCGTTTCACAAACATTTCTAACTCAACAATTGATAAAGCAAAATTCTACTTCAATGAAAGAGTTAAGAACTCTTGGAGCAGACTAGTGGAACTCATCAGTTCTTGTCAATGGCGAAGGCCTGTCCATCTTTCATTAGAGAGCAAAGGCGGATCTCTTTTAAAAGAATGTTTTCGCAAATTTCTGTTTTACATGGTGGCAGTGCAACTAAGCATTTCACAAGTTGAATCGAATATTGCTGAAGTAAAACTCAGAGTGTATACGGTAAGGCCGGTTCTTCAACAGCTGAACTATAATAAAGCAGTTGGTTTAGATGTAGAAACACCAACTGTTTTGTTATGGGTACGACCGATTCCAAAATTACCCTTAAATCGCATTATTACGGATTATGTAGCAAGTTATGGAAAGAGATACAGACGATTAGCTCATAAAATATCTTTAATTGCAGGGTATCATAGAGCCATTGCTCTAGTTACCTCGAATGCCTTCGACAGGGTTTGGCACGTAGCTTTGATGGATGAATAAACTAATCGTATCTCTGTACCTGGTCCTGTTAATTCAACTGCTCAGCTCATAAATTGCTGATCTTCGATAACTCAGTCAAGCCATAGCGAAGGTGATCTTCTTGTCGTTAAAGATTGTGGCATTGAGAACTCTTTTGGGCATTCGTGTTTCGTTCTCAAACCATCGAATTCTTTGAACCTTTATGAAACACACAATATCTTCTTGATTGAGGATTTTGTCAATTTCTATATTTGTTCTAATACATAACCTGTCTTCTTCCGTTGGTCCGTATATATGCCTGATGATTTTGAGCTCAAATAGTAGGAAGATATCTTGTTCGTACTTGGCCATGCTCCAAGTTTCTCCTCCAGGAGTTACAACAGGTCTGATCAGAGTTTGGTACAACATCATCTCGGTAGTCCTACTGATAAGTTTACTTCTTAATAGCTTTATGTTTGCAGAATAGGATCGGTTTATTGCATTAAAGGCGTGAGGTTGTTGTTCTTTCTCTTCTTCACAGATACTTTTATGGTAAATGTTCTGAAGAACTGAAATACTTGTCCTGAAAGGAATTCAGTACCTAAGAATAACTAGGCTTGCAGGTAACTCTCATCGGTAGACTGTCCATCCAGCTCAGCCACGTACCTCTTTCCAAAAAAATTATTTGCTTTACAAGACTAGTATGCTGTGGAATTGGCTTCCATTAAACATCTTTCCAATAACCTACAATTTTGTCCCACTTCGAGAGGCAAGTGAACACATATCTTGGGTGGCGACGGCTGCGGCACGACAAGACTCGCCTCCTCAGTTGGTTATATCGTTGAGCTTATACTGTAACGATATCTAATCGTCCCTGAAGCCGAACCTGTCACGGTCCGGCGAAATGACGAGTACGGAGCACTTTCAGGAGAATTCGAGAAAGATTTATAAAGAAATCAGTGTTGCCGTTTCCGGAAGGTTCTCGAACGAAGATCTGGATCAGAGCCGAAGTTACACGTGTGCATAAGAAGGGAGCGCGAAGCGCCGAGAATGAAGTTTGAATACAGAGTGCGAATAAGTGGGCAAAGTGTTAGAGATAAATAAAGCAGTATCCATTGTGTTATAGAAATTAGTCATTTAGTTAGTATTATAATTGTTCAGTCTACATGTAGATAAATTAGTTAGTGTTTTTGTAACGTTGAAGTGTTTCATTTGAACCACAAATAATTTCAAGCATTAAGAAACGTTACAATACCTAGTCCAATATAAAATAACAGAATTTCTCAAATTTTTTATGTACTTCCCGACGGCATGTTCAGTGGATTTGCTTGTTTTATGAGCTTTACACCTTCCTTGAATATACTTCAACATTAATATATCCTTTTCAAGATGACATCTTTCTTTCTCTCTATAACAGGACAACAAAGTAGTAATTGACTTGACCAGCTGCAATGAGAGATTAAGAAAAGCATTGAATCTTTTATTTCCATATTGGCTGATATAAGTGCATACTTTTAGATCCTTCTGATGTGATTTGATTATTCAGTCTAGAAGGCGTAGTAAAATTAATTACGAAAATGGACACTCATAGTGTGATCCTCATAGTCATCCCATCTAGAATGATATAACGGAAAGTTGTGCTTTTATAAAATGGTCGGATCAAAAATTCCATACATTACTGAAAATGGGACTGATAACTCTTACACGAACATTAATGACTATATGTAGCTTCGTTCGTTGAAGTTTACATTTCAAACACTATTTCATTCAGTGGCTGTGCCTACATATCACAAAAATACTATCAGTCTTAGGAAATTTTATATCGTTACTTTCTCCTAATAAATTATTTTTTCTCCACTGTCAAATACGATGATAGCAGCTGCAGCAATATTAATGCCTCTTTGGATAATCATCAATTGGCTTCGCCAATTAGTTTTGTCCAGACCAATTGGAGAAAATCGTCATAGAAAGAACACAGCTTCACAATAATAAGTCGAAAGTACATCCAAAACTAGTGAAATTACGCAAATAATTTGACTTGGATGGAACGTTCTAGACATTCTAGACATTATTCACACTAAATACTTGCCATTTAAAGTGTTTGAAAGATCTGAAAAATTATGTGGGATAAATTATTACGCCAAAGAGATTGTATCATAAACTCCACGCGCTGTATTACTTTTGGCTTCGAATTTATTGTTTTTTCACTGCAAAACTCAATTACCATTCATACATAATACACAATTTCATCAGAGCGCCATAGCCTATCGATCAAACGAGCCATAGTTACTTGGGAAACGATTCAATATTTTTACACCAGGTTATATTTACGTCAAATTTTATTTCAATTTTTACATTCAGAGTGAAACGTTTTCGAAACGTCGATTATGGTAAGGTACAAAGAAATCATCAATTATTTTATAATTTGTACTCTTATTCCGTTCTTTTCAGCCGCCAAAAAAGAAGGGAGGTGGAAAAGGTGAGTATACTCAAAGGCTTATAGAATAATTATCACTAATTTTCATTTAGAAATACCTTGAATCGATGCCCTCATTGACATCACAAATTTCAATCTGTTGAAGTGATATACAAAACTCACATATTTACACTAGTGCAAAATAATGTCTAACTTCTAATAAAGAAGTTGGAGTTCAGAATTTAAGTCATCGGATTTTTTTTTCAACAAAAAATATTTCCATGAAATTTTTAATTCACCAAATTCTTCAATATTGAGGGTCGAATTATATTTAACTCTATCTAACACTGAATTTTCAAAGCTCTGGTCATCGATGGCGTGGATACTTCCTCCATGACACGAGAACAACTGGAAGTATTCTGCCAAAGAATCAAAGAAGAAAATGAACGTGAAAGGGAGGAAAGAAATTTTTTTCAATTGGAGAGAGACAAACTTCGGACTTTTTGGGAAATAACAAGAAATGAACTAGAAGAAGCACGTGCTAAGATCAGGTTTGGTTTATTAGTACATTACACGAGGGTTGCTTGTTAAGTCTGTTAAGCAGCAAGTGAAACATTTTATTGGTGAGCATAAATACCTCAAAAAAGTCTAGGAACACTTACTTATATTTTTAAAAATATGAATTTGATGATTCGAATTTATAAAAATGTAGAATGTATTGTATATAATGTATTCTCAAGAAAACAAAATAATATTTGACTTCTTCAAAGCACCGTTGAAAATGACGTGATTTAGTAAAACACAAAAGAATATCGTGAACTAATATTTTCGAAACGATATGGAAGCACTTATATTTTTCACACTTTGGCATCGTCGCGGCATGCTCAATATTAACTTGTCTATTACATTTAGGCTTAAGTCATTGCAAGCCCCCTGAACTGCTAATCGAAGCTCCTGTTCATGATGGAAGACGTTTTGACGCAGGAGATTTCTTTTTAGGGTGTTCCACACATGCTCGATGGGATTCAGAACTGGGGAGCAGAATGGCCACGGTGGAAGATCGATATCATTCTCTTCAAGAACGCTCAAGACAACTCTTGCACGATGAGGAGGGGCATTATCTTGTTTGAATAGTGGATTTTGACCCATTGTTTGGAGATACGGTACCACTACAGGTAAAACTATCTCATTTGCATAAGAATTTCCCGTGAGGTTGTTCTGTATGGAAACAGAAAAGGCGTATACCTCCCCAAAACATCACTGATCCGCCTCCGAAATCTAACAACTTCTCGAGCATGTTGGAGACGGTTTTGCTTTCCAGGTTCCCTCCATATTCGATTTCTTCCCGAATCGGGATAATAACTAAATCTAGATTTATCACTGAAGAGAACTGTGGCCCACCTCTCTCGATCCCAGTTTACGTGTTCTTGGCACCAAGCTAAACGAGCAGCGCAATTTCCGTGGGTCAGTTGTGGAACTCCTAAAGGACGTCTGGAGTGGAGTTGACCTTCGTGCAGTCGATTTCTCACAGTTTGGTCGGAAATTTGTACATTATGAACTCGTGATAGCTCTTGAGCTAATTGAGGTGCTGTGGTAGTACGATCTCTTCTGGCTTGTAAAACCAAAAATCGGTCTCGGGCGACTGTAGTAATCCTGAAACGACCTGTATGGCGTTCTTCTACGCTACCTGTTTCATTGAAATGCGACCATAAACGGTTTATGACACTCGGGCTACTTCCCAGAAGCCAGGATACTTCCCGTAGTGAGCTTCCAGCTTGGAGCATGCCAACGGCTCGTAACATCTCTTTTCTAGTCAAATGTCGTCTTTCCATAGTCGAATCACAAAACTTGCATCTTTTATTGGTGCTTACAACAGAAACAAAGTGCCAACTAACTGATTTCAAACACTGAATACATGAAATGATTATAAAGCAGCGTCGCATCTGCTGCATTTTTAGTTTTTTATAAAAAAAAACTGAATTTTGTTGCGGCACTCTACATAAGTTGGTGAGAAATTGATGCAGGTGTTCATTTCTTAAAGAAAATCATCCATATTGATCGTTCTGGATACGATATATCGATATTCAGAAGTGTTCCCTAGTTTTTTTGAGGTGTTTATGAGGATAATATATCAGACTTAGGCATAATTCAGTTTTTGTTATTGACATCTAGAAATAAGGAACGTCAAATAGAAGAGAACACTGAGAAGAACGAAGAGATACTGAAATACTACAAACAGAAGGTCAAGCATCTTCAGTATGAACATGAGAACGATCTCACAGAGTGCAAAGCCGCAGCGTTGGTATCCCTCAAAAAGGCAACTGATGATCATATGTCTCAAGAAAAGGAACTTTTAGCCGACAAAATAGCATTAAAGAACAAGGGACAAGAGCAAGAATTTAATCATCAGGACCAAGTGAGATCTTTGAAATTGGTAAGTACAAAAATGTCAGTTGATATTGCGAAAGTTGATACAAATTTTAGTTTTGATAAGCATCATTGTCCTAAGTTTTTGTTTTACATTAAGGCATTTCTGGTAACATATAATACCTTGAAATGGTCCTATTTACTGAAAACTAAAGTCATTAAAGGACACAACAAACTACTTCTGGTTGGTCGTTCTCGACATTAAACAATAATAAGCATCTCTATTGTCCGGATAGGGGTATTCCTGGAATCGACTATTCTTGAACTAACAGGGTACAAATATTCAAAATCACCCTGTATCTCAGAAACGAAGGGGGGCATAACGATTTTATTTATGGAACTACTAACTGATGCATCCAAATAATAAAACTGATTCAAGCACTCTTCTTTATATATCTATGTAATAATTACATTTCGTGGGGTTAAATTTGGAGAATATACTTAATAATAAGCTTTAACTCTATCCGAATGGCACGACTATAACCATCCTGTCACCTGTCATTTTATCTATCCGTCAATCATTATATAAAAAGAACACTACAAAATATCACGAATTTCTATTTCAAACTATTCACTTCTTTTCGTTCATTGATAGTTAATCATAACATTGACTGCAATTAGCGATGCATCTACACAATAATAACAATTTCCAGAGTAAATATCCAATGGCAATGATTCTAATTTAACGCTTCATCGATTCTAGCAACACAGTGAAGCGATAAGTAAGGCAAGAACTGAATTCGACGACAAAGCCAAAGAATTAGAGCTGAAATTCGAAAGGAAGTTCACTGAATTGGGCAACGAACTAAATCTCAAACACAGGTCAGTATTTTTACTTTCTCCTTCTTTTGGAAATGACTACTTCCACACGAACTATCTTGGAAAAAAAACAATTAATAAGTTAAAGGATTTTTACTATTAATTGATTGAAATGAGACACGGTAACATGATAAGCAATTCAAAATAGGTAAGTAATAAAGGGTCTTCGTTTTGAATTTGCGGCCATTTCGGAACTGTCAACATAGAACTGTCATTGCATGGTGATTTGACAAATGAATACTAGGAGAATTTCAATCATGGAAAGATTTACTGGGTGAAAATTTCACAGTTCGAAAAGTTTTCTTACTGCTCTTGGTCATCATCAAGCACCTACTTGCCCATCTATTGTGATATAAATCCTGAAGTTTCAACGTTGAGAACAAGAGAGTGATGTGCAGCATCGAACACGTGTTCATTCGGCCAAGTCAGCATAAACTATCGCCGCTGTAGCTAATAGTGTGGCTGATAAGACAAATTCGTCAATTTAGAGAAGATCACAGGAATTGGGCAATTCCCCAACGACTTTGCACAGTATTTTGCATCTTGATGTGCATTTCATCCATATAAATTGGGCGCTGGAGATGCATAGTTTTTTTGAACCAAATTATACTGAGTGTTGAGACCCATTTTCAAATGTCTGGGTATGTCAACAAACAAAGCTGTCCCATTTGAGGATCCGAAAACCCAAAAGTAATACTCGAACAGGCTCTTTCGAGAATGAGGGTGGCGCAACAGTTGCCTTCAATGAAAACCGTTACAGAGCGATATTGACTGACCAAAGTGGTTGCTCTTGGCTTACAGGGTGTTTATTTTCAACAGGATAGCGCTACGTGTCACACAGTGAATTCGCTACCTAGATCATGCGATTTAACGCCATTTGACATTTTTCGTTGGAGCTGCAACAAAAAGAAGGTATACGGCAATGTTCCAGCAATAATTGAGGCACTCAAAGACAATATTCGAGCTGCATAGTCGAGATTCTGCCCTTTTGAACAGAATTATTCTGGGTACGTCAATAAGCAAAACTGCTGCATTGGGGATCCGAAAACTCAAAATATATACTCCAATAGACTCTTCATTCAAAACGAGTAACTGTTTGTCGGATATCGTTCCCCAAGGTCGTCTTTGTACAGGCATGCGTCTATCATTTGATACTAGACAGAACCTGGACTCGTCGGAAAAGAGAATATTCGAGCATTCTCGAATACCCCAATTTACATGTTCTCTCGCAAACTGAAGTCATGCCATTCGATGCTATCTGGTGAGACGCGGCCCGGCAGAAGCCACCCTTGGTCTAATATCGTCTTCTCTGAGCCTGTTAGCAACTGTTTGCAATGAAATATGCACATTTCTGGAAAATGCAAGTTCATTTTGTAGCATTCTAGCCGTACAGAGCCGAACTATTAGTGCAGTTAAACGAAGCCATCGATCATCAGCTGGTGTTATCCGATTTCTTTGCTGTCCGGTCCTTCTTTTTTATTCCCCTGTTCTGTGGTACCGATTAATTGCTCTTGAAGTAGTGCTTTGGCTAATATTCAACAAGTGAAGCGATCGGGCTGCTTAATCGATTGTGGAATTCAAAATACCAGGTGATGCGACTATTTTTGTGATGTGTGTTTAAGCTCTAAACACTTGAAAATGTGTATTAAAATGAAATTACATAAAATAAATCCATCAACAATATCATTAATTCTCTTTTTTACCTTCGCAATCTCACAATTTTACAGCATGGAAATAGCTGAAATTGAAGAAAGAAAAAACACACAATTGAATGCCTTGACCAAGCAACACGATGAGACCTATAGCGAAATGAAGATGTACTATAACGATATTACATTGAATAACTTAGCACTTATCAGCAGCCTCAAGGTTTGTCGATATATTCTTGTTTATTGTCAATACTTAACTCTCTATAATCCTAGGAACAAATGGAAGTTTTACGTAAACAAAATGAGAGAATGTCCAAGCAAGTGGCCGATCTAATGAGCGAAAACAAGAAATTGATCGAACCTCTGAACCAAGCCAAAGCTGATGTCGTTGAATATAGAAGACAATTAACAAATTACGAAAAAGATAAAATATCTTTGGAGGTTCGTCATCCAAATATAGTACGACAATCATGACGTTTCTAACTCCTCTTTATTCCAGAATACGAAGATCAAGCTGAATCAAACCAGGAAGGAATTTGAAGATTTGAAGTGGGCAAACGAAGCTCTTGAAATTAGATTTGAAAAGGTACGTGAACTTCACTGTGCAAGAAGTTTGGTATAAAAAATAATCATGAATATGTTATGATAGTTGGTTTAGACCACTGACCCAAAAAACCGATGGTTTTTCTTGTTGCTTACGTCTTCCTATGAGAAATGAAACGGAAGAAATGAATTCAAACTACTGATATCAGTATTTGTGGATCAATATTTACGGCTAATGTTGATTCTTCTTCAAAATTCTGAATGTCGACAATAATGCAATACGAATCACGAAATTTGAAGCCGACAGAATATGCTGCAACAGTAGCGTTAGATGGTTTATGTTGGACTTATACAAGATCAGAGCAAAGGCTGGGGATGCCCTATCCAACTGTTTCCAGAAAATCTGCAGGTACAGAAAGACTGGTAGTCATAAAGGAGACCTGGGCACTCGTGCAACAACGGTGATCCATGACTGTTATTTAAAAATTTCTTCGTTAGGACAACCGTTCCCTACTGCTAGAAAACTTAAAATGCAGCTTCGACAGAACAGTGGAATGCAAATCAACAAAGAAACGATACAACAATGTCTCAGGGAATTTGTTTCGAGGCCTCGTATAGAAACTCGAGACCCAGCTCTAACCGCAGCATTTCGAAGGGACCGTTTGAATTTCTCCAGGTGACTGTCAATTGGTCAGAACTTATCTGAGACAGAGTCTTGTTGAGAGATAAGTTGAATTCTCGTCTTTCTCTTTACCGTTCACTTTTTCTAGGACGTCAAAATGAGAGATATTGCAAATATAACTTTTTACTTTCATATAGTTTTAAGAAAATATTTTTAAATCCAGAACATTTTTCGCACAGAATAATGCCTCCTTTGATATATCGCTCATAGTATTATTAGTTGTACTTAGTGGTCCTTGGATCCCTATATAAAAGTTAGTTCACTAGGATCCAAAAGTAATGAAATAAGTTTTTAATATATTGAAAAGATTTGCACCAATACTTAAATTGCTACGAAGTACTGTTCTTGGGCTTTTATATATTTCTTCCAGCGAATTTGCCAGGACTGGTACCCTCTTTCAAGGAGTCTTCGTGGATCTCTAAAGGTTTTCTATGGACCCAGAAAGTGGTCGTGAGGGTTGTTTTGATACGAGGGAACCAGAAAAAGTCCGCTGATACGACATATGGACTCTAGAAGCTTTGGGCAGAAACCCGCCAACTAGTAGCGCGTTGTGGTACCACGCGTGGTAATGCTGGAGATGGTGACGTTCGTTTTTCTGAGTCTACTCTGCACATCCGTAGCAGGCAGCGTTAATTATCCGTTCTTCACAAACAACTTTCTAAAGAACCACTTCCTCTCTGTCGAAGAAAGCCATGGACAGTGATTTCACTTATTGTTTGTATATTCTTGCAATTTTAAGCTTGAGAGGCTGGTCGGCGTGCCATTCAGAATTTTTGGGTTTTGTTTCTGGGTCGTATTAAAAAATTCCTCTTTACATCTGGCGATAGTGCAACCCTTATTCCTCTATTTTTTCATTTAGTTGCAATCCGAACATCAAGAGCTGAAGAAAAGATTCAACCAGGCGATACTGGAAGTGCAACAGAAAACTAGTTTGAAGAATATTCTTCTAGAAAAACGAATCAAGGTCTTAGGTGAAAATGTAGAGCAGAAAGATGCCCTCATAGAGGAGTTGATTATGAAGCTTCAGGAACCTCAGTACGCCGTGAAAGCTAACAAAAAACTAGAGGTGAGGAAATCTATGAAATATTTTTAATGCTTTTAGATTTCTAACCAAATATTTGATTAGTACACCTTCATCCAATTATTCCATTGTCTTGAAGTGCTTAAAAAGTCATGCAAGTCTCGAAGTTGATGGAGTATTTCGAAGATAAATTATTATTATACTGGGTGGCTCACCTCATTCGTGACAGAAGATTAGGCTTATTTGACGGCCGATCTTTTTTTTTGTACATTAATATGAATTGCTGTACAGAGTGAAAATATTTTAGAATATACAGGGTGTTACATACCAAACTTATCATTCTTCAGATAGGACAACCTATATTTTGTTTCATTTTTGACTTTCCAAAGAAAAATGAGGGTGAGTTTGTTTGAAATTCCCTATACCTATTTTAAATAGTTTAAATGTATTTGACATTTGGGGACTTACTTTAAATGTCGAGCCTTTAATATTGATTTCAAAGCTTCAGATAACTATTGTTATAGTAATTGTTGTTGCTTGAAAATATGACACATTTCGTTGATCTATGTTACACAGGGTGTTCGAAAACGAATACTGAACTGAGGACACATACAAATCTTATTTCACTCATTTTTCGAATGACATATCATTCATATAAAGGGTCGAATAAGTTGTATATCATACTACCTTTTGTTAGTACCTAGGTGCTCTACACCTATTTCCAAGGACTTTGAAGATTTTCGAAAGTTTACCCAATTTTTATCGAATTTCAAGAAATTTTCCAATTTTTCACTTCAATCTGAACTGATTGTTGCCTCAGAAAAACGAATTAGATGAAATCATTCCTGCGTTTAACTGTCATAAACCATAACTGGAGCAGGGGTGACAACCCTGAATATTTGGAAGAAGGTAGATGGGTCGAGTGATACCTCGAAAGAAAGGTTTTATCTTTGTCTGCATCCCCGTGAACGAATTTTCATTTTTGATTGGAAACTGTAGAAGATACAGAGTGAGCTACTGAAAAATAGAGGAGACTATCTATCGCCTTGAGGTATCACTGGATCGAAATATTACCCCTGCTCTAGGGATTGAAATTCGAGATGAGGGTGATTTCGGAAAATGACAGCTCTTGATCTGAAATGAATCTATTCCATTTTTTTGCACTAATACTCCAATAGTCTTGGGGCGATAGTCTTCTCTATTTTTCAGTGGCTCACTCTGTATCTTCTACAGTTTTCAATCAAAAATAAAAATTCTTTCACGGAAATGTAGACAACGATAATACCCTTCTTTCGAGTTATCACTCGACCCATCTACCCTCTTCCAAATTTTCAAGGGTTATCACCCCTGTTCCAGGGGTTAAAATTCGAGATGAGGATGGTACTTGATGATGACTGCCATTGATCAGCATGGATCTGTTCCATTATACCTAACTGAAACTTGAATAGTCTCAGAGAAATAGTCTTCCCTATCTTTCAGTTGCTCACCCTTTATCTTTTACAGTTTTCAATTAATTGTTCAAGGCAATGTAGACAAAGATACCACCTTTCTTTTGAGTTTTGTACCAGAAAAGATGTTTACCTTGAAATGAAAATTGACCTGTTTTTGCGTTTTGATTAGAAATGAATATCTTGGTAGATATAGCCTCTGTTTAGTTTTCGTTGAAGCACCCTATATACCACAGGGTATGTCATTTAATAAAAACAGTGAAATGAGCTCTGCATGTCCGTTTTCGGACACACGGTGTAACATAAATCAACAAAAAGTATCATATATTCAAACAATAACAATTGCTATCACAATAGTTGTATATCTGAGGCTTTTGAATCCATATTGAGGGCACAAATTTTTTTTTGAAAGTGAAATTTCGAACAAACTAATATCAATTTTTCCTGACAAAGTCACGAACGAAAGAAAATATAGGCTACCTTATTTAAAAAATCAGAATCACAATTGGCAGGAAAAAAATATATCTTATTTTCCGTCGCGAATGTGGTGAACCACCGGGTATGAATAAAGAGGTCAATAGATGAAAATAGTAGGTTCATTTGTTTCGATATATTTCCTACTTGTATTATGGCAATTGTCCTATCAACGTACATAAATGAGATTCAAATTAAGTAGCGTGATGATGAACTGTATGAAAATATTTATGACGTCATGATTACTAAAGCTTTATCTCACTCAGTAAATTTTCATGAAGTATTTGAAATGTAATAATTCAGTGAAACTTCCGTTATAGAGATATATGAAATCTTTATACCTTAATGAAAAAAAAATTTTTTTCATCATTCAAATCTATCTACTGGTCTATTTCCTTGAGGCCTACTAGCTGACCCAAGAGATGTTGTTTAATTCCATAATTTTCCATGTTTTTCTATGTTTTAATTTAATTATTAATGAAATTTAACGAACAAACCACTTTGAATATCTTAGTTTTTGCCCATAGCTAGATTACCTTATGCTACTAACTCATGGGCGTAGCCAGACTTTGGTCGAGGGGGGCACCTAGAGGTTGGGAGGGTGCGGAAGTTAACAGAATTACGAAAAAGACCAATTTTTTATTTGAATTATATCAAGACACCGAGCCTTTTTGATTATGAATTTCTGAGGGTTAATACTTTTCCTTATTGTTTTCCTGCGAACGGATATTAAAGCTAATCCGTTGAGGCGGTCTGAGGTCATTGTGGATCTTAGCCGTGTTTTTATCCGGGGCATAGTGCTGAATGTAATACAGTTACAAAGTCAACTCCGGCAGCTTTCCTCCTAGCCCAATATCGCATCCACAACTCCCGTTCGCTGTGAAGTGTCTTGATTCGTAATAAAAATAGGTAAAAAAACTTTTTAAGTTAAACGGTTTTATGTTAAACATACATTGCACTGTTTAAGATAAATGTACTAAAAACCAAAAAATAATAAAATAGATACAGTCGTGGGAATTATAAACATATGCATAGACTAGACTTAAATAAAACCGTGGGGCACGTCAATTGTCTACAAATTATCGACTTAATGTGTGATAGAAGAATCGTTTAATTCGTCGTTAGGCAGTTGGCCCGCAGACGGTGAGGAAATTATTTACTATTTTCTTGCTCATGGAAATTCTAATAGTTATACACTCCATGTAAATAAAAGAGATGTTTTAACTAGTTTATCGTTGGACATTCACACTGCTGGCTGGCGAGGAATCGTTTCACTGCTTGTTGTTTGTCTTTAATCGACAAAACATATGACAAAAGTACTACTCGCTCACCACTATGAAACCCTAAAACTCGCTTATAATCGAGCTTGCTAGCTTGTTTCCACATTCTAGCCCTACTTAGCACACGTCCATCGTTGTCGGTTGCACACCTGCCTAATAATTATAGTGTAACATTACAAAACAAACATTTTAATCAACGATTGTAGACAATTGACGTGCCCCACGGTTTTATTTTAGTCTAGTCTATGCATATGTTTATAATTCCCACGACTGTATCTATTTTATTATTTTTGGTTTTAGTACATTTATCTTTAACAGTGCAATGTATGTTTAACATAAAACCGTTTAACTTAAAAAGTTTTTTACCTATTTTTATTTTCTAGTTTTTAGTTTTTATTTCGCATTCTTTTTAATTCATTTAGTGCTTCATTATTGCAAGGTTTCTTGCCCGTTAGTTTATTGCAATCCAACTCCTTTATACGTAGTCCCTGCAAATATCTTACTCTACTAAGAGCCACGTAGGCTTGACCTTCTTCAAACAGTTTCGCACCTAAGTATACGACTGCGTGATCCACAGTGCTGCCCTGCATTTTATGTATTGTAGAAGCCCATGATAGTATTAAAGGCAACATTCTTCTTTCAGCTGTCCCATAGCAAGGCTATGTACAACAAGATGCGCCTGAGTCTTGAGGGGAAAACGCTAACGACATATCATTTTTATCCACCCTAATGCCATACAGTTCTCGGCGCGTTTTAACCTTTCACCTTAACTTGGGTGGTGTACCGCTAACGACGTATCATTTTTAGCCACCCTAACGCCACACAGTCCTCAACACGATACAAAATCTTGACTTGGGTGGTGAATTCAGGCTGGATACATTGTATTCTACTGGTTGAGCACTTTCATTTGATACCCATATTGATAGGATTGATAAAACCTACGTTATCCGCCATTTTGTAGCGGCCACCATCTTGGATTTCAATTTTTATGGTATATTGTATTCTGATTGTTGAGCCCTTTCATTTGATACCCATATTGATGGGATTGATAAAAGCTATGTTATCCGCCATTTTGTAGCGGCCGCCATCTTAGATTTCAATTTATTATAGTATATTGTATTCAGCCCTTTCATTTGATACCCATATTGATGGGATTGATAAAAGCTATGTTATCCGCCATTTTGTAGCTCTTAGATTTCAATTTATTATAGTATATTGTATTCTGCTTGTTGAGCCCTTTCATTTGATACCCATATTGATGGGATTAATAAAACATAAATTATCCGCCATTTTGTAGCGGCGGCCATCTTGTATTTATAATGATAATGAATAAATATAATTGTATTGTCACCAAAATCCAAAGTGTATACAAAATTTCAGATTAATCGGTTGACAGGAAGAGGGTGAAATTTGAATTACTAAATTTGACCAAAGAATAAATAAAACAAACGGGGTGAGCTAAATAAAACCGTAAAACCGTTTAAAATGCTCCTACTTCTATCAGCGCATCGCCTGATATTGTTTATTTTTGTGCTCTTTTGGGATAGCTCCTCTCGAGAACAACTGGCAACTGCTGGGGATCACGGATGTGACTGTTGCAACGAGTCTTAGTACGGAAAGAAAACGACACTCTGAAGTAGTCTGTTGTTGACGATGTGGGTGAGTGGATCCGAAGAGTTTGTTCCCCGACTATTCTCATTGTAGATAGTCTCCGCTGTTCCATTCGCCTTGTGTCAGCAGTCACAAATCATGTCTATAATAATATTTGATCTTCCACCTGGAGCAAGTCGATGGCCATCCTCTACAATACATTAACAACATGCTTCAAATAAGATGAATACTTTGAAATAAGGCAGAGACAGTACACATATGTCATCCTACTCGCTGCTGCGTGTAGCTGATAGGCTTATTTGCTTGTTTTCTTTAAAAAAAACCAAACGCTCTTATATTTTTGTGATCATGGTTTCACATAGAAAAGTCAGAAGAGGAGCATGCACTCTCCTCAGAGGTGTTTAACGAAAAAGTTGTATAATGTCCTTAATGGCTTCAACTGTGTTCATTACTTCAAAAACGTTGTTAAGGTCATTAACAACCAGCTTTTTTTTATGCGCGCTTCCCAGGAAAAGGCAAACCTGTTACGCCACATTAGTAGGGGCCTGGGAAGAATTGAGGTTTCTGTTTACTCGCTTCTTGAAGAGGGGTAAATTGTAGGATGGCGGGAGATCTCTGGATGAGATCCACAGCCCGTTTTTGCACACTATCCAACATCCGCAACGAATGTTTAGGCGCAGATCCTCATACATGGAAACAATATTCCAAATCAGGTCGAATCTGCGCCTTGTATATAAGCAACAGCTGAGATGACGTGAAGTATCGCTTGGCTCTAAAATGAAAACTAAGTTTAGCTGATGCCGGAACCAGAACCAGAGTTGACCGTTATTCTGAGAAGGTGCATTGAATCTTTGGATGCAATTTGTTGGCCTTGCTTCATTAGAGAAGGTTCTTCAGCAGGGACCTTCTAGAAAACGTAGTTGCTTGCATCTTGCTCGCGTTGAAGCTCACCAGGTTCAACTGACCCCACTCCGATATCCTCTGTAAGTCAGAGTTTAAGTCATTAATTTGTTGACATCTCTGACGATGAGATTCCGCAGCTGTAATCAGCCGCAGGCTACTGAAAAATGAAACCAGGGTACAATCGTATGCAAAACCGAAAATCTTGTTCTTTGTAGATGCCAGAAGATACTTTTTCTGCAACAGAAACAAGGTTGGCGAAAGAATGAATCCCGGAGGTACTCCTGCTTGCAACTGGAAACAATAAGATGTTATACCGTCTACCACAACTTGTATTGATCTATTTGAAGGAAAGCTACTTATCCAACTCCGCAATTTTTCGGGAAGCTCATATGCAGCAAGTTTATTCAACAAGGTTGCATACCAAACCCTATCGAAGGCTTCAGAGATGTCGAAGGCTTTTGTTCTAGATTCCCCATGTTTTTTCATCGTTGATGTACAAACATGAGTGACGTAGACGAACAGATCTCCTATCGATTTTTGCCTGCGAAAATCAAACTGACGGTCGTTAATAATTCCTCAACTCAAGATATTTGATGAGTTCATCATTTTTGATTACTTCCATCACTTTGGACATAATGGGAAGAAGTGCAACAGGGCGGTAGTTTTGGGGTACGCACTTCTTTCTTTTCTTTGGGATCGGTTGAATTCTCGCTATTCAGTTCAGCTGCTCGAGAGCCCTTCTCACAGTGCAGACTCTGAACCTGATTTCTGCCATGGAAGAATTTGTAGTTGGAGTGTTCGGTGGTATTGCGTTAGATGAATCCAGCACAGAATTCTTTGAGAACAAAGAGATCAGCTTTCTCTTTCTTTCATGATGCTTTTCTTCCGTCTTCTCTAACAATAGGCGGGAACGCAGATTTGCAGAAATTGGCACTGACAGTCTTCGCCATAGACCAGAATTGTGTAGTCTCGCTTCAAGGAGCTTATTGTTGCCTTGCGGTGCTGAGACCTCCACTTCAAAATCATCTGGATCTAAAATCAAAAAGAGATACAAGGTATTCGGGAAGTCGGTTTGTTAATCAGGTATTCTTGTCGATTCGTCGACTAGCTGCGTTAGATTATGGCTGATTGCGAAAGTTTCAGTCTGTCTTTCCACTTCATCATTTATATTGGAGTGGCGGAGCCAGTTGATTTGGTGAACGTTGGAGTCACCTAGTACAATGACCTCAGCTGCCAAATGATGTGCCTGAATCGAATCCACCCTATCACTTAGATACTGAAACAGTCTAGGAAAGTGAGTATTGCTGATAGACCAAGCTTTCGAAACATAGTGCAAATGATTCGTTTGCGTCGGACATCTGTGATTGACGTGGCCTTCTAACAGACATATATAACTGACATGGCTCATGTAGAACTTCTTAGGGTCAGACACATATGACTGACATTGGGAATAACGTGTTAACGTCCACATTGACCTCCGAACGATAACGAACAGTGTTGACTTTGAAAAGGTTGTCCTTCAAAATTCACAACCCGGAAGTCTCGGCGTCTTGTTTCAATTTAAATCAAAGAATGGTCGTATTCCTCTCAATTTTCTCAAGCCATATTTATCTCAGTCAACTTCCTTCCACCACCCCCGATCTCCTGCGCCCCTACTTTGCCCGAAATCTGGCTACGTCTATGTTCCCCATTGCAAAACCCACACTGTGCATTATGCAACAGAGCCCTCTTCTCCCACCATCACTGTAGCCTATTCTCTCATCTGTTGACTTTATTATTTCGATTTCCATTTAGAGTCTGAATAGGAATAAAACCCGAAATATATACCAACTATATTTTCATTCATTGTATTTTGTGAAACTTATGTGTTCTTTCTTCAATTGTTTAATTATTTAGTCAAAATGTTTCAACAAGTATCTCGCGAGACTTCTTCAGAAATCATCTTCCATTTGCTGTTACGGAATATTGGGTGTACCATTGAAAATAAGGAGAATAATGAGGTTTGAACTTCAACAAAATTAAACTTTATAAAACATTCTGTAGAGCCGTATATTATCACATCTTATCCATGGACAGTTAGATTGTTGACAATAATTTAATTTCAAAATTGACATTCTGAGATGGTTTCAGTAGTTACAGGATACATATTCACACAAAATAAAAACTATTAGGAATGAGGTACAATGTAAGCATATGCTGATCTAAAAGAACTCAAATTAAATCAGGCTGACATGTTCAAAAATGATGAGAAATAAAAAGTATCTTATTAGGAAACCTTAATTACGATATGAATCCTCTAATCGAATACTGCATATACGAGGGATGTATAAAACAGTGTTTTACTGCATAAAAACAGTGTTTTATTCTGCAAACCGATTTGAAACCACGCAAGATCAAAAGCGTCGTCTTCTATCGTATCCTTTCTCTGGCATGCATTATCCGATCTGGCGAAAACACGGAGGCCTTCTTTTAACCTTAATCTTGTATGTAAATCATACCCATTTAAACGTAAATCCATTGTGTCGGTTGTTTGACTTATTTGGGTTTTGGTTAGGGCCAGCACATGGGGTTGTGCTGATGAACTGCATCGACATTCGCATTGTTGTGCCCCAGTCCTCTGATATTGCAGAACTCTATCAAGAGTTCGCTTTCATTTCTAGAACGTGAATGAATTAGTGGATTCGCCGGAGGAGTGCTCGACTTACTCGCATCATGAACCCCTCGAGGCAGTCCCCCCCGGAGATCCGAATGGAAGACTATTTCAACTCTGGATGATTTTGTCCCATCCTTCCCACCCTTGAGATCGAACCAGCCGCCAGATCCCGAACTTAGTCACTTCTTCTTCTTCTCCTAATGCATATCCATTAATGGATGTTTGCGATAACATTTTCCATTGCGTCTCCATCTCTTGCGGTGTGTATCAATGACTGTATTCGCAGGGAGCACGACGAAAGCGACATCTGATGGTAGCGTAAAATGGTATGACATGTGAAAGATTCGTATAAATAACAGTGAATTGTTTCAAAAATGAATTTAAAAATAAATATGTGTTACAAAAATCTGTGATCGTGTTTTTAAATTGAAAAACTCATTACGATGGAAAAAGTGTGTATAAAAAATTAAGGAAAAAAATTCTTTGAAAACAAGCTTTTATTCAAATGCACTCAAAAGAAAAAAATAAACTTTTGCACTAAAATTTTTACCGTTAATTCATAACGTCATTTCTAATTTAACACATTTGACACAATTTATATGTTATAATATAAAAGCTTGTCGCGAGATATAAGTACTCGTATTTACTTTATCAGTTTGAAATATTAACAGGTAGGCATAACATATAAATTGTGTCAAATGTGTTAAATTTGAAATTACGTTATAAGTTAACAGTAAAAGATTTAGTGTGAAAGTAAATTTTTTTCTATTTAGCGCATTTAAATAAAAGGTTGTTTTAAAGAATTTTTTGAACTTAATTTCATTTTTTAGTTATTCTTGGCAATCTTTCATTTGGTACCCATATTGTAGGAACGAATAAAAGAAAATTATCCGCCATTTCGTTTTGCATTAAGAATAATTGGTCCACCGCCTTGTTGGATTTAGAATGACGTCACATGTTAATCATGCATTGTCATCCAAACTCAACGTGTAAACAAAATTTCAGCTCAGTTGGTTGAGATCAAGTGCCTTAAAATTGAGTTGTAAGATTTCACCCGAACATACAAACATACATACATTGCAATTTAAATAAAAGCTTGTAAATATGTTTATAAATAACTAAAACGAGTTTTTAGAATCCCATATGGTTAACCTGTGAAATGTAAACAAATTTAATACATGACAACTGCAATAATGAAAATTACAAAAGTGTTGATTGTTAATATGATTTTCAGAAATAAAATGAAAAATTAATGGCAATGTAATTGCGAATCGTAATTTGAACATACATTACCCTAGTTGCATTGTTACTGAATAATGTTACACACTACTTTGTTTTTCTTTTAACATCATTTATCCATTTTTTTTATCCATTTATTTCTTCCATTCATTTATTTCCACTTGGCCACTGGAAATGTGTAAAATTTACATTTACTGTTTCTAGCTGTATTTTTGCAATCAACAACACAACAACTATTATGGATCATTTTTTTATTTAATGTTAACGTGTTTATTTATGATAAAAGCATGATTTAACGATAATTTGACCACATCGAGCGCTGTGATCGATTCAGCTGTCCCCACTATATACTCCGCTCCCTGCCAATATCGTGTAGTGCTGTCCACTGCCTGATATTTCGCAGCCAAGACATTTTCTTCCGTCCGATCCCTCTCCAGCCTTCGATCTTGCCTTCGATTAACAAATGCAGGAATTGATATTTCGTGTTTCGCATTATATGACCCAGATATGCTGTTTTCCTCTTTGATCACTGCAAGCACGTTGTTTATTAACTCGTCTAAGAATTTCCTCATTTGTCAATCTAGCCGACCAGGGTACTTTAAGGATTCTGCGGTATAGCCACATCTCGAAAGCCTCTAATTTGTTTATTTCATTCGCTTTTAATGTCCAACCTTCCATACCATAAACAAGCACCGACCAAATGTAGCACTTAGTGAATCTTAGCCTTAGGTTAAGGTCAAAGTCGGAGCAGGTGAACACTTTTCGAAACTTTAGGAATGCCTGTCGTGCTTGCTCTATGCGATATTTTATCTCTTTTTCTGATGACAAGTCAGATTCCCAAGTATTTAAACTTTTCTACTCTTTCTATAAGCCTTGCGTTAAATATTAGCGTAGAGTTTTCGAACATTTGCTGGTTTCTGGAGATAATCATAAATTTTGTTTTTTTTACATTTATATTTAGGCCCATTGATTGGCTTTGTTCACCTACCCTATTGACCAGTTGTTGCAGGTCGGTCATGTTGTCAGCTATCAAGACCGTATCGTCAGCATATCAGATAATGTTTATCCACACTCCATTGACTTTGATTCCCTTTTCCATGTCTTCTAGTGCCTCTTGGAAAATCGTCTCTGAATACAAATTGAATAGGAGTGGAGAAAGCACACATCCCTGTCGTACTCCTCTTCTAATTTGGATGTCATTAGACATATTATTGTCTACTTTTATTTGTGCTGTTTGGTTCCAGTATAAATTCTCAATGCATCGTATGTACTTTTGGTCTATATCAAGCCTTTTTAGAAGCTGCATTAATTTGTGGTGCTGTACACGATCGAATGCTTTCTCGTAGTCTATGAAACATAGACAGACATCCTTTCTCTGATCATGGCAATTCTGGACAAGTACTTGTATGGCGACTATTGCTTCCCTTGTACCTAACCCTTGTCTAAACCCAAACTGCGAGTCACTTATGCCTCTTTCACATTTTTTGTAAATTCTCTGGTGTATGATTTTGAGAAATATTTTTAAGGTATGGCTGTACGTGATTTCAAATCAAAGTGATCAAAGGAACCAGAAGGATCTCTGAATTCTTCACGTATTAACGGACATCATCCATACTATCACTTCAAGAAAATTGGACTGAATGATGGAGATACGTGCCTATTCTAAAAGGAGAGCAATGTGTTACTGTAGTTCAGATGACTTTTTTCTGTCATAATTTGATTTATTTTGAAGTTTGGTGCGTTACTTTTTTTGTAAACTTTAAATTAATGAAGTTATTATTATTATTATTGCATATTTTGCGCAGTTGTGGAACAGCTGAAACTAAACTCACGGAGAATATGTACTTTTGTCCCTAGATGGCCCAATGCAATGGCTTTGAGTTAACTTCTGTTAACTTGTGAGCAACCGTCAAATAAAATCGTTCTCTTCATAAACCTTCATTGATACTACTCTCAGTTTTTCCCAAATATCGCAATCTATTGATAAACCCTACCATCATAGTTTTGATTTCAAGGAGCATCGAATGGTTGTTTCTAGGGATGTCTTTTATGTTTTGCATGCTTGCACATAATCAATTGTCAGTACCAAAAATGAGCTTTCATGATTTGTTGCAATAAATCCAAAATTTCAGTTTTAAGCATGCTGTGTTTTAGCCAAAACAAGCTGTCAAAGTTGACTAGTTATTAAATTACTCGGCGAGTTGATTTCTGTTTTCGGCATTGAAACACCACCCCAGGCAACAGTTCCCCTTTGGCATAAAAGGTTAGGTTAGATTTTCCCTATCCAGGAAGATCAGCATGCAACATATACCAAAGACCTCAACACATTTTACACGAAGCATTTCGTGTGAAAAAATGAGTTTCCGTTGGATACCGCATCTGTTACCAGAAGAACAGAAAGATGCAAGGATGAATTTGTGTCACAAAACCCTTGACTGTTTTAACTCTGGAAAGTCCGAAAGCGTATACAACATTGTCACTGATTTATGCTGGATTTATTCATACGAGCCAGAAAATGAGCGCACAACCTCTGTTTGGTGTTCCAAGGGGAAGAAAAACCGTGTCTCCTAAAAGATGGTCGCAACGTTCATTTAAAAACTGGCCATGCAACAACAAGTCCTTCACAAGATCATCAGGCTAATGAGTCTGTGGTCTTCACATTTTCTTGCATTGGTCTTCTTAGGCAGGGGGATAAAAGTTGAGCACAACTATTGCTTGGGATAGTGTCCTGTCTCATATATAGTGTTGAACACTTTATGTAGAGCTGTGATGCCTTTTTCATCTAGGAGTTTAAGTATTTTTGAAGGAATTTCGTCTGGGCCAACTGCTTTATTATTTTTTGCGTCGCGTATAGCTTTTTCAATTTCGTCTTTAGTTATGGGTGGACCGGTTAGTGAAATATTGACATCAGCTGAAGGTCTGTCATCGTCAAATAGTTCTCTTATATACTTTTCCCAAACATTGTTTTTCTCTTTGCTGTCGAGGACTAACTTAGTAACTTAGTCACACAGGTGACAAATTTACGGGACCTATAGCTGTTTGTGGTGGTATCACACCAGGCGACGGAGGAAGACCGCCTACCTTGAGCTTGTGACAGTAGAAAAACAACGTTCTTGAAAAAAATAATCGTAGACGCTTCCGTACCCCATATATCTTTGATGCCATTGTCGAGCCCTGACCTACGCATTTCTGAGGATCAACTTCAAGACTTTTGAAAAAATTCCCAATTGCTGCAGCAATTATCAACGTGTCCATTTCTCAGGTCGACGAACCCCAGAAACTCGTCTCTAGTTCGGTTACTGGCTTCATCAAAGAATCTGACACCAATTGATAACTGATATATCATAGCTCTCAATTGCTATAATATTTTGTCATATTTTAGGATTATTCTAGATTACTCTAGGAAGTTCTGAAGAAGAAGTTCTGAACAAAGAAAAATAGTTCAAGCATTTCACGTTTCAATAATCACTAAAAAAATCATAATGAGTACCAAACATTATGATAAAGCACGCATGTGACATCAGATGCACGCTTGGTTCGAGCATAAAGGAGCAGGTTCCTCCGCTAGTATTCAAATCTAAATCTCATCACACCATCATCTATATTTTTTAATTATATTTTTGTAATAATTTTAATTTCTTTATTATTTTTTGGTCTAACTTTTTCATTCGATATTATCTCTGAACCCAACCTTGTCTCAAATTTTGTCCCCCTTCCTTCCTCCTTGCTAAGACAATATTACTGAAATCTTTTCATTAATTTTTACAGGCCATTCTGAATAAGAAGAATGCAACTATAAATGATCTGCAATATGAGCTAGCTCGAGTTTGCAAGGCTCATGATGACCTCCTGGATACTTACGAAGAGAAATTGCACGAATATGGAATACCGAAAATTGAGTTAGGATTCATTCCTTTGAGAACAGTTCCTGAGGGACAAGGAGGGCTATCTAAAGGACCAGCTGGATTAGTCACTAAAAATAGATAACTAAATTATAATAACTACTAGACTTTCAGAGAATACATGTTCAATATAAACTTATATAACGAAAAAAACTTTGTCGAACTTTCTTTCATTTCTGATTAAGTGAGAACAGAATGAAATGATCTGAACTGAATAATTCAAATACTATAATCCATTTAAAAATGAGTAAAAAAAGTGTGCTGTCAAAGATCTTTCTTTTATTCACTTATCAACTTTAATCCTACTGAAGTGCTGTGAAAACAATTGAAATTACCAATATAAATGCATTAGAACATAGATTTTCTTTCTTTGGCATGTCACTGGATCCCAGTTTATATTCAAAAATGGCGGGTCTTAATCTCTACTGATGTAGATTCATTCATTTCTGTGATTAAAACAATTCTAATATTAGCTCGTTGGTGCATACAGTCCTTTTAAATGGATCACAATATAAATGCATGTCGTAAATGTTCAGAGAGTGGTGGGGAGTCGGCAACACGTGCATCTTCTCATTAGACCTTTCCCAGAATCATTTATGTCTTTGGCACGACGTGAAATACGATAGTGTTGAATTCATTGACGACCATGGATCCCAGTTTATATTCTACTAAAAATGGCGGGTAAGTAATATTCAATTACTATTTAACAAAAATATTTTTGGAACTCTATTGAAAAAATTCCGACACATTATGGTCTCTTGTTTACAACTTCGATGTTATTTTCACATTTTCTTACCAAGTTTCTTTCTATAGCGAGTTTTTCTCGGCGATCCGCTTAAAAGGACTATATGCACAGAAGTAATTTCTGTTTCCACTTCAGATTATCTCTGCATCAACTTTTGGGTATCGTAGAGGGCAATGATTTCTATGAAGGTAATACGAAAATATATATTGAACCTCCCAATCAAAATACACCAGAATCTGAAGAAGACAGCGATGTTTCAGACCAAGAAGCTGGCGATATAAACCACCTACCCAGACGTATTCTGGGTCAAGGATGTGAAATGTTTTTCGAGAATTGTGAAGATGAGGAAACTCATTAACAACTTTTTGCTAGAACAAGTGGACTTCAACCTCAAGCCAACGCACAATGGGAAACTATTCATCGGAGAATGATGATGAAGAAAATATACCACTTTCTGTTATACAACTTTCCAGGAAGAAGAAAGGTTAAACTGTTCAAAGAAAAAAATTAAAAATTCATAAGTGGATACACCCAAATATTGTATGAACACCACTTGTGGTCCTGTGCCTCCATCTAGCGATGCACAGTCGGACGAATCTCCAGCCGATTTCTTCAAACTTTTTTTCACGGAGGCGATCATGGAAAATATCGTTCACCAGAATAATTTGTATGGGTCACAAAAAACATTTCTCTTAATTTTTCTATGGATGAACTGTATGTAATCTTTGGAACTTTATTGCTCAGTGGATATACCAAGTACCCTAATAAACGCATGTATTGGAATGCCACTAATGATTTCCCTTCAATACTTCGGGACTCGATGAGACTCAACCGTTTTGAGCTTCTCTTACGGCATCTTCACTTCAATGATAACAACAATGTTTCGACAGACAAACTTCACAAATTGGGACCATTTATTGATGGATTGAATCAAAATTTTCGAGATCGGCGATCTATCGATTTACGAGAGCATGATACCATACTATGGAAATCATTATGCGAAGCAATATATCAAAGGAAAGCCAATCAGATTTGGTTTTAAGAATTGGGCCCTTTGTCAAAGTGGAGGGTATATGTTAGCATTCGAAATATACACTGGTAAATCTGATAATGAAAAACAATTTGGTCTGGGTGGCGATGTTGTTTTATCTCTGATTCGATTAGCAGGACTGGAAGAGACTAAGGGTTATAAACTTCATTTCGATAACTACTTTACTGGTATTGATCTACTGTCCCATCTGGCGGACCACAAAATTTGTGCTACTGGTACTATACGCCGAAATCGTTTAGAAAGATGTCATTTTCCAGAGAAGAATGTTTGGAATAGGGAAAAAAGAGGATCTTTTCAGTTTTTACTGAACGAAAAAATTCTGATGGCTCAATGAAAGGACAAGATGGTAACGATGGTCACCAATTTCGAAGCTCAATCTATGATTACCGCTAGACGTTGATGCAAAGAAGCCAAATCCAAACAGAATGTTCTCCAACCAAAAGTGGTATCAAATTAGAATAAATGCATGGGAGGGGTTGATAAGATGGATGTATTAATAGCTGCGTACCGATCGAAAATGCGGCAAAGAAAATGATACTGGCCCTTTTTTCAGTATTTGTTCGATGTGAGTGTGGTTAGTGGCTGGATATTGATGAAGAAACTGAGTCCTGAAGATCCAAACTGTGCAAATCTTCTAACATTCAGACTTCGCATAGCCGTGAGCTTTCTGGAAAAATATGGGACCAGATCAGTTAGAAACTGCCGACAGTTTGTCAACAGTAACGATGTTAGATTCGATAATGTGCGACATTTGGTCAAATACTCTGAAAGTGGCAGAAAATATAAAATGTGCCATAAAAATTCGTTCATATGTGATAAGTGCAATAGTGGCTTACACCCTGAAAACTGTTTTTTCGATTTTCATGAGAAATAATGCCAAAAACTATGATGTTAATGTTATCGTATTTAGTTTATCCAATTGTGTTACTATCTTCAATATTTCATGCGTTGCAAAAAATAAATGAATTTTTGAACCAAATATGCTCTTATGCATATAGATCTTTTGAACGGATCCTTTTTTTCTAAACTGAGAGAGAAAATTTAAGAGAATGAACGTTTCAACAAAAAATTATATCCATTTGTAGAAAAATTATAATCGAATAATTTTTTTTTCCACATTTACTAATGGGTTAAATCAATAACATTGATTCTGTGAAAACAATTATTTATGTTATAACTTTCTTTTCTGTCGTTCTTCCATATCTGCTTCGAAAATGTCTACTCATAACTCAATCTCATCAATTCTAAAAATAAATAAAACCTGAAAAGATCCTCTTTTTCCCTATTCCTAATCAAAAGTTTCTCGCAAATTTTTCTATATCTTACACGAAGAAATAATATATGGGCGATATCAACCCAGATTATTGGGTCCATAATGATTCTAAAACATCTATAGATCATAGTCGGCATCACTTGGAAGACTGATCCTGGCCATCGGGGCTCTCTCGGTCAAACAGAGATGGAATTTGAGGAAATATCGCAGGTTATGTATTTTTTTATTATCTCCTTAGTCCCTTTCATGACCTTGCTTGCTATGTAAAATCTTTTCTTAGATCTGTTTAGACTTAAAAGAAGTTTGATTGTTGAAATATTTTTCTGCTTGTTTTCTTTTTCCATTGTTACAGATCCTGTCCCAAACCCCCTTCCTTTCACCCTTGTTTTTGGAAATCATGGAATGCAAGGAGAATGAAGCGGCTTAGCAGAAAAATCTTTGGTACTCCTCATGTACACACTGCACTAACACATCATAAACAGACAAGCTATTGCTAGTGCAATAGCGACAGGGAAACGAGTTTTTTCCTCAGGTTTTTCACTCGTTTATTGAATCATATACAAGATAGTATGGTTCCCCTGTTACATTTCCTGAGCTCACACTTTAGGGGCAATCGTAGGTTTTCTCTGGCACACACCAAAATTATAAATATAAGCATTTATTGTAAATACAATAATTCAAATTTTGTAAATCCTCTCTTTTCAGAAGAATATATATATATATATATATATATATATATATATATATATATATATATATATATATATATATATATATATATATATATATATATATATATTCTAAAATTACGAAATGTATGAGATTTTAGAATGTTATATACAGAAAGGATATGATTCGGATGATGCGAAAGAATGTTATTTCAAAGGTTTCCATGAGAAAAGACGGCCGCATAAGTCTTTTTTCAAAAGACTGAAGGACAATTTTATTGCTGGAGGTTCTTTCAACGCACGTCGTAAAACATAAGAAATTGAAAATAAAGAAGGTTTCTCAGAATTTTCAAGCAGACTTAGAGCCTACATGACAAGAAAATCGCAGGAAAACGAGGGCAGATTCTACAGGTAGTCATATTTAAAGTGGAGTTAGGTCCGAGGACTTCATTTTGGTCGACCGTTTTGGTCGACTCAATGTAAAATAACAGAACTTCTCGGGTTTTTCGATGTGTCCCTGTACGACATGGTCTTGCATAGGTTTGCTTATTCAATTAGCTTTTCTTACTTTAAATATGTTCTGAATATGCTATAGATAATGATACCAACTATTTAAAATCACCTCCACCCTTCTTCTACATGTACAGGTGTTACATAGTATGTCACAACTTAAGAGAGTAAATCTACGTGCAATTTTAAGGAAAAAGTTCATATAAATATAGGTCCGCAGAAGCGTCGTTGCGGAGCTACAGGGTGTTGAAATTTCAGGAAAAAATTGTTTTTTCTTCAAAACTCCTGCAGTTCTCGAGATATTCAGCCCAAGTTTGGAATGCAAGCTAAACACCTCGAAAAAGTTTAGGAACACTTACCAATATCTTTAAAATATGAATTTGATGATTCGAATTTATAGAAATCTTTCGGTTTGTGTTAGGATGTATCGTATATAATGTATTCTCAAGAAAAGAAAATAATATTTGACTTCTCCAAAGCACCTATTATAAGAAAAAATTTGAAATTCGCAAATGACGAAATTTGGTAAAACACAAAAAATCCTGAACTAATATTTTCGAAACGATATGGAAGCACTTATATTTTTCAGTACCCAGAAGGTCCAACTCTGTTATTAATGACACTTTGTCATCGTGGCGGCATGCTTAATATTAAATTGTTTATTACATTTTGGCCTAAGTCATTCCAAGCCCCTGAACTGCTAATCGAAGCTCCTGTTCATGATGGAAGACGTTTTGACGCAGGAGATTTCTTTTTAGGATGTCCCACACACGCTCGATGGGAATCAGATCTAGGGAGCAGGATGGCCACGGTAGAAGATCGATATCATTCTCTTCAAGAACGTTCAACACAACTCTTGCACGATGAGGAGGGGCATCATCTTGTTGGAAGAGTGGATTTTGACCCATTGTTTGGAGATACCACTACCGGTAAAACTATCTCATTTGCGTAAGAATTTCCCGTGAGGTTGTTCTGTATCAGAACGAAGTCAGTTCTTCCACCAAGGCGTATACTCCCCCAAAACATCACTGATCCGCTTCCCTGTCTAACAACTTATCGAGCATGCTGGAGACGGTTTTGCTTTCCAGCTTCCCTATATATTCGAATTCTTCCCGAATCGGGATAATAACTAAATCTAGATTCATCACTAAAGAGATCTGTGGCCCACCTCTCTTGATCCCAGTTTACGTGTTCTTGGCACCAAGCTAAACGAGCAGCGCGATTTCCATGGGTCAGTTGTGGAATTTTTAAATGACGTCTGTAGTGGAGTTGACCTTCGTGCAGTCGATTTCTCACAGTTTGGTCGGAAATTTGTAGATTATGAACTCGTAATAGCTCTTGAGCTAATTGAGATGCTGCGGTAGTACGATCTCTTCTGGCTTGTGAAAAATCGGTCCTGGGCGACAGTAGTAATCCTGAAACGACCTGTATGGCGTTCTTCTACGCTACCTGGTTCATTGAAACGGGACCATAAACGGTTTATGACACTTGGGCTACTTCCCAGAACCCAGGATACTTCCTGTTGTGAGCTCCCAGCTTGGAGCGTGCCAACGGCTCGTAACATCTCTTCACTAGTCAAATGTCGTATTTCCATGGTCGAATCACAAAACTTGAATCGTTTATTTGTGCTACAACAGAAACAAAGTGCCAACTAATGAATTCAAACACAGAATACAGGAAATGATTATAATGCAGCGTCGCATCTGTTGCGTTTTTAGTTTTTATAGAAAAAACTGAAACCTGTTGCGGCACTCTACAAAATTTGGTGAGAAATTGATGCAGGTGTTCATTTCTTTAAAAAATCATCCATATTGATCATTCTGGATACGATATATCGATATTCAGAAGTGTTCCCTAGACTTTTCTGAGGTGTTTATTTTCACAGCCTCGGAAACCTCTCGCACAAGTTTTGGAGTGTTCTACAAGGCATCCTACGTTGCTGAATTTGCCACCCCATGTTGTCCCAAACATGTTACATAGGATTCAAGTCAGGACTTCTGGCTGGCCATCTTAAAATATCAATTTCGGCATATTGCAGAAAGTCTGTAACTATTCTAGCTGCATGAGGCCGAGCATTATCATGCATATAAATGAAGTTTTCATCAATCAATGGGCCAAAGGATGCAACATGGGGTTCAAAGATATCTGCCGATGTATCTGGTCGCTGTCATTCTTCCATTATTCACTAGGACTTACTCAGTTTGACCATCGAAAGAAATGCCTCCCACACCATAACTGAGCCCCTCCGGAGTTTTCTGTTTGCCGGATATTGCATTGGTGATACCGTTCCTAAGGTCGTCTGTATACAGGCATGCGCCTATCATTTGATACTAGGCAGAACCTGGACTCGTCGGAAAAGAGAACATTCGACCATTCTGGAATACCCCAATTTGTATGTTCCCTCCGCAAACTAAAGTCTTGCAACTCAATGCTCTCTGGTGAGACGCGGGCCGGTAGAAGCCACCCTTGGTCTAATATCCTCTTCTCTGAGCAATGAAATATGCACATTTCTGGAAAGTGCAAGTTCATCCTAGCCGTACAGTGCCGAACTCTTAGTGCAGTTAAACGAAACCAAAGATCACCAACTGGTGTTGTTATCCGATTTCTTCCTGTCCGACCTTTCTTCTATATTCCCCTATTTCATGGTACCGATTAATTGCTCTTGAAATAGTTCTTTGGTTAACATTCAAAAAGTTACCCACGTAACGTTGGCTTCGCCCCTACTCTAGAATTGTTACAATTCTTACCACTTCATGATCATTCAAATAGCGTCTAGGACGTTCAGCAGCCATTACAATAAATTCAAAGATTCGAAAATCAACAAGAAACACAGAAAACTTGCATTAATTTAGCGTGAGAACTGAAGAGAAATTGAATGAATACTGATAGTCAAATAAACTCATTCTTGTTTCAGACGTGTTAGAGATCATATGGAAACAAATATTACTACATAGATAAGATTTTTTTCCCCTCATATGTCCAAAAACAAATGTTGTCAGAAAAACTGCGATCGAGCTGCTTAATCGATTGGAAATTCAGAATACCAGGTGATGCGACAATTTTTGTGATGTGTGTATTTCCTTTCCCATCCCAATTTCCCACTCCTCGTATATCGAGAAGATGTTTCCGAATGAAAATGAGACGATCGGTCATAAACTTGAATTTGATAATCATTAGTCTAATTTTGGGTTCAACATAGAATCCACCACGAGTACGGGAAGTCCTGAGTCCTGATTGCAGGAAGGTAAGTCGAATGAGTTTCATGTATATTTAATTCTAATATAATTGTTTCGAGAATACACTCACGGGGTGGAGGGAGAAGACAAATCGATTAATTAAGGAATCGAAACTGAATGTAACCTGTACAAAATGTACAGTCTACTTCAGTTACCCTACAAATTTATTACCAGAACACTAACCTCCTACAAGTTTCATCAAAGTCAATTATGAAAAATCGTGTATAAGACTATTTGATCAGAAACTTTTCCGATCTTCCTCGTAAATAGTACCATCATAAAATGCAACCATAAGCTTTACGTCATTAGTTATAGATTTATAGAATTACCATGGTTTGATTTGTAGCCTGTACTTCTTTAATGCAGTTTTGCACTTCCCTTCTCGTTTCTATCCAAGAGTTCATTCTGGCATACTTACCAAGACAGTTTACTACTTCAGTACCGTTACTTATACGTAAAAAATTCAGAACGTTGTGTAGTCTGACTGGTGCATATCTTTAAAAGCCCAAACGTTGCTGTAAATCCATTTCCGTTCAAGCAGGCTCGACCTAATAGAGAAAATAAACGGAAATATTTTACTACTTTATTCGACTTGATGATACTATTTCTAGATTGCTTTTATAGAAGCTACTCGAAATTTAATTCTAAGTAATTGCAAATAAATGAAAATCCTCAATGATTCTAAGCAGTATTTCGAACGATTTTACAGTGTGGCTCAAGTTCGATGCTATTGATGACTTTAATCTACTCTATTTTTGACCTCAGTACTCAAACTTTTGGAGTTTTGAATATCTTCTGAAATATTCTTAAACACTGTAATCTAACCTAACGTAAATCGGAAACTTACAGGATGTTTCAGGTACGCAGTTATTAATTTCTCATCCAAAATCATGGAAAAATGAACATAAACGTATGTCCAAAAGTACACCAATTTCGAGTTACAGGTAGTTGAAATTGAAGATTTTTTCACTTTTAGGTTGATAACTCTTGTGATTTTCTTCCTGTCAACCGATTAATCTGAAATTTTGTATACACTTTGGATTTTGGTGACAATACAATTATATTTATTCATTATCATTATAAATACAAGATGGCCGCCGCTACAAAATGGCGGATAATTTATGTTTTATTAATCCCATCAATATGGGTATCAAATGAAAGGGCTCAACAAGCAGAATATAATATACTATAAAAAATTGAAATCCAAGATGGCGGCCGCTACAAAATGGCGGATAACATAGCTTTTATCAATCCCATCAATATGGGTATCAAATGAAAGGGCTCAACAATCAGAATACAATATACTATAAAAAATTGAAATCCAAGATGGCGGCAGCTACAAAATGGCGGATAACGTAGGTTTTATCAATCCTATCAATATGGGTATCAAATGAAAGTGCTCAACCAGTAGAATACAATGTATCCAGCCTGAATTCACCACCCAAGTCAAGATTTTGTATCGTGTTGAGGACTGTGTGGCGTTAGGGTGGCTAAAAATGATACGTCGTTAGCGGTACACCACCCAAGTTAAGGTGAAAGGTTAAAACGCGCCGAGAACTGTATGGCATTAGGGTGGATAAAAATGATATGTCGTTAGCGTTAGATTTCTTCAAGACACGAGTGATGAGTTTGCAATAGACAAAGCGTTAAGGGTATACCCCACAAATCAGCAAGTTAACGACCACAACTCTGCTGTATTGAATTTGTACAGAAATAATGGTGCTCGCATTTACAAAATAAAAGCGCAGGATCAGCTAGTACACGCCACACGAAATGCAGACAATGTGGATATAGCTACTATAATACCAGCTGATATCAACAAAACTGGGGGTTTACCAGCGGAACTGGAAATATTTGTGGGGGCAAAAGTCATGCTACGGTCCAATATTGACGTTTCAAAGGGATTAGTAAATGGCGCTATAGGCTACATCACCGAAATCGTTTGGCCTCAATTTCGTCGAACTCAGATGTATGCAACAGATGTACCTTCCGTCCGAATTGATTTCGCAAGAGACGGAGTACATCTTATACACCCGAAAGCCATACAGTTTCCAGCTAAGTACAATTATGGGACAGCTGAAAGAAGAATGTTGCCTTTAATACTATCATGGGCTTCTACAATACATAAAATGCAGGGCAGCACTGTGGATCACGCAGTCGTATACTTAGGTGCGAAACTGTTTGAAGAAGGTCAAGCCTACGTGGCTCTTAGTAGAGTAAGATCTTTGCAGGGACTACGTATAGAGGAGTTGGATTGCAATAAACTAACGGGCAAGAAACCTTGCAATAATGAAGCACTAAATGAATTAAAAAGAATGCGAAATAAAACTAAAAACTAGAAAATAAAAATAGGTAAAAAAACTTTTTAAGTTAAACGGTTTTATGTTAAACATACATTGCACTGTTTAAGATAAATGTACTAAAAACCAAAAAATAATAAAATAGATACAGTCGTGGGAATTATAAACATATGCATAGACTAGACTAAAATAAAACCGTGGGGCCAAGGTATCTATTTTATTATTTTTTGGTCTTTAGCTTCAACTTGCGAAAAGTAATCTTCCTACCCATCAATTCATTAGATGTATCCAGCAGTTGCGAAAACATACTGGGCGATATTTTTCAGGATCTTTCTATTAATTTTCTGTTAGCCATGATGAAAATAAGAAATTAAACAATTAATAATACTATCACAAAAGAGATTTCTTCCATCACTTTATATTATTGTTCTTAGGTATTTGAATTGTTCCATCCATTTTACGTCCGTTTATTTTTTATATCTGGTTTTATTATCATCGTTTTCATTCGAATAATTACTTCGTCAATTCAATTTTTCGCATTCTCTTTTGTCCTAATACCATCAGTCTTATTTACTGTTTTTTCCTCTTAATTGCATCATCTAAAACCACTGCAGATAATACTGGTCTAATAACGCAACCTTGTTTTAGACCAGCTGTCATTTCGAACGACTTTGACTCTTCGTTGTTTGTTGTTGTATTGTATAAAATTTATATAGTTTTAATTGAATATACTCTACTCTATATTTTTCTGAAATTTCCTATACATCTTTACATCTCACCTTGTCAATGCTTTTTTTTATTGAAGCACTTCTCCATTGTCTATCTATAAATATGGCGTCCTATAAACATCTACCTTTCCTATTCCCTTTCTGTATGTCATCTGGTTCCTTTATTCCTATCTCAATTAAACCGGCGAGTACTTTTGCTGGCAAGCTGATCAATGATGATAATAAGAAATTAACCTCTGTATTTTACTATCGCGAGAGATTTATTCAAAATCAAGATTGCTATTTCGGTCTCTCGACCATCTTCAGCTGACAACAAGTACTGAACTAAAGTTGAAAATGCATACATACATGAATGGGTAGATGAAAAATTAATAAGGGTGCAAACAAGAGGTCATAAACAAATTTTGATAAGGCGGGTATCATTTCAAGATATCAAATATTGACGAATAAGCCATACTGGTCGTTCAGAAGATTATCTCTATAGGGAGTTTGTTGGAGTTTGAACATATTCGATACAATGTAGAGCGAAAGTACATTCGTCGTTTCACGGATAATTGTATTCTGATTGATGCTCTTTGTATCTAGTTGCCTTCACAATCGATACAGGACAACTCCAGTATAGTCAAATCTATCATTAATGCAGTTTAGTTTCATCTTTACTATCGAAGAATTCTTTGGAGAGTTTTAAAACCTACTTTTTTATGCGCTTTTGAAATGAAATCCACAATATTTCCACTGATAGGGCCAAAATATTTTAATGAAATGTACTTACCTGCATTATTTGATTCTGTATGTGGGTAAATATGATAATATGCTATTTTTGTTTGTTTCTTTCTAATCATTTCATTTAGTGTACTTGAAGGATAAACATTGTTTTCAGGTATCTCTTTAATAGTAGACACCCCCTGAACATATTTTTTTCGGATAATGGCGGTGTAACGTGCTAAAACAACAATTTGAATTAAAACACCTGATTCCAGTCAACCACTCCATCTGTGCCACGCCACTGGCTAACAGTCTGATGCGCATAATCCGCCTATCAGATAGTATGTCTTACCAGCTTCCGAACCTTCCCCAGCACTTTATTTCTGCCTCAGACATTCAAGCTGATCAGTTCTTGAAAATCCTCTTCAATTGTATTTGGAATAACTAAATTATATCAAAATTCTGTATTTTGCAAGCCGTTCAAGTCTGCACTCAGTTCATCAAGTTCCATGTGGATGAGACAAAACCCAGGAGCGAGAATTTTAGACTATGACATCGCTTCCTTTGTCAATTCGGCTTTCATTAAGGCAGCTAGACTAGAAAAAGCACAAAATGGGTTCAAATGCACCGTAATTTATCCATTCAGTAATTTGGATTTTTTGCCATCATCAATGACCAATATCGAACAGGAACCTGTTTTGGATGAGACTTCTGAGCAGCTATCAACCAGCATAAGATCAAAATCATCCAGAAGTTTCAATCCGCAGCCATCCACTAGCGGCATCCAACAGCCATCAATCTATTTCTACCCAGCAACCATCCACTAGATTTTTCCAGCAGTCGATCACTACTCAGGCATCATAACCATCAACAAGTGGCAGCACGCAGCCACCAATTGCGAAAAATAGTGCAGAGCCAGTTGCATCTCCTAGTTTGAATGCATTGCTTCAAAAATTGTCCCCTCTTCCTAGCGCCTCAAGGAAACGTCTTGCAGTCTGTTCTCGAAAAACCCAAAGAAAAGAGATTCTGACATCCTCTCCATTTAAAGATGCTCTGGTAGCAAACAAGGCTGTAGCCAATAAATCCAAGGCTGCAACTGATAGAACAAAAGCAGCAATTAATCAAATGAGATCGAGAAATAATATCCAGAGTTTAACTAGGGAAGAAACAAATCATGATACAGAATGCATTATTTGTGGGGAGACCTTCTATGAAGACTGTATTCATTGTCACAAGTGCTAAAAATGGACTCATGAAGAATGTGTGGACATTGATCCATCATCATTTTGCTACTATTGTGAGGTTTGCAAATCGACATAGTCATATTTTGTTGTGTCCGGGGCTACCCCTCAGAAATGATTGTGACAAATATTTGACAGTGCCTTCTAAACTTCATTACAGTTATAAAAATGAGAATTTTATTTCTTATTTCATTGGTATTAAGATGAATACGTTTTGTTCGTTAGATAGATTGAAAATAGATCTTTTTTTCTTAGAGTATTTTTTGTTATCCTGAGTTTTACTTATGTGGCCGAAGCTACCCGACTCTCACCTACATCAATAGCATTCATCCCAAAATGAAATTCAAGATTGAGAGAGAAGTCGAGAATCTGATTCACTTTTCAGACCCAACTATTACTCATAAAAATTACATCCTAAGTTTTGATATATATCGAAAACCCACCTATCTACATCCCTTATGAATCAATACACCCGAAATCTGCGTTTAATGCATTGGGCCTTTTCTCTGCCATTATCTGAAGAAAATATATCCAGGGAAGTGTCAACTATTAAGGAAACAGCTAAAAACAATGGTTATCCTTCAAATATAATAAACACAATGATCAAAAAGGAACAAACATAAATAGAATAACAAAATATTTCATAGCTAGATACAAAGAGCGTCAATCAGATTAAATAACCGACAAATTTACTTTTGCTGCACATTGTATCGAAAAAAGCCATCATTTTCCATCCATAGAGTGATTCAAAGAATATCTAGGACGAAAGTTAGATTTCTTGGAATCCAGTATAGGCCGGCGTTTTCGTCCTTATTCGATATCATCAAATAATACCTGGTTTTATCATTCTTTGTTTATTACCTCTTGTTTGCACCCTTATTGATTTTGTATCTACCTATTTATGTAGGTATTAGATGCATGTTCAGCTCAATACAGTATTTGTTGTCAGCTGAAGATGGTCGAGAGACCGAAATCGCAATCCTGATTTTCAATTAATCTCTTGTGTTAGTATAATGTATACTTCAATGTCTTATTATCATCAAATTAATGACTGCACATCTGAAACACCCTGTAGAATCAGATTCTGATATGTTGTTAATGAATTACAGAGGACCCTATATATTTTCACAGATAATACCAAACAGATGATACTAGTTATTCATTCAGAAACTTTGCTACATCCACTTATAAATTCTGTAAGAATATTCTAATGCTATGATTGTTATTTCAATTTTCAATCACAACGTCAAAAGTGAAAAGTGTCATCCACTTAATATTGTTTCATTTTAACATTAATTCGTGAATAAATAGCAACCCACCTTTCCGTATTGTTTCTATCAACACCTACTCTTGAATAAAACATAATTTGCATTAATATGATCTAACGTTCTGAAGAATTACTTGATGACATCAACCAGGTCAGTTTATTTTTAATCCTATGTTTGATACTCCTTTTCGTTCAACTTGTATAGCAGATATACATCTTGATTTTTCCGAAAATAACTCAAAAATCCATGGAAATGAAGCTTAGACTTACATTAATACACAAAAAAAGTTAGGAAAATTCACATATGTGTTTGTAAACATTAGGTGGTTGTACAAAAATCAAGTGGCGAAGTCGAAATGGGTTGTTATTTGTACTGTATCGCGTTCTCTCGCGTTATACAGGCTGTTTTCTGGGTTTTGTCGCCATTTCAACAAACCAAGTCTTCCAAAGTAATGATCTGATTTCGTTAAAATGTTGTGAGTTTATTATATGGTGTATCTCACTCGAATTCTTTCTCAAAGAAAAATATCAACACTGTATTTGAAAACTTGTTCTCTGAAGGACCTTTTCCATTCTCGTTGAATACCATCTGAAAAATTAGTTACAAAGTTGAATATAGGACCGAACTACAAAAACGAGAATTAAGCTTCTGTTTTCTAATTCCAAGAAAGAAAAGAAACAAACATTTTAGTTAGTGGGTTCGAGCTAAAAAACTATTTGGGTCATACAAGAATTGTTTCCAAAGGGACAAAAAAATTAGAAGGCAAAAAAAGTCATCTAAACTCTCGACTAGCTACACCAAGTTAGAAATAGAATTAGAGAGTCTTCTTACGTTTCTCCTAAAAGAGAAGATCTTTGACCACTAGTAGCCTCTAGAAAGGAGTTGTATTTTCAGATTTCCCCAGCAATTAGAGTTGTCTGACCTGCAGATATTTTCATGGGGCAGATATGAAGATCATTATTGTTTTTTCACAGTTATGGAACACATTATTGAAGCTTAACTAACTGTTCGAGTTGTTTTGATTTTGTCTTAACCTCTGGATATAAGTGCAATATTGATAATTATACGAGGATGTTTTGTAAAGTTTCCGACCTATATGTGAAGATGGCAGCACTCGTAAATAGAGGCAAGTGAATTTTCATTGTTTAGTTGGTATGGAATAGTCGTTTGAGCGAGGTGATGTGGGTGTTTTTGTGAAAATGAACACAATCGAGTATCGAGCTGTCTTTAAATATTTGTTGTTCTGAAAGACAATACGCCTATACAAATTGAAGATGGGTTGTATTCTGTGTATGCTGACTCTGCACCATCGTTTAGTAGAGTGGAATTTTGGGAAACTGAATTTAATCGTGGTCGTAAGAGCTCGGGATACGATGAATGTTCGGAACGACCGACGACGATAACATTGCCAGAGTTCACCAAATGGTGCTAGATGACCACCGAAGGAAGGAGAGCAGAAGAAGGAGAAGGATAGAAATGAAAAGCTATATAAAGCACACTGAGAACAGACGCGCACCTCACGACACTGAAAGAGGAGCTTGGAAACATCAATTGATACGTACTCGGTATCTACGAAACTCGAAGAGCAAATGAAGAAGTCACCAAATTGAACTCAGGCCACGTTATCTTCAGAAGAAATGAAGATACAATAAGAAACGGTGGATTGGCGTTTATGGTGCATAGGTCGGTCGTGCATCTGCTGCAAGTCACATGCCATATCGAATAGAGTCATATATGTAGTAATGCAACTGAACGCTAGATACAAGATACAAATATTGAATACTTATGTAACCTTTAGCTAAGGTTACCTGGCTAAACGAAAGATGTGAAGAAATTGAGAAACTAGAACAAAAACATGATACTTTCAACTTACACAAAAAAATAAAAGAAGGAGCTGGAATGTGGAAGCAATCCTCTTCATCTTTCGTCGAAGATAAACATGGGAAACCCCTACTGAATATAGAAGATCAAATGAACAGGTGCAAAGAATACATAGAAGACATGTTTCAAGACCAGGAGAGACAAAGCATAGATGTACAGAAAGTAGCGTCTGGACCCTACATCACAAAGAAGGAAATTATTAAAGCAACAAAACAACTAAAAAACAAAAATGCTGTTGGAGAAGATAATATCCCAATTGAAATTATAAGGATAATTTCAGACGAACACATCGATGTTATGGAGAACTTATTTAATAAAATATACGAAACTGGAATAATACCAAAAGACTGGCTGACATCGGTGTTTATACCACTACCAAAGAAGAAGAACTCCAGGAAATGTGAAGAATATAGGATCATTAGTCTAATGAATCATATACTGAAATTGTTCCTCCGAATAATACACAATAGAATTTATAACAAATTGGACGAACACACGGGACGAACACAATTTGGCATCAAGAATGGCTTTGGAACAAGAGAGGCACTTTTTCAATACGTGTGCTTGTTGAAAGATGTAGGGATGTAGACTCTGATGTATATCTGTGTTTCATAGACTTTCAAAAGGCTTTCGACCTGGTGAAACACGATAAACTAATAGAAATTCTCAAGCCTTGTAACATAGACGACAAAGACTTGAGAATCATATCAAACCTTTACCAAGACCAAAAGGCTAAAATTAGAATCAATGGAGAGACATCTGAAGACATTAACATCGAGAGAGGAGTAAGGCAAGGATGTGTTCTTTCCCCGTTGTTGTTTAACGTTTTTTCGGAAGAGTTATTTAGGAAGGCACTACAGGATACCTCGGATGGCATAATAATAAATGGACAATGCATTAACAACTTGCGATACGCAGATGACACGGTTATTCTAGCAGATAGCGCTGAAGCACTACAACGCCTAATGAACCGAGTGATGATAACATGTAAAGAATTTGGAATGAAACTAAATACAAAGAAAACAAAAACGATGGCTATCAGCAAACACCAAAACAGAAAGGTCGGAATTAGGGTTAACGGAACAGAATTAGAACAAGTAACAAAAATAACATACCTAGGAGGTGGCCTTGATGAATTTTGGGATCACTCACTAGAGATAAAAACACGCCTGGAAAAAGCACGAGCTATATTTTATAAAATGCAAAAAATACTATGCAGCTGCCAACTAAATATCTCATTAAGAGTTCGAATACTGAAATGCTACGTTTTCTCCACCATGCTATATGGCGTTGAAGCATGGACAATGACGGAAACAACACAAAAAGAATAGAATCGTTCGAACTTTGGTGCTACCGTAGAATGCTCAGAATATCTTACATGAGTCATACGACAAACGTAGAAGTTATGCAGATGATGAGAAAGGATCGAGAACTTGTGCAGATAATAAAAGAAAGAAAGACGCAATATTTCGGTCACATTATGAGAAACCAAAAGTACGAACTGCTTCAACTTATCATCGACGGAAAAATCAATGGCAAAAGGGGACCGGGAAGAAGACGCAACTCCTGGCTTAAGAACTTACGTCAATGGACTAATATGAGCTCTATAGAATTGTTCAGAGCTGCAACAAATAAAATAAGATGAGCAAATGTAATCGCCAACGTCCTTAAGGATAAGGCACCGTAAGAAGAAGAATACTTATCTTCCGACCAATACTGCTACGGATGAAGACGTCGAACAAATGTATGAAGACATTGCGGAGGCACGAAATCAAGTTAATGCCCAAATGACTATAGTCACAGGCGATTTTAACGCAAAAATTGGACAGAAGCTCGGTACAGAGACCACACGGATTGGAAAATTTAGGTTTCGACAGCGAGATGAGAGAGGACTGGTGTTGTTGGAGTTCCTGGAGAGAGGAGAGCTATACTGTCTGCAAACTTTCTTTAAAAAGCAGACACAAAGAAAATGGACATGGAAGAGTCCAGATGGCAGAAGCAAAAATGAAATTGATTATATTTTGTGCTCTCGAAGGGACGTTTGTGAGGATGTGTCTGTACCTAGCCGCGTGGAAGCAAGGAGCGACCACAGAATAGTCCGTGCAAAATTTTCTATAAACGGTTTCAAAACCCCTCGCCCAACGACTGCGGAGTTAGAAGGCCGAAAAGATGATTTTCAATCTGAAGTGTGAAGCTATCGCAAATAAATCAGTCTATGGACCTGAACGTTGTGCAATATTATAACTGATGGACTAATTGCTTCTACAAAGAGTACGAGGAGCTAAAAGAGATTATAAAGAAGGCAACACGTAGAGATGGTAGAAACAGGTAAACACAAATGGACAAATGGTGGAACAGGCAATAGAAGGTAACATGAATTTAAGAACACTCAGAAAGAATCTTTCAAAAGGAAAAGTTAGAATACACAAGTTGAAGGACGCCAACAAGAATGCTAAATATGAAAAAACAGAAATAATTAACATAATACAAGACTTCTACAAAGAGCTATATTCTAAAAAGTTCCTGCTCCATCACGTGGGGACCGCGCATTGATAATGTTCTACATGTGAAAGTTAACAGATGTGAAGTCAGAGCTGCAATCAACCAGATGAAGTGTAGAAAGAGCCCAGGAGAGGACCGAGTCACCGCTGAAATGCTCAAAAAGGGAGGGTACCAGCTGGAGATAGCTTTCTGCATGCTGTTTAACAAGTGCCTTGAAGAGAGAAAACTTCCTGAGAAGTGGAAGAATGCCGAAGTGGTCATATTATACAAGAAGAGTGATGAAGCTTGCATAGGCAATTACAGACCGATCAGCTTATTAAGTGTCCTCTACAAGTAGCTGACGAAAATACTAACCAAAAGGTTAACGAAAAAATTAGATTTTTACCAGCCGAACGAGCAAGCGGGTTCAGGAGCGGTTTCAGCACAATTGACCATATTCATTCACTGCAAACTTTGGTGGAGAAGTGCAATGAATATAATATGCTACTCAGCTCGGTCTTTGTGGTCTATGAAAAAGTATCAAGATCTGGGCAGTGCTGGAAGGTATGAACCATGCGCGAATAGACTCAAAGTATACAAATTAAATTAGAGAGATGTACAACAATGTCAGCCTGCAAGTCACACTTAATGAAGACTGAAAGACGGAAAAATCCCTATAATGAGAAGGGTGAGGCAGGATGATACCATATCCCCGAAGCTGTTTACTTGAGTACGCCATGAAGGAGCAGAACTGGGAGGAAAGAGGAATTAACATAGATGGATCTTACTAAAACCATCTGCGTTTTGCTGACGATATTGTGTTGATTCACACAGTCCCCAAAGTACTGGAAACCATGCTCCAACAACTAAATGATGCATCCAAGAAAGTCGGCCTTAAGATATGCCTAAGTAAAACAAAAATCATGGCCTGTTCGCCAAATATAGTTGTGGTGGAAAATTCAGCCTTCGAGAACGTAAAATACTATAACTATCTTGGTCACAAAATCCAGCTTGGCAGCGAAAATCAAACGGCAGATCTGAACAGAAGAGTTGGATTTGCCTGGGCAGCATTCAGCAACCTGAAACACATTCTCAGAGATAGGAAGTTACCAATAAATCTCAAAAGAAAGACCTATAATTCGTGTGTCCTACCGGTTATGACACATGGTATGAATGAATGAATGAATCTTTATTATGATCAGATACATGTACGTATATTCACAATGGTTTTACATAAGATTCTCTGTGTTTTCCCAGTAAGGATATTGCATGCCAGAGAGAGGATATAATGAGGGACGACGCTTTCCACCTTGCGTGGTTTAAATCTGTTCGCAGGATAAAACACTGTTCTTATGGTGTCTTTCCCCTCTTCTTCTTCTTCTTCTTCTTTAAATAGGACGATGTCCTGTTCTTCTGTTACAGCCCCTGCTGCGAACCGGAGCTCCAGCACTCATGCCATCGCTGTTTCGGCCTTCCTATGGGTCTTCTAGTGTTGGGTTTTTGTGTTTTTGCCCACTTCGCCATACGTTTGGGCCCATTCTGTCTACGTGATCTCTCCATAGGCGTCGACGTGCTCTTGTCCACCTCACCACATCCTGGACACCTAGCTCCCTTATCGTATCCTCATTCCTTATTCTATCTCTGCGTGTAATACCTCTTATAGCTCTTAGTGTTCTCATCTCTGTTGTCCTCATTAGTTGTTTTGTTTTTGTTGTCTCAGCTCTTGTCTCAACCGCATATGTCATCACGGGTCTCACACAGGTTTTATAGATTCGGACTTTGCTTTCTGTGCTTATGTACTTATTCCGCCAGATTACATCTCTCAGGAAGCCAGATATTCTCGATGCTTTCATTGCCTGCTGTTTTGCTTCTTGTAACAGTTGCCTATCGCTCGATACTTCTACTCCTAGGTATTTAAAGTGTGAAACTTGCTCTATTATATGGTCGTTCATTACTAGTTTGCATCTAATTGGATCTTTCGCTATTACCATCGATTGGGTTTTCTGTGTTGATATTACCATGTTATATTTTTCTGCTGTTACTTTGAACTTTTGTAGTAGGCGTTGTAGGTCGTCCTCATTCTCGGCTATTAGTAAAGCATCATCTGCGTAGCACAGTATTCTCATAGTTTTGTTACCCATCCTATAGCCTTGGTTCATTTAGTTAACACCTGCTATTATTTCATCCATGATTAAATTAAATAGACATGGGCTGAGGCTGTCACCTTGTCTAATGCCTGCGTTAATTTTGATCTCGCTTGTAAGTCCCTGTGTAGTTTTTACTTTCGTCTTATTAGAGTTATTTAGTTCTTTGTGTCTTTCCCCTCGCCAAACGATATTCACTTCCTTAGACTGTTTCAGTATCTATGTGATAAGGTGAATTTGATTCAGACACATCATCCGGCAGCTGAGTTCATTATAATGGGTGACTTCAACGTTCACAACACCAACTGGCTCCGCCACTCCAATAGAACAGATAAGGCGCGAAGACAGGCTGAAACGTTTGCAATCAGCCATAATCTAACGCAGCTAGTCGACGAACCGACAAGAATACCTGATCACCAAACCGACTTCCTGAACACCTTGGATCTCTTTTTGATTTTAGATTCAGATGATTTTGGAGTGAAGGCAACTCAGACCACAACCTTATATCTGCTACTGAAACCATTTTGCTGCCGCTAAACCAAGAACCTAAGCCACCCAGACGCATTTGGCACTATAAGCGTGCAAATTGGGATAAGCTGCGTGAATTCTTTTCGTGCTTCCCATTCAGTGATGTTTGCCTTTCAGATCCTTGCATCATTGTGTACACTGAATCTCTTTCAGAAATCATTCATACAAGAATGGATCTCTACATCCCTCATTCCCTGAAAAGAACAACAGCACAAAAGCCATGGTTCAACCAAGCCTGCGAAAGAGCTTCTGCAGCCTAGAGCAGAGCTCACAAGTCATGGAACATAAATCCAACAGAGGAAACAAGAACAACCTTCGTATGAATACGGAACGTATGCAACCTGACAACTGCAAGAGCAAATGTCAATTTCAACTCCTTGAACAGGCATGCGGGACTAGACAATTCTGGTCTATTGCTAAGACTGTCAGTGCCAATTTCTGCAAATCTGTGTTTCCGCCTCTTGTTAGAGAAGACGAAAGTATAGCATCATCTCCGAAAGAGAAAACCGATCTCTTTGCTATCTGGCACTGAAAGAGTTCTGTACTAGATTCATCTAACGCAATACCAAGCCAGACTTCTCTGAGTAGCTGGAAAATAACGAGATCCCAAAGAAAGGAAAGAAAATTTCACCCCAAAACTACCGCCCTGTTGCACTTTTTCCCATTATGTCCAAAGTGATGGAGAGAGTCATAAATGATGAACTCATCAAATGTCTTGAGTTGCAGGGAATTATTAACTACCGTCTATATGATTATCGCAGGAAAAGATCGACAGGAGATCTATTCGCCTACGTCACTCATGTTTGTACATCAACGATAGAAAAGTATGGGACATCTAGAGCTAAACCCCTCGACATCTCTAAAGCCTTCGATAGGGTTTGGCATGCAGCCTTGCTGGATAAACTTGATTCATATGGGCTTCCCGAAAAATTTCGGGGTTGGATAAGTAGTTTTCTTTCAAATAGATCAATACAAGTTGTGGTCGTCGACGGTATAACATCTGATTGTTCTCAGTTGCAAGCAGGGGTATCTCAGGCATCCATTCTTTCGCCAACCTAGTTTCTGTTGCATGTAAACGATCTTCTGTCATCTACAGAGAACAAGATCTTCGGTTTTGCAGACGCTTGTACCCTGGTTTCTTCTTTCAGTAGTCTGCGGCCGATTACAGCTGCGGAATTTTAGCGTCAGAGATGTCAACAAATTGATAACTTAAACTCTGACTTACAGAGGATATCTGAGTGGGGTCAGTTGAACCAGATGAGCTTCAACCTGAGCAAGACGCAAGCAACTACGTTTTCTAGAAACGTCCCTGCTGGAGAACCTCCTTTAAGACCAACAAATTGCTTTTAAAGATTCGATGCACCTTCTCGGAATAACGGTCAACTCCGGATTTTGCTGGCATGAACATGTATCAGCAATAGCTAAGTCGGCATCAGCTTAACTTAGTTTTCTTTTTAGAGAGCCAAGGTATACTTCACGTCATCTCAGCTGTTGCTTCTCTACTTAACGACCCCTCGAACCTCTCTCTATAAGAACAGGGCCGGTGAGCTCTGGAACTCGCTTCGGTGCAAGATCTTCCCAAAATGCTACAAGTTTGCCCTCTTCAAGAAGCGAGTGAACAGACACATCAATTCTTCCCAGACCACTCATGTTGCGTAACAATTTCGCTCTATCCTGGAAAGCACGAATAAAAAAACTTTTTAACCGCGAATACTTAGAACGCAATTGTAAGAAGCCCAAATAAGGAAAGTCGAAATCTGTCCACCCTTTACTATTCGTTGATTATTTAAACAGATCCACTCCACCAATTGCTATTCATTTGTGTTATTCCCCATTTTTGAGTGAGTCATAAATTGCAAAAAATTGAAGATAGCTAAAACATTTTTTTTCGTTTGTCATACTTAAAGTGACTCTTCAAAATTCAAGAAACTAATTAATCCAGTTAGAAGGAAAAAACGAAAATTTTGAAACTAATTTCTAAAACATCAATTCATCGAGTTATGCGTAACGAATATTTCCAGAGTTCCTAGAAATCTTGGATGGATATGAGGAATCTTGAATTTCGCAGGATTGTTACGAAGTTGATTCCATTAGACTTTGTTGTGATGCCGATGAATAACCCCCACCAGTTTGTAAACAACTCGATTCCAAACAGTGAGCTTACAGGTGTAGTAGAAACTTCTATTTCACTATTGTGCGGGAACGTGGCAGAGTAGTATCTTATACTCTTCATTCACAACCCTTTTTCTACTACGATTTCATTGTCGTTGCGTGATATTATCTGTTTGTGCTTCAGAAAACATAAGGTGAGATTTTTTGCATTTCAAAATAAGTTTTTGTGTCGTGAAATAGACGAAGATTATTTTTTTGAAAAACTTTGCGTGAGAAGTCTTTGAAATATATGAATGAAAACAACTTATTTTGATGTTTTTCAAATGACTTCTTGGTTTGAATAGTTACGATTCGTTATATCTACAATTTCTTGGAAATCTTGTTGGAATATTTGCTAATTTTGATTCATTCAGTCGTTAGGTAAAAATAATAAAAAAATAATATGAAAATTTCAAGCTGGTTTTGAACGAACTGCTCGCTATACAACCCCAAGTACAGGGTGGACCAAATTCTATTTCTCAATACTGTATCTATGAGAAATATTGTAGATAGAGAAAAATTACCTCTTCTTTCTCAAGCTCGAAATTCGCGGAAAACTCATTGGTGGAAATGGATTTCACCTATCTTTTTTAGTTCCCCAGTCATTCCGGCATTCTGGATTTTTCGGGGTACAATAAAAAGAATTATTTTTTCCTCTTTCCAAATATATATCACATTCTACATCAATTCCTTCAACTAATGCCTTTTCAGAAAATAATCGAAAGTTCATATCGCAGATATTCACAATTCTATGGTAGAAGACATTTGTATATGTACGTCAAAGATCACATTCATTCATTTTTATGTTAAAAACAAGTTCACCTCTTATAAAAAGATTCTCCTCCTTTTATGACACTATTTCAACTATTCAATCTTATTGATGTGGATTCATTCAATTTTGTGTTTGAAGCAATTGCATTTATGTCATGAGTTTATGTCGTAATTCCTACGATTCTCAATCGTTATAGCTCTTCAATTCCAAAAATTCTAAAAGTATGAAAAGTTGAAATCTTATACAGGGTGTTACATAATAGTATGTCACAACTTGAGGGGGTAAATCTACGTGCAATTTTAAGAAAAAAAGTTCATATAAACATAGGTCCGCAAAAGCTTCGTTACGAAGCTACAGGGTGTTGAAAGTTCCGGAAAAAATTGGTTTTTTCCTTAAAACGTCCGAGATTTCAACTGAAATTCACAAGGTGTTGTCTTTTCCGACGCCATGTCTCCTTTTGACCTCTCAAACTAACCTAACCAATTGAAACAATTATTGAGTTTGAATTGTTTGAATTGTATGTTATTCGCTTAATAAAAGAACTAATAGAAATACTCGATATGTATGCGCAAAATTTGCTTTTATTTTGATAGCTCGTCTGCTGAGACTCAACTTATACTTATTCAATATCAAACTGAAAAAGAAAACAATTAAAAACTAAATAAGTTGCTGAAAATGTCATCCACCTACAAGAATACAGGCCTCTGTTCTTCTTCGCATATTATCACGCACTTTTTGAAACATTCCTGGGGTATTTCACATCGTATCACAAGGATTATTATTCAATTTCACAATTCTTCTACAGTGATCACTGGAGTGGTATAAACTAAACTTTTGAGATATCCCCATAAGAAAAAGTCTAAACTATTTAAGTCTGGGGATCTAGGAGGCCATGGTTCTGGCCCACCCCGACCTATCCATCAGTTGTTAAATGTATTATTCAAGAATTCCTTAGCTTCTCCACTGAAATGTGCTGGTGCCCCGTCATGCATGAACCACATTATGTTTCTTACCAAAAGTGGCACATCATCGAGCAATAAAGGTAACTCCTCCTCAAGAAATTGCCGATAAGCGGGACCGTTTAGTCTGTTAGGCAAAAAAATGGCCCAATCAAATAATTTCCAATTATTCCGACCCAGAAATTCAGTGAGAATTACCTTGATGATGGGATTCTTCAATCAAATGGGGGTTTTCCTCAGCCCAATAATGATTATTGTGAAAATTTGTGATAGAAGTTCCTGAAAAGTTGGCTTCGTTTGCGCACATTATATCACTGTAAAAAAATAGCTTGCATTCCAAATTTGGGCTGATATCTGAAAAAACTGCAGGAGTTTTGAAGAGAAAAACAATTTTTCCGGAAATTTCAACACCCTGTAGCTCCGTATCGAAGCTCTTACGGATCTATGTGTATATGAACTTCTTTTCTTGAAAATTCACTTAGATTCACCCCCTCAAGTTGTGACACACAATTATATAACAACCTGTATAAAGAATGCGTATGATTCGGATGCTGCGGAAGAATCTTATTTCAATGAATTCCCAGAGAGCATATGTTTTGCTCTGTTGTGTTTGAAATTGAAGAGGCTATCATCGACGTTTTGGCAATTGAAAAGGGCATTTCGAAATCAAGGAGAATAAATTAAATTTAGACCCTACAGGATGAGAAAATCGTGATTCCTCCAGCCTGGTTATAACCTACAACGACTTGATTTCAGCCACCTTCAGAAAGTATAATTAAACGCTGAATTTTGTCGACTCGTTGGATGGATCAATGAAGTTCGCATTACTTGTGACGAAATTTTCAATGGTCACACTGAGCACTGTTGGTCGGATGTCAATCTCCATCGACTGTTGAATATTCAACACCAAGGGCGATACGGTTTTAATGTGTGGTGCACTTTGGTCAATTTTTGTTTCAAGGGGGACATCTTTTGGGGTACAAAACTTGCCTGAAATATCAACCCCCTAAGCGGGGGGTTTGAATGAGGAAGATGGGTCGAGTGATGACTCGAATGAAAGGTGGTATCTCTGTTTATATTGCCTTGAACGAATTTCTATTTTTAATTGAAAACTGTAAAAGATACAGGGTGAACAACTGAAAGATAGGGAAGACTTTTTCCCTGAGACCATTCAAGTTTCAGTGAGGTAAAATGGAACAGATCCGTGCTGATCAATGGCAGTCATCATCAAGTACCATCTTCTTCTTGAATTTCAACCTCTGGGGCAGGGGTGACAACCCTTGAAAATTTGGAAGATGGTAGATAGGTCGAGTGATAACTCGAAAGAAAGGTATTATCTTTGTATTGTTGTTTTTTTCATTTTTGATTAAAAACTGTGAAAGATACAGAGTGAGCCACTGAAAAATAGAGAAGACTATCGTCCCAAGACTATTAGTGCCAAAAACTGGAATAGATTCATTTTAGATCAAAAGCTGTCATCTTCCGAAATCACTCCCATCTCGAATTTCAATCCTTAGAGCAGGGGTAATATTTCGATCCAGTGATATCTCAGGGCGATAGATAGTCTCCTCTATTTTTCAGTAGCTCACTCTGTATCTTCTACAGTTTTCAATCAAAAATGAAAATTCGTTCACGGGGATGCAGACAAAGATAATACCTGTCTTTCGAGGTATCACTCGACCCATCTACCCTCTTCCAAACTTTCAAGGATTGTCACCCCTGCTCCAGAGGTTGAAATTCGAGATGAGGATGGTACTTGATGATGACTGCCATTGATCAGCATGGATCTGTTTCATTTCACCTCACTGAAACTTGAATAGTCTCAGCGAAATAGTCTTCCCTATCTTTCATTTGCTCACCCTTTATCTTTTACAGTTTTCAATTAATTGTTCAAGGCAATGTAGACAAAGATACCACCTTTCTTCTGAGTCATCATTCGACCCATCTTCCCTATTCAAAATGTTCAAGGATATTTCAGGCAAGTTTTGTACCCCAAAAGATGTTCCCTTATCGAAATTCACATACCTGTATACAGGGAGATAATTTAGGCAGCTCAAAAATGTTGGGTTTGATACTTTCGACTTGCGAAAGTTATTGTTTACTCCCTTCGCCATAGACCAGAACCAACGAATTTCACTGGTCTGGTCCAAGAGTCTATTCCTAACTCTTTCATTGAAGTATGTTTTCTCCTTATCAATTCGTTAGTTGCAATCGTTCTTGAAACGCACATATTCAGCTTCAGTCTCATCTGTTGGATGCTTCTTTCAGTTCTTATAATTGTTTTTGACATATGGTTGTTTTTTGACAGTTTTCAGTGGACCAAAGCTATTATGCGGATATTTTTTCGTAGAGTGTGGAATGTGGAGGTCTATACCTGAACGGATAAATTCAGTGACGAACTCAGAACAGACAGTGATGTCAGGGTTTGAAAAACACACATCGCTAAAGGAAGAGGTTGGGAAAAACTGGCGCAGCTCATCAAGATGACTCGGTTTTAATGCCATATCTTCTTGGAACGCGTTGTATCGTTATTGCGAACAAAGAAAAGATTGAAAGTATTAGAAAAATTAGTTATTTCGTCAGGAATCCCTGTTCTCTCATCGACAAAAAGAATCAAATTGCGGTCGATCACAAATAATTCCTCTTGCGTTTCTGCTTCGTCCAATTTTTGTTTTGAAGCCAGTTGATGTTGGGGACGTTCAAGTCTCCCATTTTGAAACACTCAGCTAACGGATGCTGTATTTGGATCATGTCCACCTTGTCGTCTGGATACTGAAACAATTTATCGTAGTTGTTATTATTGGGAGATCGATACAGACCAAAGAAACATAGTTCTGTTTTATAAACAGATTTTAAACCATGCCAGGTCGAAAGTGTTGATCTTCAACTTAGAAATGCGACATCCGACCTGGCAAAAACACAAAGCTCTCCGCTTCAACCGAAGCCTTTAGTTCAATTCATAGCCATTGTAGCAGAGATAGGTGGTCTCTGTTATTGGCATCATTTGAGTTTCAGTTAGGGTTAGGACTTGAGATTTCCTGTTTTGTAAGTGCTGATAGACATTCTTGTGTCGGGGACCTCTTATGTTGGAAACCTCAATAACAAAATGGTTTCGTCATCGGATTTTGGGGGACTCAGTTGGTCCCCAGAGGACTGTTGTCAGTCGTATTGCCATCATTACGTCTTCATTCGAAGAAGTAAAAATCGTCCACCTTCTCGGGCTTCAAAAAAAATCTCAAAACAATATCAGGGCCAGTTCTACCTTTCGTTCGCCAAAGTAACTCAAATTTTGTCAGCATATGCTGCTATGCTGGTTGGTGGATATGGTTTCAAATCAAATATGTTATAACACGGCGCCCAAATCAACCAAGTGTTCGAAAAAACGCTGAACTTTCATCTTAAATTCACCTCCATTTAGTTTCCTCTTATTTACATTTATGTTTTTCTATAACTGAAACACTGATGAATTAAAAGAATCTTTCTAATTTGACTATTCATTTCACTCAAACCGGAGCACTATTATTCTGAAATATTATCGTATTTCACTTACAATAACTCTCGAAATGTGATTGCTTTTGTTTTCATTTTCTGTTATGTTTATAAACTACCAATAAACAATAAAATGATTAGAAAATAATGAATGGGTTTGGGTATATTATCCTCCACATTTTAACTGTGGAACTTTTGACTGAGAGTTCATTGAAGAGGGTTGAGAGCCGAAATGGATACTGCCCGATTATAAGGTGCAGTTAATCGACCCCTAATAGTGCACCTAGCGCCGTAGTAGGGATGTTTCTTTAAGCACTCACCAAACTCCTCATTCTGTCTGAAACTCTCGATCAAATATATCGATGTAAGACTTCATAATCCACAGATATCTGTAACTAGCCCCAATTGTTATTTTCACATTGTAAATTCAGTTATTATCCTTCCATTGGTTATATCTCCTGACAATATGATTTTAACTACAAATTTATTGCAGGAAGTTCTATAATTTCCTTTAATTGCATAGAGGTGACGCACCTCAATATTTTCCATCATATTTTCCGTCATAAATGAAATTAATCCTGGACGGATTGCAACCGGGGCTCTCTTCGTCTATCTTTATTAATTAAATATATACGAATTAGGCTAAATACATAAAACTTTCACTTCGAATATTACTTTTGTTTCAAATAATAATAAACTGATATAGAATTCTTGATTTTAATCTATTTCAATTTTTGTTTCAAGTATTCAGTCAGACATAACAATGTTATTGTGGTTACCATTCTACGAATGCAATTACAGGATCAATGATTAAACCTAAACTGCTTTAAAATTCGCCTTAGACAATTTTCAAAGTATCAATTACTACAATATAATTATCTTCGAAGAATTGAAATGAAATTTAATAGTCATCATCCGATAGTCTGTAGAATTTTCCATTACTGCTGTAGGTTGATCACTATCGATTGAAATTATACCTTTTAAACTACATTACCATGACAGGTAGTTTCTTGGAAATATCTGTGTCAGGATAGTCAAAGCATTACTAATTGAAAGAATGATTAAGATCAAGTTATAAGAAAAGCTGAGTAAAAGTTTACGAGGATGGTCGGAAAAGTTTCCGACCTCTACGTGAAGAAGGCAGCTTTCGTAAGTAAAAGTTACTGAATTTTCATTGTTCATTGATCAAGAGTTACTGAAAACAACAAAATGAACAAACAGAAAATACTCGCCATATTTTTTAGTATAGTTATCGTCAGAAAACTCTAATGAATTATGCAAGCCAGATGAAGAAATGGGATAACGCTTTCAATTTTGACTGACAATTCACTTGCCGAGAAAATATACCTGGAAGATTCAAAACAAACTAGAGTCTTTGTTCCAACATTCACAAAGTTTCAAGTTTTTAAACGTCAAATTATGACATGATAATTTATTTATTGATGCATTACTACAGAATCAAATCACAAGTAGTTTACCAATCGTCAATTAAAAACAGTAAAAACAACAAATTTTTAAGTACCTACAAAGAAACCTACAGTAATACATAGTACATTACACAGGGGATACAGGAAATTTAAAATTTTCAAAAATTTACCCATCCTAGCGACTATGAAAGAAAACTTATGTCATTGAATTCTTTAAAGGAATATAAACATTACTTATGTAATGTATGTATGTTCTTGATTTGAGTTATGAATTCCTTTAGAGGCAGATTTTTCATTTGAATGAGTAATAAATTGAGAAAATTCACAGTTATGAAGGTTGAGTTCCTGTGCGACCTACTAAGCCTAGGAAAATCGTTTCTAAAATCAGAAGCATGCCTGGTGTTATGATTCTGAGTGTGGGCATTGAGATTGAATAAGTGGAAGTTCTTCTTCACATGGACAAGACACTCAATAATGTATATAGACGGCAATGTTAGAATATTAAGTTTTTTAAAAATATGCTTGTAGTCTTCTCTATATCCTAGGACCTCCAGTACTCTTATGGCACGGCGCTGCAATCTGAACAAGGCCTGAAGTTTGCTCCACACCAATTTACAGTATCTTAGTTGAGACTCAAGCAGTGCAAAGTAAGCCGTCTTCAAGATATTCCTTGAAACCAATCAGGAAAGATTCCTCGGAACAAATATATTACTGTCAACCTTCGAAGACAAATGACTAGAATGTCTATCTCATTTAAGTGGACACCCAGAAAACATACACCATTCCTCTCATAATGATCCATACTACCTCAATGTATCAAACTGATCAACAAGCTCTGCGTCTCATTTACATTCATACTGAGTTCATTACCACTGAACCATTTCAAGGCTCGACTGCTGCTCCCAACAGCTCCCGTAGTTGAGGAAGATCTGTACTGATCACTGAGACCGCTGTATCATCCACATAAAGGGTAAGAAACAGTGTTGGTCCCATTATAGAACCCTGTGGAACACCTATCTCAAGTGCTTTCTTCCTAAAGAAAACACCACTGTCGAAGACAACTTGCTGCCTACCAGACAAAAATGAGTAGATGAAACCAACGCTTGTTTCCTTGAAACCGTAGACTCTAAGTTTCCACAGGAGCTTATCATGAGAGACGCCGTCGAACGCCCTGGACAGGTCAAGGAAAAGTGCCAATGAGTGCAAACCAAGTTCAAGACACTCAACAGCAGTACTGACAAAACCCATAACAGCATCACAGGTGCTCACATCAGTTATTCTATTATCTTTGAACAAAGTGGTACTAAAGAAATAGGCCTATAATGTGCAACATCCTCTCGCTCCCCCTTTTTGAAACATGGAATGACCTTTGAGACCTTGAGACTTCCTGGAAATGGGATCTTTCCTCGATGACCGAAGACATCGATTCACAAGTGAAGTGAGAGCACAAATGATGGAGTTGATGTTCTTCCTCAAAACAAGTCCATAGTAATCAATGGATTTACTATCATTCAGAATGTGGACAATTTCCCTCACTTCATTATGAGTGACTTCAGAAAAATCAAAGTTGGCATCAGGCGGTATTTCCCTCCTGAACGTAGCAGCAGGGTCTCCGGTACAATCACCGAAACACTCGAAAATTTAACCAAATTCGAGGTCCGATATTTTTTTTAATTCTCAACCGATTTAAATGATTCTTTCGGCAAGTTATAGATAAACTCTTCTGCTTTGTAGAAATCATAAGAGAAAACAAAAAAAATTTGAGAAAATATTTATACGGGGGCAAAACTAAAAGTGTTTTTTTTGTCAAAATTTCGTAACACCCTGTGGAATTTCGTGATCCGAGTTGAAACGTACAATATCATGGTCTGTCAAGACACATCTTCCTACAGTAACGCCCTTCTTATTTTATGCATTTTTCTCTATTTTTACAAGAGATATCCAATTTGAAGCGAAAAGTCACAAATTTCAAGAATTTATTTTTTATCTTGCATAGGTGCATAACATCGGAGGTAAGCCAAAAAATAAAATCGAAATTAGAGAAGCGGAAATCTAACGAAATGAAAATTTTTGAAATTCACTGGCCAATTTCACGCTCCGGGAGAACTCGAAGTACACTTGAAAAATCGTTGATTTTGCACATTTATTTTTGAATTTTTTTGTGTGACACTCTATAATAATTATCATTCCTGTCCAAAATTGAGAGCAGGTGTGTGTCTTGGCGATACACTCGTGAAATGAAATGAACATGTTGAGAAAAATGTTCATGATGACCCACATAAAAAAAACATTTGATTTTAGTAGCGAGTATGACCCCCCGAGCTCTTATTACAGCGCGCATACGATTTCGCATACTCCCAATGATGTTGTCTATCATCTGTTGAGGTATGTTGTCCCACTCTTCCACCAAAGCCAATGTCAGCTCTTCAACGTTGCCTGGATTCCGTTGTCGAACCCTTCTTCCAAGAAAGTCCCAAACGTGTTCGATCGGGCTTAAAACCGATGACCGCGACGGCCAGTCCATTCGTATGATCCCAACTTCATTGAGATATTCTATCACTATGCGCGCAGTATGAGGGCGCGCGTTATCGTGCATAAAAAGGAAATTTTCCCCTATGTAAGGAGCAAAAGGCACAACATGAGGCTCCAAGATTTCTGTTATATACCGATGGGCATTAAGTGATCTATTGCCAATAATCTCCAGTTCTGTTCGTACTCCCAAGCATATGCCACCCCATATCATAACTGACCCTCCACCGTATTGCTCAGTTCCTGCGAAGTTCGCTTGATTGTACCGTTCCCCTCGATGCCTCCATATTCTATCTCTACCATCCACGAAATTCACACAATATCGGCTCTCATCACTAAATAAAACTCGTCTCCACTGATTGATTGTCCATGATACTTGCTCCCTAGCAAACGCCAATCTTGCTACCCGATGGGCTCTATCGAGTCTTGGTGCTCTTGCTTGCGCGTATGGTCTCAGACCAACTTTATTTAATCGTCTTCTGACTGTCCTCAAACTGACGTTAATGTTATCCACTGCTTGTAAAAGGTTACGTGCCTGAACAGCAGTAAGACGAGGATTTCTTATGGTTTGATTGACGATGAAACGGTCATGTATAGCGCGGGTTGCCCGATTTCTTCCTTATCCTCGCCTCCTCAGGTACAATCCAGTTTCCCTGTAACGTCGGTAGATTCGATGGATAACCGACGTCGAGACACCCAACATGGTACCGACTGAGCGGTAGGTGCGCCCTTCCTCGATCAATGTAACTGCCCTTGCTACTGAGGTTGGTGGTAAATCTCTCATTCTAAATGAAAAATACCGTTTCGAATCGTAAACAGTAAAAGAATCACAAAACACCGCAACCGATCGAATTTGTATCAAATCAAATAATGGAAAACTCTCATTCTTCAAACAAGTGCAAATGTGGTCATATACAAAAAAACGTGTGTTGTATTTCATATTTGATAAAAAAAGGTGTGCACATGTGTAAATGAAAAGTTTTATCAATGGTCCCAGAATTCGGTTGTGTATTTTAATACCTACCGACTTTTATCTCCTATGAATTCCTAATTTTCACCAAATTAACCAAATTGTCATCAATAACTAATGCAATTCGAACATAAAAATCGCAAACGACAATTTCGACACGCCTGAGTGATAATAAGAAAATTCCAAATTGATAGACGAAATTTAATGACAATTTCTTGATTCAATGGAATTTTTCCAAAATGGTGATTTTCCACTTGAAATTGAATATATTTTGCAAAAATAGAGATAAATGCATAAAACAAGAAGGGCGTTACTCTAGGAAATTGTGTCTTGACAGACCATGATATTGTACGTTTCAACTCTGACCACGAAATTCCACAGGGTGTTACGAATTTTCGACAAAAAAAACACTTTTAGTTTTGCCCCCGTATAAAATTTTTTTCAATTTTTTTTTGTTTTCTCTTATAATTTCTACAAAGCAGAGGAGTTGATCTATAACTTAACTAAATCGGTTGAGAATTAGGAAAAATATCAAACTTCGAATTTGGTTAAATTTTCGAGTGTTCCGCTAATTTTGCCTCCGAGTGTAGTTATTGAATTTCTGAGGACTCAAAGTGTTATGAAAACTATTGATATTTTTGTTTCTTGTTTATTGACAATATTCCAAAGTGTTTTACTTTTATTCGAGGATTCACTTATTAATTTGTCATTGTTTGTAACTTTTGCTCTCTTCAGCTCCACTCCATATAAAACGCGAAACCGTCTGCGCAAATTTTTGAAATGCACAGTTTTATATTTATCACCACTCACAAGTCGAAAATAATTATAATAATAATAATAATATTGTTTATTTCCCTATACGATTTTGTGTGTACATAAGTTGTAAAAACCAGGTTGTTGACAATAAACTCAGAAAATAAACATAAAACTGCAAAGTCATATGACTGTCTGCAGTGTACTTATCTAATTTTTCCTTAAGTAAACCTTACACACCAACACTGATCCGCTAAACAAAATAAAAAGTTAAAATAAAACTCAAACAGAAAAACTCAGATTCAACAAAAAATATATTAATTTCTCAACTCTATGATGTCATGAATTTTATCCCTACCATTACAAAGGATAATCTTCTTCAGCTCAAATTTAAACTTCCTCATGTCAGTAACATTTCTTATTGACAATGCTATAGCATTAAACAGTCTAGGCCCCAAGAAAAAAAAATTTAACTGGCCAATGGATTTATCTGTCACATAAAATTTATGTTCCCGTCTGGTATTAGTAAGTATGCATTCCGATACAAATGTATTATACGTGAGAATGCAATCATTTGACGAATATCCAAGATCCGAGCTTCATCCTTTCTCGTAGATCCTTCAAGTTATTGTTAAACCAGCCATTGTCATGTGTTCTCCCCTCACGTGCAGTTTTTTCAGGAAAAGATATAAGAAAAGAGTCCAAGAGATTTTGGTGAAAAATTCTGAAGGCTTCAGATGGATCCAAACTCTCATCTGTGGCAAAATCCCAGTTTAACTGCTGAAGAATATCATGCATGGTGTTCAGACCCTTTGTGTTATTGGAAGGAATTTGAAACGTGGTTGTTTGACGTTCTTACCACGCAAACCCAAACAGACATTCTCTGCATCATGATCAGAAAACTCAGTTGCCAACACAGCAAAACTCACACTCATTAGTTCAAAATTTAGAAATACGTTGTCAAGGCAATTATCCCATCTTGTAGCCTCAAAGATTTTTTGTTTAAACAAAAAAAATCTCCAGATCGCAGAGGATTCCAGCATTTCAGTTATCAGTGTTGAACTTAACATTGAGATTCAAACTCTCATCTGTAGCAAAATCCCAGTTTAACTGCTGAAGGATATCATGCATGGTGTTCAGACCCTTTGTGTTATTGGACGGAATTTGAAATTTGGTTGTTTGACGTTCCTACCACGTAAACCCAAACAGACATTCTCTGCATCATGATCAGAAAACTCAGTTGCCAACACAGCAAAACTCACACTCATTAGTTCAAAATTTAGAAATACGTTGTCAAGGCAATTATCCCATCTTGTAGCCTCAAAGATTTTTTGTTTAAACAAAAAAAATTTCCAGATCGCAGAGGATTCCAGCATTTCAATTATCAGTGATGAACTTAACATTGAAATTCAAACTCTCATCTGTAGCAAAATCCCAGTTTAACTGCTGAAGGATATCATGCATGGTGTTCAGACCCTTTGTGTTATTGGACGGAATTTGAAATTTGGTTGTTTGACGTTCCTACCACGTAAACCCAAACAGACATTCTCTGCATCATGATCAGAAAACTCAGTTGCCAACACAGCAAAACTCACACTCATTAGTTCACAATTTATAAATACGTTGTCAAGGCAATTATCCCATCTTGACCCCTCAAAGATTTTTTGTTTTAACAAAAAAAATTTCCAGATCGCAGAGAATTCCAGCATTTCAGTTATCAGTGTTGAACTTAACATTGAGATTCAAACTCCCATCTGTAGCAAAATCCCAGTTCAACTGCTGAAGGATATCATGCATGGTGTTCAGACCCTTTGTGTTATTGGACGGAATTTGAAATTTGGTTGTTTGACGTTCCTACCACGTATACCCAAACAGACATTCTCTGCATCATGATCAGAAAACTCAGTTGCCAACACAGCAAAACTCACACTCATTAGTTCAAAATTTAGAAATACGTTGTCAAGGCAATTATCCCATCTTGTAGCCTCAAAGATTTTTTGTTTAAATAAAAAAAAATTCCAGATCGCACAGGATTCCAGCATTTCAGTTATCAGTGTTGAACTTAACATTGAAATTCAAACTCCCATCTGTAGCAAAATCCCAGTTCAACTGCTGAAGGATATCATGCATGGTGTTCAGACCCTTTGTGTTATTGGACGGAATTTGAAATTTGGTTGTTTGACGTTCCTACCACGTAAACCCAAACAGACATTCTCTGCATCATGATCAGAAAACTCAGTTGCCAACACAGCAAAACTCACACTCATTAGTTCAAAATTTAGAAATACGTTGTCAAGGCAATTATCCCATCTTGTAGCCTCAAAGATTTTTTGTTTAAATAAAAAAAATTTCCAGATCGCAGAGGATTCCAGCATTTCAATTATCAGTGATGAACTTAACATTGAAATTCAAACTCTCATCTGAAGCAAAATCCCAGTTTAACTGCTGAAGGATATCATGCATGGTGTTCAGACCCTTTGTGTTATTGGACGGAATTTGAAATTTGGTTGTTTGACGTTCCTACCACGTAAACCCAAACAGACATTCTCTGCATCATGATCAGAAAACTCAGTTGCCAACACAGCAAAACTCACACTCATTAGTTCACAATTTATAAATACGTTGTCAAGGCAATTATCCCATCTTGTAGCCTCAAAGATTTTTTGTTTAAACGAAAAAAATCTCCAGATCGCAGAGGATTCCAGCATTTCATTTATCAGTGTTGAACTTAACATTGAGATTCAAACTCTCATCTGTAGCAAAATCCCAGTTTAACTGCTGAAGGATATCATGCATGGTGTTCAGACCCTTTGTGTTATTGGACGGAATTTGAAATTTGGTTGTTTGACGTTCTTACCACGTAAGCCCAAACAGACATTCTCTGTATCATGATCAGTGTTGAACTTAACATTGAAATCCCCACATAAAATGACAATACTAGATACACTAAACAAGTTCAAAATATTCTCTAAATTATCAATAAAAACATTGAAGTCATGAAGAATAGACCTGTACACGCACAGAACGAGGACGTAAAAAAATCATTCATTCAATATCGTTTTCAGTTTTCATTTGAATTCAAAAACTTGAGTTTGAATTTTAATTAAATATTCTGAAGTATCAAACTTACTCATAGAAGAAATAGTGAATACACAAACATGACCGCATATAATTCAAACAATACCATCATTATGACTTCCGTTTCCGTGAAATGGAATACGATTTTGATTGTCATTAGTATAGGGTAAAAATTCAATTTTATTCCTCCTGCTATCTAGAATATCAAAGTATCCGCGAAATCATTCGAGGTGATGCTTAAAGTTGAATCATTTCCTTCCTGTGTTCTGTTTAATTCCACACTTCCACAGTAATCTCTTTTTTGGGGTACTTAGGAACTGAACTGTGAAAAGAACAACAGGTGAGGGAATGTTGAATGAATGTAAAGTTTCTCATAAAAATCTATTGCACTGGCGTGCTAAAGATTGGAGCCGTTGTGGAAATTTAGTGTTTTTTGTAATAATTGATCAAAAACTCAGCTTTTAGCTTTTTTTGTTATTAATCATTCAATGCATTTTTGCTGAAGAGAATCTTGAAAAATAATATCTTAATTTGATTTTTGAACAATCTATTCCACAAAAAAAGAATAGGCTCAAACGAAGTGAAGGTGTTACATAAAAGTATGTCACAACTTGAGGGGGTATATCTACGTGCAATTTTAGGAAAAATAGTTTATACAAACATAGGTTAGCAGAAGCTTCGTTATGGAGCTAAAGGGTATTGAAATTTCCTCAAAACTCCTGCAATGTTAGACATATTCAGCCCAAATTTGAAACGAAAGCTATGTTTAACAGCCTCCATCATTACACGTCCTAGATTTTAACTAAAATTCACAAGGTGTTTTCTTTTCCGAGGCCATGTCTCCTTTTGCCCTTTCAAACTTTGATGCAGTACGCCACTGATCAGCGTACAATTAATTTTTGTCATCTTCGTTCAATTTAGAAACTTTTTTGACATTTGTAATTTTTTCGTATCTCCAACCGTTTTCGAGTAAAAAATTATTGAATTTGAATTATTTGAATTATATGTTATTCGCTAAATAAAAAAATAATAGAAATACTCGATAGGTATGCCAAAATTTGCTTTTATTTAGATAGCTCGTCTTCTGAGACTCAACTTATACTTATTCGATATCAAACTGAAAAAAAGAACAGTTGAAAACTAAATAAATGTCTGGAAGTGTCCTCCACCTGCAAAAACACAGGCCTCTGTCCTTCTTCGCATATTATCACTCAGTCTTTGAAATATCCTCAGGTATTTCTTATCGTGTTACAAGAGGTTATTATTCGATTTCTTAATTATTCTACACTGTTCACTGGAGTGGTATGAACTGAACTTTTAAGATATCCCCATAAGAAAAAGTCTGAACTATTTAAGTCTGGGTACCTAGGAGGCCATGGTTCTGGCCAACCTCGACCTATTCATCGGTTGTTGAATGTATTATTCAAGAATTCTCTAGCTTCTCCACTAAAATGGGCTGGTGCCTCGTCATGCACGAACCACATTACGTTTTTTACCAAAAGTGGCACATCCTCTAGCAATAAAGGTAACTCCTCCTCAAGAAATTGCCGATAAGCGGGACCGTTTAGTCTGTTAAGCAACAAATGGCCCAACGGAATAATTTCCAATTATTCCGACCCAGACATTTAGTGAGAATTGTACTTGATGATGAGATTCTTCAATCAAATGGGGGTTTTCCTCAGCCCAATAATGATTATTGTGAACATTTGTGGTAGCAATTCTCGAAAAGTTCGTCGGCGAACATTATTTTACTATCAAAATGAACATTTTATCTAATTTTATCTGAGAACCATCGACATAAATTCAGTCTCGAAGGAAAATTTCGAGGAAGTAGAGTTTTCACACGTTGAATATGAAACGGGTACAATAAAAAGTCGTGAAGAATCCTCCAAAGTGAAACATGTGAAATATTCAACTGATCTCCAATTTTTCTTGTATTCACATGAGGATTCAAATAAATACAACTCAAAACTACTTCCTTAATATCTGCAGTTCTCATAGTTTGAGTTGCACCTTTTAAATGATTATTTGCAGTAAAAGTACCAGTTTCCCTCAACCTTCTGTGAAAATTTGAAAATGTTCACCTGTCTGGTGTTACTCGATTTGGAAAGCGCACCTGATATAATCTGTTGTGTTTCCGTCAGCCAGACCGCACATGTAATGGATATCAGCCAATTCGGCGTTTGTAAAATTAGTCATTTTTTCTTACAACAGTAACTTCAAAAGTCTCAAAATTAATTGTTAATTTAATAAACAATTCGAGCAGACACTGGTTCAACTTGAGCAACTGTCGAAACAAATAAATAAATGAAAAAAATCAAAGCCTACTAGTCATTTTTTTAATTAAAAGTGCTTTCAATTTAGCGAATGCATACAATCGTTTAATAATTTTTTGCTCGAGAACGGTTGGAGATACGACAAAATTGAGTCTAAAAAGTTTCAAATTTGAACGAAGATGGCGAGAATCGATTATACGCTGATCAGTGGCGTACTGAAAATAAGTTTAAGAAAGCAAAAACACATGGCTTCAGAAGAGAAAACACCTTGTAGATTCTAGTTGAAATTTAGGACGTGTAAGGATATGGACTGTGAAAAATAGCTTGCATTCCAAATTTGGGCTGAATATTTCGAAAACTGCAGGAGTTTTGAAAAAAAACATTTTTTTCGGAAAATTCATCACCCTGTAGCTCCGTAACGAAGCTTTTACAGACCTATGTTTATATGAACTTTTTTTCCTAAAATTGGACGTAGATTTACTCCCTCAAGTTGTGACATACTATTATGTAACACCCTGTATAGCGAAAAACCATGAAAACAATATTGGAAGTATGAAAATTACTAGTCTGTAGTAGCGAGTATTACCTACTCATTACCTAGAGTAATGACTGCTTGTAGCCTATAGAACATGCTGTTGATTATATTGAGAATAACTTCGTACTTAGGATACCCCCACAATAAAAAATCTAGAGGAGTTAAATCGGGTGATTTAGCCGGCGATTCTATGACGCCTGTCTTACCTATCCAACCACCTGGAAATCTATTGCCCAGGCACTGTCGCATAACGGCAGTATTATCTTATGTTCAGATAAATTTGGATCTTCTTCGATGATCACTGATTAGGATAAATGCAATTCTGAAGTATATTCAAATAGGTTTCGCCGTCTAGGTTTTCCCATATAAGTCCAACAGTATGGTTCCCTAAAATTTTGGCATAAACATTAAGTTTTTGAGTGTGATTCCATCTCTATAATTGGGCATTAGTACCACACCAGACAAGGGTTTCATCAAGTAGAGTTGCTTGAAAATTTTTCGAAAAGCTTGACTTGATTTTAAATTCAAGCTTTTAAAAAATCAAAGGTTTAACCTAACTCGATTTTGCAACCCAAAAAATTGACTTCACAACAAGCTGTTTTAAGCTGCTTGAAAGCTTGAAACTTGTAATCTACACAAGCTAATCGTTTGCTGTAATTGGTTGCGACAGACTGGGGTTTCCAAACTTAGCACGTTTGATCTAGTCAATTCGTTTCGCAGCACAACGAGGAGATACGAAAAGTTCCGCAAGGAAAGGAAAACGGGAATAATCAACCAGCAATCATTTCAGAAATATCAAGAATTTCTGTGTCCAACAACAACACTCGACAAAATGTTGATGTCACCTACAAACTACAATAGATTTTTATAATGAAATAAAAAGTATTTAGATTTTCACTATATTAACAAAACTATGACCGGTTTCACCACACTGTGGCTTCATCAGATAGATACAAACTAATGAACAGAGTTATTCCTTATATCTTAGTCTTATTTCCTACTTAATATTACAATAGGTACAAGAGGTATGTTGGAAAACCCATCGGAGTTGCTTACTTTATGAATTGAAAAGATTGAGTAAAGGAGAAGGATTTAGATCTAATTGAATATTAAATAACCTACCCGAATTCTTTTCTTTGTTGATCTCTAAAATTTCCAATAGATTGAGTTTTTGTCTGTTATTTTCATTGTGTAAAATTTTGAAATTATCATTGAAGTTATGGTTTTCTTCGAGTAAGTGATTAGAATAATGGGAATCTGATTTATGATAATTAAAACTCGTTATCTTCATTAGCTCGACACAATGCCACAAAACCGTTTTTGTTTCCAGTCATTGCTGGTGCTCTATCGGTTGTAATTCACACTAATTTATACATTGGTATCTTGTAGTTTTTTACAAAATTAAAGAAAACGTCATATATCTCTTCACCACGGGTCTTCCCCTTCAGAGGAATGATTGTCAAAAATTCGTCCTTAGCCAACATGTCATTGAATATCATCCGAATACACAGCTGGGTAGTGTTTGTCATATCGGTGGATAAGTCGAACTGTGAAGAAAAGTATGTACGTTTCATGATTTCATTTTTAAGTTTATCTGCCATATCGTGACTCATGACTTCAATACGCCTGGTGAAAGTCGGACGAGATAACTGAAGTTCTCTAAGAACAGACATGATTTCTGTTTTATTTTTAAAATATCCAAATAAAGTTTCACCTACTTCAATAAATGCTTCCTTCACAACCGATCCATCTTCGAAAGGTTTCTTGTGTTTCGCCAATATATGAAATATTTTAAATGACGCGATCGTAGCAGCTTTTGATTGTTTGGCTGGTCTTGTAAACATGGTTTGTTCTTTTTTCGAACAAGATATCAAATCACGTACTTTTCGTTTTCTTAATTCACTCTGTGGCGGAAAATCCTTTTCATAATTTTTATGAACAGTTTTATGATGCCTCTTTAAGTTAGCACGCTTAGGTATTGCAACTGACGCACGACAAATAAGACAAATGCACATATCATTCACCAATCGTTATCAAGATGATACTTTTCAGATTTCTTCGCTGCACTCATGTTGTACTATTTAATAATAAATTTTGTATCGTACTATTGCTTTCAAGTTACAATTCAGAAGGACTCCAATTCCTGAAAGCCCAACATTTATATCAGCTTGAACGAAAGTCTCGAATGTTCCCGTCGAACGCGGAGCCCGAAATTTCTAGAAAGGCAGCAAGAATAAAAAACAGGTTTTCTTTGACAAGTACCGCGCGTTCCTTTGATAAAGCCGCCTTTTGCCGCTAGCAGAGTGCTATATTATTGCGTAATAAATTTTTGTAGTTCAGTTACCTAATTATTAAAAATTTTTTTCTTCTCGAAATCTACTCAAAAAGCACTCGCGATTGAGTAGCCGATCTCAATCGACCGTTTGAGCACACCTGAGTTAGGACGTTGATGTGGCCCAACTCCCAACTATCTGATGAAGTGGGAATGAAATTTCGTTTATTCTTATTATTATTGACTTAAGTTTCAATGTTTGTTTTTCTTTTATTCGCACAGAAGTTCAATTCAGTTGTTTTCATTTTCACTGAAGTTTATTTCAGTTGTTTAAGAGAAAATATATTCATATTGTTTCTGTGATAGCTGTTTTTTTATTTGATGTTATACATTTCTCTTTCATTCTTATTCTTGTCCGGTGTTTGTGTTTCCTTTAGAACTTCATGAATTCTTTCAGTTTCTCACGTTCAATTTTATTCCAATATTTCCCTATCAAATATTCAACTTTATTTGGCTTAGATTCTGAAAACAAAAGCTTGACTCGATTTCAAGCCTTGCATGAATACCTACGTGAGCATCAAATAGCTGAATATCCCAGAATTTAAAATTTGAAGGCCTTGCTGTTCTCACTAATTTATCTTAAAATTGGTTCAGGAATCACCTCTCGAAGTTTCAGAGCTTGGGAGATTCTGTATAGCAATGAACGTGAGTTCAAAAATACAGTGTTAAGATTTCATAATTTTTGGTAGTAGTAAAACTAGTAGAATTAGTTAATCATATTTCAAAACAAATCCGCATGAACTCAAAAATGTTTTATTGAATATTCAAGTTATATCCTTAACCTTGTTGTAGCAGTTTACTTTTGCTATACCGCCAATTGTGCTGTCTAATAACATACCATTAAGTCATTGGTGTCACCTTAACCAAATTGAGGCTTCCTTTTAGCCGTAACACGCATAATCATTTTATCATCAAACCATTTTCTCATTGTGTATTCCGTATAGGAAACGAGGAAGAACTCATGTCCGGTTTCATTGAAAATGTTGTAGTTTGCAATGATTTTCACGGTTTTGTGGAAATCCACAGGAAGTTGTACGTAGGGTGAATATCATACTAATGATACGGGTAGTTAGATTTAATTCTTTCGTTCTAGCTTTTGTTCCGATGAATGAGTGTAACTTGAAAAGTACGGGGGACATGAGAGAAATTTTAGACTGTTAGCTAGATAGATATAGAATTTACAATTACTTGTGCTATCTCAATTGTAAGTCCTTGTTTTGCAGGACTGGTTTATGATTTTGAACCATTTCTTAATGTCTATAGTGCTAGCATATAATAGTATGATAATTTTTGATGATATTTTTCAGACTATTTATTATAGTATATAGGTTGTTCTTTAATATCTTATACTTATGGAATGAAGAGATTATTCGGTTAATTTTAAATAATTAGGTTAGATCTTCATATGGTGATTTTGGTTAACTTTGTGAAGAATATCACAGAATTAGGTGGAAAATATTTAATTATCAACCGTAATAGCTATTTCGATATTTCTATCATCATCAGACATTTACAAATTGGGAGTTAAAACTTAGATACAGTTATATATTTTATCTTAAACATAGAAAAACAGATATGAATTATAAAGACAGAGAATATAACAAGTTTTCAGCTATTGGAATATATTTGAATTTGGGAGGCTTTTACTTGGTAAAACTCCATTATCATTAATAAAAAACAAGTACCGTGTTTTAAGGAATTCTACTTAATAATTTCGATTCGTAACGCGTTTCACTACACCGTAGCTTCTTCAGATGAATAAATGTACAGATAATATGAATGAGAATATAAATACAAAAGAATATCATATAAACTCATTACGTCAAAAATTGGATTCACAACCGAAATAGAAAGCAATAATTCAATAAATTTCTTAGACGTAACAATTTCCAATGAAAATGAAAAACATGTTTTTGCAATTTACCATAAGCCGTCACATACAGTTATTATAATACATAACTCGTCGTGTGATCCGTATCAACATAAAATGTTGACGAAATAGTAATTCACGCCCAGAACAACCACCCAACACCAGACGTCTAATAACATATACATTCCTACTTATTTTTGAAGCCAAACACTCAACATGAGCATTCCACGACAAAACCGAATCATTACTAACCCCCAAAAAACAGAACTTACTATCTCCAGAAAAATCCGTGGCTAGAACAGAAGTGTCCCGCATCATCAATAAAATCAGAGAAGTCATTATTTAAAATCAAAAATAAAATAGGACCCATGATAGAACCTTGCGGAACTCCAGTCATGACCTTCACTCTCAGAGTAATTACCATTTGAAAACACAACCTGATATCTATCAGTTAAAAATGATTCAATGAGATCACAACTCCTTCGATCCAATCCGTACCTTTCCAACTTCCACATTAGCTTATCATGATGGACACAATCAAAAGCATTGGTTAAATCCAGAAACAGCGCTACAGAATGAAAACTCAGCTCAAAATAGTCAAGAATACCACTCACCAAATCAACCAGAGTTCCCATCGTACTCCTATTCCGCCTGAAGCCAAACTGGCTCCTCGAGAAGAGATTATTATTTTCAAAATATGCTCTAAATTGATCATACTTAAGCCTCTTAATCAACTTAGAAAAAACAAGAACCAGGGATATAGGACGATAATTTTCAATATTCTCCCTTCTTGTGAGTCGGAAGATTTCTCGAAACCTTCAAACATTCCGGAAACACTCCACTTCTTATACAATTGTTAATCAATGTTGTTAACTGATAAATGATTGGGTTAACACAGTGCTTCAATAAGTTAACTGATAATCCATATTAATCGGCTGTAGAGCCATTTTTCAACGATTTGATGGCATCTCTCACCTGGATTTGTGAGACCTCAGAAAATTCAAAATTGAACTCTGAAGAAATACTCTTCTTAAATATGTTCCTCGAAGCAGTATGGAAATGAGGAATATTCCGAGAAATAACTTCTGTAATAGAGGCAAAATGCTCACTAAATTTCTCCGTTCCAAGTGTAAATGAAGCTTTCTTTGAATTTTTACTTCTAAGTTGATTGACTGTTTTCTAAAAAGCCTTGAATTTGTTCGATGAGGTAGCTATAATACGATCATTGTAAGCAATTTTTGCTTTGTTAAACTCATTGCGGTAAATGAACCTCAACCTATTATGCAAGGACTTAAGATCTTCCGACTTCATACATATCAGAAACCAGATGTAGCTGATTTCTCAACTCCCGGAGACCATCAGTGAACCAATCCCCCCAGCACTGCTCTCCCTCACCTTTGTGACCTTCTCAGGGAATAAAGATAGAGAAGAATCAATAAATTCATCTTGAAAAATATTAAATGCACTATGGCAGTCTAGACTTTCATCCCTGACAAAATCCCAATTCATTCATCTCAGTAAGACATACATACTGTTGAAACCTGCCTAAGAAAGTGGCCTAAGCTTAATCGTAGAATGCTACGGAGCACCAACAGAGAGATCCAAGACAAACTTCTGTGGGTCAGAAAATTCTGATTTCACAACACAGCATGTTTGTTGACAAATATATTATCAAGGCAGTTCTTACCTCGGGTAGGCTCAAATATTTTCTGAAAGAGACCAAGTGATTTAAACGAGTTACAGAGTGCTGCACACTCTTTATCATCTGTATTGTCTCCACAAACACTAATCTTATCTGGTGAGTCAAATTCATTTAAAATATTCTCAACAATATTTAACAAAACAATCAAGAGCTCCCAGAGGAGATCTATAAAAACGTATTACAAACAAATTAAAACTATTCAACCGAACGGCCGATATCTCACAATCACCTTCCACAGACAGATCCGGGTTTCTGGTAAGAATCATAGAACCACCATATCGTGATACAGGTCTGGTAAAAATGAACCAACCTTCCATTGAAGAAATGAAAAATCTGCCATGTCATCATCATTATGCCAATGCTAACATCGAATCCACGATTCCGGCATAGCAGCAATGCCTCAAATTCATTACTTTTATATGCTCAACCTGTCCTGAGAATAGCCTGATAGTATTCTACTCAAAAAAGTGTAAATATCAAAATACTTTCACTTAAATTTCATAGAGTTATTGGCATATGTCATAATTCAGGAAAATCAAGAAGTCCGCAATAAGCTGGTTCGGTTGCCTAGAGAATATGATGCTCGTCTCCTGCGCAGAGTAATCTGGCTTCAATCCCCACAAAGTCTGTGCGATTTTTTGGATCCTGGAAATCGCTTGAGTGTTCATCTTTTGGAGGAGATGTAAAGCCGTCGGTCCTATATAACAGAGATGTGTTGGACATTAAAGATCCCTTCCCTCGACACTAAAGAGGTTCGGCAAAATTCCCGGGTGAGTGACGTGACAGAATTCCCTGGCGTGTCATTAGTCGAAAGGAAGAAACAGACCACGTTAAAGGAAAAACAAACAACAAACAACAAGTCTGGAATAAATCGAAAATAAAAAAATAAAGCGGATGCGGGAGACATTCTTCTTTATTTCCAATATTTCACAAATCTACCATAGATGTCTACTAAGATAAAGAAAATGGGACACCCTGTACATAATATTTAGAAACATGTAGACCATGGAAAATTGCCATTTGGCTAACAATTTAGCATTATTCTGCTGATCATATGGTATAGTATGAAATATAATAAGATTTAATTAACAGTAGCAACAATTAAATAATGAAGAAAGCATATTCCTTCAAATGAATTCCATTTGCCTTAGATGGAATGCCTTAATCCCATTTCTTTATTCGAATGAGCTAACTTCTATTTTAGGAATTCCATAGACTTGTATACCTTGAAATATTATATCATCTAACATTAGCATTCAGGTCGCAAACTATGCATCTGATCTTCAAAGATCATGGGTTGATTCACATTTGGGAACAAATAACGTGTATTCTTAAGGAAATCACTCCATTATGGTCATAATTGAAATATAATATAGTATTATTTGTCTAAATATTCCAATTATCGAAGTAATTTCTTGTATTCATTCACGTAACCAAATTTATATAAAGAATTAACGGACTTTTCATCTTAATCAAACTATGTATTATACTATCACAAGAGATTTATTGAAAATCAGGATTACAATTTCAGTCTCTCGACCATCTTCAACTGACAAGTACTAAACTAAAGTGGAAAATGATGGTCATTTACGATACAATATGAAACAAAAGTAAAATCTTTGGTTCTCTGGTTATTGTTATCTGATTGATGCCCTTTGTATCTAGTTTTGAATATCTGACCTATATGAACGGATTCACAATCCATAGAGGACAGTTTGTAAACCTCATTATTGTCAAATCTATCAGTTTAACCATTACTCATGAAACATTCTTGGGAGAGTTTCATGTGGGTTTCGAAAGCTACTTTTTCAACTATTTTGAAATGACATTTGAAATCTTTTTGTTGATATGGCCAAAATTTGTTGATGAATGAAATGTATTTATTTGTATTAGTTCTTCGATAATCATCGTCAACTAAGGCCACATATTGGTGGTACAATCTATGTCACGTATAGGAGCAATAGACTGACGTTTCAGTCTCATTTAACCTCATCATTGTTGCATACATATTCACAAATCAAACTAGACTACTATCCACTACTACTACTTGAGGTAGTAAGAATACAGGGTGAAAACTTGTGGCGCACTGGTTCTAGTTCTAGAAATCATTACAGATTAATCTATTTTCTATAACAAACCTAATAAACTGAATGAATGGTTACAGTTGAATGACAGAATTATAGACATATTGCCTGAATTGACTACAACAAATAGATATAAGTGAAAAGAACAATAATGTATCATGGTAATATTTCTTACAATGTTACTACGCATATTTCAATCTGTTCATCCAGTATGACTATCATTTAGTGTCAATTAAAAATGTTAAATGATATCCCACTTAAGAATATAGTTGTATGAAAAAGTCTTGAAGGTATTGAATGTGATTATAGTATTGCTCTTTGTATAGTCGGCAATCCGGAAAAGTATTGTAACGTTCCTTGATTCTCGAAATTATTTGTGGGTTCAAATCAAACACTTCAACGTTACAAAACTCTAACTAGTTCATTTACACGTAGACTGAACAATTATAACACTAACCTAATGACGAATTTGTATAACAATCGATAGTCCTTAATTTATCTCTAACACTTTGTCCACTTATTCGCGCTCTGTATTCAAACTTAACTCTCTGCGCTTCGCGCTCTTTTCTTATATACAAGTACGAACTATTCTAGAACATTTGTGTAAATTCGGCTCTGTTTCAGATCTTCGTTCGAGTACCTTCCGGAAACAGCAACACTGAATTTTTCGTAATACGGCGCGCTGAAACCTTTAAATCTCTAAGTCTCCCGAAAGTGCCGCGTACTCGTCTGTCCGCCGGTCAGTGACAGGGTCGGCTTCAGGGACGATTGGATATCGTTACAGTATATTGAGCATAACAGTATAACACAAATCAAACAAGTCTGAAGTTAAAAAACATTTCAAAATCTGAATGCAGTAATTCAATAGAAGAATTTTGTCATTACAGTAGTAGGTGACGTCGCTTGTCATTGCTACTAAATATAGGTTAGACAATCAGTTTATAAAAATGGCATTTCAGCAAGGGGAATTTCTTAATAAGCTCATATTTTCAAAACTACAGAACTTTTGACCAAAGAAATCTCTATTCCTGATACCAGATCCTTTCTTTTCAGTTGATCTATCATAAGTTGCAATTTACTTTTGAATTCACTTACTGCGCTAATCATCTCAATAATAGTTTTTACTTCACCTTGAAGCTCCAAGTTTATTGTGTTTAAGTGCATTGTGATATCAGTCATGACCTCTTTCGTCTAGAAAAGCTGTTATTTTGGGCAATAATTCTTGAATACCCTGTAGCAATTTTCCGTGGCTCAAATACCTGACGTCCGTCTGAAGAACTAAATCAGTGTGTTCAGCTGACTCCCTATCTTGGAACTGCAAGTTGAAGAGCCGCCATTGCAAGCTACGTGCATGGATGGAATTCACACTTTTTGTTGCAATGTCCATAATTTCCTCCATGTTTAAATTTTTTGAACACAAAACTTGTTGAAATATAATGCAATGGAATGAAAAGAATGAAGGGAAATCTTCATTTGCTCGACACAATGCCACAAAACCGTTTTAGTTTCCAGTCATTGCTGGTGCTTCATCAATTGTAATGCACACTAATTTATATATTGGTAGCTTGTAGTTCTTTACAAAGTTGAAGAAAACGTCATACATATCTTGGCCACGGGTCTTCCACTTCAGATTAATGATTGTCAAAAATTCTTCCTCAGCCAACATGTCATTGAATAACGTCCGAATAGAATACACAGCTGGGTAGTGTCTGTCATATCGGTGGATTCGTCGAACTGAAAAGAAAAGTATGTACATTTCATGATATCATGTTTTAGTTTATCTGCCGTGTACTGACTCATGACTTCAATACGCCTGGTGACAGTCGGACCTGATAACTGAAGTTCTCTAAAAGCAGACATGATTCCTGTTATATTTTTAAAATCTCCGAATAGAGTCTCACTCGCTTCAATAAATGCTTCCTTCACAACCGATCCATCTTCGAATGGTTTCTTGTGTCGAATATGAGATATTTATTTCTTGTGCCGAAATATGAGATATTTTAAATGACGCGATCGCAGCATCCTTTGATTGTTTGGGTGGTCGTGCGAACATGGTTTCTTCTTTTTTGAAACTTTTTATCAAATCACGTACTTTTCGTTTTCTTAATGCTCTCTGTGGCGAAAAATTCGTTTCATCGTTTTTATGAACCGTTTTATGATGCTCCTCTAAGTTACCATGCTTTAGTATTGCAACTGACGCAAAACGAATAAGAAAAATTCTTCCTTCCAATCATTATTGAAATGATACATTTTAGATTTCTTCGCTGCACTCATTTTGTACTATTTAACAATGAACTTTGTATCGACGTAGTATTGCCTACAACTTACAATTCAGAATGACTTCAATTTCTGCAGGCGAAACAATTATATCGGAGTGAACAAAAGTCTCCAATGTTCCAGTCAACCGTGCCGCCCGAAATTTCTAGGAAAACGGCAAGAATAAAGAAAGCGGCCTTTCTTTGAGAAGTACCGATCGTTCCTTTGATAAAGCCGCCATTTGCCGCTAGCAGAGTGTTATTTTGCTACGTAATAAATTTTTTCAGTTTAGTTACCTACTTATTAAAAATTTCTTCTTCTCGAGATCTACTCAAAAGCACTCGCGACAGGTCTCTTTTATGTATGTATTTATTTTCTTATTGTCATCATGATTAACTATAACGTAGTAACAGCGGAATCATTTAACTATCTAAAATCTCACCTATAACTTTTTGACCAGGACCGAATTTACATATCCCCAACAAGAATTGATACTATGAAAATTGAAACTCTGAACATATCCTTTAAATAATGGAACTTATTCCGAATTATTCAGTATACTTATCAGCACGTGCAAATTATATAATGTAAACAATAATCATGTAATTTTTCATGTTTACAATATATATCAATAAATTAGCAGCAAATCTGTCACGATTGTGTACTCTTTAGATTCCTCATGAAAATTTCAAATCTCTGGAATATAATGTACGAAACAAAAATAAATAACTCAACATATTCCTTTTATTTCATTAGTAAATGTTATGTCGAAATGTGAAATATGTACATTAATATGTGATGTTTCTTCGTAAATATATGGAAAATCAATTACTATTGATGTGTATTGAATCTGACTTCTAGTTTTCTTCTCTTCTGATAGGTATTCTCGATTACATCAGTTACTTATCAGGAAAATCATCCTCGAATTACCAGAAATACCTCGCTAAATGAAGCATGTCGTTTTTTTATGGTTAGATGTAGGTACTTCTCAAAATATTGCCAACCGAATAAACCATGGACGTATTCCTTGAATTATGCTGAAAAATATTAATAATAAAAAACAAGTACTGTGTTTTAAGGAATTTTACTTAATAATTGCGATTCGTAACGCGTTTCACTACACCGTAGCTTCTTCAGACGAATGATTATGCAGAAAAATGTAAATGAGAATATAACTATAAATGTTCTTGAGTAATTAAAAGCTTATTGGTCGCCTACTCCTAAGTGGTTATTTATGACAGGTATATCCAATTAAATTAAGGAAGGGATTGCTCCCCGAAAAGATTCAATAGAGCTGAAGGGTTTAAATCGACTTGTTCATTGATGAGTCTACCTGAGTGTTTGTATTTATTTATTTCTAAAGTTTCTCAAAGATCTACCTTCCAATATTTATTATCTGTATGCAAAATTTCAAACTGTGGGTCGAAAGAATGATTATTTTCTAAGAGATGATTCGCGTAATTTGAATCTGATTTTTATTTGAAAAACTGCGTTTATGTTCCGATATTCTGATATTGAAATTTCTATGTGTTCTGCCAATGTAGAAATTATCACAGTCATTGCAATTCAATCTATAAACACCTGATTTATTGTTTTTACCTGGTTTGGTTTTATTATTTTTATATATTTGCCCAAATTATTATTAGTTTGGAAAGCTATGTTGAAATTATTGCTACTTAAGAATGATTTCAGTTTCTCACTTGTAATGCCAACGTAGGTTGATTGACGAATACTCTTAGTTGCCTATCCTTCTCATGATTATTCAGATGAAAACACGAAACCTCAGTTTTTGAAGGATTTGGACATAAACGCCATTTTCTGAAGAAAATGTTGGGAATTTCTAAATCAGAAGTCAGTGTTTCCTCAATTGTTCCGAAGTCATAGTGTCGAAAAACCAAAACAATATCATCAGCATAAATAAACTTTGTAGAGGAAGTCTCAGGGATGTCACACATATATAAATTGAAGAGAAGAGGTGCAAGAACAGATCCAATCGTAAAAGTAGATAACCCTAACACATACAGGGTTAGGCAAAAGTACCGGAACGGCTAATTATCTCAGTTATTTACCGAGTGATTTTTTTTGAAAATTGGTATTCCTACATTGTGAAGCATAAAAAATTCAGTGTTACTATTTTTGCTCAATGTGTAGCCGGAAATGACCACAACAATTTTAAATTTAACACCCTATATGTTTATTCATTTTCAGATTCAGAGGAAAAAACTTCCTTAGAAACAATCAAGAAAAATGCTTATCCCCCAATGTCGTGTTCATAAAAAATCAAAATGACAATTATCACTCAAATTACCCTAGAATTCATAATCAACGTGACAAGTTGACTTGACAATTATTGTCAAGTATTTGTTGAAGTTTTAATTTTTTTATTGAAACTATAGCGAGTGTTGAAAATGAATTCCATTCACCTCTTGTCATTAACCTAATCGATCACTGAAATTTCTAAGAGAATTCTGCAGAAATTGTGGGGGTATCAAATTGATTTCTAGATTCGCAGGTCGTTCTTTATAAACTCGGCATTTCAAGTGGCCCAATAGAAAGAAGACCAGAGGCGATAGATCAGGTGACCACGGGGGCCACTCGATAGGACTCTTCTACCGATCCATCTTTCTGGAAAAACTTCATCCAGATAATTTCGTACATTTACCGCAAAGTGTGGGGGAGCTCCATCCTGTTGAAACCATACAATATTAGCTAGGGTTGACGGATTATTTAAATTTGGAAATGAAGCTGTTATGGCTGGCACAGTTTCATTCCTTAATAATTCCGAATATCGCTCTCCATTTAAATTCCCTTCTATAAAAAATGGACCAATTATGTGGTCACCGATAATACCGGCCCAAATATTCAATTTTTGTGGATGTTGTGTACGAACATCTCTAATCCAATGTGGGTTGTCTCTCGACCAAATTCGGCAATTATGCCTATTTACTGTACCATTGAGGCAGAACGTAGCTTCATTTTTATGATGGTCTCTGAAAATTGTACTCTACGGTCAGGATCGTCTATGGTAAGCTCATGGACGAAATGGATTTTATATGGTTTCATTTTTTCTGTTTTCAGTATCCTACAAACTGACCTCTGAGAAATATCATGATTCAAAGCTAGTTTATTCGTAGAAACCTGATGGGATTTTCCACAATTGCCAGTAAAATGTCCAACTGTGGTTCTTCGTCAGTGGCAGACTTAGGGCGTCCTGCTCTGAGAATATCTTTCACTTGCTGACTTCCCTGACTTCCTTCATATCGCTAAATAGTTGTGCGTACTGTACATTTACTAATTTGATGATCTGGGTGAACAGTATTGAACAGACTGCGAACTTCTTGGTAAGATTGTTGTTTGTCGCCATATCCGCGCATCATCAAAACCTCGTTCCGTTCTGCTTCTCTAAGCTTGAATACCATTATTAGGAATTGAATTACAAAAATCTAAACTTCAACAAATACTTAACATTATTCGTCAACCCGTCCCATTGATTATTAATGCAAAAGTAATTTGATTTAGGTGATACAATTTTTATTATTTTAATTTTTATGAACTCGACATTGTAAGCAAATGTGTCGACTGTTTCTGAAAAACTGTTTCTCTGAAACTGAAAATAAATGATTATAATGGGTGTAACATTTGAAATTCACATTTTTTGGTCATTTCCGGCTATACCGGAAACACTAGCGAGCACAAAATGTTGGTAGGAATACCCATTTTCAAAGAAATCACTAAGTAAATAACTGAGATAATTAACCGTTCCGGCACTTTTGCCTAACCCTGTATATGCCAATGTTATACTACGGATATATAACTAAGTGAAAATGTTGCTAATATTCTTTTAAAGTTAAAATATAAAACTGCATTTCGGCCTCAAAATGAATTGTCTTCTTCGTTATTCAATGCAAAAGATTCAACCCAAAACCTAGACACATAAGGAAATAAATTCACGTATCCAGATTGTAATAATTTTCACATAGTTCAGACAGGTCGATCTTTCAAGAGTTGATATAAAGAATACCTAACCTCTTTCAAAAGAATAATAATAATAATAATAATAATTTATTGATCCTTAAGATATCACAAGTATGTATAGTACAGGCCATGAGCATGTACTTTCTACATCATCGTAGATCAGTCCAGGGGACAGGAAATTTCAATTGGTACACCTCCACACAATTGAAGAACTTATCGCAAGCTTCAGGATCAGTATGTCTGTAATAACCATTAGCTCTTGGACAACCTTTAGAGGGCTTAGCCTCCTCTGAAATAATTAATAATAATAATAATAATTTATTGATCCCTTAAGACATCACAAGTATGTATAGGACAGGTCAATAGAAAAGACATTTAGACATTATCTAAATCAACACATAGAAACTCATTCACAGTATAAAAACATTTTGCTAAAAGTAAATTCTTAACTGCTACCTTAAATCTATTTACACTTAGACCCTGTATATGCCGTGGAAGATGATTGAACAATCTGATACCCTGGTACAGGGCGACATTTCAAATCTAGAAGTTCTGTGTTAAGGGATACATAATGTTTCCTTATTTCTAGTATTGTGGGAATGAAAGTTAGAAAGTATAGTCATGTTACTTTCATTCTCTTCAATATAAACGAGGCATCTCAAAATGAAAATAGACGCCAATGTGAGGATACCATTCTTTAGGAACAACGGTCTACATGAAGATTGTGGAGCTGTATCGATCATCATTCGCAGAATTCTTTTCTGGATGATGAAAACTCTACCTACGTCTGAGGAATTTCCCCACAGTAAGATATTATAGGACAGGTGACTATATACCAAACTGTAATAAACGTTCACAAGGAACTCAGAGGTAGTGAACTCTTGATTCTATTTAGGGCATAATAGGAACTATTCAGCCTCTTACAAATCGCATCGATATGTGCACTCCACTTCAGATTCCTATCGATGTGAACGCCGAGGAATTTAGTGGTGTCCTTCGAAGAGATGACTGTATCTAAATACCTTATTGTTATGCTACCCTGATCACAAGACGACAGAGTGAAGTGAATGCATTCCGTCTTGTTGACATTGATCATAATAGCATTAAAATAGCACCATTCTACGAAACTCTCCACCAGCAGCGCGCATAACTTTTGAAGCTCCTCAAGAGTCTTAGCAGTAATAGCTATGGAGGAGTCATCAGCGAACAGTATCAACCAGATTATTTTTGATAATAAATTGCGAATATTAGATTTTCTGTAAAATTTTTTTTTTCAAATTTGGTGGCAGATCGTTTATGAATAACAGAAATAGAAGTGGCCCCAAGACAGAACCCTGGGGTACTCCTAGTTTACAGTACTGTTCATTTGAGAACGAGTCGTGAACCCTGATTGAGGCAGTTCTGTCCTCCAGATAACTACGAATCCAGTTCAAGAACACACCTCTGAATCCAAGATTATAACATTTATCCAATATAAAGTGGATAGCAAGACTATCAAACGCTTTAGACAAGTCAAAGAACAATCCAGCAACATATTGACCATTATCAAGGCAACGATAGACGAACTCCACGAACTGCAATGCTCCAGTTTGAGTCGAGCGGCCGGTTCTGAAACCATGTTGTGCAGTATCAAGTATTTGAAATTTATCTAGGTACTTCATCATTCTATCAAACACTATTCTTTCAAAAACCTTCAACAAGATTCAACTATCGCCAATCATTGTATCAAAAATAGACACTCATTTCCAAGTATAGACAGTTTAGAAATTTTACACGTTGCTCCGAAAATCATGAAATTAAACTTCCTGGAATCAGTTGAAATCTTCGAATCACTTCATAATAGTAACCCATAAATAATTAAATCACAAATATAGTTAGTAATCGTACTTTGTATTCAGTTTACTTATTATGTTTGAAGATTAAGATGAAACTGAAGTAACGGTGTATATTTTATAATTTATTGGTAGTAAAGCATAGTAAACTTAACCTCATGTTTTTTGAATCATTATTAACTACCAAGTAGTAACGGCTAAAACCATTCAATATTTGAATTATTTTTATAGTAGCCATCCATCATTTTTGTGTTCCTTCAAGTTTCAGAAGTAGTTCAAACTGAAACCTTTATTAAGTGTAATAGTATTAACACTCCTTATAAATATCAAAATAGTTTTTCTAAGGAATGCCAGAAATTCATAGCTGATAAGTTGAAATTGTACAAGGATGGGCAATTATCACAGCTCTACAAAAAAAATTTTTTTCATTGTTGCCCTGGATATCATCGCAAATTTTATGTTTTCAAGTGCCCAGATTACGAATATATTCATGAAAGTTCTCAATGTGCTCGTATTTTCATGATTTTTGCATTTCTTATATTTTGAACAATTATAAGCTTGTTAGAAATAAAATTTAATTTTCCAGTCATGATTAGGCTTCTGCGCAACTTTTTCGCGCATACAAACATCACCTGATCCCCACTCTCAGACCCCTTGCTCCACAGAACAGCTGAGATCTCAGTTATTTGACAAGATTGAGGTACATATACACGTAAATCTGGATAAAGTGTCATGGATTAATATTTTGTGTCAATTACTGAATGTCCATTGTTATATATTTGTCTTCTAGTCTAAAATATGAGTTCGTCACGAAGAAAGTATTGTAGTGATTTATTTTGTTATATTTGCGGTGTTTATATACCAAAAAACAAAAAGAAATATCACAGACTTTGTCAAGGAGACTTATGTTGAATATTTTGGTTTCAAAATGGACAAATTAGGTAAACCATGGGTTCCTAATAAAGTTTGTAAGTCCTGTGTTGAGTCTTTACGGTTGTGGAAAAAGGTGAACGTTCTGGATTAGACTTTGGTATTCCTATGATCTGGATGGAGCCTACAAATCATTTAGATGATTGTTACTTTTACGTAGTAGATGTTAAAGGTTTTAATCGAAATCAAACGTGGAGAAACCCAGACTTACAGTCTACGAAATGTCCGGTTCTACACAGTGAAAATCTCCTCGGCCCATAAACATTTCAGAAGTAATTCGCATGCCCTCAGAAACAATGATGTTACCAAATTCACAGAAATCGGGACCATCTACTAGTGGAAGTGAATGGGAAGGTGAAACATCTACGCCAAATTTATTTTCTCAAAATGAACTCAGTGATTTAATACGTGATCTGAATTTATCAAAACAAGGATCAGAACTGTTAGCCTCAAGATTGAAAGAAAAAAATTTATTGGCACCAACAGTAACAATTACAACATACAGAACGCGAGAAAAAGAGTTATTACAATTTTTAGTGAAAATGAAGGATTAGTGTATTGTAATGATATCGCGAAGCTGCTTATAGACATGGGTTTAAAAGAGTACAAATCTACTGAATGGCGCCTTTTATTGATAGTTGCAAAAGAAGTTCAAAATGCGTCTTATTGCACAATGGCAATAAATTTGCATCAATTCCAATTGCCCATTCAACGAAACTCAAAGAAGAATATGAAAATGTAAAATTAGTTTTAGAGAAAATTAAATACTCTGAGCATCAATGGCCGATCTGTGTGGATTTAAAATGGTTAATTTTACTTGGCCAACAAAGAGGATAAACAAAATACCCTTGCTTTATTCGTATGTGGGATAGTAGAGCAAAGCAACTTCATTGGGAACAAGATGTTTGGCCTGTAAGAAATTCTTTAACTGTCGGTAAAGCCAACGTAATAAGGAGCCGCTGGTGAGCAGAGACAAAATCATACTTCCACCATTACATATTAAGTTAGGTATGATTAAGCGATTTGTAAAAGCGTTGAACAAAGACGGAAATTGTTTTGATTACATTTGCAGAAAATTTCCGAAGCTTAGTATGGAAAAATTGAAAGGTGGAATATTTGATGGTCCTCAAATACGGCAATTGATGAAAGACTCAGATTTTATCAAAGGTATGACTGTTCCGGAAAGTAAAGCTTGGAAAAGTTTTGTGTTGGTTGTCGAAAATTTCCTAGGTAACCATAAAGCAGTAAATTATGAAGAAATTGTGCAAAATATGCTGACAAACTTTCAGACTTTAGGAGCAAATATGAGTATTAAGTTACACTATCTCCGCAATCATCTAGATAAATTTCCGGATAATTTAGGAAATTATAGTGAGGAACAGGGAGAGCGGATTCATCAAGATCTAAAAGTGATGGAAGAAAGGTATCAAGGTCGATGAGATTGTCACATGATGGCAGATTACTGCTGGTCTTTGAAAAGAAATTGTCCCTGAAAAATTATAGAAGAAAAGCTCATAAAAGGCGTTTTATGGAAATATGAAATATATTTTCGACATTTTCCTCTTTATTTACTTCGATGTATCCGAATTTCTCAAAACATAACTGACAGTATAAATATATCTGTTATTTTGTTTCTTGTTTTACGATTTTGTTATGTAAAATGAAAATAAAGATTTAAAAAGAAATCAGAGCAAATCCTACAAAATCATTGATAGTTTCACGAATTGTGTGCATAAATAGACCCAAAATCATTTTCATATCTAGGGCAACAAAACCATTGTAGACCAGTGTTATCCATGTTGGAATTGTTTCTCACTAGTATAACCAATGTGTCGAATTGTAATTCTAATACCTCCATTATGAATGTCTAGCGCATTCTTTGTTTAATTTCACCTGAATGATTAGGAGCTAAGATAGATTGTTAGATTTGGGTATGTATATATTTCGGAGCGAAGATGGTCACTGTTTGCTCTTGTGTACTTCGGGCGCAGTTGATTTTTTTTAAGGCTATCGCACACAGCGGACACAATTTCTTTCGACCTCTTGGCATAATCCATAACTAAATGACAGTATCATATTTTTTCTTCATTCTCCAACGCACCCTGTATAAATGAACAATAAAATTAATTCTCTGGTGTGCAATTTTTTCCTTCATTCTCAAAATTTTCATGTGTAGTCCAATCACATATTCAAAAGGAAATATCAAATTAAAACCAGAGAAATAACTTCTAATGTAACATATTCCGATTATATAATGAGGGCAATTTGTAGTTACTAGGGCGGAACGAAAACAAAGCGGCTATAGTCGAGTAAGCCGCAGGGAAAATATGTTTATTTCCTATGAGGAAGATTGGAAGATATAGCACCTGAGGAAAATTTCAATTCTTTTGTATAGAATTACAAGTTCATTGTCCTTGATTTCTGTGGGTTTATTCAGTAACGAATACATTGGTAGATTGTAGTAAATAAGTAATAAATAAGAATGAACTTTTCATTTTGCAATTTCACGGAGACAACATAGTCTCTAGTTAGGATAATAAATTATTGTTCAATCTCTCATATATGATACATGTTTTACTACCAAAAATTATTGAATCTTACAATAATGATTAGAGCTTAGAATTCATGTTGAACGTACAGGACAATGAAATTGCACTTTTATCTAATAAATGACTTATGTCGCTTGATATTTACTAATTTGATGTCGCAGTCAAAAAATATTAATTTAACTTGCTATAATTTGATATGACATCGCCAAGAAGAGTTTGTGTGAACGATTCAAATAATTTTTGCTCCATTTACGGGTAGTATATAAAGGGTGGCTCAGCACATTCGCTGAAGAGTAAGTATAATTTACGGCCGATTTTGAATTTTCATTAGGCAGTATCATATAGTGCTGTAGTGACTGCAAACTAAGAATATATTAGACTATAATAAACTTACACACTAAACTTATGATTTTGTTTGAAAGGGACACCCTATAATTTGTTACATTTTTGACTTTGTGAGGGAAAATGAAGGTGAGTTTCTTTAAAAATTTCTCTGCCAATCTGAAATTCTTCCCGAAATATTTGAGATATTCTGAAATTGGAGCACCTGTTATGTTATTAGGCAATATTAAGTCTCTAAAATTTTACAATGGCACCAGACTGCTAATAAAAGATCTCCAACCTAACATTGTCGAAGCTGCTGTACCCACTGGATGTGCTCAAAGGGAAATTGTATTCATACCTAGAACACCATTGATCCCATCAGAGTATCCCTTTGAATTTGAACGACTACAGCAGGGACGCTCAAACGGTCGATCGCGAGTGCTTTTTGAGTAGATCTGGAGAAGGTAACTAATCCTAATAAAATAATACTCTGCTAGCGGAAAAGGCGGCTTTATCAAAGGAGCGCGCGGAAGTTGTCAAAGAAAAGCTTTGTTCTTTATTCTTGCCGCTTTTCTAGAAATTTAGGGTCGCGCGTTCGACAGGAACATTCGAGACTTTTGTTCACGCGATATAAATGTTGCGCCTACAGGAATTGGAGTCATTCTGAATCGTAAATGGAAGGCAATATTACGTCGATACAAAATGTTCAAGTTCAAAATGAGTGCAGCGAAGAAATCTGAAACGAATCATTTTAATAACGATTGAGAGGAAGAATTTTTCTTTAGTATAGAGAAGGATAAGTGCATTTGTCTTATTTGTCATGCGTTAGTTGCCATAACTAAGGGTGGTAACTTGGAGAGGCATCAAAAAAGGGTTCATAAAAATTATGAAAAAGAATTTTCCGCCAAGGGTGAATTAAGAAAAGTACGTGATTTGATATCTTGTTTGAAAAAAGGACGAACCATGTTCACAAGGCCAGCCGATCAATCAAAAGCTGCTACGATCGCGTCATTTAAAATATCTCATATATTGGCGAAACACAAGAAACCATCCGAAGATAGATCGGTTATGAAGGAAGCATTTATTAAAGCGGGTGAAACTTTATTTGGAGATTTCAGAAGTAAAGTAGAATTCATGTCTGCTATTAGAGAACTTCAGTTATCACATCCGACTGTCACAACGCGTATTGAAGTCGTGAGTCACGACATGGCAAATAAACTGAAACATGAAATTTACATACTTTACAGTTCGACGAATCCACTGATATCACAAACGCTGCCCAGCTGGGTATTTTTATTTGGACGGTATCCTATGACATGTTGGCTAAGGAAGAATTTTTGACAATCATTCCTCCCTTCATTTCTTTCATTCCATTGCATTATACATCAACATGTTTTGCGTTCAAAAGTTTTAAACACGAAGGAAATTATGGGCATTGCAACAAAAATTGTGAATTCTATCCTTGCACGTAGCTTGCCACGGCGGCTCTTTAAGTTGCAGTTGGAAGATAGAGAGTCAGCTGAACACACTGGTTTAGTTCTTCACACGGACGTCAGGTGGTTGAGTCACGGAAAATTCCTAGAAAGGTTTCAAGAATTATTCCCCGAAATAACAGCTTTTCTAGACGAAAGAGGTGATGGCACTCAGACTTTGAAAAACGAAAAATGGCTGACTGATTTGGCATTTTTGACTGACATCACAATGCACTTAAATCATCAACTTGGAGCTTGAAGGTAAAGTGAAAAACTATATTTTCCGTCTTTGAAAGCAAGGATTTCTCAGTTGAATTATGACACATATGAGGCTGGATTATCAAATATTTTGGGACAATACGAAATGTGTTTTTATGATTGCAGTAAATTGGCAAACAAAGCATCATTTATGAGTTATCCTTTTTCATGTAAAACCATCGAGGCAGTTTAATATGAACTCATGTTCTGTTTAGAATGAGTTGTTGCAGATTAAATCAGATATTCATCTCAAAGCTACAACATCTGATACATATTTCTGATGTCTTATATCTGAAGACAAATATCCGAATCTAAGGCAAATCGCCCTTCAACTGACGGCAATGTTTGGGTCAACTAACTTCTGCCAGTCTTCATTTTCTGAAATGAATATAATCAAGTCAAAATATCGCAATCAACTTACTGACGACCATATGTCATCATGCTTGCGATTAGTACTTAGAGGTGACGTACCATCTTATGAAAAGTATGCTGAGGACATGCTGTGCCACGCTTCAACATCCAAAGTCACTCCTTAATTTAGTTCAACACCATATTTTGTTTTATATCAACCAATAAACTCGCAATTTTAAATAACTATGAGTTTTTTCATTGATATTAATGAGGAGAACCTAACTAAACCTAACCCAAACCTTGACTAGAATAATGTATATTATGCGGAAAGCTGATATCTATATATGCTACGGTACACCCTACCTAGCTAGGTCAATAGGTTATGTTAGACAACCCTGCATCACACATACTTGCAGGCTCTCAGAGTCGATCGTAAGTAGTCTAAAAATATTGAGGTAGATTGCCAGCTGTTCAAGTTTGAGCACCCCTGGACTAAAGTTTCCCCTTAAAGTGTTCTTTGCCATGAACATCATTACAGCTTACTGAAAGTGACTGGGATAAATCTAAGAGAGAACTGTTTCTCACACTGACAGTTCTATGTTGCATTTTCCAGATTAAAGACAATGTTCCCATTTATTTTAATTTTACTAATTTAGCCTTAGAATCACCATAAGTCTGTTCCTAAAAATAAGAGGAAATTACTCAACTCTACATCTAAGCGTACCAAGTCGCGAGCAAAAGCTATTTCAATATAAAATAATAAATTACGTCGTTTTCTACATCTAAGTCCTCGACATTATAAGAAGAAATTGTTTCTTATAATCGAAGTAGAATAACCTTATTCTATGTCAAGCATATGTTTGTAATGCATAAATTAAGTCAACCTACAACTCTTCAATAAGGATTTTATAGGCAATTCAGAATTTAAACAGTGAAATTCCAAGAATTTACAAATGCAGTCTCGAATTATTGGTTTCGAATGGTTATGCATGTAATATTTCGGAATGGATGACGCATTTCGCTATCTATTACCGTGGTTTTAATGGACGTAATTCTGTTGTTTGAAATTGCAGGGGATCTGTTCGTGAACATATTTTTGAAGTTTATGCTTTAGGAAATCAATGCATCTATTTTATAGTCATGTTCTGAAGTATGATCGCTCGAACTTTAGTTCCAATGGATGAGATGTAAATTCAAATATTCTAGAATGTGGACAGGATGGACAGATTTCCACCGTACTAAGTGTCCCGAAAATATGCAAGGTTTGAATTCAATAGAAAACACAGTTTCGATTGTAAATTTTTTATTGAATCATAAAGTACATATGATAGATTCATTCATGAAATAATAAATGGGGTCACACACACGAAGAAAAACGTTGATGGTTCACAACAGCACTCGTTGTGAACGTAAATGTGACATTAAATAAAAGACGTAGGTTCGCTAGTAGACAACGGCGGTTTGGCAATAAGGCGGACGGCGTGGTTGTCTGTAGAGTCGACTCGTGGAAACGCGTGCTGCAGACGATCTAGAGAGACGAAGTGACTTCGATGAGATCGGCAAAAGAATCTTAGAAATGCACCGATATTTGAACCCTCGGGTCAGGCAGGCACAGAGTACGTTCTGTGCTTAGTTAGGTCGGAGAGACCTACTAGGCGATATAGCCATATCGGGTAATAAAACCATGTTGTATCATCATTGAAGACATATGCATTCGTGTACATCATATCATTGGAAATTATAAATAAGAAGAAAGAAGAGTTTTATTCAATTGTCCTCCTTACATCTGATACGACTTACTATCTTACGTGTTACTTGGCACCAGCGCGATGATGACAAGGGAAACCACAGAAAACATTGTCATGCGTAAGTGAATCGTATGGTCTAGCTACTTACAAGATGAGAGCGTGGTTCAAGGTTTTGTTTAGATCTAAGATATCCACAATAACAAAACCTAATAAGCCAGGGAAGTGGAATGCATTTACTTTGTATTTTCATTGGTTATTTACTTAAAGAAATTGGAGGTGCCTGAAGAAAATAGTGCTGGAACAAAATTAATTTACCAACCTAAGTCACATAATGAGTTTATCATAAGCTGAAAAGTTGGAACTGCGAGTAGATTCACTCACGCACTGGTAGTCTATATATATTCTCACACACTAGTCGTTGGGCGTCACTTGCTGTTGTCTTCGATCCAAGAACCAAATACTCCCTTCACCGCTGCTGCGGCCGCTGAATGAGCTGAATATTGTCGCTTTTATTGCTGGCATCGGTCCTACCACGTGCGTCGGCTTCACCTCGTGATGGGTCTTCCGTCGCACGTCGATAGTTCACAAAAACACTCGTTGTTAACGTAAATGTAAGATTAAATAAAACACGTAGTTAGTAAAGAACGGCGGTTTGGCAATATGGAGGACGGCGTGGTTGTCTGTTGAGTTCACTAGTGGCAACGCAGGCTGCAGACGATCTAGGGAGGTGAAGTAACCTCGATGAGGTCGGTGAAGGAAGAGAGAAAGCTAATCTCAGAAATGCACCGATATTTAAACCCTCTGTTTAGGTAGGTACAGAGAACGTTCTGTGCTTAGCTTGGTCGGAGGTACCTACTAGACGATCTATGTTTTGAAAGCATAGTGACACGGTACCACGCTTGGTAGGAGGGGCTAGAGCAATCTAGGGTTAGAAAGAACAGTAAACACGGTAACATAGTGTTGAATCTTCTACTTTAATGTATGTGTGGTTGTGGGTTGATCAACATAGACCTGCGATTTCAAATAACAACAAAAAAGAAATCTAATGGTGTTTAATCACACGATCTAGGGCACATATTCTGATCACCGAATTCAAATTCAAATTCAAATTCTTTATTGCCTACTTTATACGTATAATTTGATTGAGGAGGTCGTTACTTGATGAAAATCGATATACATATTTTCAATAAAATAAAACTAAAGTATTTAGATTTTCACTATATTAACAAAACTATCACCGGTTTCGACACACTGTGGCTTCATCAGATAGATACAAACTAATGAACAGAGTTATTCCTTATATATTAGTTTTATTTCCTACTTAATATTACAATAGGTACAAGTAGGTTAGATTAGTTCAAGGGGTATGTTGGAAAACCCATCGGAGTTGCTTACTTTATGAATTCAAAAGATTGAGTGAAGGAGAAGGATTTAGACCTAATTGACTAATAAGTAACCTACCTGAATTCTTTTCTTTGTTGATCCCTAAAATTTCCAATAGATTGAGTTTTTGTCTAATATTTCCATTGTGTCAAATTTTGAAATTATCATTAAAGTTATGGTTTTCTTCGAGTAAGTGATTAGAATAATGGGAATCTGATTTATGATAATTAAAAGTACTTTTGTGCACGGATAATCTAACTTTGAAATATCTGAAAGTTCTACCAATATAAATTTTATTACAATCCCGCAATACAGTTCATAAACACCAGATTTATTACCTTTATCAATTTTAGATTTGCAGTTTTTTTACCAATATAAGGTAAGCTGTTGTATTTTGTAATAGAACTTTTTATATTGGATTGCTCTCTGAATTTTTGCGTGAAATCATGTTCTCAATCATAGTTGGACTGTAACCGTTATTGACTGCTATTTGTTTAATTATATTTAGCTCTCTTATGAAATAATTTTGTGACATTGGGATATTGATGAGTCTATGTACCATACTATTGTAAGCTGCTAATTTATGTGGATAAGGATGTGTAGATGAGCTGTGAATAGTAATATCTGTATGCAATAGCTTATGAAAGATAGAAAAATCATGTTTGCCGTTAATTTTAGTAACAGTTAAATCCAGAAAGTTAATGGAGTTTTCTGTTTCTATCTCTAACGTGAATTTAATATTATCGTGAATTTTGTTAATGAATGTTTTGAATGACTCTAATTGTCTGTTTGTGCCAGTGAAACAACAAATGATATCGTCGACATATCTACACCAATAAATAAAAAATCAATAATTGGTGATCGGAAAATTTGCACTTGATCTTTGGAGTTAGGATATAGAAACAGAAAACTCCATTAACTTTCTGAATTTAACTATTACTAAAATTAACAGCAAATATGATTTTTCTATTTTCATAAGCCATTGTATACGGATATTACTATTCACAGCTCATCTACACATCCTTGTCCACATAAATTAGCAGCTTACAATAGTATGGTACATAAACTCATTAATATCCCAATGTCACAAAATAATTTCATAAAAGAGCTAAGTATAATTAAACAAATAGCAGTCAATAACGGTTACAGTCCATCTATGATTGAGAACATGATTTCACGCAAAAAATTTCAGAAAGCAATCCGGTATAAAAAGTTCTAACACAAAATACAACAGCTTAACTTATATTGGTAATCCTAGTCTAAAATAGGCCGACATATCAAAAACTGCAAAACTAAAATTAACAAAGGTAATAAATCCGGTGTTTATAAACTGTCTTGCGGTGATTATAATAAAATTTATACAGTGTGTTCCAACGAAAATTTGACCCCCTATAACTCCGAAATGAGTAACATTAGCGAAAAACACCAAGACACGTCGATTTTTGTTTCGAGGGGAGCATTTTCGAAATAATTCGAAACTTGTCAGATCAACCCCTACCCCAGCAACCCTAATTTCGAAATTCATCATAGGGAATAAGGGTCGAGTGGCACCTTACTGTAAAGGTCTGTCAATTCTCCATTCTGATTTGTCATTTTAGAATTTTAAATTAACATACAGGGTGTCCCAACCGAGGTAAAGTTGAATTCCTGCAAATCCCAAATACTAAATGAAATCGATTTATTTTGGCATAATGCAAGCGCAGGTTTATGCTCGGTCTAGAAAAACGACCTACACTTGTTAATTTGGAGTTGGTGCAATCAACCCCTATTTCCAGCATCCCCAACTCAAAAATCATTCGATCGAAAATAGGTCAAGTGGCACCTCGTTGGAAATGTATTTCAATTTTCTCTTCGAATTTGGTATTTTCGAAATTCAGAATCAGCATACAGGGTGTCCCGGAGCAGGAACACTGAAAACCCAAATAACTTTTTGAAACTGGTTCATTTCGGTATAATACGAGAACATGTTTATGTTTGATTCGAGAATAAGACTCTCTTGCGTGAATATGGAATTTTTGCAATCTATCTCTTCCATTCAGCATCCCCAACTCAAAAAATCATACAAGTGATTACAGGTTGAGTGGCAAAGTTCCAGAAAGATTTTTCTATTTTCTGAATCACTGAGGCATTGGTTTCAGTTTGGCAATCGAGGTTTTCTGGCGTGAGGATCAGGATGAGGGATGATGGAGAAACTGATTGGATGCTCATCTAAACAGGAAAACGAGATTTATTGAACTTGTATTCAATTGAAAACAAAAACTAACTTGATTATTACAACAATTGTTCAAAATGACCTCCGCCCACCTCCATACAGTTATACAGAGGTTTTCGAACTCTCTTCTCACATTAGCGAAAACTTCAGGAGTCAAAAGTCGGCATTCTGTGATAATCCTCATCCGCAGCTCCACCAGGTTTTCTGGTCTTGTGGCATAAACTTTAGATTTTAGATGGCCCCACAAAAAAAAAATCTAGGGATTTAAATCTGGTGACCTGGCTGGCCACTCAACAGGTCCTCTTCTAACAATCCACCTTCCTGGGAAATTTTCGTCTAAATACATATTGGCGCACCCGAGCATCATAATGCGGAGGAGCACCGTCTTGTTGAAAACGCATTTCGTCCTCAGAAAGAGTTGGATCGTTCTGTAAAATTTCTGTCAATCTAGGATGTATGTGTTCCTCTAACAACTGTAGGTAGCCATTTCCATTCAGATTACCCTCAATAAAGAAAGGCCCAACTAGATGATTGCCAAAAATTTCTGCCCAACCGTTCAACTTCTGAGGCCTTTGCGTGTGGGCCTCTCTAAACCAATGAGGATTCTGTGTGTCCCAATATCGACAATTATGTCTATTCACTTCACCACTGAGCATAAAGGTGCTTTCATCAGAAAAACAGATGTTATTCAGAAAATTTGGATTAGCGTTTAGGTTTTCACTTAGATTTTCACAAAACTGTAAACGACGATCTGGATCATCTTCGTTTATTTCATGGACTAATTTTACCTTGTAGGGTGAAATTTGTGATGTTTCACGATTCTATGGACAGTTGTAGCTGATACACCAGTCAGACGAGATAGTTTTCTGATCGAAGTAGTAATCTCCATTTGTAGATGACCCACTACTGCCACTTCCGTTGCCTCATTTCTGACAGGACATGCCACTTCATGTTTTTGTTTGCCACCGAACCCGTAGCTAGGAATTTGTCAACCAAATATTTAACGTACTGGTGACTGACTCCCCTTTCTCTTTCAGGATGGTTCCTATCGAATATCCTTGCCGTTTCTTTGGCACAACTGTTATTTCGAAAATACGTCGATACAATTTCGACCCTTTCCTCAGTGGAATAAACCATTTTCAGATTAATTTCAACTGACGAACAACAACAATAATGAGGAACTGATCTGAATAATAATAATATTTCATTGCAAAAATGAGAAATAACAGATGACTGCACGCCAGATGGAAATGAAAAAAATGTGAACATTTTCAATGCAGAAATCAGCTTTATTTCTTCGTAATTGATGCTCAACACATCGTACCCCAATACTTTTAACAGTTTCGAATTAATTTTAGTTGATAATTTCAAATGACGATATTGAATTTTTCGAAAGCGACATCCTGTATGGAGAGCCGAACTGAATGAAATGCTTTAATCATTCTGGAATTCAAAAAACCTTTCTGAAGATATGCCACTTGAATTATTTGTATGATTTTCAAGTTGGGGATGCTGAATGGAAGGGGTTGATTGCAAAAATTCTATAACCACACAAGAAAGTCCTATTCTCGGATCAAACATGTTCTCGTATACCGAAATGAACCAGTTTCAAAAAGTTATTTGGATTTTCAATGTTCCTGCTTCGGGACACCCTGTATGATGATTCTGAATTTCGAAAATACCAAATTCGAAGAGAAAATTGCAGTACCTTTCCAACGAGGTGCCACTTGACCTATTATCGATCGAATGATTTTTGAGTTGGGGATGCTGGAAATAGGGGGTTGATTGCACCAACTCCAAATTCACAAGTGTAGGTCGTTTTTCTAGACCGAGCATAAACCTGCGCTTGCATTATGCCAAAATAAATCTATTTCATTTAGTATTTGGGATTTCCAGAATTCAACTTCACCCTTGGTTGGGACACCCTGTATGTTAATTTAAAATTCTAAAATGACAAATCAAGGTGGAGAATTGACAGACCTTTTCAGTAAGGTGCCACTCGACCCTTATTCCCTATGATGAATTTCAAAGTTAGGGTTGCTGGGGTAGGGGTTGATCTGAGAAGTTTCGAATTATTTCGAAAAATGCTCCCTCGAAACAAAAATCGACGTGTCTTGGTGTTTTTCGCTAATGTTACTCATTTCGGAGTTATAGGGGGTCAAATTTTCGTTGGAACACACTGTATTGGTGGAACTTTCAAAGTTAGATTATCCGTGCACAAACGTACTTTCAATTACCATAAATCAGATTTCCATTATTCTAATCACTTACTCGAAGAAAACCATAACTTTAATGATAATTTCAAAATTTAACACAATGAAAATAATAGACAAAGACTTAATCTATTGGAAATTTCAGGATCAACAAAGAAAAGAATTCAGGTAGATTACTTAATAGTCAATTAGGTCTAAATAGTTATCCTTACTCAATCTTTTGAATTCATAAAGTAAGCTACTCCGATGGGTTTTCCAACATACCCTTGTACTTATACCTATTGTAATATTAAGTAGGAATTAAGACTAATATATAAGGAATAAATCTGTTCATTAGTTTGTATCTATCTGATGAAGCCACAGTGTGGTGAAACCGGTCATAGTTTTGTTAATATAGTGAAAATCTAAATACTTTAGTTTTATTTCATTGAAAAAAAATTTATACATATACATTTATATGCTTATAGTTGTCAAAAATACACAGAAAAAATGAGCCAGATGGAAAACGGGGTAATGAGAAAGTAGCAAAATATTAGGGAACTAGGAATTTTCATCTTAGATATCATCTTTGTAAAATTCTAAAATTAATAAAAGATACACAGAACAACACGATAAGAAGTTAAAATTGAGGAACTCATCTCTGGTATAAAATAGGTTGTCGGTTAAAAATTCTTGAGCTTTAGTTTAAACGTTTTGAAAGGCAAGGTGCGAAAATAAAGAGGTAACTTATTAAAATATTTGATAGATGTATAAACTGGACCCTTCTGCGATCTGTCCAGCCTCAGAAAATCCGAGCGTATGTCGTTCTTATGTCGAGTATTATACTTGTGGAAGTCACCATACAAGTGTCATGATTTTTAACTTTCTGGAAGATGTCTTACAATCGGCTCTATAGTCAATGTTATCGATTACTCTTACTGCCCTTTTGAATTGTGGAGGCCGTTACTTGATGTAGATCCATGATATAAATGAGATAAAAAACACAAGGTTTAACTTTAATCTACACTTTATTTGAAAAAAATTCGACGACGTTTCGCTGACACAGCAGCTTTATCAAGAATGACAAACAGAATGAAGAGTATGGTATATATAAACAAATCGTAGAATAAGTTGGATGAATAACAGGAAAATCCACTATAATAGACATTCGGACAAGCTTTTGAATGTACAGGTAGATGAAATTATTCAATTACTTAACTTGTTTAATTAGTTTTATTACCTTTCAAGTAACTACAATGGCTAGGTGTGAATTTTCCTGTTATTCATCCAAAAGCTTGTTCTACGATTTGTTTATAATATAATACTCTTCATTCTGTTTGTCATTCTTGATAAAGCTGCTGTGTCAGCGAAACATCGTCGAATTTTTTTCAAATAAAGTGTAGATTAAAGTTAAACCTTGTGTTTTTTATCTCATTTACTGCCCTTCTCTGTAATCTGAAGATCTTGTCGAAGTCAGAACAATTACCCCATGCCAGCAATCCATATTTTAAATAGGTCTCGCATAGGGCAAAGTGAGCAGTTTTCAGAACCATAGAAGAAACAGATGATGCGAGATTTCTGTGTTTAATAGTATTTCTAGACAGTCTAGACGACAGGTGACAATATGCTCCACCCAGGTGAGTTTGGTGTCTAAATGAATACCAAGAAATTTAACATTGGAAATCTTTTCACGATCTACATTTAATCCGTTACCCAAGAACCTTTCCACGGCCCTCGTCTATGTTCTCTCACTCACCGCCTCCACCTCTTCCAAGAACCTTTTTTCCTTGAACACTGGCAAATTGCGTGGTCACTCATTCAAACTGACGAAAGAAAATTTCAAGACAAATCTACGCCAGCATTTCTTTTCGAACAGAATTTTCGACTTGTGGAATCGTCTACCTAGTTCGGTGGTGAGTGCAAACACAGTCAATCAGTTCAAAAGTAGATTCGACGCTTGGAAAATGACTTTCGAGTTTGAAGGATTTTCCTCAACTCTTGTTCAAATAAATAATAAAATTAATAAAACATTGGAGACAAATTCTTTGTTTGATATGTTCATTCAGTGTTAAAATTGCAAAACACCCTTGTGGGTAAAGTCGAGCACTGTAAACAAAATAAATGACATATCGCGTTCAAACTCCGCGTCAGTATAGAAATCAGTTTTGCCAACTTAGCAACAATAAAAAGTGTTGACTTGTATATATCAATTGTTTTCTGTGACTGAACAGAAAAAAACGAGAAATTTATCACGCTTCAAACTTCAGATCACAAAGATAAATAAGCCACCAAATTCCTTGATTGAATAGGTTCATTTATCAATTGAAGAAGCTAATGAAAGTGTTTTGCTACACCCAACTCCACTCCAATGCGATAGATTAATTGGACGACCCTCTATCTCAGATTGATTAGGTAGATTTTATAGGTTGAGGAGCGCCAAACTACGCTTATCTCAAAATAAAAGTGCTGGATGCTTGGAAACACTCAAAGAAGATATATGTGAACGACTGGCATGGGTGAGAACAAAGAAACCAATTCATATTGCCGTGTAAGTCGGGAAGATTAACCTAATTAATTGGTTTTTCATTCAAAGGTGAATTACTGACACTTGGCTTATTCACGGAAAACCGCTCCTACAAATATTTTTTTGCAATTCATTTATCTGACAGACACGCAAATCCATGCGAGTTTAATTTCGACTAATGAAAAAGGTTTTTAATACTTCATTTTAACGGAATATGATCAAAACGAGTTATTTTTAGAATCTCAATCAAGTTATCATTAGTTTTCACCAATTCGATGAACAATGAGTGAATTTCATTTTAAACTCTAAACTAAAAGCACCGTTTATATAACCAAAAACGAATGTTTCCCACCTGAAGTCGGAAATCTAGTATATCTATCTAATATAGTATCCTTTCAATTCACAATACATTCAAATTAATTTCATGAATAACAAAACTATTTAGACATACCTCATTTCACTCCACTGTCCACAATAAAGCACATCAATAATTTAGTGATGAAAACAATTATAGTAACAGAATATTACAACAATCCCAATGACTAGCGAAAATGCACTAATGTGTAATCTGATCGTGGAATTGAAATCGAAATAAAATAATCATGTGCAATTGGGCACAAAGCGACTATGTAAATTAATCAACGATCATGCCCTACACATCGCGGTTTTTGTATATTGAAAATGACACATATCGGTTTTGGGAGTTAAAAAGCATGAAAATAGACGTTGTTGGCGCAATAAACAGAAAAAGTCCAAAACTCACATAGCGATTTTTGCAAGAACATCGACGATATAAACACCTCAAAAAAGTGTAGGGAACACTTACCAATATCTTTAAAATATGAATTTGATGATTCGAATTTATAGAAATCTTTCGGTTTTTGTTACGATGTATTGTATATAATGTATTCTCAAGAAAGCAAAATAATATTTGACTCCTCCAAAGCACCTATGATAAAAAAAAATCGAAATTTGAAAATGACGAAATATTTTCGAAACGATATGGAAGCACTTATATTTTTCAGTACCCAGAAGGTCCACCTCTGTTATTAATGACACTTTGGCATCGTCGCGGCATGCTCAATATTAAATTGTCTATTACATTTTGGCCTAAGTCATTCCAAGCCCCCTGAACTGCTAATCGAAGCTCCAGTTCATGATGGAAGACGTTTTGACGCAGGAGATTTCTTTTTAGGGTGTCCCACACATGCTCTACGGGATTCAGATCTGGGGAGCAGGATGGCCACGGTAGAAGATCGATATCATTCTCTTCAAGAACATTCAAGACAACTCTTGCACGATGAGGAGGGGCACTATTTTCTTGGAAGGGGGGATTTTGACCCATTGTTTGGAGATACGGTACCACTACAGGTAAAACTATCTCATTTGAGTAAGAATTTCTCGTGAGGTTGTTCTGTATGAAAACGAGGTCAGTTCTTCCACCAAGGCGTATACCTCCCCAAAACATCACTGATCCGCCTCCCTGTCTAACAACTTCTCGAGCATGTTGGAGACGGTTTTGCTTTCCAGGTTCTGAAGAGAACTTTGGCCCACCTCTCTTGATCCCAGTTTACGTGTTCTTGGCACCAAGCTAAACGAGCAGCGCGTTTTCCATGGGTCAGTTCTGGAACTCTTAAAGGACGTCTGGAGTGGAGTTGACCTTCGTGCAGTCTATTTCTCACAGTTTGATCGGAAATTTGTACATTATGAACTCGTGATAGCTCTTGCGCTTATTGAGATGCGCTTCTGGCTTGTAAAATCTAACCTAACCTAACCAAAAACCACTCTTGGGCCACTGTAGTAGACCATAAACGGTTTATGACACTTGGGCTACTTTCCAGAACCCTGGATACTTCCCGTTGTGAGCTCCCAGCTTGGAGCATGCCAACGGCTCGTAACATCTCTTCTCTAGTCAAATGTCGTCTTTCCATGGTCGAATCACAAACTTGAATCATTTATTTGTGCTAACAACAGAACCAAAATGCCAACTAACTGATTTTAAACACTGAATACAAGAAATCATTATAAAGCAGCGTCGCATCTGCTGCATTTTTAGTTTTTAATAAAAAACTGAAATATGTTGCGGCACTCTACATAATTTGGTGAGAAATTGATGCAGGTGTTCATTTCTTAAAAAACAACCAAATTGATTGTTCTGGATACGATATATCGATATTCAGAAGTGTTCCCTAAACTTTTTTGAGGTGTTTATGAGTCAGTTGTTTCCTGTATACTTAATTTTATAGAATATGCAAACGGCACGACTCTTATTTATTCCCGTTGAGTAAAAGAACACTTATTAGACTCCGTTTAGACGAATATATGAAAAAACGCCATTCATTTTACATGTATTTCTGTAATTCATCTACTGCCATTAAACCAGGTACATCAAAATAGAATACAAAATCATTTTTTATCGAAATATTATAAATAATTCTGTTCACTGGTGCGGTAATAAGAAACTTTAGTTTTTAACTTTATTTTCTGCCTGAAATCAAGATTCATTTGAATCATCTGGATTGAATAATTTCGATGCTTTCAGGCCACATACAAAATTACACTGTCATATTATTGAAAATGATTTCAAAATTTTTACATTCAATGATGGTCATGAAGGAAAATATTTCCTAAACATATCTAATCGTTTTCTGAATAAATTCGAATTTTCGACTTTGTGCGTAAATTTCTTTACGCAGTGTATATCAACAAACTCCTGACCTGTTCATCTTCATATCAAATTGCAATTTTTAAATTCAAACATTCAAAGAAGCTCAAATGCGTTTCGAATACTCCTTATAAGAAAGAACGGCTTGAACATTCTCCATTATTATAACCTGCAATTGTGTAACCAACATTGGACGTCTAAAGCCAAGTAAGTAATTTAGATACAGATGTTCAAGTAACGGTACCGGAGATGCAATTGCTTCATAGCTATGCTGGATATGCTTTTTATTGAAGACTGTTTTATTTGGTTGATCGTACTAGAAGGTATAAAATAATTGGTTATTATCTGTGTAACTTTTTTCAAAACTTATACAATGGAACGTTAAATCGATATTGTAGTCTTGTCTATTGAAAGGATGTAAATGTATCAAATACAAATTAGTAAAATATCGAATTAGTTCTCAAGTATATCAATCAAAATTGTCGTTGAAATTTACAACGAGATTGTGATAATAGCACTGTGCTAGTTCAAAATTCTAACACGCGGGAGACATACCTAGTAAACCTATATCGGGTAAGCTGAATCCAGTGGTAGCCACCGTTTTTGAAAGGTAGCTCTTGTTTAGGAGATATTCGCCTTTGAAGTTAGCTGATTTTAGTAGGGTTCGTCGCTTACGGCTTCAGTACATTATATGCTCGTAATACCCAAACCATTCGAAATATCGCTTTACTGTCTTCGGCAAAGTTTTAGCTATTGTCATGGCCAACAACTTTTCTGAATATACCAACATAGAAACACCTCATTCAAACACCGTTTCTTAACAAAATGTAATGTCTTTGCCATTTTTCGTTAATTTGTGTCTAAATAATAGAGAAATCAAGGAATCTCGCTTTAAAATCTCAAAATAAGAAAAGAAAACACATTTCCTATAGTTAAATCAAAAAATTTAAACGCACAATCATGATTTCAACTCAAATTTTTATTCCAATTCCAACAATTTTCAACAAATAAACATATAAATTCATGTTCATTCTTCTTCTTCTCCATCTTCATCTTGCTGTGAATTCCAGCAAATGTCTCCTGATAGAGAATCAAGTTTTTTTCACTATACCAGTGCTCAAGCCTAGCCGTCACCTGATGAAACCGTTCACCATGCTCATCTGATTCACATGGTGATTGTTCGGCAAACATGTCTGCATGGTAATGTAAAAAATGAAATTTCAGAGACATTTTTACACCTATGTTACGGAAAGCAACGAGCATATTTTCAACGTGTATGCGCCAGTTTTCGGCACGATGAATTCCAAGTACATTTTCGATGACTCCTTTGACGCAATCCCAAGCAACGAGCTGCAAATTCGACAAACTGTTTTTAAATTGTTGGTCTCTCATCAAGCGTCGAATATGAGGTCCATTGAGTATGCCTGTGATAAAATAATTCGAAAAAATATGGGTTAAATATTGAATAAGTTACGTTGATTGGTACGTATATAGTTTCACACAAACCTTTTATTTATATTCCACTCAATATTGGGAAAATTTGCTTCAACTCATTGAATGCATTGCCTTCAGGATCTAGGGCCTTGATGAAATTTTTAACAATCCCAAGCTTGATATGCAAAGGTGGAAGCAACACTTTTTCGATTGGCACAAGTGGAATTTCAACGACGTTTTCTCGACGCAATCTGAACCCTTGTCTCATAGGCCAGCTTTTATTGGCATATTGGTCGCCGGCATATCGAGTATCCCATAAACATATAAAACACATGTTTTTCGTATATCCGGTCTGCATTCCTCTCAAAAGAGTTATCACCTTCAAATCTGCACAAATCTTCCGACGATGGTCTCCATATCTCACCAAATCAAGAGGTTTTTTCAATGATTCGTAATTTTCTTTCGTTTTTGTGCTGATGGCAATCGGGACACTGTTTTTTGAGTTTGTGACATGAAGCAAAACCGCCTTGAGACTACTTTTGGACGAATCGATGAAAAGACGCCAGTCTTCTGGTTTAAACTCATGATTTTTTATATTTTTATTACCAATTCCTTGATATCAGTGCAGTACGCGAATGAATTGTCTTCGATGGATTTGAATAAAGCAGTGAACTGTCTATGACGGCCGATTGCTCCATATACTTTCACATCAGTGCTAAGATATTTTTTTTTTCAATTCCTGATTCAAAATAATGGGCTGACGCTGCGATAATTTCAATCGACGGATAATTTTATCCAGATCTTTTTGAGAAAATTTGGCATGATTACATTGAGGAGATACATTTGATGGTACATAAACCGATGCAGACGTTTCGCCAATAGTATCAAAAGTAGATGGAATGTACTCTTCTGTCAGACTGGGACTGTATTGGAATGGATTCCGAATGTGGTAACGGCAACTGAACAAACCGAGTTCCTCTGAGTTCAACTTTACGTTTTTTAGCTCTTCAATCCGACAATTTCATTAACAGAAGCAAAATAGTCATCTGGATTATGTTCTTGAGGATTTGTCCAAATTACTGGAATGCCAAAAGGCATAGATTGGAATTCACCTGTAATAAAAATAGCTTCAATTGATATAATTTTGAAATAAATGATAAATCATTTCATTTTACCTCTTTTCCATCCACTCAATCTTATGACACAACCAGTACAAACGATTTTTGGAGCCCAGTTCACATCTTTGATTACAGTTTGGTTGAAATATTGTGTGTACGATTCAGCAATTTCTTCAGAAATTGAACGCTTGCTTGTCATTATAGTAAACTTTCCACAAATGTAGCAAAATTTATCAAATTTACTGCACGAATTCATTTTTGATATTTTTACCAAATACATAACTTGTGTAAACAAAGAAACTTCAACAAGAAATGTCAAATTAAGAAATATCAGAACTGAGACTATGAAAAATGGCACACAAATACATAGCAAAGTACGTGACATATTCGCTGAATGTTATCCTGAAATTGTCAATTGAGTTTGTAATACAAAAAATGTAGAGTTGATGCTTGAAACAGATTATGAAAAAGGCGAGTACCTTTGTTCTAACTGTTGTAGTTGCACCAGTAGCTGGTCTTCTTCTTCTTCTTCTGTTGTCTCAAATTTTTCCTCAAGATCATAGATTGTACTTCTCTTGTAATTAATTACCCTCATTTGTTAAAACCATTGTTAACAATTTCAAACGTCAAAAACAAGCATCACCAAGATAAAATTTGAGTCCAAACCAGATGTCATCTAAAACTTGATGACATTTCATTTTTTGTTTATCATAGAGTTAATGCATACAGTCATTTCAGAGGTTCGCAACGGGGATTACATATGATGGTGGAAAAGAGAAACATTATTGACGACAATTGGCACAATCTTGAATCAATATTCGAGTTCAACCCCTCAAAATGATGGGAAAGATTCAATCTAGTGATTGAATTACGCATGAACATCCATGAAGAATACAACAACTTCAGGAATGCCAACGCCATGAGGTAAAAAAGAAATATGTGGAATATTTTCAAGATCAATCTGTCGAATTGTTCAGAAAAGACTGAATTATCGTGAATTTCCCATTCGAATTTTCTAGTGAAAAAAAAACGTTCTAGCGATCTTGAAATATTGCTCATTTTCGAATGAGTCAGCCATATTGGATTTCACAGGAAGTGAAATGGCGATACATTTTCTGTCCTTTGGCTTTCCAATGAAGCAAGAACGAATGATCTAGCTCTAGAATTGCGAAAGTTATTACGGAAAAAAAATTGTCCAGTTTTCTCTGGCACACCCTATGCTTTTCACAATTTTATTTTCAAAAGTGATCCACTACAGTAGATGAAATTATTTATATAGATAATAGCCCAACTTGATATTAGTGGAGAGGTATTAAGGTCTACCTGGCTATTCAGGGTGATTTCATTTGGGTTAGATTAGATAGTTTATTGATTTCCAAACATTCCATCCGATTCATTTCCTCTCTTTGTCGTAATTGATGAAGAGTTTTGATATATTCTAATGGTATGGAATGTTTTGTGGTTTTTATATGTTCTCATATTGGAGAATCATTGTCAGAGTCTAAATGTTTATTGAATCTTTCGAAATAACAAAAATAATTCTTGGTTAAGAGGATGCGACTTACTTCTCTCCATTGTTTTAAATATGTCATCTCATCCCATGGTCTACAGAACATGAATATAGGATATAAATGATATTTTGCAAATTCATATTCGATTATTCAAGAACTATAGAAAAAAACATCTAAAAATTTTCACTACTCGCTCTGGTCTCCCCTATTATACAGGGTGGGGCGTAATGGAAGGGCGTTTTTGGAAAGAGTAGTACACGTAACGGAAAATGAATAGAGGGGACCAACTGAAGTCATTCGACTCAGGAGAAGTTACCATTTAGTTCACAATAGATAAGAGAGCACCGTGCTTTCGCACTTGAAGAGTATTTAAAATCGGGAGAGTCTGTCATTGTCGTGCAGCGCTTCAACATTGGTCGTAACGCTTCAGTTCCGAAACGTGGCGCAATCAGACGATGGGTACAGAATTTGAGAACGACTGCATCATCAATGAATCCGAAACCTCAAGATTATCCCCTAAGTGTAAGGATTCCAGCTTCCGTGGAAAGATTGAGACAAGCTGTGATTCAGAGCCCAGTGCGCTCTGTCCGAAAACGAGCTGCAGCACATCAAATGAGTAGTCGAACTGTTCGCAGAATTTTACACCAAGATCTCCGCTTTCACCTCTATAAGTCCATGGTTGTCCAGTACTTGAATGGAGGAAACTTTACACAACGCCAGCATTTTGCCGAGAGAATGCAAATGAGTATCGCTGATGAAAATGAACCAGTGATAAGAATGAGTGATGAGGCTCATTTTCATTGGAGAGGTTCGGTTAATAAACAAAACTGTCGATATTGGGCAGCAGAAAACACCAGCGAAGTGCATCATCCCCCACTCACAGTGAGAAAGTCACCGTTTGGTGCGCTATGAGACGTCTTGGGGTGATAAATTTTTCGAGGAAGAAAGAAGAGCAACCGTAACAGTGAGCTCTGAGCGATATGTTTTCATGCTGTAGAACTTTTTTATCCCAGAATTGCGACGACGAAAAATGAACAAAATAAATGTTTGGTTTCAACGGGATAGTGCCACGGCACATACAGCCAGAGCCACAATGAAAGTTGTGCCATTTTTCTGATCATGTAATCTCTTGTTTCGATGCGTTGCCTTCCTCGTTCCGCGGATCTCACTGCTTGTGATTATTTTTTGTGAGAAATCCTAAAGGCTAAAGTATACGTCGATAAATCTCGAAATCTGCGAGAGTTGGAAGAAGCCATCACAAGACAACTTAGGGCAACCGACACTGATTTATTAGAGTTGTAGATGCAGAACTTTGAGAATCGACGTCCGTGTTCCGCAATTCATTGCATGACTGTCTAATGTCATTTTCAGAACATGATTCCTTTTACTTTATCTACACTAAATGGTGAGATTTAAGCTTTCATTTTACGTAATTAAAAATGTTCTACGATGAAAAACAGCTGAGTTATTCTCATTTTAAAATCGCCCCACCCTTTGAAAGATCTTTGCAAAGTAAATGTTAAATTGGAAATTTGTAGAACTTTCCAAAACTTTACCACCGGATTCTTGCGTTCAATGCACGATATAAAACATTTTCTTCGAATAATGCAACCACAGTAACGTTAACTCAAATTTATTCCACATATATATGTTAATTCTAAAAACAAACAGTAGCAAAGTCTGGAGAACAAACAAGGCGATATACCAGAATTGAAATTACGTTCGATAATCATTTCAATAATAAACCATTATCACTTGTGGTCACATTGAATAAAGTGTTAATTACAATACAATAACTTCTTTGGAAGAACACGAGAATAAGCATTATGATTTCCATTATTGTTGTCGAAGGTAATTTTGTACCACCCAAGATAATGTTAGTTTTGTAATAAAAACTAAATTATAGATTGAAAATCTCGAGACCTTCGATTTGATTCAGTTTACATTGATTTCTTTGTAATTATAAAGTCGCATTCTAAGACTGAATATCGCTTTGTTATTTATGATCTAAGTAGATATTTTCCCTTAATCCTACACTAACCTAATTCGTTCCAGAAATGAAAACATTGACTTAATCTGATGACAAAATTCGACCATGGGCCGAAATGAAAATAACATGTCACTGTTTCCATGGTTTTGAACTCTCGTTCATCGGTCAGCATAAGGCGTCCCAATTTCAGTGTCCTTGAATGTAACTTCTTTATTAACAGCGATGAAAGGATGCACTTTCTACTCTGTGGTGTTACTTTTCGTTAAAACAAAAGATGGAGTCAACATAACTTTCATAACTCCCTTCGTTTTTCAAAATCTTTAATTTTCAAGTACCCTTCGTTTATCTTTCAACATAACGCAGTGGTGAAAAGTACATCTCACAGAATTTTGTACTGGGAATCCAGTGGTGTAACTTGATATTTTGAGGGGTACAGTTTACAAGTTCAACTGATACTAGGTGATTGATAGTTCCACTTTTAAAGGCAAAATGACCATCCTCTCGTCGCTGTCGCTCAGACGCAAATCTGACATCGTCTAAAAGAGAAAGCACCGATCTTCCTTAAAAAGAATTGTCCAGTTTCGAAAACTAAAATTGCTTTCGCTCCTCATCCTTCCTTCTTTCCCTCACTATTAATCTATACTTTTCTCCCAAATGTATAATATACTGGACGCCCTTTTATACTGAAAACCTAACATAGACTTGAACGATAAGACAATGTTCAGTAGTGCAAAACCAGCCGATTATAATCAGTAACGAACAGGTTTCATTGATTCTCCGAGTAGCAAGTAAGTTTGAAATTATTCCATTACCCCCTGTATATCCATTTTGAACTTAAACGTTATCATTTGATGGGCATTAGTTGTTTCTTCGTAGGCACATTTGAAATTAAGAGGAGCTTCAGAGGTAACAACACGCCTCATCGTTTAAGCGGAGTTAAGTTTGAACCCAATTCAATGTCTAGCAGAGACCATCTCAAATGTCAATATCTCAGCAAAAATTACGATTTCTAAAGGAAATCTATGCAGTCTCGAAGATTGTCAATTAGCTCTTGGAGGGTGAAAGTTGATCGCGACATTCGTATTTTTGAAGTTTTGAAATGAAACCACAGAGAATTCTGTGATATCCCCTGAATTTCCAATAGGACCAAGTAAACTGAGGACTAAGAAGAATTCAAAAGATTCGAACGCTCAACGAAACAAAAGTAACGAAAAAATAGAGAAACCACAATTTTGAAATCTTATCACCTACAATTTTAAGCCACGAAGGATTAAAAATAATGCATCAATGCAGCATTTGTAATTGCTACGAACTAATATATTGTGTTTTCCACTCTTGACACGGCATACTCCCTATCGAGTTATGTATACGGGGTGTTACATCATAGTATGCCGCAACTTTAGGGGTGAATCTACGTGCAATTTAAAAAAAGTTCCTATGAACATAGGTCCGCAAAAGCTTCGTTACGTTTAGGAGCTACAAGGTGTTGAAATTTTCGATAAAAATTGTTTTTTTTTCGAAACTTCTGCAGTTTTTGAGATATTCAGCTCAAATTTGGAATGCAACCTATTTTTCACAGCCTCCATCATTACAAGTCCAAGATTTCAACTGAAATTCACAAGGTGTTTCCTTTTCCAAGACGATGTCTCCTTTTGCCCTTTCAAACTTTTTTGCAGTACGCCACTGATCAGGGTACAATCAATTTTCGTCAACTTCGTTCAATTTAGAAACTTTTTCGTCATTTGTAATTTTTTCGTATCTCTAACCGTTTTCGAGTGAAAAATTAATAAATTTGAATTATTTGAATTGTGTTATTTACTAAATATATAAAAAATGATAGAAATACTCGATAGGTATGCCCGAAATTTGCTTTTATTTTGATAGCTCGTCTTCTGATACTCAACTTATACCTATTCAATATAAAAAAAAAGAACAATTAAAAACTAAATAAATTGCTGGAAGTGTCCTCCATCTGCAAGAATACAGGTCTATGTCCTTCTTCGCATATATCATATTCCTAAGGTATTTATTATCTTGTCACAAGAAGTTATTATTAGATTTCTCAATTCTTCTACAGTGTTCATTGGAGTGGTATAAACTAAACTTTTGAGATATCCCCATAAGAAAAAATCTAAACAATTTAAGTCTGGGGACCTAGGAGGCCATAGTTCTGGCCCACCCCGACCTATCCATCGGTTGTTGAATGTTTTATTCAAGAATTCCCTAGCTTCTCCACTGAAATGTGCTGGTGCCCCGTCATGCATGAACCACATTATGTTTCTCACCAAACGTGGTACATCCTCGAGCAATCAAGGTAACTCCTCCTCAAGAAATTGCCGATAAGCTAGATTGTTTAGTCTGTTAGACAAAAGAAATGACCCAATCAAATAATTTCCAATTATTTCGGACCAGACATTTAGTGAGAATTATTTTTGATGATGAGATTCTTCAATCAAATGGGGTTTTTTCTCAGGCCAATAATGATTATTGTGAAAAATTATGATAGCAATTCTCGAAAAGTTAGCTTTTTCTGTGAACATTATTTCACTATCAAAATGAGCATTGAATATGAAACGGGTACAATGAAAAGTCGTGGAAAATCCTCCAAACTAGAACGTGAAATATTCAACTGATTTCCAATTTTTCTTGTACTCACATGAGAATTCAAATTGATACCATTCAATTCAATTGCTTCCTTAATATCTGGAGTTCTCATAGTTTGAGTTGCACCTTTTGAATGATCATTTGCAGTAAAAGTACCAGTTTCCCTCAACCTTCTGTGGATATTTGAAACTGTTCGCCTGTATGGTGTTACTCGATTTGGAAAGCGCACTAGATATAATCGCCTAGCTTCTGTTGTGTTTCCGTCAGCCAGACCGTACATGTAATGGATTTCAGCCAATTCGGCGTTAGTGAAATTAGCCATTTTTTCTTACAGCAAAAACTTCAAAATTCTTAAAACTAATCATTAATTTAATAAACAATTCGAGTAGACACTGGTTCAACTTTAGCAACAGTCAAAATAAATGAATAAATGAAAAAAAGTCAAAGCCTACTAGTCATTTTTTTCATTAGAAGTGCTTTCAATTCAGCGAATGCATACAATCGTTTAAAAATTTTTTGCTCGAGAACGGTCGGAGATACGGAAAAGTTTCTCAATTGAACGAAGATGACGAAAATATACTGTTCTACTGAATAATGCGAAACTTACGTCTTGGGAAGTAGTTAATCTTTACCCTAGTGTTCCACCTCACGAGTCATTGAAATTGATTGATCAAGCTCTGCAGAATAATAATATGAATCCCTCCATACAATAAGAACCTATGAAACTTCAAGAAGCATGTTTTAGAAAATTATTTTAACTTCAATGATGAAATTTGAATGAGCATTAACGGCGTAGTGATGGGTAATCCTTAGTCCTTTACTAGCAGAAATTTTCATGAATAACATAGAAAAATATTTAAAATAATAATAATTCCTTAATAAATTTAATCCACCTCAATATGGAGTCTACTTTGAAAATGGAAACTTTTTAGGTTACCAAATGCATATCATCATAAAAGAGCTGCTTGTAGCAGAAGGGGTCATAGACCTACCTCGATACCAATGTCACAAAATAATTTCTTGTAGGAGCTGAATATTATAAAACACGGTCAATAATGGTTATAATTCTAGTATGATTGACAGTATGCTTTCTCATAAACAATTTCAACATTCAAGCTATGGGGGTTCCTATTGTTGAAGAGACTTATCATAAATATAATATACTAGTTCCTCATAAGAAATGCATTAGATGAGTATTACATTCTACACGTTGGAATACTAACCCCGAAGATAATCAGAAGCTATGCCGGCGACATCGATTGGGCACGTTTATATATGCCGCCCGAGCTTAAATAGTGATCGTAGGGGCGGTAGGAGAGGTCGCTGACCCCGCTCCGGTTTTTCCGGTCTTTTCCTCGAAAATCTTGGCCCAATTTTTCGTGACTGCTTCCGGAACTGTTATGTTCAGAACATAAAACAGATCATCCTCGCGAATTTAAACTATGCATTCGAATGTGAAAGTGACATTTTCAACACGACATCCTTCGATATTTGATACTAGGGAATGTGATCCTGATATACATGTTAGGGAAGAAATATGATATAGCCAAATATATCTTAAGCATAAAAGAATCAATGGAAGAACTGAACTCATACACATTGAAACCATGCTAGAAAAAACTGTGGCTTGTTCTGAACGATATAAATTCGAACAGATAACAGGAGTTTCTTGAATCGCAAGATTAAGATTTGGGAGAAATGTTGAATTTACAGCCTATTGAAGACGACACTTCAACAAGCACTGGAAATGTGAAATTTGATTCGAAAAATCTTAATGAAGGTTTAAGATTGGCTAATGAGCTCTGTGATCTTATTTATAAGAGGTAAATTGCAAATGCCACTGCTGAATATCAATTTGAATTGAAGGAGCTTTTAAAAATAGCCAAGCATGAAAAACTTGCAAATTCTAATATTACCTAAGCCTGAAGATGGTAATTAATGAATATGGTCGAAAACTTCAATTAAGTTGATATTTTTATATATTCATTCTTTATATGGCACCTAGAGACATATCCGCTATAATCCCACATAAATTACCGTTCCATATTCAGGGTTCTGCATTTGCAGCAAATTCATGAAATATATACTCCGGTAATAAAGAGCTTTTACTGTATTTACTCATTATTTCAAGTAAATGTTGCATTTGGGTGATGTCAAAATTAACATACAGTTGTTCATTGATTTTTTCTATTTCCATTCGATCCTCTGTTCTTTTCCGGAAAGAAACTTTTTCTCTTAGCTTTATTGATTTTCTTCTTGATATGTTTTCATCAATTACCGAGCAGAAGAGCTTTCATTCAAAATGAAAGTTTATCCGGTTATATACAAACTCCAGAATTAATCCACTCAAGAAACGAAAATACTTTTACATCGAATTATAATATAATCAAATTGAATAAGCAATGAGAAACTAATTCCTGATATTCCAATTAGGTACATCTTGACATTCACCTCGTAACCTACACTTCCTTCAAAACTAATTCCATTCCAAAATATATATCGAAATTATATAACTATTAAGAATAGAACGATATATTCCGGTTTCATAATAATGTGGTCTCCTAATTTTGGCCTTGAAATCGTCCAGTCATCATTACAGATATCTAGCCTGAACATCACGAAGAACTATCCAATCATTCTCTAGTATTACGTCAAGGAAAAGAATAGAAACTTGATATAATGACAAAGCTTGCGGCAGAATTAGATATTTTGTTCTTCCATTTACTTTGGTTCGTGACGCTTTGAAGCTCTATTTCTTTTTCGTTGTTATCCATTTCGATTTAATTATAGCAATCAGACATTATCACGAATATTTTAATTTATACTGACTGCTATCCCAATGAATTAATGATAGTTTAAAAATAAAAAAAATACGTTTGTAGCAAATCCAACTGAAAAATATTAATTTTGATAAATAACCTGTCTTAGACAACGATTGAAAGTTAACTTAATCAATATCCAACAGTTTTCTAAGACTAAATTGACAAACTAAACTAAACACAGGTAGGATAGCGTTCAAGTAATGAACATTTGGTTGTCGCTTTGAGTCCGAGAGAGGATTGGTGTACATTCTGTCAAGCACCGAGAATTGATTAGTTAAAAGATCTACTTGAAACGATTGTCAAAATTTCTGTTCTTGCTAAGTTGGCAAAACTGTTTACTTTACTGACATAGAGTTTGAACGCTTTCTGTCATTTGTTTCATTTACAGTGCTTGATTTTGTCAGTTCTCACGAGTGTGTTTTGCGATTTTTATATTGAATGAAACATCGAATTTGTCTGAAACTTTGTATTGCAAATGGAATTTCATGAGCCAAATCGCTAAAGATGTTATACAAAGTTTACGGTATATATATATATATATATATATATATATATATATATATATATATATATATATATATATATATATATATATATATATATATTTTGAAAAGAGAGGATCTACAAAAAATTTGTATAATTGTATTTACAATAAATGCTTATATCTATAATTTTGGTGTGTGTCAGAAAAAACACAAGTGGGAGCTCAGCAAATGTAACAGGGGAACCATACTATCTTGTATATGATTCAATAAACGAGTGAAAAAATCTGAGGAAAAATTCGTTTCCCTGTCGCTATTGCACTAGCAATAGCTTGTCTGTTTATGTTGTGTAAGTGTCGTGTGTACATAAAGAGTACCAAAGATTTTTTGCTTAGCCGCTTCATTCTCTCTTGCATTCCATGATTTCCAAACGAAGACAAGGGTGAAAGGAAGGCGGTTTCGGACAGGAATCTGTAACAATGGAAAAAGAAAACCAGCAGAAAAATATTTCAACGATTATATACTTCTTATATGTCTAACCAAATCTAAGAAAAGATTTTACACAGCAAACTAGGTCATGAAAAGGATTAAGGAGATGATAAAAACTCATAACCTGCGATATTTCCTAAAATTCCCTCTCTGTTCGACCGAGAGAGCCCCGATGGCCAGGTTCAGTCTTCCAAATGATGCCGATTATGATCTATAGATGTTTTAGAATCATTATGAACACAATAATCTGGGTTGATATCCCCCATATATTATTTCTTCGTTAAACTTGTCTAATTTGAAGAGAGATGTGGTGGAAGATTCGGCTCGATATGGTCGATATCCAGGCGACAAAAGGGCCTTTACGGTTCTCCTACTACCCGTGGTCAGTGAGTCATTTTTCCACAAGTAGGCGATGTCAGATATTGTTACCGTCAAATTATCCGACTGTGTAAGTTACGTAAACGGTGACAGAAAAGACATTTCAAAAGATAATGTAGATCTTGAAAGTTTCAATGCAAATGATTAAATTTCAAGTTGGCTTTGAAAACAGTTTTTTGATATACTGTCAACATTTTGACAGTTGTCAGAAATTTATTGCAATGAAATGTCATATAGAGCCATCATAAGAAAGCGAAATTCGTGAAATACTTGTGGAAATTGTTCGAGAAAGAATATTTCAAATTGAATTGTCTATGACAACTAAATAAAATGAATTATCTGTGCCAAATCATTTGAGAGATTGCTATTCACATAAACTGTAGAAATATTTCGATTTTGAATAAATAACATTGGTTTAAATATTTTGGATTCATAGATTTTGGAGACGAAAAAAACAATTTTTCAGTCTTAATCCTAATTGTTTTGCATCCAGTATACGAGTAATAATTTTCTTCAATTTTGTTATAATAATTTGGAATAATGTCTTTTCAATTGTCTCTCTTGAATGCTTTTGAGTTGTTTTTATAAATAACTTTTATTCGTTCAATTTAGCCTCTACTTAATTGAAACTAAAGATTTCCAATATACAGGGTGCTTCAACGAAAACTAAACAGAAGCTATATCTACCAAGATATTCATTTCTGATCAGAACGCAAGAATAGGTCAATTTTTGTTTCGAGGGGGACATCTTTTGGGGTACAATACTTGCCTCAAATATCAACCTCCTAAGCGGGGGTTGCAATCCTTGAACATTTTGAATATGGAAGATGGGTCGAGTGATGACTCAAAAGAAAGGTGGTATCTTTGTCTACATCGCCTTGAACGAATTTCCATTTTTAATTGAAAACTGTGAACGATACAGGGTGAGCAACTTCTACATTGGTAGAACACATTTTGCATACAGATAATAAATATTGGAAGGAAGATCTTTGGGAAACTTTAGAAATCAACAAATACAAACACTCAGGTAGACTCATCAATGAACAAGTCGATTTAAGCCCTTCACCTCTATTGAATCTTTCGGGAGCAATCTATTCCTTAATTTTATTGGATATACCTGTCATAAATAACCACTTAAGAAGAAGCAACCCAATAAGCTTTTAATTACTCAAGAACACTCATATTCCATATTCTAGGCAATGAACGTTCTGTGTCTCACGGATCAATTCGTACATTTATATTTTCTGTACACTCATTTGTCTGAAGAAGCTACGATGTAATGAAACGCGTTACGCATCGTAATTATTAAGTAAAATTCCTTAAAACACAGTACTTGTTCGTTTTAATTACGTATACGAAAGGGTCTCATCATGCCGTCGATTGAGTGCTCCAATATTTCTCCTGCGTCGAGAAAATAATGGATGCAAAACTTATAACATATATATATATATACATGAATGTAGTCTGGATAAACATTAACAGCAGGGGTGCTCAAACTTGAACTGCTGGCAATCTACCTCAATATTTTTAGACTACTTACGATCGACTCTGAGAGGCTGCAAATATGTGTGATAACAAAATGAAGGAAAAATCTTCATTTAGAATAAGTAGTTTAGATACCTACTTATTCTAAATTGTTTTCTTCTCGAGATCTAGTCAAAAGCACTCGACAGTTTGAGCACTCCTGATTTACAACATCGATTAACTAATACTCTCGTATTCTAAGAACCAAGAGACAAAAAATACTAACACCTATATTTCGACCTTGTTTCGTCATGGACATATAGTTCCATTCAACGAGTAACAAAATTGCTCGTTTCATTTTCCATGAATCTAATTATATTTTGATTCTGAGCTTTCTAAGTCACAGAGTGAGTTATAATTCGAGTAATACCGACGTTTTATTAACAGGTGGTCGTATTATGCATTCTGTCGCAAAACTACTGGAAATTGGTTCATGAAACACAAAATATTTATTTTTCATCCACATTTATTGTATTGCCATTAAAATCATTCATTCTCAATTTATTCGATCTCTCCCATCATTTCAGCTGACGTTAAAGGTCTAAAACGATCATCTTTGTACCTGAAACAAAAATATTCCAACTGAGTCGACGATAGTCGATGAACCTTCTGTCTTTTTAAGAGGATAGCTTTTTATATTATCTCGTATTTAGCGGAGTATGAATAAAAATGTGAGGTTATGCAGATGGAAACATTCGGCGGACTCTGTTGAACTCAAATACCAAATGAAATGAAATCATACTCTACAAAAACGAAAGAATTTACAGACCGCCTCTTGAACATCTCGATTGATATAATTAAACTTCACCTCAACACTATGAACATTACAAATCAAATATGGCCCCCAGTGCCCAGCAGTCCTACACTCTCTGACCAAGGCAGCGGTCAGGCAAAGAGAGGGACATGGGGAGCTAAGAATCCCTGGGTTGGACCCGGCTGCTACAATAAAACGAAACAGGCAACGACTAGGAAAATCCAAATAGCAACATATAATGTCAGAACACTCTCCAGCAATGATAGACTAGAAGAAATAGAGCAACAACTAAAGGATATTAAGTGGCACATATTAGGACTGAGTGAAGTAAGGAGAATAGGGGAAGACATCGTCAAACTAAAGTCAGGACATGTACTATTTTATAAAGGACAAGATAATGTCAAACGCCATGGTGTCGGATTTCTTGTACACAGCAAACTTGCAAAATTGGTAACGGAATATGTAGAAATTTCAGACAGAATCGCTTATGTTACAGTAAAGATCTCAGAAGAATACTCCATGTAAATAGTCCAGGTGTATGCCCCTACTTCGGATTACGACGACGATGTTGTAGAGAGTTTCTATGAACAACTACAGGAAATCATAAACAACAAAACCGGAAAAGACATTCTTATAATAGGCGATTTTAATGCCAAAATAGGCAATCAAGAAAATGAAACCGAGAGAGCAGTAGGTCAATACGGATACGGTACAAGAAATGAACGTGGAGACAGGATGGTTGACTTTTTAGAGATGAACCAGCTTTATGCTATGAATACCTTCTTGCAAAAACGTAAATATAGAAAATGGACCTGGAGAAGTCCAGACTTCAAGTATAAAAAAGAAATTGACTTTATAATTTCGAGTAACCCTCTCATAGTAGAAGATGTCGCTACAGTCAGCAGGGTAAATGTGGGAAGTGACCACAGAATGATACGAGCAAAGGTCAGAATAAAAACACATAAGAGAAATTTAACGTTGAAGCCCCAAAAGAGAGTAGACCCTGAAGTCCTTATCAATAGAAATGAACAGTACCAATTAAAATAGACGAAAATATTGACAAGGCACCCCAACTCTAAGACATACCGACTTAAATACACATGCAAATGAATTAAGCAACATCATTAAAGAAAGCGCAAGTGAGGTAACAACAGTGACGAAAAAAGTCGAAGAAAAATAAGTGACGAACCAGCGAAATTATTTGAAGAAAGAAGGAAACTAAAACCAGACAAAGATAGGAACTTAATCGAATGGGCTGAACTGAACAAATTAATAAGAAGAGAAATTAGAAAAGACATTAGGAAATTTAATACCAAGATAATAAAAGAAACTATTGAGAATAACAAAGGCCCAAAAACTTTTAATAGACATGTTAGTATAGGAAGAAGAGAAATGACATCACTTAAAGACAAAGCTGGGAAGGTCATTACAAAAAGAGATCAACTGCTCAAATTAATAGAAAGCTTTCATAAAGAATTATATGATTCCAAATAACAACCAAACGCACAGCGAAAGGAAGATGGAAAGAGAAAAATATGTAATGTCGGTTCTGAGGATATTCCCGAAATTACTGTTAATGAATTAAACTCAGCCCTGAATAATCTTAAAAATTCCAAGGCGGCTGGACCAGATGACATAATTCCAGAAATGCTCAAATGTGGAAGTCCTCGCCTAAAACAAGAACTGGTAATATTGTTCAACAAATGCTTGGATCAAAGTCAAGTCCCCCAAGCAAGGCTTGAGGCTGAAGTAATTCTTCTCCACAAAAAGGCGACATAAGAAACCTTGGTAATTATAGACCAATAAGCCTTTTATCCCAGCTATATAAATTATTCACCAAAATATTTACCAAAAGATTAACAGGAAAATAGATTTCCAGCAACCCCGTGAACAAGCTGGATTTAGATCTGGGTTCAGTACGCTGGATCATATTCATGCAATTAAACACCTAATAGAAAAGTGCAATGAGTACAATTTAGATCTTTATATAGCCTTTATAAACTACCAAAAGGCCTTTGACAGTATAAAAATTTGGGCAGTCCTTAATTCTCTTAATGCATGTAGAGTGGACAGCAGATACACGAACCTGATAAAAAACATCTATTCTTCCGCCATAATGCATGTCCAGTTATGGAATAAAACCAACGACATTCCAATAAAACGAGGTGTTCGACAAGGAGATACAGTGTCACAGGGGCTATTTATTGCAGCTTTGAACGAAATCTTTAGAGAAATGGATTAGCATAAGAAAGGAATCAACATTGATGGCGAACTTCTACATCATCTACGCTTTGCCGACGATATTGTACTAATAAGTAGTAACGTCCAAGAATTACAAGATATGGTCCTAGACTTGAACAACTATTCAAAAAATGTTGGCCTAGAAATAAACATCAGCAAGACGAAGATAATGACTAACACAAACAATAACCCCGTAATCCACGTAGAAGGTCAACAACTAGAGAATGTCGAAAACTACATATACCTGGGACAAAAACTAACTACTAAAAAAGACAACATGACTGACGAGATTACACGGAGAGTGTCCCTTTCATGGGTGGCATTTGGCAAATTAAAACATGTCCTGACATCAGACATAACCCACAACCTCAAGAAAAATCTCTACAACCAATGCATTCTTCCTGTGCTTACATATGGAGCCGAAACATGGTGTCTTACTAAGAAGTTGGCCCAAAAATTGACGAAAAGCCAAAGAGCCCACTAGAGAATAATATTAAATATTAAACTATCAGATCGCATAAGAAATACTTGGATAAGAGAACAAACCAAGCTGACAGATGTCATGGAGAGGGCAGCTCAACTAAAGTGGTCATGGGCAGGTCACGTAGCTCGAAGAAATGACAATCGGTGGACCAAGAGGCTCATGGAATGGAGGCCAAGAGTGGGGCATAGGAGTATCGGCAGGCCATACACAAGGTGGAGAGACGATATTAAAATATCAGCGGGTCTTCTTTGGATGAGAGAAGCTATTAGCAGAAACAAATGGTTCAATATGGGAAAAGCCTACATCCAGCAGTGGATTGAAATAGGCAGATCGTGATCAACACTGGCTTATCACAAAAAAATTTTACGTCTGCAACGGTTGCGCGTCTTAACTCGTTTGAATAGATCACTTGTTATGCTATACAGGTGGCGCCATCTAGAATCGAGTACTTCATCCGAAACGAGTTAGATTGACAACCTCAGTCCTTTTAAAAGGGGGCAGTAGGGTTAATTGGGTTAATAATATATCTATATAACAATAACCTTTCTTGGTTAAATTCGGAGAATAGATTTAATGATACTTTAACCATCACCCGAGTAGCACGACCATTCTATCACCTAAAAATCTATTACTTCTACATCTTTACCAAATCGAGTATAGATATAATATAATTGGTGAAAATTGACAGCATCAAGCACTGTAAACAAAGTAGATGTACATCGCGTTCAAACTCCGTGTCAGTATAGAAAACAGATAGCAACAACAAAAATTTCTACAATCGTAGCTCAAAGCCCGTTACTTTTTCAACAGAATGTATTCTTTAGTCCTGGGTCTTATTGATCCATGTGTTATCTCCATCAATTTTGTGTTCTAAATTTCTCATCTTGTAAAACTCGATGCATTCCTGCCATCAAATGCGAGAAATTACCGAGACGATGTATAAAACATTGCCGCCAGCCTTATGTTGAAACGGTATAATTTGAATTTATAAGAAATTCTCCTTTAAAGGTAATTTCAGAAACGGAGACAGTAATAACTCCTTAGCACGTGAGATGTGTGTCTTTTAAGTATTATGAATCATCTTTCCGTCTACTATACCAATCTTCCAGATCAACTTCTTCATATTCTTGAATTATTCAGAAGGAATACCGATCGTAAATAACGAGATAATATTATTTAATCGTAAATCAACTTCAGTTCGTCCAGTTTTTCTGGATCTAGTTCGCCGGAAACTTCTATCTTGTTGCGGTTTTATACAGATTTGGTTCACATTTCAATTTGTTAATGTCATAACTAGGAGTTTGAAAAAGTGAGTATATGGAGTGTCTCAAAAAATTGCGGCAAACTAGATTTGCCTCTCTTAAATGTAATTACTTCATCAGAAGATTAATAAGTTGTAGTAAATGGTAACGAAATAAATTATAATGCCGCAAAACTTATGGTTAGTGGTTAGAATGATGTTGATGACACATTTTAATTTGTGGTGACATAAATTTTGACGTGATTAAGGTCAATGTGCAAGAGATTATACGCTGAACTTCGCATATCCAGTGTGAGTACTCTACCAACAAGAACCTTGGAATATTAGAAATTAATTATGAATATTTTATCTAACATATGTTTCGAATTCCTCTTTCAGTAGGCAATCAAACTAACACATATTTTTTTAGAGATGTCCGGACATATATTCTGTCAAAAGTTCCAGGAATTGATCAGATGAAACACAAGATATTAATTTTTCATCCAATTTATTGCATCGCCTTCAAAGTAGGCTCGAATTCTCTTCTGTGTCTTCTATCGATTCAAAACGGATATCTCGAAATTAATGAGTTTTCTGTTCATAAATCTAGCCTTTTTCGACGAACTTGCTATTTCAAACGCATCATAACGTTCAGGTAATATTCTTCATTTACCGTCTGACCTTCTGGAAAGAATTCTTAGTAGTCGTCTTCATTTACCGTCTGACCTTCTGGAAAGAATTATTAGTAGTCGTTTGTTACTAGTCGAGCAGCAACGCGTTTCATGCCCAAACAATCGTTTAAAATGGTACGAATGCATTCGTGAGGCAAGGAAAGTCCATTGCCTGTCTCCCTCAAACTTAAGTGACGATTTTCAATTACCTCTACTTTATCGATGATCATGGCCGATGAGAGCGAGGAATCTTCTACCTCATCTCCGCCGCTGTTGAATGCAGTGGACCACTCATATGCACGTGTTTTTGATGGAGTTGATTCACCGTAAGCCTCCTGTAACATCTTCAGCGATTCAGCACACGAAATTCCATTTGAGATACAAAATAAAAATTGCAAAACATACTATCGAGCACTATAAACAAACTAAATGACAGATCGCGGTAAAACTCCGCGTCAGTATAGAAAACAATTGTGGCAACTGAGCAAAAGATAATGTCCGAGGATTAACGTGACACACCTGTTCGGCCCATTGCCACGGTCACCATTAGACAGGGATTGGGATTACGCTCAATCAGCGTACCACAGACTAGCCACGATTAACAGTATTGACTTTGGGTCACAAGCCCTCTATCCTCATTGAGCGCGGCTTTATTCAACCTCTACCAACTTTGCAGGCTGATACCCGAGTTGAGAACGCAACTCACACGCCGAGGTTACCGTCTAGCCCAGCGTGGGCTTTCAACCACTACCACCACGAGTCCAACCTTAAATTGCGGCAGAACAGAAATTCACCTGTGAGACATGGTTCGGATCGAAATCCTACCAATTGTGACTTTCCGCATTGGTGTGCCAGCTCAGCTACGTGGGTGCACCAAACCCAGCAGCTCCTATTGGAATTGGCCTCCAGGCTAGTGTCCCAGACAACAGACACCTCCCATCGCACGCGGGCCTGAATCGTAGAACGTCTTTTGACCAGAGGTGGCTGCCCTGTAGTTGCACCTCCAAGTATGTGGCGCTTGGATGTGCACCCACTATCCCCAAACCTAATACCTGATCATTCTCATTCCTCAGGCTTTTTGACACACACACCTGTGCTTGAAGGTGCCGCACCCACACCACTCAACCCAATTACTCTCAAACGCATTCACACAAACCGCCCGATTTTCATAACAAGCAAGGATCTCATTCACTCCTCTTTAACACAAACTTTCTTCATCCTAGAAAAATCACCCACATTTCCATTCCCATGCAAAGCGCCCAATATTCTCACTCTAATATTCTCATATCGCACGGAGTCAAACAAAACATGCTCCCAACTCTCAACTTCTCCTCAACGATACCGATCACTCACAGAGAAAATATACGCATACAAAATCTCATTCAAACTACCGCGCTCGGTGAGGATATAGCACAAAGACACACTCGGACTAAACCAATCGCGCCCGCTGACTAAATCAACCCTCAGAATGAATCCGAACGTGATTCGGTCAGCATTTCTGTCACTTCATCTCCTGCCATCCATTCGTTAAACGACTTTTGAGTCTTCCCATACACTAGCTTATCCATTCGTTCATCGGCATCAGTTATTCTATCCATTCCACTCATAGGCAAACCCTTTCTTACTTTGGAGGCAACAGCCCCAGGACCGCAGTGAGGTATTGGGGCAACGCCCCTAACAACACACACATCGCCTCGGATGACACCGTTCTACATACTCGCAAACAAAATAACACGCTGACACCTTCCAACCAGAGTTCTCCCATACCCATACATACACGTACACTCATACCAAATACTCGCGGAGTATACCATACATCATGCAAACATAATGATGATATGACTCCGCAGCAACCGAAAATTTGAAGAATTTAAGGAATGAGCTCAAGCTCAAACAAGATCAAGGGAGGCAAATATAACAATCAGATATGTACCGGAAATTGTCGAAACATAGAGTCACTGCATTCAAAATTCAGCGAATTGATAGCTTTCGTCCAAATTCTCAACCCAGTCATTACTGAAACTTTTGTCCACCCGGCACTTCTAGACTCAATGTACTCTATTCCTGGGTACACTATTTTCAGAAATGACAGCATAACCACGATTGGGCACGCTGGAGTTTGTATTTATCTTCACTCCTCAATCTACAACAATTTTTCCATCTCAAGCTATATTCTGCCAACCCCTGGAATCGACAATATATTTATAAGAATAGAAAATCGCACTCTATCTGTGAACCACGACCCGCCCCAGGGACGCTGTCATTTTCAATCATTTCAATTGTCTTCTACGAGTAACCCTACTTTAATTGTTGGAGATATCAACTGCTCCGACATCAAATGGCATTTGTCGCCCACAAAGCCAGCAAGCGCGAATTCTCCATCATACTGCATATGCACAATGTTACTTAATTCGTCCATATCGCAGCTGGTAGACTCCATCACCATTGGATCTTTTTCTGGTCAATAACTCCAATCTTTGAGCAGATATTGCCTACTTTCCTCCTTTTGGCTAATCGGATGACCGCGCTCTGAAATCCAGTTTACAACTATCAATGAATGACATTCCGTCCAAGAAGAGGATAACGAAAAAAGTCACCAACTTGGAAGAGTTAAGCGAGGAACTTAATTGTGTTGACCGGGAAACACTTTTGCTGGGCCGATCTGTCGAAGACATCTGGAATGAGAAACATACACATACTAAGACTTTCATTTACATAGTCTACTTGCCTCTACATCTTCCATGTACGCAGATGACACAAAGATTTTCGCTGATTCACTACAAAAGCATCATACTTTACATCTCACAATTATTCAGGGTTGGTGTGAGGCATGGTTGATACTTCTTAATTCCGAGAAATGTGTCATCCTACATATTGGTAGTAAAATCCCAGACGTCGCTACAGCATCAACGGAACGACCATCGCATCATGCAAAATCCATATCGACATAGGAGTATCAATATCAGAGGATCGCAGCTGGTCTGACCACATCCATTCCGTATGCACAACAGCTTCCAGAACGTCGTATCTTATGGAGAAGGTATTTGGGAAATGCAGCATCAATACCTGTCGCGTTCTTTTCTCCATCTACATCAGACCAATTTTAGCTTCGCCGGTTCTGTCTAGGATTCTCATTTGCTTGGCAATATAAACCCGCTGGAATCTATTCAGCGGAGAGTTTCGAGAATGCCCTCCGGAGTTGTTCGCTCTTCATACGAGGATCGCCTTCGTCTTCTGAATCTCCCACTGTTTGCAGATCGACGACTTCGTGGTGACCTCATAGTCGCTTATAGGGCACTCAACAATCTGTTTGGAGTAGACCTTTCAACCATGTTTCGTCTGAATAACAGCACACGTCATGACTTCAAGTTATACATAGAAAACTTTCGATACACCGCCAGAGAGCACTTCTTTTGAACCGAATATTTCACTCATGAAAAAAGCTGCCCGATGGAGTAGTTAACAGTTCAAATGTTTATATGTTCAAGAATACCTTCGATCGGTGGTCTACGCGGAATAATATATAGATTTTCTAGAGGTTAATTGTGGTTGAATTTTATCATTCTTTTCTTTCTCATCCTCCACTTACTGATGTATTGCAATCTATTGTATTTTTGGAATTTGAGCCATATAGGTTTATCTTGGCTTTTGTTAATGTTCAATAATAATAATAATTCCACTTGCTACCAGAGATGACCTTCTGAATCTACCATTCCTATCAGATACTGAAAAACAAGAGCAATGGTCAAGAAAGGAATTGCATGGACGACATCAACATGAGATTAGTCAACCACACATCGACAAAGAAGCCTCCAACAAATGGTTGATGAAAGGAGAATTAATCGCGGAAACAGAATGATTCCTTATGGCCATCCAAGACCAAGTGATCGCTACAAATAACTACAAAAAATTTATTATGAAGGACGAAACATTACAAACAGATAAGTGTAGAAAATGTCATATAAGATCGGAAACTATACAGCATACTACGTCCGGATGCGAACAACTGGCCGATACGGACAACATTATCCATCAGAAACTTGCACACAAGTACGGACTTCTGAACACCTTCCAGCCATATTACAAGTATCAACCGGCGCCAATATTGGAAAATGACTCTATCAGATTATACTACGATAGGCCTGTTATCACTGGCAGAATGGTGACGAATGATAGGCCGAACATAGTGGTGTATGATAAGAGAGCCAGAACAGCAATGCTGGTGGATGTCGCCATACCGAATAATAACAACGTGCTGAACAAGTTCCAGGAGAAAAAGTCCTGCTATTGAGATCAAGCAGATGTGGCACCTCGATAAAATAGATATTGTTCCTGTCATCGTATCCTCGACTGGGTTTATACCCAAAACTTTGCATGATAGCCTTAAGACATTAGAATTGCATAAGAATACCTATATAGAAATGCAAAAAGCTGTAATCCTTAATACATGTAGGACAGTTAGGAAATTTATGTCAAGTATATTGTAATCGAGCCTATTCCCTTTGATTGCTGAATCTGGGAAAGGTGAATTATATCCAGCTAACAGCTGAGATAGTGCATAAGTCCATCTATACAACACCGTCATCGCCTTCCTCACTAATCCCCATTCTCTCCTTACGACTTTCCTTACAAGCTTCGATCTCACGTAAATCACATGCTTTTTAAAGCACGCCCTCTTCTCCATTCTTACCCCCGAGTACTTGGTATCCTTCACATACTTTACTATTTTCTCCCCCATTCTCAAATTTGGCGGCCTATTTCCACTCAATCTACCCTTCATCAACATACTCACTGTCTTGGACTCAGAAACACTAACGCCTGACGTGTTTCCCAATCACTCACAGCACGCATACAAGCCATCTCCTTGTTTTCAAGAGTTAGACGGCTATTTCCATCAACCATAAACAACTTATCATCAGCAAATGCCACCACCTTACATCCTTTACTCTCAAATGCATCTAATAGCCCATTCATACAAATCTTCCACACAGCAGGGCCCCCTATGGAACCCTGCGGACATCCTCTCTCAACCACTCGACGCACATGACTGTGAATTCCGTGCGCTAAAATAACTCACCAAAAGTGGCATTTCTTCACATTCACAAGATTAACATATACACTTCTTCACTCACGAACCACTCTCTTTACCTCATACCACACATCCTCAGTCGTCCCTTCGTGAAACCGTGAAACTTTTACTTTTCGCTTCTTGTCTATTCACTATCATTCTCTCTGAGCAACAAAAAAATTTTGACAATCGTTTCAAGCAGATTTTTCAAATAATCAATTTCCGGTACGTTTTTGAAAGCATTCAGATCATCGTCAGCCGTATTCAAAAGTGTTTAGTGATTGGAAGGAATACTAAAAAACTCACATGAATACGAACATTTCCTTCAAGATTGAAGTGAATTAAATTGCAGATTATTCTGAAATCAAGCCGCAAATTGACTATTCCTTTGCGCCGATCGAAACTTGGGATGTGTAATAATTATTCGATATCGAAAAAGGTATCTCTAGCGAATTCCGGATAATTAGACCGAACGATATGAAAAACCCAATTTTGACACATTGAGTTTCGTTCAAGTCAGTCGTAATTTTGAAAAATTCGCTCTGGGAACTCGTTCTCGATCAACTTGAACACACTAATATTAGTAATTCGAAAATAACAAAATCTCAAATAAAAAGCATCATGTCACGTGATGCTTTGAAAGTTTTATTCATTGGATACCAGGCCGATAAAATCGTTTCCTACTTTGTACACCTACAATTGCTTTAATATAAGATTGTATCTGTCAGTTGGTACGAAATATGCGTAAATGATAGATTACCATAAATATAGCGAAATGGCATCTGCGTGTCGTGATAATCTTCCGTGTGCCATCATTCTCTAGTAATTTGAATAACCTTCGCAAGATCGATATTTCTTGTCGAATCTGCGGAACAGGAAACAGAGATTTCAGAAATTCAATAATTTTATAAGTCATATAAGAACTCAGCAATTTGAACACTATTATATGCTCTTTCATGCATTCCTCTACCAATTTTCAAGAATTATTCAGAGAGGATTTACAAAACTTTGGATAATTGTATTTACAATAAATGCTTATAGCTATAATTTTGGTGTGTGTCAGAAAAACACAATCGTAAGAAACAAGCGAATAAATAGAATACCTGTGGAAAAAACTGAGTCGTCGTCGCCAAATACCGTTGATCATGTTTATCACAAATGATTAGGATTGGGTTATCCTTATTGCTCGAAGTAAGGCGTTGAATGTGTTTCAAAACTCGTTTCTGTTTGCCAACCCTAGACTTCCATCAGGAGCACCATTTAGGAAGTGATCTTTATAGTGAACTCTTGGAAAGACATATACTGGAGGAAGGGAAGAACCAGTTGCCTTAATCAGGCATCTAAACTCGCATCATGCCTCCTACGATTGCCCCTAAAGTGTGAGCACAGGAAATGTAACAGGGGAACCCTACTATTTTGCGTATGATTCAATAAACGAGTAAAAAAAACACGTCGAAAAAACTCGTTTCTCTGTCGATATTGCACTAGCAATAGCTTGTCTGTTTATGTTGTGTTAGTGTCGTGTGTACAAAAAGAGTACCAAAAATTTTTCTGCTTAACAGCTTCATTCTCTCATTGTCATCTTACACTCCATGATTTCCAGGACTTCTTCACGAAGACATGGATGAAAAGGAAGGGCGATACCTTACTCTTAATGACTAAACTCACTTGAATCTGAGAACTTAACTACTGCTCCTCTGTTTGTCATCAGGGAACATCTCATACACCATGGGAATAAAGCCCATCATGGGTATAGCCTTTGCCTTATCAACATACACCATGGGAATAAAGAATAAGTGGGAGCAGTCCTAGCCTTACCTAAGAACTTAACTTATGCTCCGCAGGGAACATCTCATAAGCCATTCGTGGATGTAGCCCATAATCATAATCTAACCTAACCTAACCTCAAGATTCAAAAACTAATCTCCTGAATAGACCTAAAGTTTTCTACCCAATTAATGAAATTATCTGAAACGGAATAAGTTTCTTGAAAACCACCAGTGAAATGGTAAATAGGACAATCGAGGACTAAATGTCTTATTATTTCTTCAGCTGCGCCACATTCACATGACGGACTACACTATTCCATTTGAACAACATACTATTATTACGACCATGTCCTGTCCTGAGACGATTCAATGTACATCAATTTTTCCTACTTATATCGAAACCTGCAACGCTTCTGGATGGAGCCTCTATGAGAACTTTATTGAAAACATCAATTTCCTGCCATTCAGTTTTCCAAAGATCAACAGCCTTCACCCGTATACGCAACAAGTCAATCGACTAAATAGGTTTCCTAGATTTCAATCTCAAGTTACGTGGATTTTGGAGAACGTGTATTATCGGAAAAACTTCTGGAAATGAGTGATACTTATCCCAAGACGATTTAAGAGCTAATTTCCTGCGAATATGGGAAGGAACTATATTACAAATAACCGGAAGCCATGGAGTAGCAGCTGAACTGATACAACCACTTATAACTCTCATAGAACAGTTCAACTGAGAATCAATCTTATTGACATGAGCGCTATTCAACCACACCTGACAGCAATATTCTGCTGCTGCATATACTAAAGCTAAAGCAGTAGTTCGCAAAGTAGAGAATCTGGCGCCCCAATTATATTATGTAGTATATTGTTTCTTGTTTTCAACTTCTGACATAATTTATCAATATGAAATTTGAAAGTCAAAGAACGATCAAGCTTTACACCAAGATATGTTGGAGTAAGACTATGAGTTAATAGTGATTGATTGAAGAATACTCTTAGTTGCCTATCCTTCTCATGTTTATTCAGATGAAAACAAGAAACCTCAGTTTTCGAAGGATTTGGACATAAACGCCATTTTTTGAAGAAAATGTTCAGAATTTCCAAATCGGAAGTCAGTGTTTGCTCAATTATTTCGAAGTCATAGTGTTGAAAAATCAAAGCAATATCATCAGCATAAATAAACTTTGTAGAGGAAGTTTCAGGGATGTCAGACATACATAAATTGAAGAGAGGAGGTGTAAGAACAGATCCCTGAGGTAGGCCATCATTTTGAGTGTGAGATCTACTGCTTTTCTCACCGATAAAAACTCGAAGTCTTTTATCAGATAACATATTTTCAATCAACTTCACAATTTTTCCACATTTAACTACTTCAAAGAGTTTATAAACTAAACGATCCTTCCAAACTAAGTCATATGCCGAAGAGAGATCTACAAATACAGCGCCTATTTTAAATTTACCCTGAAATCCTGTCTCAATGAAAGTGGATAAACCTTAAACCTGATCAGAACAATTCCAATTTTTTCGAAAACCTCCCTGAGAATTGGACAGAGCTCTGTCAATGATTGGTTCTAACCTCTGATAAAGAAGTCTTTCTAAAATTTTGATAGAAACAGAAAGTAAGCTGATAGGTCGATAACTACTAGGAAGTTCTAGATTTTTCCCAGGTTTGAGAATGGCAATAACTTTAGCCTTTCTAAATTCAACGGGAATAGTACCAGAGCTGAGTATGTCATTGTAAAAGGATAGTAACCACTTTTTAGCGTTATTTCCTAGATGCTTAAAAATTCAGGAAAATGCCATCAGATCCTGGAGCTTTACGAACTTACGTAGATTTTTTTGCAGTTTGTAGCTCTTCTTCCTCAAAAGGATTCGATAAATCCTCAACCGTGATAGTATCCCTCCTCATTTTATGTAAGATTCGTTCCATTCTTATTTCTGGCATATATACTAATCTTCACACTTTTGGAGACATTAATCAGCCTAGATGCTACAGAATTCGGATTCATATTAGACGGATTCTTGAAACGGGATCAGCATTGCCTAATTTCCTCAACAAATCCCAGGAACTTCTACTAGAATGACGAGAATTCATACTATTCATCAACGCATTCCATTTATTCTTTCTGCTATCATTCAAAGAACTAAGGAGTGCATCGGCTTCCTCTCTGGAAGGATTTTGATGATAATCCTCATTAAAAACATTTGAATCCTCTGACCATCCTTTAGAAAGCCCCTGGGAATATGTTTTTAGCAGCATTTTGACAACTACTATAAACCGGGAATAATTTCTACCCAAGGGGGGAACCCATCTCAAATCACTATCTACCTGTTTAGTGACATCATTCCAACGAGCTTTTTTGAAATCCTTTTTTGGTCCTTTTAATGAATCTACAGAAGTGAATTGAAATCTAACGAAATCATAACTGGCCTGTGTTGACTGTGAGGAAAATCTGAAAGTACTTTACGACGAACAGGAAGGGGAAACAATTCAGAGTCGTAGAAACCAGACAAAGATCAGGATTATAGTCGCGATTCCATCTAGCAGAATGAAAAGTGCCCTTTGCCTTCGCATCGAATACAAGTTGAAAATCATTTGTTTCCATCCATTCAACTAATGAAATACCACTCCTGTTGTTTTCTGTATTACCCCATCGATTGTGATGGCAATTGAAGTCACCACAATAGATAGCAGGGTGGAGAAAAAGAATACCGAAATTGATGGGACAGATTTCGCCAGGAAGTTCATAAATATTAACGAACACATAAAAAATTTGAACGCAATATAGAAAACACCACTCAACATGCCCTTCTGTACAAGTTCAATATGATTGAATGGTTAATATTTTACACAGCAAGGTCATGAATAGGACTAAGGAGATAATCAAAAAGTACATAACCTGCGATATTTCCTCTTTCGTGGAGATGTTTTTCCTTCGCAGTGTGAGTCTCCTGAAGCAGAATCTCTTCCACCTTGTTCTTGCTTGCAAATTCTGAAGAATAATCGCATTTATCCTTGGAAATCCCTTCAATATTCAAACTCAACAAAACAATTCCCTCTCTGTTTGACCGAGAGAGCCCCGATGGCCAAGTTCGGTCTTTTAAGTGATGTCGATTATGATTTATAGATGTTCTAGATTCATTATGGAGCCAAAAGTTTGGGTTAACATTGCCCATATATTATTTCTTCGTGGATCTTGAATGAATTATGCAAAAAATTTGCACAATTATTTTGACATCCGTTTTTAAATAAAAAATATCATAAATGATACAATATCGAGAAATTATAAAATAAAATTATAAAAATCTGTAATTGAATCTATTATTCTAAAAATTCATCGCGACATAGAAACGGTTGAGAAACGATGTGATAGATTATCAATATTTTACGTATTCGCCAATGGTTTTGCTTAATTCGTGAACAAGGCAATTTCACAGATAAGCTGTGTGCTCCAAAGAAATTTTTACCTCCACCTCAAACTCTGAGAAAACTGTTATAGCGAAAATCAAATATAGATCCAGTTATAGCTAGTAAAATGGAAATATCTGACAATATACTGGTAAAAGATTTATCATGTAACCGATGGAAGATCATAATTGCCGATGACGTTCAGTGTAACCTGTACATACTTCCATGTGAATGGTATAAACCAACAACAATATTCAGTAATAAAACATCAACAAGACGAGTAATACAGTCCTACAATTTATGCAATTTTTTTCAGAGTCATCATAAACTATGGGTAAATTCCAAGAAACGCTTGGCATCAACGAACTCACAAAGAAGAAAGGTGGGATCTGGAAAGCTCTCCTTGCAGAGTTCCTGGGAACCCTTCTCCTGAATTTCTTTGGCTGTGCATCTTGTGTAAATCTGGTGGCTGTACCAACGAATTATAACTTCGTTTTAGTTGCTCTTACCTTTGGATTCACCATCTTTATTGTAGTACAAGTAAGTAAATATATTCAATTCAAAACGCACTGAAAACACTCAAAAAGATTGGAAGTTTTTATTTTTTTCATTCACTACTCCTTGGGGACAGCTCAGTCAAATTAAGTTTGTTAGAACCAAGTTTCCCCAACCTGACTTGTCTCCAGATAGGAACTAGCACATTACGTGTTTCATTGATTCTATCTCTTCTTCACATGAAGCATCCTCAGGCCCAGCCAGGCTCTCCCAGTGGAAGGTCCCCAGATGAAAAGTCGAGAGTGACTGAGACCTGAAAGACTCATCCAGTGCTCCAGGGGAATTCCGAGCTTGATGCTCGAGCAGCCTTGAGTCCGCCTTCTTTGCACTCAATGCCCTAATGTGTAGGTACCCACATCTGACAGAGTCTGTTCCGTTCCCCAGTTTGGCGAGAGTAGAGCGATATTCCTGCACCATAAAATATGTACAGGTGTTGGATGCCAATGCCTTCAGTGCAGCTTGGCTATCGGTGATGATTTTTATTTACCTACTTCTCAAACCCCCGCAAGCTAGATGTTAGCACAGTGGTCAATGATTCACACCATCAACTACCCTCTGAATCGATCTGCTGAATAGAAGGCTCCTGATCCAACCACTCAATTTTTCGGAAAGTTTATATGAAATTAGTTTTTTCATAGAGGCTGCGTTATGAATCCTGTCGAAGGCCTTTAAGATTGCAAGAGCAATGAATCTCGATTTGCTGTGCTTCTCGATTGTCCAGAAATGCCTAACGTATGCAAGGAGGTCACCAGTTGGTCCTTAGCTACGAAAACAGTATTGTCAATCAATGATGATACCTGTAACTCGAGATATGTTATGACCCTATCGTTTATCACTCTTTTTATGACTTTGGACATAATAGTCAATTAGCACGCTGGCAGATCTACCTTGTATATCAAACGCCTATCCGGGCAGATCTACCTTGTATATCAAACGCCTATCCGGGCAGATCTACCTTGTATATCAAACGCCCAGACGGGCAGATCTACCTTGCACCCAAAGCGCCTAGGCGGGCAGATCTACCTTGTATATCAAACGCCTAGGCGGGCAGATCTACCTTGTATATTAAACGCCTAGGCGGGAAGATCTACCTTGTATATCAAACGCTTAGGCGGGCAGATCTATCTTGCACCCAAAACGCCTAGGCGGGCAGATCTACCTTGCAATTCAAACGCCTAGGCAGGCAGATGTACCTCTCATCCCCAAACGCCTACGCGCCCCGTAATACCTCGCGCATAAACTCCCTGTATTATTTTACGCCTTCAAACGTCCAGAACTATCTTGCGTCCGAACATCCACACGACGCAAACCACCTTGCACCCAGAACTACCTTGTTATAAACGCTCAAGCGCCCCACACTGTCTTGCGCCTAAAACTCGGACCCTTCGAACCATCCTGCGCCTCGATCGGTCAGACCTTCTGAACGTCCAGACGCCTTGAACACCTAGTGCCCAAAACCAACCTTGCGCTTCGAACAACTGGGCACTCCGACTCTCCCGGCGTCAGAGTTCCTAGAATCCTCAAACGCCTAAGCTCCTTGAACGTTCCATCATCCGTCGTCTCGAATTACCTAGCAACTGAAAATGCTGTCGTCAACTTGGCGCCTAAAATGCTCAGGCGCCCTAAAAATACAGGCACGGTGGGCGCCTAGACGACCGAAAAAGTTCATTTGGCACTCAAAATAATATAATAATATTATGAATATATATATATATATATATATATATATATATATATATATATATATATATATATATATATATATATATATATATATATATATATATATATATACCTCAAAATACCTTTCAATTTATATCTTCTATGTAATGTATATATATACATAATGCCGTCGCTAATATTATTCACTTCAATCTAGGAATTAAACATGACCTAATTCCCAAAAGAAAAAAATTCAAAAATATGAACCTGAGATTATTTGTGAAAATGACAAATATAAACTTTATTTTGATAAAACAATTCTGTGCAACAGAGCTGTAAAACACAATAGACCAGATATCGTTCTTAATGATAAACAGAATCAAATAACATATATAATTGATATTGCTATACCCGACACACATAATATAGAAAATAAATACAATGAAAAAATTTCTAAATATATGATGCTTGGCGACGAGATTAAAAAATGAAGAAAATATTTATTCTACCGATTATTATTTCTACAACAGGCGTTATTCCTAGAAATCTTCACAAAAGTATTGAGATTTTGGGTCTGAAGAAAAATTTGTTTGAACAGTTACAAAAGATAACAGTCATCAAATCTTGTAATATTCTTCGTAGGTTTCTTTCAGAAAATAATAATGAGGTAGAGTCATAGGTTTTCTCTTTAGTTTATACTGCTCAGAATCTCATTTCATATTTTATTTATTTGTTTATATAAATGTAATATAATTAACTGACAATTTTGTCATATTTATATTCAGAGTAGTATTCTATTCGATCGTTCACCACTTCACACAAAGGAAACTATTAATGAGTAACATTCAGTGTTACTTGACTAAGGTCCATACATTGGATTTTTCCGGGGAGAAAGCCTCTGACACTACTCGTTGGTACATTGATATCATTGTCTGATGATGCTATAGTATGTATATATTCTGGTAGATTGATATATTCTCATAACATTTAACGTTATCCTAATATATAATTACTCCAGGAGATGTTTTAATTATAATCATTGCCTGGCAATGGTATTAATTACCGGGTGGTGGATTTATATTTTTCATGAAATCAGTTTGATTGCATGAACAGATATATAGGCAACTCGTCGGGGTAAAACCCCTATATATATATATATATATATATATATATATATATATATATATATATATATATATATATATATATATATATATACCTTTCAATTTATATCTTCTATGTATGTAATATAACATATCGCTCATAATGAATGATATAACATTTTTCTTTGGACTTTTTTGGTAAGCTTTGGTTCGTCTTCAGTCATTATTAATTCAATATAATATCATAATAGTTATATTTGTGTGTTTGTGTGTAGATGTGTTCAAATGCATAAATTTATGCAATTTCAATATGTTCAATATCACAAAATAATTTATTAATTCTGCCCAAATACACTCAGAGTAGGTTGTACGTGTGTGATGGGAGCCTTTATGGATTTTAATTTTATATACTACGCGAAGGCTTTCTGCAAAGGGCTTTGGAATTATACCCGTCTAAAATGTTGTGAGTTTCTTGGCACAATTTCAAAAACTTTTACACGAACTTATTTGGGAACTCAATCGTGTAAAATGTCTTTAATAAGAAATGCTGAGATTTTTTTGTTATCTCTTTAAATAATTCTAAAGGAAAACTTTAAAATAGAATAGACCGACGCAACACATTATCATCTTTACAGTTAATGTATGTATGTAGGCATTTCTTCCCTTTCTTTGATATCAGTTGTACTCCTGCAACTTTCCAGTACTCAGGCAATGTCTGGCTCTAATACGAATTCCGAAACAGACGATTTAGAATTGATGCTACAAAGAAAACAGAAACATGATTTTGCTATATAAACAGATTTTGAGTCAAAAGCGTCGTCCTCTTACGTATCCTCTCTACAGCATCCGACATCTAATCGATTGTTCTAGCCTCTGTCCAATTTTTGCCGTGTTGTTCTAATATTTCCGCTATTACTCCATCCCTTGTTTGTCGTGGTCTACCTCTCTTCATCTTTCCGTTAGTCTTTGTCTCCCATATACGTTTGACTTGCCGTGTATTATCCACCCTTTGAAGATGTCGCCACCAGCTAAGCTGCCTTTTCTCTATAAAGTTCAAAGTTGATTCATTTCCTAATTCCTTTCGTGTGTCAATGTTCTTCAGTTTATCTCTCTTTGTGACTCCCCTAACCCTCCTAAGATATTCCATTTCGTGAGCTTGAATTTTACTTTTTTGGTTTTTATCTAGAACCCATGACTCACATCCAAATGTCAGTATTGGCTCTTGACGCTTCTCTCCTATTTATGAAATTATTGCTGATAGCATAATATGCCTTCATGGTCTTTTCGATCCTATCATTGATTTAAACATCTTGCTTTCCTGATTCTTCGAGTTCAACTCCTAAGTACAGTATGTCCCATTTTGGGGGTGCCACCAGGAGCATCTCTGTTATTATTTAGGATAGAGAGATGGGGTTTTCACGACCCTTGGCTACTTTTTCGAGACAAATTCATAGAGCTAATCAGAATTATTCTAACTTCAGTGGCTTTTGAGTTATTCGCGAATCTTGAAAATTTTCGGATTTCTTTTTCTCTCGATATCTCCGTTCTTATAGAAGATAATTGAAATCTGTTTTACGTTTCTAAAACGGTTTTTGAGTAGATTCAGTGACGTACTCGAAGTTTTTTTCATTAATTATGACAGATATGACATAAAGTTGCATTTTTTTAAATACGAACATAGTTTTTTTTGGCATATTCCGATTGCCGTTTTTTTTCTTTTCAAAGATATATAACATGATGACAAAATTTCCACCCAATTTGAAGAAAATAACGGAATAATGATTTACCCCTAATGGCTGGGCGAAGGAACATACGTGAGCGGACGAACCATAGAACATTTGTAGTTATTCGATGAAAACGATCAGAACAATGCAAAATCTTCTTGACCGAAATAATGGAGCTAGGCTGCTCCTAAGATTCCATCGTTATTTATGACATCCGCAATTTCCGCTTTTTATTTTATTTTTGATATTGTCGTTTAGTTTCTAGAGTTCTCTGAGAAATACCTACATGAGAATAATAATAGGCACCTAATAATTTACTCAAATTTACTTCTCATAATGATTTACATATATTGCTCGAACTGATTTCCATCATGTTGTAAACATAAAGTGCATCTTCGGATTATATCTTCTATGGCCCTAGTCAAATGTAGCGAGGATCTCCTCAGATCTTCGAATGCTTCATTGTTGCATTCTTCAATTGATCGTAATTGGCGTATTGCCTCCTATATATCTTATTTTTAAATACCCCAAAGAAAAAAATCTAAAACGGATAGCTCAGGAGACCTAGGTGGCCATTGAATTGGGCCATTGGTACCGATCCATTTATTTTCAAAATTTAAATCCAAGTAGTTTATCACCACGGTCGAATTATGGCAAGGAGCACCGTCTTGTTGGAAGTAATATGTGTTGAATTGAGCAAGAGGAATGTCATCTTGCAGTTGTGGCAGACAAATATTTAAAATTTCGAGAAATCTCTGTGCATTCAAGTTGCCATCAAAGATATAGTAGGCTAATTTGTTGCCCATTACGAAACACGACACATTGAAACCGAACCTCCCTGCTGCCGTCGAGCTACTGCTTCGTGTTGGTTTTCGTTTGCCCAGAATCTATTCGTATGGCGATTAAAGATTCCGGCACTGCTGATTCTTGACTCATCAGACCAAATGATATGTCGCCCAAAACGAGCTTCACCTCTGATTCTCCTAAATACCAATTGCAGAACGCCGTTCTCCTCTCTGCATCCCCGGAATTGAGATGATGAATTATTTTATGTTTATAGGGATGATATTTATACTTTCTCAAAATTCTTTGGGCTCTGCTTTTTGACACACCCACTTCGCTCTCAATTTGCCGACACGATGTAGAATGGTTAGCCTCAACAGCTACTAACACGTCAAGTTCATTATCACCTCTATTCCGTTTATTGTAGTTTTTACTTCTTGGTTTCTCGAACGAACCATAATTGGAAAGATTTGCTTCCATTTTGGCGAAGAACTTCCTGTTTGGTTGAATTCTTTGAGGAAATCTATTGGAGAGTGTCAGTCAGGTATTTAATATTGATTAGAATTACTACTTCCATTTCCATTGTCGAACTTACCTATTCAAATAATCTTCTGATGCACGGACTGCGTTACAGTGACACTGAAAGTAACCTTCAGCATATCAACTTTTTCGAAATTTTCGTATCTTCTATTTTGTTCCATAGTGTGAATTGCAGAAATCAACTAAACAATCCAAATTCAACAACGAACACTAATTTTACGAATTCAAATAGACACGAAGCCAATATATCCACAGATAATGAATAATAATAATTATTGGTCGTTCTATGGTTTCTAATGAACGTGCATATATGAAGACTTCTGTGTTCACAGAGAGCATTCAGACATAGAAGATATAATCCGAAGATGCACTTTATGTTTACAACATGATGGAAATCAGTTCGAGCAATATATGTAAATCATTATGAGAAGTAAATTTGAGTAAATTATTAGGTGCCTATTATTATTCTCATGTAGGTATTTCTCAGAGAACTCTAGAAACTAAACGACAATCTCAAAAATAAAATAAAAAGCGGAAATTGCGGATGTCATAAATAACGATGGAATCTTAGGAGCAGCCTAGCTCCATTATTTCGGTCAAGAAGATTTTGCATTGTTTTGATCGTTTTCATCGAATAACTACAAATGTTCTATGGTTCGTCCGCTCACGTGTGTTCCTTCGCCCAGCCATTAGGGGTAAATCATTATTCCGTTATTTTCTTCAAATTGGGTAGAAATTTTGTCATCATGTTATATATTTTTGAAAAGGAAAAAAAACGGCAATCGGAATATGCCAAAAAAAACTATGTTCGTATTTAAAAAAATGCAACTTTATGTCATATCTGTCATAATTAATGAAAAAAAAAACTTCGAGTACGTCACTGGAATCTACTCAGAAAACCGTTTCAGAAACGTAAAAACAGATTTCAATTATCTTCTATAAGAACCGAGATATCGGGAAATAAAGAAATCCGGAAATTTTCAAGATTCGCGAATAACTCAAAAACCACTGAAGTTAGAATAATTCTGATTAGCTCTATGAATTTTTCTCGAAAAAGTAGCCAAGGGTCGTGAAAACCCTATCTCTCTATTCTAAATAATAACAGAGGTGCTCCTGGTGGCACCCCCAAAATGGGACATGCTGTACTTATATTTTTCCATTTCTTCTATTTTTGTCCCCTCTATCTGTATATTTATGTCTTCCTTTTCTGTTCCAATCACCATTACCTTGGTTTTTCTTTGTTCGTTTTCATATCAATCTCCTCTAATTGTCTGTTCCATATACTCAAGTTTTTCTGAAGATCTTTTTCATTACAGGCCATTATCGTTATATCTTCCGCGTATGCCCCTTCTGATACTTCTACTTGCTGTAAGTTTCTATATCCAATCTGGAGTTTCATCACTTCTGTCGAGCAATTCTTTATTATTTCATCCATGAAAATTATAAACAAAAGAGGACTAAGCTCACCCTCCTGTAAGTCCGTCCTACTGTTTCCGCTTATACTTTCATATATATATTTATTATCAGTCTTATAATTTTTGCTTTGATTCCTCTTCTTTGTAGTATTTTCCATAATCTTCGTCAAGGCACCCTATCAAAAGCTTTCTCCAAGTCCATGAACGCTAGGTATAGTTTCTTCTTCATCCTGTTAGATTTTTCCATCAATATCTTCATGCTGAATATATGATCTTGAAGACTTCTTCCTTTTCGAAATCCTCTTTGTGTCTCTTCCAATGTTCTTTCAATAATTGGCCTCAGCTTCATTAGTATTATTTGTTCATATATTTTCATAGCCGTGCATAATCCACTGTAGTTGCTACATTCATGTTTGTCACCTGATTTGTGAATTGGTATCATCATGGAGATCTGCCAGTCTTCCGAGATTTGTTCTTCTTGCCAAAACCTATTATATATTTTCAAAAGTACGTGATCTCCATATTGTCCCATATTCTTGATCATTTCGGTCGTAATCTTGTCATAGCCTGGGGTTCTTCCATTTTTCAAGCGTCTTATAGCTTCCTGTAATTTCTGTTTTATCGTTTCTTGGTCTCTATATTCTTCTATGCTAACTTCACTATCTTCTAATGCGTTTCCTGCGCTCTCAAGAAGCTCTTGAAAATATGGCTTCCATCTTTCCATGACTTTCCTGTCATCTATGAGTATTTCTCCATTTTTGTCCTTGATGTTATAGAACAGCTATTGGTTTGTTTTGCTCTCGGCTTCTATTTTTCCCCGAATTTGACCCATTTTCTTCTTTTAGATGCCAAGACTAGATCTTCACTCGTTTTCTTGCTTAATTGTATAACTCATATTTCTCTATAGTTTTACAGTTGAGATAATTTGCCCATGCTCTCTTCTTAATTCTCACTTCCTCTCTAATTGCATCTGTCCACCATGCCCTTTGTTTTGCGTTATTTCTCTTTCTGCTGCTTCCACATACTTCTTCAGCAGAATCTAGAAGAGTGCTTTTGAAATACTTCCATAAGTCTTTTGTGCTCATATTGTCTGTTGCATCTTCTATATTTTCCAGTTTCCTTGATATGGTTTGCTCGAAAAGTTTGACGTATTCTGGATAGGCGAGTTTGTAAGCCTTTATCGATTCATATTCGATCTTTTTTTACTAATATCTCTTAACCGTCGTCTTCAAGTTGCTTTTTGATATAGGCTACTAGTAAAAATATTAAATTAAATAAAATGTTTTGCTTCGAGATACATCAAACAAATGATTTAACTATCGTTAAATAGATGAAGCGTAGATGTTTTTAGATTCCATTCACTAATAATAGAGGAAACATCATTTTCAACGAATCTGAAATGATATTGAAACAACTTATTAAAAAATTCGGTAGTCCCCTGCAGTTTACATACTTAGATGAACTCCTTCATATCTTCCTTACGGTGGTAACTCAACCAAACTTTCTACGAGACATTAAACTGTATTCAGCATAGCTCAACGGCAAATATCTTTTTGATAGAAACAACAATACAAGTTGTGGTCGACGGTATAACATCTGACTGTTTCCGGTTGCAAGCAGGAGTACCTCAGGGATCCATTCTTTCGCCAACCTTGTTTTTATTGTAGATGATCGATCTTCTGTCATCTACAGTGAACAAGATCTTCGGTTTTGCAGACGATTGTACCCTGGTTTCGTCTTTCAGTAGTCTGCGGCCGATTACAGCTGCGGAATCTCAGCGTCAGAGATGTCAACAAATTATTAACTTAACCTCTGACTCACAGAGGATATCTGAGTGGGGTCAGTTGAACCTAGTGAGCTTCAACGCGAGCAATACGCAAGCAACTATGTTTTCTAGAAAGGTCCCTGCTGGAGAACCTCCTCTGATGATGCAAGGCGAACAAATTGCATGGACCTAAATCCTTGATTTTGACAGCTTTTGTCTCCCTCATTTTTAAATTAAATTATTTTCCATATCTTTGTTTCAGGCTCTTGGACATGTGAGTGGGGCCCATATAAACCCAGCAGTAACAGCTGGAATGTTAGCGACAGGAAATATCCAAATAGTTAAAGGTGTTCTTTACATTATTGTACAATGTTTAGGAGCCTTAGCAGGATCAGCTATACTCAAGGTTAGTATAGAATTTCAGCGAATTAACAAAGAAGCACAACTGTTATATTTATGTTAAGGAAGATGTCTTTTTCGAACTATATTTTGCCAATAAGAAGTTATGAATTACGAACCCAAGAACTCAAATTCTCCAGTTTTCAGTGAAAATGAACAGCGTTGCTAAGAACGTTTTAGTTCTTCAACTAAACCTTGGATTGTCATAAATTTTATGTAGTATCTTTGGAAATTAGTACTTTGTAAAACGATAAATACTATTAGAAGATGTGCTCTTCAGATTGTAATTTTCTTTTTTTCAGGCTCTCACTCCTGAAGGCGACCAAGGAGGTCTTGGTAAAACAATGCTTTCATCTAAAATCACGGAACCGCAAGCTATTGGAGTTGAGTTTCTTCTAGGTTTTGTTCTAGTACTCACAGTATGTGGTGTTTGCGATCCTAACAGGCCCGAAGCTAAACCAATAGCAGCGTTAGCGATTGGTATGGCTGTAACACTAGGGCATTTGGCAGTGATTGACTATACAGGCTCAAGTATGAACCCCGCACGTAGTTTTGGTGCTGCTTTGATCACAGGCGAGTGGGAATGTCACTGGGTATGTATATATTTCTAAACTATTAAGATAATAGGATTCTATGTTGAGTCAGATAAAACGTCATGTGAAAATTTTAAGAAAATTGCAATCAATCCACAGCAAAGTGTCCATCAAGAGTGATAAGTGTTGCCCACATGCAAGAACAAGACCAGTCTTGGTCTTGCTCTTGCGCCAATACACCTGGTCTTGGTCCTGGTATTGCGCTTCCACTCTTGGTTTTGGTCTTGCAGCAAGAGTCTTCCAAGTCTTGCAATTACATATTAGCCTATTGCTTCTTTTGACGTGACAACGCCTTATAATTCCATGGAGCCCGCTGCACGCACGAAAAAACATGAGTTTATGGCATAAAATATTGTGCCGTATTTTTGCAGAAGTAACCTTATCTTTATCTTTGACCATTTTCGAAATAAAAAAAATGAACTAAAATAATGAAATTAGAGGTTGCGAAAGAAGAGTTTATTAGTACATACCATTATACTTGATCAGAGAAATTGAGATATTTTAAGGTAGTCGTGTATGAAATACGTAATTGATTGGTTTTAGGTGAGATGATCTACAAGGTGTTGAACTATTTCAATAAGTGTTCGAAATGTTGCCTGTTTCTCTGTAGACACAACTCAATTCTTCTGAGGAAAGACAGTTGAACTCTCGACAACATTTGCGGATTAACTGACTGAAAAGCGTCGACTATTTTCTGTCTCATATCCATCTGAGTTGTAGGAGGAACCTAGTAAACGATGCCCTCAATATAACCCCATGAGAAAAAATCTAGACTTGTAAGGTCCGGAGACCTAGCTGGCCATCTAACAGGACCACCACGTCCTATCCATTTGTTTGGAAATATATGATACAAATGCTCCTTAACCTGATGTGAGTAATGTGCTGGTGATCCATCCTGTTGAAACCACAAATCTTGTCTTATATGCTCTGGTACATCGGCAAGTAACATTGGTAGATGATTTTGCAGAAAATATGAAAAGGTGCAGTCCAATTAGATATCCATCTACTATAGCGGCCCATACATTCAAAGACCAACGATTCTGGTGATCTATTTGTCTCATGAGGTGTGGATTTTCCGTGGCGTAATAATGAAATTTGTGCCTGTTAACAAGCCCATTCTTGTGGAAAGTTGCCTCGTCCGAGAAAAGAACTCTGCTAAACATATTTGGATTTTCCGGTACTTTGCCACTTGCCCAATTGCAAAAATTGATTCGTTTTTCATAGTCTTCATTGTTCAGTTCTTGGTGCAGCTGTACATGATATGCATGAAATTTATTCACTTTCAAGATTCTCTGGACGGAAGTTTGACGTATATCTGTTAACTGAGACATCTCTCTTTGGCTTTCATATGGGTCCTCCGTCGCTGTCAAAAAAACTGATAACTGGTTGTCTGCAGCTGTAGCATTTTTTGATTTTTCGTGTTTTTTGTAAGCGATATTACCCGTTTCGATAAATCTAATTAGAAGTTTTTCAAAGCATCTTGCATCCGGATGCCTCTTATCAGGAAACCTTTGTGCATAAACTCTACTTGCTAACAAAGAATTTCTATCACACTCACCCAGAATGAAAATCATATCAACCATTTCTTCGTTTGAGAACTTCATGGCAGTCAATTGAGAAAATTGGGTTCAAACGTCACCAAATGTTTAATAACGAAACACTGATAAGTTCACCATGTAAAATGCAGAATATGATATGTCCGGACACCTGACAGAAGGCACAAATAAAAAAATGTCAACACATAACTCGATTTACGTTTTAATCATCTTGATTTCATCATTCGTTAAAAGAATTATCTTGTTTAGGTTTCATTGTTTACTACTTGAATTATTACAGAAAAAAAAACTTCTGTGCGAATAATGATGCATGTTGATGAGTTTGATACGGTTGGTAGAATTTTTATCAAAATTTTTACGAATAATCGAGTATTCCAAAAATAATCGAAGATAGAGATAAGGTCACTTCTGCAAAAATATAGCACAATATTTTAAGCGCTGACATGAATAATTAAATACAGGGTGTTCCATTTGAAAAAATCAAGATATGATATTCTTAAAATAATAATATTCAATAATTTTTTGAGTCACTCCTGTATAAAATAAGGATAATCTATTTCAATTCATCCTTAGGCAATAAGAAAACGAAAGGAAAAAGTATTCATCATGTCTGGCCGAAGGAGCATGCGATGATGTGAAAGCCTATATTCATGAATTTTTACGGATAAAAATATTGTGACGAAACTAGACACCAAAAAACCTATTACTTGAAGACATTATAGCAGAATTTAGGACGCTCTTGAATCTTCAACAAAAAGTGTTCTTCAAATCATTATTTATTATTATTCAATCTGAAAAAACCTCCCAAGATTTTTTCATAGAAAATTGGGATACCCTGTTTACTTCGAAATAAATTGCTGAAGTAGATTTTTACTTTCTAAATACAATACCGTTCGAACAAAAATGAAATCTTCAAGAGTATACGAGCTACAGAGCACCGCGCCGCTGTTGAATCACCCAGTATAATAGTATAAAAATAATTTATGATTTACTGATCAATTCTTTCTCCATCGCATGAAGATGTTAGTACAGTTGAAAATTCTCCAGTAAGAAACTTATTTGTAATTTCTGATGAGTTCTGATGACCTATCAACATTATCTGTTCGAACCTTTTTGAGATTTCACTGGGGACAGTTATTGATTAAGTCAAAATGTTAATCAAAGGTCAAACGAACAATAATTTGATCTTATTGCTGTCATTAAAAACGCTTTTATTCCCGCGTGTCTATTTATATTCTACGCTTTCACCCCTAATAAAGCAAATCTCTAAAATGACTTTGTAATTTTTGTGGGCCTAGAATCCAAGTGCAATGTTCAATACTTTTCATTCTACTATATTCCGATTTTCAGAAAAAAGGTATTCGAAAAAAAAGCGACATATTTGTGGAATGACAAGAAAAAGCGAAAGCTCATGTTAAAACTCAAATATAGCCGCAATGTTTCTGTCTAACACATTCTATTCAAAACATGTAGATCATGATACAATTTTCAGGTACTTTATTATCAATCGACGTATCGAGTATGATCGATATTTCAGAAATTAAAGAAATCCGAAGCCTCAAATTAAAGAAGGTGAATTAAATATTGTTATATCGAAATCAAGACACCCTGTACATCTCGAAAAAGGAATCACTGTGTAGAATGAACAAATTTAGGGTAGAGACTTTACGAGAGATGTCGGACGTTATAAATCTATTAGTTATTTCATCTTTCCATTTGTTCAAGGTCTATTGGTTGGGACCAATTCTAGGAGGGATTGCTGCAGCTCTCATTTACAAGCATGCTTTTGCAGCTCCTGCTCTGGGACCAGTAAGAATAGTAGAGAGATACACGACAGTCGTGGCAGATGAAAAAGAAGTAAGTTGAAATAGTTAATACAAATAATTCAGAAGATTTTCTTTACTTCTTTACTTAATAACTAGAAAACTAGATATCCTTGCTGCATTGTAGGTAAAATTTTAAAACCAAATGAGTATTCCTGTCAAACTAAAGTCTTCTTCTTCTTCTTTCACAGCCTCATCTCGTCCACTGCTGGACATAGGCCTCTCTTAACCTTTTCCAATTTGACCGGTCTTGGGCATCCTGAATCCAATTTGTGGAGATCCTTTTTATGTCGTCCGTCCATCTTGTTGGCGGTCTGCCTCTGCTTCTGAAGGCTCCGTGTCTAGGGCGCCACTCCAATATCCTTTTTGACCATCTGTTGTCTGACATTCTTGCGACATGGCCTGCCCAGTTCCATTTTAAACGTGTGACCCTATCTACAGCATCTATAACCTTACTTCTTCTTCGTATCTCCTCATTTGAAATCCGATCTCTCAGGCTTATTCCCAACATGGATCTTTCCATGGCTCGTTGGGTCACTTTTATTCTGTTGACAGTCCTTTGGGTAAGTGTTAGTGTTTCGGAGCCATATGTCAGTACCGGAAGGACACATTGATCATAAACTTTGCGTTTAAGACTTATTGGAATATCAGACTTGAAAATGTGTCGTAATTTTCCGACGGCAGTCCAGGCCAGTCCTATTCGTCTGCTTAGTTCACAGGTCTGGTTGTCTCTTCCAATTCGTATTTCGTGCCCTAGATATTTATATGAGGCAAACTAAAGTATAATTCCTAGTTACACGTTTCTTATATCCTCTTTTACTGTCCCAGCTAGCTTGTTCTGAGTCATGATCTTCTTTTTCCACCGGTAATATATCATTTTTGTACCGGCCTTGTTTTCCTGCTCCAAAGGCTATAGCGGGATAAGATGGTCAAAATTGCCTAAGAACGAATCGTAACGGCTGGCATCATATTCGATAAAGGATGTTAAAAGACGGTTAAAACAAAATTTCAGCCCTCTAGGGGCTCTACAGTCGATATTATAGGTTATGTTCTCTTTTTTCGTAATTATTTTTTTACGGGCGCAGTTTCAATAAAAGAATCTGAAAAAATTCATGGAGGTTCATCTTTTGGTCGTGAACAACCATGATTTTTTTCGAATTTTTCTGATCAAATATCCGATCAGGAGAAATCATTGAAATTTTCAACTGTTTTTTAGGTTATATTAGAGATTTTTGACTAACTTTTAATTAGTGCTATTTTGTGTCTTTTTCTCCGTTCTTTCGAATACCGCCACCAGAATGGTCATTTTCATGGTTTGTCATACTGAAAAAACTCAAAAACCAGTTTTTAAATCGTTTTTGATACTTATTTGGTACATTACCTCAAAATGGGATGAGTTAATAATTGTAAATTCACTTCACAATGAAGAAGGTAAAGTACTACTTTTCTGAATCCTATATTTACGATGCACACATCGCCTTTTCTCATAATCTTTTTCATGCCATTAGGATCTTCCATAATTTTTCTCATCATTTTCTGTGGACAGGAAATGGCCAAGTAAATCAACAACATATCCATCTGTAGTACAAATGGTGAAAGGTTTACATAGTAGTTTATTCTTTTGGCCTGAATAAGACTTTCGTTGGTACCAGTTATTCTTACTTTCTGTTCTGATGAGATAAATAAGTGCCATCAGAAACCAAAACAAGTTCATTTGCAAGTTGAAAAGTTTTTTTGCATAAATGGACGTATTATTGACAATTAGATCATCTCGATCAAGACTATTGACACCAAAATAATTTGGTAATACATATCTGTCAAACGAATTTATAACTGATTCACAGAAGTCTCATATTTTTATTTCATTGTCAATTTCGAAAACTGATGCAATAAAATTATTTGAGGTTCCAGTACGTAATTTATACAAGCAAACGACCAAAGCTTGCATGACATTTCTAGAATATGATGATCTCATTGAAACCAGTAGCTGAGCACTTGTAAAACTGGTGAAAGAGAATAATTGTCTATCACTGAGCTCTGACGTAGTTTTATCTGGTAATAATAATTTTGTTGAGTCCGGTAATTTTGTTGAAAATGTTTCAGCAGTTAAGACACGTTCTTTCGAAAAATTGGTAATACATCTCTTTCGAATGAATTCATAACTGATTCGCAGAAGTCTCATATTTTTATTTCATTATCAATTTCGAAAACTGATGCAATAAAATTATTTGACGTTCCACCTCAGCTATGTCACTTGTTTCTAAATTTATATCTTCCATAGAAAAACCTATTGATCCTAAAACATCTAATATCCCTTTAGAACTTGAGTTAGAAAATTGATTGAATAAGGAATTATTGTCTTCAACACCTAAAACACCAACAAACAAATCTTCATCTGTTCAAAGTCCAGCTCTCAATGCTTCTGTTCCTGATCAACAAGTAGTGAATTTGTTAGAAAACTTGAATTTATTAGAACCTAAAACTAATTTCAAAATTCTTGGTATAAAATTTTCAGGCAGTAAAGATTCTATGAGTTTAAATGCTTTCTTTGAAAGAATCAATGATATGGTAGAAGCTAGAGGTATTTCTAAAGATTTATTTTTTAGAAGTGCTTATGATTTGTTTGAAGGTGAAGCTTTCATCTATTATAGAGCAATTAAAAATAAAGGTCAAGACTCGGAAGAATTGATGGCCTTGTTCAGGGAGGAATTTTTTAGAGATGGTGATACAGGAATTTTTGAGCAAATTAAAGTTAGAACTCAAGGTGAATCTGAAAGTATTGCAATTTATGTTGCTTATATGCAAAATTTATTAGTTCGTTTATCTTTTTCGGTAAGCGAGGAAATGAAGTTTGATTAAAACTAGAATCAGACCAGAATATCAAAAGACTTTTGGGTTGAGGGATGACATTGATTCTCTAGATAATTTGATCTTTTTAGGCAGAAAATTAGAAGATACCAAACGTACTATTAATAATTTTGTACCCCAGACGTGATATAAGGATTGGCATAAAGATGAAAACTCAATTATCTTGACGGTGAAAAAAAAATCCTTGGAATAGCAGATATCGATCTAGGTTAATTTACAAAAGAAAATTCGAAATCTCTCCACTTGCTACTTGAATTGGTTGTCGAGGAAATCCGGCAAAATTACCGACTACTTATAACGCCTCAGACGATTGGAATTTATCCAGAAAATCAAAGAATACTTAATTTCTATTACTGAAAAATTTTCACTCCAATCGCTACAACACAGCTCCAATAAAGTAACAAATGATTCCGAAGATTTCTAAATGTAAAAGAGAGAATCTAATGAATTCCGAACATATATAGACTCGGTTCAAAAAATTAATAAAAGCGAAAATAATCTCTCCACAACAATTAAGTGGAAACGAAACATAGAAAGAGTACTGTTTTCCGTTTCCCCACAGAAACGAGAAAACGATCTTCTTTCAAGTACTGACTTCACAATTAACCGGCGAACAACCTAGATCAATAGCAGCGACACCTTACGGATATAACTATAATTTTCATTGGATATCATTAGCTATAGATTCCTGATTCGAATTTCAAACTGTTTGAATATTTAACTTGATGAAATGAGATTGAATTATTAAAAAAATTATGAAAACTGAGTTTAAAAGATATAAATGATTAATTCGAGAAATCGGACTGTTACAGTACGTAATTTAAACAAGCAAACGACCATAGCTTGCATGACATTTCTAGAATTTGATCATCTCATCGAAACCAGTAGCTGGTTCAAAACTTGTAACTGAGCACTTGTAAAACTGGTGAAAGAGAATAATTGTCTATCACTGAGCTCTGACGTAGTTTTATCTAGGAATGTTGATTTTGTTGAGTCTGATAATTTTGTTAAAAATAAACATATTTCTTCAGCAGTTAAGACACTTGTATTACTGTATGCTTGTATCATCCTCAAAAAAGCGTTTTTGAATTAAATGCTCTGAGCAAACTCGATTACCTTCTGATATAAAAATTTTTAATTCCTTGAAGCATTGCAACCTAGCAGTCATTGGTACCCTAGTCAAGATGTTTTTATTTTTGCAAAGATAGCATATTGCATGCAAACTTCTGCCAGAACTTTGTGATGAAGTTGGTGTTTCCATACTCGATTGAGAAGTGGATGGTTCACTACGATGCTGACTACAAGTCAGCAGAAAATGTTTCTTTTATTCTCAAAGCCATCAATTTTGATTTCGAAACATTATTACCTATAAATGAATTTTGCAGTGTACCAGAGCTACTCGGCAATCATTTAAACAGTAGATTTTGAGGTTATATGTCAAGAAAGTAAGGAAAAACGGTTTTTTGATTCTCAGGTTGATAAATATTGGTTTGAAAACTTTATTTTCACTTGTAAATGAGTTCTTCATTGTGTTAGAGTGAATTTAAAATTATTAACTCATCTGATTTTGAGATTATGTACCAAATAAGTATCAAAAACGTTGAAAAAACTGGTTTTTGCGTTTTTTGAATATGACTCGCCATGAAAATGCCCATTCTGGTGGCGGTATTCGAAAGAACGGAAAAAAGACACAGAATAGCACTAATTAAAAGTTAGCCAAAAATTTCGAACATAACCTAAAAAACAGTTGAAAATTCCAATTATTTTTCCTGGGCGCATATTTGATCGGAAAAATTCGAAAAAAATCATTGTTGTTTATGACCAAAAGATGAACCTCCATGAGTTTTTTTTGGTTGAAACTGCGCCCGTAAAAAAATAATTACGAAAGAAGAGAACGTAACCTATATTATCGACTGTAGAGCCTCTAGAGGGCTGAAATTTTTTTTGTAGGCATCGTTTAACATCCTTTATCGAATGTGATACCTGCTGTAACGATTTGTTCTTAGGCAATTTTGGCCATCTTATTCCGCTATAGCCTTTCAATTCCAATTTTGCCAGATGCTCCAATCATCTTATTCTCTTTGTTCTTGCCACGATTACCACTTCGTGGTACCCGTTTTGAATCGATAGAAGACAAAAGAGAATTCTGGGTGTCACATTTAATCTATTCTAGTTTTTTCCTCTTCTTCACTCCTGAAATCTTCAAAATGTTCTAACCTTCTCTATAATTCATCTTTAGTTTCTCTTATCACATTAGAGAGTTTTTGCAGCTTAGACGATTTCGTTAATTTTACCGTAAACTTTAATTATATTTACGATAATAACGCTCACTTCAAATAGAGTTTTTGCAACCTTACAGAATAATGTAGTTATACAATTGTCAGTTTGTCACCATGAAAATTGTCTCTTGTCATTTTACTAAGGCCAATTTATTTTTGTTAGGTTAGGTTGCACATGATAAATGAGAATAATTACCAGATCTTTATCGCTATTAGAGTTTTCGGGTACTATTTTTGAAGAGCACATGAGCAGAAAATAACGAAATCTTCAAATAAGAGGTGCAAAAGTAATCATAGTTATTCAACAATTGTTCTTCTTCTGTTCATGATACACCTTTCTTTCCGTAATTACATTAATCTTTTTCATTTTGGCCTCTTCTCTCTTCTTTTTCAACGTACATACAATTACTTAAATATCTTTTCTCTTCTCTGGAAGTAAAATGAGGTGTAAGACATTTCTTCATTCTTTTATATTCAATAAATACATTTATTTCAATTTGTTTCAAGCTTAACGCAAAACATGACAATGTAAGTACTCTATTACAACTTCACACAATTAATCTCCCTTAATTTCATATTCAATTAAACCCTAAACAAATTTAATCCAAATATACGAGCATGTAAACTTATTATCCATTATATTTCAGCTGAAAAGACTGGATGGAACCAAAACTGAGGAACCTTAAATAAACCCAAGGAATCTTCCCACTGCAAGAAAATTCTATAACGTGTGTTCAAAATTTATTTCTCAATGTTAAGTTATTTATTTAAGGCAAATCAAATGAGATTAATAACTCATCGAAGCACCTATCTCGAATAATCATAAGAGTATAAAAGCATTTAATGTGTATATATTTTCAAATAATTATATAAACATCTGCAAATTTTATTGTAATAACGTTCTATATGAACAAACTGTACTCGTAAAATAAAGCTTGAGTTTTATATACTTCCTACTTTATTTTTGTTTTACTTCATCATGGTAATAAATCGTACATTCTAACAGATAATTTGGCAAAGGATGTGCAATCTTTTGAAGTATTTCAGTTATGTTTGCATAACAGAGACCAAAGAGCAAAAACGGTGATAGACTAGAACAATTGGCTCTATACACTTGGTATATGGACCAATCCAAAAGGGTAAGGGAATTGAAGATGGAGTGTACTCACAAAACCCGTAATGACAATTCCATTGGCGGAGCACGCAACCTCTTTCAGGCAGAAGTATATGCCATAAGAACCAGTCTCCATGAGAACCTCAAAACGCGCTATAAGAACAGACAGATAAACATTCCGTTGGACAGTCAGACGGCAAAGAAAGCTTTGTCTTGGAGGGATACCCGTTCAAAGCTCATAAGGGAATATCTTCATTACCTGGGCACAACGGGATTCCAAGCATCTCTCCATAAAACTTAGTCTATATATATTCTATTGAAAAGAAAGGATCTACAAAAATTCGAATAATTGTATTTACAATAAACCTTATAGCTATAATTTTGGTGTGTGTCAGAAAAACACAATCGTAAAAAACAACCGAATAAATAGAATACCAGCGGAAAAAACAGACCATGCCCGTTCCTCAATCAGGCATCTAAACTCGCACCATGCCTCCTACGATTGGCCCTAAAGTGTGAGCAGAAAAAATGCAACAGGGGAACCATACTATTTTGCGTATGATTCAATAAATGAGTGAAAAAACCTGTGGAAAAACTCGTTTCTGTCGCTATTGCACTAGCAATAGCTTGTCTGTTTATATTGTGTTAGTGTCGTGTGTACATAAAGAGTACCAAAATTTATCAGCTTAGCAGCTTCATTCTCTCATTGTCATCTTGCACTCCATGATTTCCAGGATCTCTTCACGAAGACAAGGGTGAAAAGGAAGGGGAATTGGGACAGGAAAAATCTGTAACAATGGAAAAAGAAAACCAACAGAAAAATATTTCATCAGAACATATCTAACTCTTATATGTCTAAACTCACTTGAATCTAAGAACTTAACTAATGCTCCTCTGTTTTTCAACTGGGAAGATCTCATACACCCTTTGGGAATGAAGCCCTACGTGAGTGTAGCCCTTACCTCATCAACATACACCATGTGAAAAAAACACTAAGTGGGAGCAATCCTAGCCTTATCTATGAACTTAACTAATGCTCGGCTGTTTTTCAACTGGTAACATCTCATACACCATTTGGGGATATAGCCCATAATCACCTCAAGATTCATAAACTAATCTCCCAAATAGACTTAAAGTTCTCTACCCAGTTAATGAAATTATCTGAAACGGAATGAATTTCTTGAAAACCACCTGTAAAATGGTAAATAGGACAATCGAGGACTAAATGTCTTATTGTTTCTTCAGCTGCGCCACATTCACATGCCGATCGTTCTACAGTATTCCATTTGAACAACATACTATTATTACGACCATGTCCTGTCCTGAGAAGATTTAATGTACACCAATTTTACCTACTTATATCGAAACCTGCAACCCATTTGGAAGGATCCTCTATGAGAACTTCATTGAAAACATCAACTTCCTGCCATTCAGTTTTCCAAAGATCAACAGCCTTCACCCGTGTACGCAAAAAGTCAATCGACCAAATTGGTTTCCTAGATTTAAATCTCAGGTTAGGTGGATTTTGAAAATAGTGTATTACCGGAAAAACTTCTGGAAATGAGTGATACTTATCCCAAGATGATTTAAGAGCTAATTTCCTGCGAATATGGGAAGGAACTATATTACAAGTAACCGGAAGCCATGGGGTAGCAGTTGAACTGATACATCCACTTATAACTCTCATAGAATAGTTCAACTGAGAATCAATCTTATTGACATGAGCACTATTCAACCACACCTGACAGCAATATTCCGCTGCTGAATATACTAAAGCTAAAGCAGTAGTTCGCAAAGCAGAGACTCCAGCGCTCCAATTAGATCCAGCTAGTTTATGTAGTATATTGTTTCTTGTCTTCAACTTCTGACATAATTTATCAATATGAAATTTGAAAGTCGAAGAACGATCAAGCTTTACACCAAGATATGTTGGAGTGAAATTATGAGTTAATAGTGATTGATTGAAGAATACTCTTAGTTGCCTATCCTTCTCATGATAACTCAGAAGAAAACAAGAAACCTCAGTTTTCGAAGGATTTGGACATAAACGCCATTTTTTGAAGAAATGTTCAGAATTTCTAAATCAGAAGTCAGTGTTTGCTCAATTGTTTCGGAGTCATAGTGTCGAAAAACCAAAGCAATATCATCAGCGTAAATGAACTTTGTAGAGGAAGTTTCAGGGATGTCAGACATAAATAAATTGAAGAGAAGAGGTGCACGAACAGATTCCTGAGGTAGGCCATCATTTATAGTGTAAAATCTACTGCTTATCTCACTCGAAGTCTTCTATCAGATAACATATTTTCAATCAACTTCACAATTTTTCCACATTGAACTACTTCAAAGAGTTTATAAACTAAACGATCCTTCCAAACTAAGCCGAATAGAGATCTACAAATATAGCGCCTATTTTAAGTTTACCCTGAAATCCTGTCGGAATGAAAGATAAACCTAAAACCTGATCAGAACAATTCCAGTTTTTTCGAAAACCTCCCTGAGAAGTGGACAGAGCTCTGTCAACGATTGGTTCTAGCCTCAGATAAAGAAGTCTTTCTAAAATTTTGAAAGAAACAGAAAGTAAGCTGATAGGTCGATAACTACTAGGAAGTTCTGGATTTTTCCCAGGTTTGAGAATGGCAATAACTTTAGCCTTTCTAAATTCAACGGGAATACTACCAGAGCTGCGTATGTCATTGTAAAAGAATAGTAACCACTTTTTAGCGTTATTTGCTAGATCTTTAAAAAATTCAGGGAAAATGCCATCAAATCCTGGAGCTTTACGAACTTTAGCAGATTTTATTGCAGATTTGAGCTCTTCTTCCTCGAAAGGACTCGATAAATCCTCAACCGTGATAGCATCCCTCCTCCTTTTATGTAGGATTCGTTTCATTCTATTCCTGTCATATCTACTAATCTTCACACTTTTAGAGACATTAACAAGCCTAGTAGCTACAGAATTCGGATTCATATTAGACGTAGTTTTTGAAACGGGATCAGCATTGCCTAATTTCCTCAACAAATCCCAGGAACTACTACTACTACTAGAATGACGAAAATTCATACCATTCATCAACTCATTCCATTCATTATTTCTGCTATCATTCAAAGAACTAAAGAGTGCATCGGCTTTCTCTCTGGTACGAACATGATCAACACTTCGTTGGGAAACCTACATGTACACTTCGATGGGAGAGCTACACAGGTGGGTCCTTACTTTGGGGCATAAACAAAGCAAACTTGTCCTGGAAAAACCTAGCAAGAAGTTCACTAAAGTAGCGGAAGCATCGTAACATTTCTAACAACTGGACATAGCCTTGAACACAATAGGCATTTATCGTGAAGAATCTATATGTAGACTATGCAACGAAGAAGAATAAACAGCCTTCAATATTGTACACGAATGCCAAGCTCTAGCCTGGAAAATGTTAAGAGCAATAAATACTAGAAGAGTTAAACAAAAGATGCTGATAAATGAGATTTTAAACCTTGTTAAGGAGATATACCTGGACAATCAGGAATGAGCGTCAATGGAAGAGCACATAATAAGCCTGAAAATTGCTACAGAGGCATCGAAACTGGAAGACACAAGAAAAAATCGGACATAAAGTTTCGAAATATGTTTATTTTCTTTTTGTGATCATAAAGCAATAACATCATTCAGTCTTGGTCTTATATGAATGTTGATGTCCTTACTGTATTCTAGCATTTCATCTGTACTTATCTACAATTGTTAATTAATTCTCGAAGAAGGTTCTAAGCATGCTTTTATTGTGGGGTTCATAACCGAAATAATAAAAAACTACACTACAGAGAATGTCTTCAATGCTAAAACAGTTTAAGTACAAGTAATATAGTCAAAAGTTTGGTAACGAATAAATCTAGTTATTAATATGTATTGATCAGCAAAACAGAAATAAGCCCGGGTAAGTACCTACCTGGATGTCACCCAACGTAAGTGAAATGCACGTTCACGAAGCTTATATTGTTTATGCACAATGCCACACATGTTGTAAGAATTGCACATTTCTTTTGTCAAAGTATCTTCATAGAAATAGTCATTAAATGATCCACAACAAACATTAATACTATAAATGCGTTATCATTACCCAATGTGAATTAACAGGTGATCAAAAATTAGAATTATGCCTGTTAAAGAGACCATTATTGTCTTTTCAACTAACATTATTTTAGTTGAAAAGGCTGGATCGTCTTCAAGTTAATCGAATACGCTTGCAATTAAATGAAGTCGTTGGTCAGCATTACACCAATAAACCCCCTGTACTAGATCATATGAATGATAGTTGAAGTCTTGTAAAATACGTCCAACAGAACTTTTTGTTATACCAGATAGTATTCATTTAGACACATTTGAGGTTTCATAAAGTATACATACCATAAAAGATTATTTAAGTTAATTTCTTCGGTACGTTCTAATCTTCTGAAATTATTGCAATTTCCAGTCGGGAAATGACCTTGTCGCAAAACGTGTTCAAAGTTCACAAATTTATTTTCATTAGGGTAAGACGATCGGGAAAATGGATTAAGGATCATGTCAACATATTCTTCTGTAAACAAACTTGGCATTTTAACAAAATTGTCAAATATATTAGGTTTCTTTATGAAAATACAACTTTATTGTGAAAAATGATTACAAATGAATCATTCAAAATATTGCCCATCGCTAGCTATAACTTTTTCCCATCTTTCTGGCAGAGCTCGAATACCGTGACGGTAGAAGTGTTCGTTTTTGAGGCTATCCACGAATAAAGCCATTTTTCGAGCTCTTCATATGAGCGGAACTGCTGATCAGCCAGACCATGTGCCATCGAACGGAACAAGTAATAATCGGATGGTGCAATATCTGAGGAATATAGCGGGTAGGGTAGGAGTTCCCATTTGAGCATTTCCAAGTAGGTTTTAAAGGGTTTGGTAACGTGAGGCCGAGCGTTATCATGCTGTAGAATTATTTTTTCGTGTCCCTGCTCGTATTGTAGCCGTTTTTGGCGCAGTGCTTTACACAATCGCATCAATTGATTTCCCCAGTGATGGTTTTGTTCGGTTTCAACAGCTCATAATAAATAACACCGACTTGGTCTCACCAAATACACAGTATAACTTTTGAAGCGGGAATATTCGGCCGAAGCGATGACGTAGAAGCATGACCGGGCACCCCCAAGATTTTTTCTTCTATGGATTGCTGTAATGAATCCATTTTTAATCACGCGTTATGATGCGATGAAGAAAACCCTTTCTTTTTTGCCGCTGGAGCAGTTGTTCACAGGGGAAAAAACGACGCTCAACGTCTCTTGGCTTCAAATCATAAGCAACCCGAGTTCCTTGCTTTTGAATCATTCTTAACGCATGCAATCGCTTGGAAATGGCCTGGCGGGTAACTCCTAAGGCTGAAGCAAACTCTTCTTGCGTTTGGCACGGATCCGCATCGAGCAATGACTCCAATTGAGCGTCTTCGAAGATTTTTTTCCTTCCTTCACGGGGACGGTCGAAAGCACCGGTTTTGAAGCGACGGAACCAATCCCGGCACGTTGTTTCACTTAGAGCAGCATCTCCGTAAACTTTTTGGAGCTCTCTATGAGCTTCAGCCGCCATTTTTTTCGAATGAAAGATGAAAATCAACAATTCCCGCAAATGACGATCATTTGGCACAAAATCAGACATTTTCTCACAACTAAAAGTATATGACGCAAAAATAAAATCACTAATGTGTCACAGTGGTTTGTTCACCATATGTCTAAGCTTTGTTCTAGACGTTCTTGATATGTAAAAATCGACCAGCACTTACTGTTGGAGCCATCTATTGACAAACAGCGAGAATTTAGTTGCGCACCTAATAATAAAAACCTAACATGCACTATTTTATTTACTTCCGTTTGACAAGTGTCCAAATTGTTTTGTTTTGGTTTTTTCAAGTCATAGCTAACTAGATGAAAACATGAAATGTAGATTTTCATCTTTTTACTAAGCGATTTTCAATCGAAAAATAGTAATTATATGAATGAGAATCCTAAGAAACTGCATAAAAATATACAGTATTTCATTTTCAAATTTTAAAAACAAAAATAGTCAAGAAAGTACCGGGAATTGAATATTTAAAACTTCTGCTCGAAACGTTAGTCGAAATTCAAAACAGCGGCCGAGATGTGGTGAAACATTTGCTTAGCTCTAGTCGGCCATTAATATCTTCAACTGAAGTTAACATCGTAACTCATAAAGTGAAGCTAATTGTAAATCGTCATTTAAGTTTGAGAGAAATAGGCAATGTACCACTTTGACCGATTAATTGGGCATGGAACGCGTTGCTGCTCGACTAGTTCCAAAAGACCTGAATTTTCTTCAAAAATTGAATCGCTAGAGTCAATTACGAACCCGTCTCCATAAAACGCATTGTTACTGGTGATGAGACATGTTTTTATGATTTGAATTTGAGAGGCTTTTACTTGGTAGACTTCCATTATCAATAGTAAAAATAAATAATGTGATTTTAGGATTTTTACAGAATAATTGTGATTCGTAATACGTTTCACTACACCGTAGCTTTTTCAGACAAATGAATGTACAGAAATTATGACAACTATATATAGATAAGAATGAGAATATAAATACAAATGTTCTTGAGTAATTAAAAGCTTATTAAGTTGCTTCTTCTTGAGTGGTTATTGATGACAGGTATATCCAATAAAATTAAGGAATAGGTTGCTCCCTGAAGAGATTCAATAGAGGTGAAGGGCTTAAATCGACTTGTTCATTGATAAGTCTACCAAACAAACACTCAGGTATAGATAGAAGACATACAAAAGAATTCGCGACGACAACTGAAATCGATTCCGGAAAAAGCGTTCGAAAAATGTTTTGATGGTTAGATTATTTGTAAGCGTAAATGTGTAAGGAAGTAAGAAGTACATTTCGGAAGGGGGCTACTTTGAAGGCGATACAATAAATTTGGATGGAAAATAAATATTTTGTGTTTCATTGACTAATTCACGGTACTATTTTCACATAATGATTTCCCTTAATCTTCTCGATTAAGACACTTCATACAAAAATCCACCATCCCTTCAACACTCATTCATAAAAACACACATATCAAATCATAATATATTCATCAATAATATACACCTTTATAACTTTATAATTTCTATCTTATAAGTGACTAACAAAAACAAAAATAATTTCATATAGCCACTGGCAAAATCCATTCAATACAAAGCCTACGATTTATTATTCCAATACATGAATAATACTGTTGTTCGACATTTCTGCTTCGGGTAAATGATCATCATCATCATCTATATTGTCGATGATCACATCATTTATAATGACCGAATCTCTACCCACGACAGCTGCGTTACAAGCTTCTGTAACGGTCCTCTTCTTATATGTCTTAGTGAGAGGTCGATTCGGTGAATCCGAGGTTTTAGACTCGTTTAAAATAGACGGAATACCAACCGAATTGGTAAGACGATTAACGTTGGAAATATGTCCAGGATTCTTTATCAGAACAGTGTTTCCACGAATTTTACCTGAAAAAAAAAAGAGATTTTTTAAAATTTTAAATAACACATGGGCAAAGAGTCCCGGAACTAGCAAATAGGTTAGATGCGCCAGAAATATCGAATGAACTATTGATTAAGGTAGTACCAACCTTCAAAAGAAATGTATCAAAATTTCATGACAGTTCAGTAGTTTTCAAGATATAGATGTTGAGGTTCATTTGAACCTCCGCAACAACAACAAACAAAATCACTAATGTGTCACAGTGGTTTGTTTACATATGTCTAAGCTTTGTTCAAGACGTCCTTGATATGTAAAAATCGACCAGCACTTACCAGCTGGAGCCATCTAATGACAAACAGCGAGGACTTAGTTGCGCACCTAATAATTAATATGAAATTTGTCTCAACAGGTTTATAAAAAATTTTATATAAGAACGCACGCTTATAGAATGAGTGCACATTTACCTTCTTTAGCCATTGCTTTCATTTCTTCCTTGGTCAACACCAACTTTTGCACGCGTACTGTCTTGTTCCCAATCTTCATATTAACGTATTTTTCTGTTGGTAGATCCTGTAAATCTTGCGTGGTAAGACCTAGATTCTCGATGGTTGTTACTTGAGGTTGATTTATCTGTGACAAGGGCGCCGTTTTAACCTTTTCCTGCGGTATTGTAGTCACGATTTTCGGCTTATGAACTGGAGTTTTCCTTTTGTACACCTTCGTTCCCTCAGTTCGAAATATGGGCTTAATAATATCTTCCTTTGGCTGTAACAGAAATCAGTTAAACTACTTACGTCAGTCATTTACGTTGAAACCTACCTCCCCTTGGTCTGCTGTTTTGTGGGTCTCCACTTCCACTTCAATATCTTCTTGCTGATTATTCTCATCGTCATCTTCGTCTTCGGTTTCTATCTCATCTTTCAGGAAATCCGTATACGTCTTAGCTTTCGGCTTACGATCTGACCTTCTCAGTACCGTCTGGCCGTTCATATTAGCAATTGAGAATTCCGCCACATCGTCGTCTTCGTCTTGATAATCATCGTCCTCGCCATTTCTGCCCATGTGGTCGCCACCGAATTCGTCGTCGTCATCGTCGTCAACCTCGGCTCCGTTATCGGAACCTCCCGCCAATTGACCTTGGGCACGAGCTTCCTCAACGACCTCTTTCTCGATCTAACAAAAGACGTTCATTCTATATTCCGATTGTTAGGCTAATTCTAGTTTAAATTGAAATCATTTCGACCTCTTATCGAATACTAATGTGCAAATTACGTGTGGAATGTACGGACGCACGTTTCACATACATCTATTTCAAGATGCTGACTAAACCAAGCGGAAGTCAACATTATGCATCCTAACCTCACCCTTTCCCTTTAAGTATAGAAAAAGCATTCCCTCACCTGTTCTTCGTATTCCATCTCGGCATGTTTAACCTCGTGCTCTTCTAACTGGTCCTTCGTTTCAAACGAATAGTCGCATTTTTCGCAGGGGAATGGTAGTCCCGATAAATGTGTGGTTATGTGATCTTTCACCGCCTGCGCACTGTCGAACTCAGTGTAACAAATCACGCACTTCAAGTTAACCATTGAATGGATGGCGCTGTGATTGATTAGGGAGTCCTTACGCCTGAAAAGAAAGGGACAATAATATTTATTTTATAACGTTTTCCACATCGGAAGGTAAACCATTGTTCATGTATAAATAGCGACATATGAAGTTGACAGCTTATTACTGCCATCTTAGTAAAACTACAGCTGTAAAATTTGACAGGAATTCAACTGATTGGGTTGTTAATGGTTAATAATTGATGTATATCTTCAATTAAATGAAACAATAATGTTCAAATTCAGACTAAACAGTCTCCATGGATTATTTTAACCACATAAATTAGCCGCCTATAATTCAATGATTCATAGAGCCTTTTCCATTTCCATATTCATAAACAATTTTTTTTTCTCGACTCTTGGGAGGAGGAAATGCCTCTCATGCCACAGCTGGCCGCCAAAATGATTTAATGTGTGTTCAATAGCTTCTTGAAGAGGACCAAATTGTGAGTTATCGAAAAAATGTTCAGTGGAAACGAGTTCGACAGCACACTAGTAGACAAAAGAATTTTTATAGCAAGAGGTATGTGGCTGCTCTAGTTGACCGTCCACTCATAAGAGTTTTCCGCAAACCTAGTTTTTCTTTGGACTGGATTCTTTCCGGGACCAAAGAGTTTTCTCGAGAAAAGCCCGAAACATGATGGCATCATTATGCAATTATTTCCAACAAGAACCAGATAATGGGGGGTCTCTTCTCCCCCTTAAAAAAGAAATATTATGATACAACTTGTTCATCTTTTGGTTTCCAAATTCACACATCTACATACTATGAACTTTTTTGCTTACAGAGGGTAGCGAGTGCTTTACAAGTAAGCATTTCATCCATTAACAATATTTTGGCAAAGGCAAAGATTGGTGGTCCACTGAGACGTCCAAGAAAAAAAGGAATCGTGAGCAACCTGTAGTACATATTGACAATTTTGATCAAACTGCCATAAGAAATACCATCTATGACAAGTTCCAGAACAGTAAGTAGTCATTGAAACTTTTGTCTAAATCAAGTTTAATATTATATTCTTTGTAGAGGAACATATTACGTTGTGTTCATTAAAAGAAAAGCTCCATGAAAGAGATATTTTCAATAGGTGTGAGAAATCTTAGTGGAAGATTGTACAAAACTTTGGATTTAAGTATTCCAAAGATAATCCAAGAAGAAGTTTGATGGAACTACCTATTATTGCATTGAAGCCTATCCATTTTTTGCAATCATTTATTCGTATAAAAATGAAGGATTACGTGAATTTGTCTATCTTGATGAAACATGGATTTTCAAGGATACTATCGGTCTTTAGTGGCAGGATGACAATATCAATAGTGTGAATAAAACAAAAGTTGGTGGAACCCGGTAAGGTTATCAACTATAGTTTGTACTATTTCAAGATATTCTAAATTCGATACTAGTTTCAGATTCATTGTCAATTCCATCAATTCAACACGAGGAGAAAGGGAGACCTGAGGACGATCTTTCATAGCAAAATTAAACTACAACAGGGTGTTGATTACTGGGGTCCTAAGTTATACAACCATCTGCCCATTGAAATCAAAGAAAAACATCAACTTGTATTCAGGAGAGAGGTCAAAAACCTACTTCTACATAGGACCATATACGAGTTGAAGGAATTTCTCTCTGAATCGGTGACGTAAACGAGGCATACTTCTATTAAATCTTCTATTCATTTTGACTTGACATGTAAATAATTCTTGTCATAATATATATATATATATATATATATATATATATATATATATATATATATATATATATATATATATATATATATATATATATATATATATATATATATATATTTCATTTCATTGTACCCCATGCAGGTAACAGACATGGTTTAATTCCTGGTGCAGAACTTGTTTTTTCCTCAAAACTTTGGACAGAGATTACCATGGGGAAACGAATCAAGAAAACTTCAAGCATTGGTTTGTACACCAACTATAGTTGAATATGGAAAAGCCTTCAACAATTATACTCGATAATGCAAGTTATCATACAACTATTTTGAACACACAACAGCAACTAAAAAGGTTGAGATTCAAGAATGGTTAAGAAGCAATAATATTGCTAATGAAGAATGTGGTTTGAAACCACAATTATTGAGTCTAGTTAAAATGTAAGTACTGAATTCAGATAGGATTGTATTTCAAGGAGTAGGAGTGTTTTCAATTTGAGGAATAAGCCAAAACCAATATGAGATTGATAATCTAGCTGGAGAGTATGGACACGAAGTATTACGTCTTCCTCCCTACCAGTGTATTTTCAACCCAATTGAAAATAATTGGGGTATAATCAAAAACTATTATCGGGACCATGTAGGGAAGGGAGTTCCGCTGAACAATCTCTTTCTGTATGGAAAGAAGCTCTTCTGAAAATTACTCCAGAGGTATGGAGTAAAACTATTGAGCATACAGAAAAAGAAATTCAATATTGGTGGAACGCGAACTTCATTTTGATCTTGAAGATGTTCACCCTTTGATAATAAATATGGACGAGAATGACAGTGACAGTGAAACATTTTTAGGCGAACTTTCAGAATAAAACGGAGTATTTATTTTTTCTATTAATTTTAACTTTTCAACCTTTCCTTTGTGAAATTATAATTAAATAAATGATTTTGTTGATTTCTGTTATTAGATAGTTTTACCTGTGCTCCTTATTTGAATCTGCAAGTGCCAAGTAGACTTAATTCTAGTTTCTGTTGAAAGATTGAAATATTTCGAAAATAATTACTATTTCATGACCTAGTAAAAATAATTTTTATCAGTCAAAAAGTAACGTATTGATTCAAATTTTGGACTTATTCAAAAACCAGATTTTTTCTAAAACTTTATTCATATCCATTGTATTTCAAATTTAATGAGCTGGCCAGTGCTCAAAACCTTTATTGAACAAAGTGCGTAATGAAAATTTCTTCTTTTTCCTGTTTTTATATTAAGGAAAGGGAACACAATTGAGTTGAATTATGCCTCATGTGTTGCATTTACAGGTAAGTACTAGTATTCTGAAGATCCATCATGATCAGCTCAATTTTTATTTTCAAATCGAAATTTTTTTTCCTACGTTCCTTGAAAGGTACAGAGATTATTTCTCTGAATGTTTTGATACCCCACACTAGGAGTCTGAGATGCGTAGTTTTCGATATACAGGACGTTCCATTCAAGAGGTATTGATATGAATTATTGAAAAGGAAAGGAAGGTCGCGAATTAATTTCATATGCCTCAAATTGACATCAGACAGTGTTTTCTCAAGAAAAAAGTCGATGTGACCATCGAATTTATTCTGAGAAAAATTCATACCATTACCTCTTGAATGAAACAGCCTGTATTTCAGAAAATACGCATCTCAGACCCCTACTACGGGTATCAAAACACTCAGAAAAATAATCTCTGTGAAATAATGAAGAAAAAATATGGGTTGTAATTTTAAAAAATGGTCGATGTCGTCATATCTTGCAAATTACAAAAGAAAAAAATTTTATTTTCTTCCAAATAATTTCGAGTTGAATATAAAAATCGACCTGTCTGAGCGTTTTGCGCGAAAATCAAAAATAAAGAAATTATAAATTTTATTCCATACTTTACAGTCGCACTGAATAGGAATTTTGGGAAACATTGGCAACATCCGAGAAAACTGGTTGATGACACTTTAAACTTAACGTGAACAAACTACATCAGTAGTGGGCTGATGATATTCTCTACTTACAGGCGTTGTTGCTTCTCGAGCGAATTCAGAAGTATCAAACAACTGAAACTTGAAATTGTTTTTGTATTTTGATATATTTTGTTGTTTTTTTTTTATATCAGAATTAATTTGGGACCAAGGGTATCCCGTAAACATACGAAACAAGTCGAAATTTTGAATTTAGATTCAAAGAACGTCTCTCCTCAGACAACAAATTGGCAGTTTTTCAACATATATCTACAAATAACATAATAACATTAGATAATTCAAAAATTCTTCACAAATGCAATAAAGGGATGACATCGAATCTTTAGAAAAGTTAGGAAATACCCAGAATTTACCACTCTCAATAGTCAACTAGAGTTGAATCACTCCCCACTACTCAACTAATAGTTATAGTTAGCAAATTCTCTTCCAAACATTTAGTTTTAGACACTTGGAAATGACGTAACTGTCGAAATCGGTCGTGTATTGAAAATTAACATTGTGCAAAGCAGACAATAGTGTTTAATTTTATTTATATTAAAATGAATTTCCATAAAGGAAATCCATCAAGATTATCTTTAAAATACTGAAATGGCTAAAGCTTCGAATTGCTATCAGTAACACAGCTCTACAAAAAATGTTTTTTTATTGTTGCCCTGGATATCATCGCAAATTTTTATGTTTTCAAGTGCCCAGATTACGAATATATTCATGAAAGTTCTCAATGTGCTCGTATTTTCATGATTTTTGCATTTCTTATATTTTGAACAATTATAAGCTTGTTAGAAATAAAATTTAATTTTCCAGTCATGATTAGGCTTCTGCGCAACTTTTTCGCGCATACAAACATCACCTGATCCCCACTCTCAGACCCCTTGCTCCACAGAACAGCTGAGATCTCAGTTATTTGACAATATTGAAGTACATATACACGTAAATCTGGATAAAGTGTCATGGATTAATATTTTGTTTCAATTACTGAATGTCCATTCTTATATATTTGTCTTCTAGTCTAAAATACGAGTTCGTCACGAAGAAAGTGTAAATATTGTAGTGATTCATTTTGTTATATTTGCGGTGTTTATATACCAAAAAAACAAAAAAGAAATATCACAGACTTTGTCAAGGAGACTTATGTTGAATATTTTGGTTTCAAAATGGACAAATTAGGTAAACCATGGGTTCCTAATAAAGTTTGTAAGTCCTGTGTTGAGTCTTTACGGTTGTGGAAAAAAGGTGAACGTTCTGTATTAGACTTTGGTATTCCTATGATCTGGACGGAGCCTACGAATCATTTAGATGATTGTTACTTTTGCGTAGTAGATGTTAAAGGTTTTAATCGAAATCAAACATGGAGATACCCAGACTTACAGTCTACGAAATGTCCGGTTCTACACAGTGAAAATCTCCCTCGGCCCATATATATTTCAAAAGTAATTCGCATGCCCTCAGAAACAATGATGTTACCAAATTCACAGAAATCGGGACCATCTACTAGTGGAAGTGAATGGGAAGGTGAAACATCTACGCCAAAGTTATTTTCTCAAAATTAACTCAGTGATTTAATACGTGATCTCAATTTATCAAAACAAGGATCAGAACTGTTAGCCTCAAGATTGAAAGAAAAAAATTTATTGGCACCAACAGTAACAATTACAACATACAGAACGCGAGAAAAAGAGTTATTACAATTTTTTAGTGAAAATGAAGGATTAGTGTATTGTAATGATATCGCGAAGCTGCTTATAGACATGGGTTTAAAAGAGTACAAATCTACTGAATGGCGCCTTTTTATTGATAGTTGCAAAAGAAGTTTAAAATGCGTCTTATTGCACAATGGAAATAAATTTGCATCAATTCCAATTGCCCATTCAACGAAACTCAAAGAAGAATATGAAAATGTAAAATTAATTTTAGAGAAAATTAAATACTCTGAGCATCAATGGCCGATCTGTGTGGATTTAAAAATGGTTAATTTTTTACTTGGCCAACAAAGTGGATATACAAAATACCCTTGCTTTATTTGTATGTGGGATAGTAGAGCAAAGCAACTTCATTGAGAACAAGATGTTTGACCTGTAAGAAATTCTTTAACTGTCGGTAAAGCCAACGTAATAAGGGAGCCGCTGGTGAGCAGAGACAAAATCATACTTCCACCATTACATATTAAATTAGGTATGATTAAGCAATTTGTAAAAGCGTTGAACAAAGACGGAAATTGTTTTAATTACATTTGCAGAAAATTTCCGAAGCTTAGTATGAAAAAATTGAAAGGTGGAATATTTGATGGTCCTCAAATACGGCAATTGATGAAAGACTCAGATTTTATCAAAGTTATGACTGTTCCGGAAAGTAAAACTTGGAAAAGTTTTGTGTTGGTTGTCGAAAATTTCCTAGGTAACCATAAAGCAGCAAATTATAAAGAAATTGTGCAAAATATGCTGACAAACTTTCAGACTTTAGGAGCAAATATGAGTATTAAGTTACACTATCTCCGCAATCATCTAGATAAATTTCCGGATAATTTAGGAAATTATAGTGAGGAACAGGGAGAGCGGTTTCATCAAGATCTAAAAGTGATGGAAGAAAGGTATCAAGGTCGTTGGGATTGTCACATGATGGCAGATTACTGCTGGTCTTTGAAAAGAGATTGTCCCCTGAAAAATTATAGAAGAAAAGCTCATAAAAGGCGTTTTATGGAAATATGAAATATATTTTCGACATTTTCCTCTTTATTTACTTCGATGTATCCGAATTTCTCAAAACATAACTGACATTATAAATATATCTGTTGTTTTGTTTCTTGTTTTACGATTTTTGTTATGTAAAATGAAAATGAAGATTTGAAAAGAAATCAGAGCAAATCCTACAAAATCATTGATAGTTTCACGAATTGTGTGCATAAATAGACCCAAAATCATTTTCATATCTAGGGCAACAAAACCATTGTAGACCAGTGTAATATGACAAAGTGACTAATTTCGTTGCCTTTTTGACGTCCAATTTTGAAAATTTGGTACCACCTACTCTGTATCTGATACTGAGTATAATGCTAAATCACTAATTCCAAAGTCCAAAGAGGTGGGTCCAGAAAAGAAAAACAAGGACACTTTTTTGTTCAATAATAAAGTCAACGTTGCTGTGCTACCAGTATTGAAGTAAAAACGGAACAAATAAATTATACCCAAAAGTATTAGCGAAAATTCTCCACTAACCTGAAAGACATGCTGCAAATATCGCACTTATGCTGGCCGATCTGTCGTACGTTGTTCGACTTGGCGGCATAGTGACTGCGCATGTGCCTGGTAAGATGATGGCTCAGCAGGAAAGTCCGCTTGCACAGCTTACACGGGTAGGGTCTCAGACCTGCGTGCGAGGTCACATGCCTCGTTAACTTGATGGGTGAAGTGAAAGAGGCCTCGCAGTAGTTGCACTTATGGGGCTTATTCTCTTTATGGATCAGAATGTGCCGCTCTAAACCCTGGAAAAGAAATTATAGAAACTATGAGGTACAACTCAATTTTCAACATATCACGAATACTTCCGAATTTCAGACATCTCTGAATAACGGATAGTTCTTTCAATAGATATTACCTAATATCTATTTTTTTCATAATCTTGAAAGTAGTCAAAATATTCATGGTAGCTCTTTTCGGACAAATAATTATTTTATGTGTTTCGTCAAAATTATTTTTCTCAGACACCATTATAAAGAGGTTTCGACGAGCTGTGAAATGAGTTGTCGGTCGGCCCTTTTGCCTCATTCAATTTTGAAGAGTTCAAATGCCTCGTCCCAGGGAGTTGCTCGCTAAAGCCTCAAATAAAGTCAAAAGAACCAAACCAAATCATTTGACATGTCTCGGCAGATTTTTCCAACCACTACAGGATAAGAAATATACAGGCTGGACAGTTAGTGAGAATATTTGAGTTATTTCTGCATTTTCTGATCCTATGTTGACTGATTTTTGTACTTTACGCTCTTTGAATTTGTTTTTCTGGTTATTTGTTAATTTTTTAACACCTAACAAAAATACCTCTTTACTGTGAAAAAATTCACTAAGTTCGACGATTTGATGAGTTTCACAAAAAGTTCACCTCTGCCTCATATGAATTTTAAAAATTCCATCATGTCAAATTCAATTTTCAATGAGATTTTATTGATTTGAATAGGGAAGTCCAAGAGTTAATATCAGTAATTTTCCAGAGTGATTCTCTTCATCAAGAATGCTTAACCATACGAAATACCAAAAATTATTAATTTTAATTAAAAAACTCTCAAATAATCCTTGCTTCTGAGTATGATCTATGTTATCGATGTAAAAATATTTGTACTCGTTATCAAAAGAATTTAATGGGAAATAAATGTATGTATAAATTTATTCATCAACCAACTCGAATTTATCGTTCCTCGTTATAAGAAAAGTTAAGGAATAAACAGTGTTCAAAATTGGGCCTTGAAAAACTCAGATTAGTGATATATTGAAAAATGAATGGAATCGAAAATTTGGTGTTTGTCCTTCCAAGCTATATGTGGGAATCGACGCATGTAATCGTACTAGATGTTTCTAAATTTTAAATGGAAGAGAGGTTGAAGTAGATACTTCAGGACTCCTCTCCAAGGGAAACTTATGATGCTGATGAGACTGGCAATTACTACAGGATTTTTCGCGTAATCGCTACAGGAATATATATCATAATCAGACATCAAAGGCAAACAATATATGACAGATTGAAATTAAATCAATCCACCAATAGAATCAGTAAACTCTTCAGTGGAGTAACTGGGCCTATCAAGCACCATTGATTTCAACTTCAACAACCAAAGTGTCACGAGTCACTGATGGGTGCACATGGATCGGAGAGATCTGTTTGAGAGCTTATGAGGTTTTATGAATTGCGTCAATGCAATGGGGTGCATAATGCTGGCGACAGTAATTTGGACTTAATTTTGTCTAACCTGCCCTGCCGAGTTCACCGCGATATGTCACCTTTTTGAAGGAAGACAAGTATCACCCGGCTCTGATGTGTCATTTGAACCTAGGCTCGGACAGTTGTGTCAGATTCTCTCGTAGTTCGAATTTTGGGGCTTTCAATTTTCATAAAGTCGATATGGCACCGCTCTGTGAAGACTTACTAAGTGAACAATTCATCGTTAGACAGGATTGCCCTCGCAGTATAAACTTTCTGGTGAATGATTTTTACAAAAAATTATACAAAGCAATCAGAAAATCAGTCCGTTTATCATAAACAAAATAGGAGGTTCCCCACGTGGAACAATAAAGAGATCATTGATGCTGTTAAGTCTAGGAATCGGATGCACAAAAAGTTTATTAGAACAAGGAACGATCACTATCTCGATTTGTACCGAGAATTGAGGTCAGTTAAAGCTAAGATGAGGTCTGCATAAAGGGAGTACTTGGATAGTAAGGGAATAGTTTTGAGAAGAAGCCTAACAAATTTTGGTCTTTTGTACGGAGTAAACGCAAAGCGGATGGACTACCTGGCGTCATGGATTACCAAGGTGAGAGACTGGATAGCCCCCAGAAGATCGTTTCTGCATTTGCTATGTTTTTCGGTGGGGTATATGATGTTGTGGATTCAGATGTCAATATTGATGACATTATCTCGGAGGGTGTGGTTGATTGTCGAGGCTCGAATTCTATTTTTTTTCCCTCAATAACCGAACAAGATATTTTGCGTGTGACTAAAAATATGAAATCTAAAGCTAGTTTGGGGATAACGGCATACCTTGTTTTATAGTAAAGGATATCATAGGGACGATAGTAGCTCCGCTATGTTCAATTTTTAATCTGTGCCTGAAGAACAATCAGTTTCCGTCTAAGTGGAGGATCGCGAAGATCTATCCCATCTTCAAGAGCGGTGATAGGATCGAAGTAACGAACTACCGTCCTGTGGCTCTACTTTGCTCCTTTGCAAAGGTTTTCGATCTTCTATTGCATGAATCTTTAGCATTCCAGCTGAGCCAATCGATTTCGGACCGGCAACATGGTTTTAGGGTCGGTAGATCAACTGTAACGAATCTTGCATGTTTTTCGGAATACGTAACTGAGGTTTTGAACCGGGGTGGCCAGGTTGACACAGTCTTCACGGATTTCTCTAAGGCTTTTGATCGAATGAACCATGTTGCTCAAATAAAAAGAATGAAGGAGATAGGGTTCCCCTGAGCCTTCTCAGGTTTTTCTATTTATATTTGAGTGATCGAAAGCAATATGTTATGTATGATGGATTTAGATCCCAGGATTTTGGAGCCCATTCAGGAGGCCCTCAGGGGTCGGTTTTGGGTCCGCTTCTGTTCACAATTTTCGTAAATGACTTACTCGAGAGGCTAAACGTTGGGGACGTAGCCTTTGCGGATGATCTCAAGATTTACACAGAAATAAGATCGAATGAGGACTGTCAGAGTCTTCAAGGAGAGTTGCTGATGATACATCAGTGATGTTTAGAAAACAAACTGCCTTTGAACGTCTCTAAGTGCAAGTACATGTCAATTACGCGCAAACAGTCGCCACATTTCTTTCCTTATTCGGTGGCGGGCTCACGGCTTGAACGTGTTTTCTGTTCTCGTGATCTCGGGGTGCTTCTCATTCGTATAGGTGATGTTCTGCGAGCAAGGTAAATGTTGGGTTTTATTCTGAGGAATTCCAAGAGCTTCCGGAACACTGCTCTTCTCAGGGTTCTATATTTCGCTTTCGTTCGGTCTAGATTGGAGTATGCCTGTGTTATCTGGGATCCATACTATGTGAAATATAAAATTGCATTGGAAAGCGTCCAGAGAACCTTCCTAAGGTACCTGGCATACAAACAAGATGGAATATATCCTATCCGAGGAATGCCAGGTTTTCTGTTAACCGATCGTTTTTCTGTGTTGGAGCTTCAAATTAGAAGGAAATATTTGTGCTGCATGTTTTTGTATGGACTTCTGAATAACTCCATCTGTTGTTCGTCTCTGCTTGATAGACTGATGTTTTTGGTACCCAGGCTCGCTGGCAGAGGCAATGCCACTTTTTATGTCGTTGGAGCTGTTACGGATGTTTTCTTCAACTCACCTATCAATCGAAGCTGTCACTATTTCAACACGGTGGCCTCTTCGATTGATATCACTCATTCTCAAGCTACATTCAAAAGAAACACACCACTACAATCGCTTTCAGTGGAACTGACTCATCAGACACCTGAGCAAAAAAATAGCTCTACTGCTTGGACCAAGGTGACATATAAGAAAAACAAAGGAAAAAGATTTAATAGCGAAATGTCATCTCCTAGCTGTACCACTATAAATCAACCCCTGAATGACGCAAATAGGAGTTTGCAGCGTCCGATTCCCATCATTGGAACTGGGGATTCTGCCAATGGTTTTAGCGCCAAGAAATCATATGGCTGGATTTTCCTATCCAGAGTTCAGAAGGGCACTGATAAAGGTGAGATTGTTGATTACCTGAAGAAGAAGTTTCCTAATTCTGATTTTGACGTAACTAATTTGAATTCAAAAAGCGAACACCACGACTTTTTTAGAGTACAATCAGATTTGTCAGATGTCAATAGTTTGATGAACCCTGGAATATGGCCCTCGGGGGTATTGGTTCGCAGATATCGGTTTTTTCGAAACAGACCAACTGAGGGATCTTTCAACAACTCTTAATGTCTCATCCAAACATCGATCACAGTCAACGGTGGTCATCAGTCGGTCTGCGGTGAATGATATACGAGATTTAAATGAAAGTTCACTTCTATTTCTGAATTGTCAGTGTTTGACTCTTGCTAAGGTTGATGAAATTGATGTTATTAAGTACAGATATAGAAATCTGCGCTTCTTGTGTTTTTGTGAAACGTGGTGTCGGGATTCGAATATCAATTTGATGAAATCCAACAACTTTTTCAATGTGTCTAACTACTGTAGGTCGGATTTGAAGGGAGGTGGAGTCGGAATTTGGTGCAAAAATTCAGTGAACATGCAACCAATAGATTTAAAAAGATTCTGTTCGGAAAGGCAGTTTGAAGTTTGTGGGGCATCTTTTATGGGTCAGAAGGTCAAAACAATAATCCTTACTTGCTACAGATCTTGCGTTGGCTCCTGTTTTCACATTTTTTGTGAACGCCTTGTTCAGGTTCTTGAATATTTGTATAATCCAAAGATAAATGTGATTATGTGTGGTGACCTTGATGTCGATCCTATCCAGGACTCTTTCAAGTATAAATATCTTTGTAATATTTTGTCTGGTTTCAATTTGCAGAACGTGGTACTTGGGAAAACTAGACTCAACAATACCTTGGATTATGTGTTTACTGATTTGGATGGCGCAAAAACTAATGTAATGGACACTCATCTCTCTGATCATAGAATTATTATGCTAGCTATTAAACAAGACAAACATCCTAATCTGGTTGAGTATAGAGTAGACTTTGCACCTCATAATATTGAGAGATTTGCCGACGATGTCTTGAGGGAGAATTGGTTAAGTGGCTGACGCCAACGAGGTTTTCAATGCTTTCCACGACATCTTAATGCACTATTTCAACTTACACTTTCCCCTAAAGAAATTTTATAAAAGAGAAGAGAACCGTTGGGTTAATGATATCGTTAGGCAGTCTAGTGAAAACCTCAGAGAGTTATTTAACTTATCGAAACGCTTACCCGAGCTGAAGGAATTTTACGATGCCTCAAAATGGCAACATTCAATCTTAATAGATAATATTAAAAGAACATTTTATCAGAATAAAACTGCTTCGGCAAAAAATCAAAACAAGGCCTCTTGAAATGTCGTAAGGGAATTGAGTCGTGGAGGTGTGGGAGCTTCTGGCGTTAGCATAAGGGATGGTGAAAGGATTTTGCCTGCTCCTTCTGAGGTGGCACAAAAATTTAATGAATTTTTCATCGGTGTGCCCAGGGCATTATCGGAACAGGTTTCTCAGGAAGAATACATTGACAATATAGTAAGCTCAGATGAAACGATGTTTCTGACTCCATATGCTGAGGAAGAATTATTCTTATTGATGTACAGAAGATTCAGGCCTTTGAGTTCCAGCGGCTATGATGATTTTCCGGGATTTCTTCTTAGGAGATGCCTGAGAGAACTCACCGCACCTTTGACATACCTGGTAAATCTTTCTTTCTCCGAAGGTCAGTTTCCTGATAGTTTGAAAATATCCAGGGTGGTACCCCGTTTAAAGAAGGGAGATTCTGAATCGATGTGTAACTATCGTCCTATATCGCTGTCTCCGGTCTTGTCAAAAATATTTGAATGTTGTTATCTTGACAGGCTCTTGAGCTTTCTTGATAAACAAGGAATTCTCGCAAGGAGTCAGTTTGGTTTCAGACCGGGACTTGGGACACATGATGCGATATACGCTTTCGTTGAAGTTGTGGAGTCAGGACAATCTCCGGTTGGTGTCTTCTGGGATTTGAGTCGGGCCTTTGATCTCGTAGTTCATAATATTTCAACTAGTAAAGCGGAGAAATGTGGTATTAGCGGTATTGCTGCAAGGTGGTTGGTTAGTTACTTGACTGGCCGGCAACAACTTGTTTCCATCAGACACACTTGTGGTAATATGAGAGGGATAACAAATTCGGGTTTACTTGGCACAGGGCTCGATATTGAGTCCACTGTTGTTTCTCTTGTACATTAATGACATAGGAAGCAGTCTGAGTTGCGATGTTTTTCTTTATGCAGACGATGCTACCGCCTTGATTACTGATGATAGCGAGGCTATGCTGAAGTCAAGGATTCTTCAAAATACCAACTTGCTCTGTCAATGGTTTAGCAGAAACAGATTGCACATCAATGCCCTCAAGTCTACATATTTGGTCTTTCACAACCAAAATAAGATAATTAATGTTAATGTGTCTCTCAATAATACTCAACTGGAAAGGGCTGGCTCGACGAGGTTCCTAGGTCTTCGGATAGATGAGAGTCTAAACTGGAAAGATCATTGTACTTACCTGTCCTCCAAACTTAGTACGGTCTGTTATCTTATGCGAAATTTGAGGAGAGTTTCGACTGTCACAAAGTTGAGGGCTGATTATCATGCCCAGGTGGCCTCCAGATTGAGATATGGGGTTTTGTTTTGGGGGGCATTGGTTGGAGCTGACGAGGTTTTCCTTTGTCAAAAAAGGATAATTCGTTGTATGCTGGGTATTTCGCAACTTACCTCCTGTCGAGAGGCTTTTCGATCTTTGGGCTTACTTACATTACCATCCATATGTATACTTGAAATGACGACAGTAGTATTTAAAAACCAAAATGAAATAATGCGTAATGGTGACTACTACAATACTAGATATCAGCACAACCTCGTCCCTCCAAACTTTAGACTTCGAATGAGCAGACGATCCTCTATGTACCTGGGTGTAAAGCTTTACAACAGATTGAATGATGACATAAAGAATCGTGTGTTACTTTTAGAAGAAGGCTGTCGGAATATTTGGCGAGTAAGAGTTACACAGCTCTACAAAAAAAATTTTTTTTATTGTTGCCCTGGATATCATCGTAAATTTTTATGTTTTCAAGTGCCCAGATTACGAATATATTCATGAAAGTTCTCAATGTGCTCGTATTTTCATGATTTTTGCATTTCTTATATTTCGAACAATTATAAGCTTGTTAGAAATTAAATTTAATTTTCCAGTCATGATTAGGCTTCTGCGCAACTTTTTCGCGCATACAAACATCACCTGATCCCCACTCTCAGACCCCTTGCCCCACAGAACAGCTGAGATCTCAGTTATTTGACAATATTGAAGTACATATACACGTAAATCTGGATAAAGTGTCATGGATTAATATTTTGTTTCAATTACTGAATGTCCATTCTTATATATTTGTCTTCTAGTCTAAAATATGAGTTCGTCACGAAGAAAGTGTAAATATTGTAGTGATTTATTTTGTTATATTTGCGGTGTTTATATACCAAAAAAACAAAAAAGAAATATCACAGACTTTGTCAAGGAGACTTATGTTGAATATTTTGGTTTCAAAATGGACAAATTAGGTAAACCATGGGTTCCTAATAAAGTTTGTAAGTCCTGTGTTGAGTCTTTACGGTTGTGGAAAAAAGGTGAACGTTCTGGATTAGACTTTGGTATTCCTATGATCTGGATGGAGCCTACGAATCATTTAGATGATTGTTACTTTTGCGTAGTAGATGTTAAAGGTTTTAATCGAAATCAAACGTGGAGATACCCAGACTTACAGTCTAGGAAATTTCCGGTTCTACACAGTGAAAATCTCCCTCGGCCCATATATATTTCAAAAGTAATTCGCATGCCCTCAGAAACAATGATGTTACCAAATTCACAGAAATCGGGACCATCTACTAGTGGAAGTGAATGGGAAGGTGAAACATCTTCGCCAAAGTTATTTTCTCAAAATGAACTCAGTGATTTAATACGTGATCTCAATTTATCAAAACAAGGATCAGAACTGTTAGCCTCAAGATTGAAAGAAAAAAATTATTGGCACCAACAGTAACAATTACAACATACAGAACGCGAGGAAAAAGAGTTATTACAATTTTTTAGTGAAAATGAAGGATTAGTGTATTGTAATGATATCGCGAAGCTGCTTATAGACATGGGTTTAAAAGAGTACAAATCTACTGAATGGCGCCTTTTTATTGATAGTTGCAAAAGAAGTTTAAAATGCGTCTTATTGCACAATGGAAATAAATTTGCATCAATTCCAATTGCCCATTCAACTAAACTCAAAGAAGAATATGAAAATGTAAAATTAGTTTTAGAGAAAATTAAATACTCTGAGCATCAATGGCCGATCTGTGTGGATTTAAAATGGTTAATTTTTACTTGGCCAACAAAGTGGATATACAAAATACCCTTGCTTTATTTGTACGTGGGATAGTAGAGCAAAGCAACTTCATTGGGAACAAGATGTTTGGCCTGTAAGAAATTCTTTAACTGTCGGTAAAGCCAACGTAATAAGGAGCCGCTGGTGAGCAGAGACAAAATCATACTTCCACCATTACATATTAAGTTAGGTATGATCAAGCAATTTGTAAAAACGTTGAACAAAGACGGAAATTGTTTTAATTACATTTGCAGAAAATTTCCGAAGCTTAGTATGGAAAAATTGAAAGGTGGAATATTTGATGGTCCTCAAATACGGCAGTTGATGAAAGACTCAGATTTTATCAAAGTTATGTAAAAGTAAATGTGAAAGTAAAGCTTGGAAAAGTTTTGTGGTGGTTGTCGAAAATTCCTAGGTAACCATAAAGCAGCAAATTATGAAGATATTGTGCAAAATATGCTGACAAACTTTCAGACTTTAAGAGCAATTATGAGTATTAAGTTACACTATCTCCGCAATCATCTAGATAAATTTCCGGATAATTTAGGAAATTATAGTGAGGAACAGGAGAGCGGTTTCATCAAGATCTAAAAGTGATGGAAGAAAGGTATCAAGGTCGATGGGATTGTCACATGATGGCAGATTACTGCTGGTCTTTGAAAAGAGATTGTCCCTGAAAAATTATAGAAGAAAAGCTCATAAAAAGTGTTTCAACGAAATATGAAATATATTTTCGACATTTTCCTCTTTATTTACTTCGATGTATCCGAATTTCTCAAAACATAACTGACATTATAAATATATCTGTTGTTTTGTTTCTTGTTTTACGATTTTGTTATGTAAAATGAAAATAAAGATTTAAAAAGAAATCAGAGCAAATCCTACAAAATCATTGATAGTTTCACGAATTGTGTGCATAAATAGACCCAAAATCATTTTCATATCTAGGGCAACAAAACCATTGTAGACCAGTGTTATTAGTGTACAGGAATTTTATTGTAAATGATATTTCTTTCAATGTTTTTTGCATGCGATTGTCCTGATTTTGTTGTATATTTGCTTAGGAAAACCATTTTATTATTTTTTGACAAATCATCATTCCTCACTTCACGAATTGATCCTGCTGTATAAAGTATTTGTATTTGCGGACTCTCTAAGATCTTTTTCTTGTGTGTTTTTACCTTTTTTTTATTCAAAGGAAAGTATTTGTTAACCCTTTCGCTCATGGCGTCCATGATCATGGACATAGTTTCTAAAAACAATCCGTGTTCGTATGGCCCTCAAAAATGTTTGTCCATCATCATGGACGATTTGATATCAATGGCGCCATCTAGCAGAGCATAGTGAAAATATATTCTGCTACACCATAATAATTTCAGATGAATATATAATAGTTAGAGTACTTTTAACGTTTCTCAATACCATTTTGTTGCTTTATAGTTATCTGTATACAATCATTAACTGTACTACCTAGCTGAACGAACAATGCTTTCAACAACTTTATTCTGAAGCACTCACCTGTTTGAAGACAAAACTTTTTCCGCATTCGTTACAAGTGAACGGCCTCTTCTTGCCATGCTTCCTCCTCGTATGGGCAATCAGATCGTCTTTATTCAAGAAGCTATTGTCGCAGTAGACACATGCATACTCCGGGGCGTCGCTGTGCGTCTTTTCGTGCCGATGGAGGTTGCTCTCCCTGGAAAATTCCTTCTTACAGACAACGCAGGAAAATTGACCTTCTTCCTCAGTATGAGTCAGTTGGTGCTTGGCCAAATCGTATTTACTAAAGAAAGTGCGACTGCACTCTTCGCATTTGAAGTTTCTTGGCCTGCGGAAACATTTGGTTGAGAGTTCTTATGTAACGCGATTTTCGGTGTCTTGATATTGGTCCAACGACCATAAGCAGATGTGTTATTCGCGTGAATATTACCGAATATTAAAATTTTCAAGAAGTTACTCGCAATACCCGCTGTTTCAATTTGTGGTTTCTTTGAGAATCCCAATTCATTACTTTCATTATATCTCTAATAAGAGGAACATGTGCGTCAATCCAAAAAACATGTAAACACCTTAAAAAGTCTAGGAACACTTCTTCACTTTTTTGAGAAATGAACACCTGCATCAATTTTTCACCAAATTATGTAGAGTGCCGCAACAGATTTCAGTTTTTTTTATAAAAAACTTAAAATGCTGCAGATGCGACCCTGCTTTATAATCATTTCATGTATTCATTGTTTGAAATCAGTTAGTTGGCACTTTGTTTCTGTTGTAAACACAAATAAAAGATTCAAGTTTTGTGATTCGACCATGGAAAGACGACATTTGACTAGAGAAGAGATGTTACGAGCCGTTGGCATGCTCCAAGCTGGGAGCTCACAACGGGAAGTATCCAGGGTTCTGGGAAGTAGCCCAAGTGTCATAAACCGTTTATGGTCGCGTTTCAATGAAACAGGTAGCGTAGAAGAACGCCATACAGGTCGTTTCAGGATTACTACAGTCGCCCAAGACCGATTTTTTTTTTTACAAGCCAGAAGAGATCGTACTACCACAGCATCTCCAATTAGCTCGAGAGCTATCACGAGTTCATAATGTACAAATTTCCGACCAAACTGTGAGAAATCGACTGCACGAAGGTCAACTCCACTCCAGACGTCCTTTAAGAGTTCCACAACTGACCCATGGAAATCGCGCTGCTCGTTTAGCTTGTTTCCAAGAACACCTAAACTGGGATCAAGAGAGGTGGGCCACAGTTCTCTTCAGTGATGAATCTAGATTTAGTTATTATCCTGATTCGGGAAGAATTGGAATATGGAGGGAACCTGGAAAGCAAAACCGTCTCCAGCATGCTCGAGAAGTTGTTAGACAGGGAGGCGGATCAGTGATGTTTTGGGGAGGTATACGCCTTGGTGGAAGAACTGACCTCGTTTTCATACAGAACAACCTCACGGGAAATTCTTACGCAAATGAGATAGTTTTACCTGTAGTGGTACCGTATCTCCAAACATTGGGTCAGAATCCACTCTTCCAACAAGATAATGCCCCTCCTCATCGCGCAAGAGTTGTCTTGAACGTTCTTGAAGAGAATGATATCGATCTTCTACCGTGGCCATCCTGCTCCCCAGATCTGAATCCCATCGAGCATGTGTGGGACACCCTAAAAAGAAATCTCCTGCGTCAAAACGTCTTCCATCATGAACAGGAGCTTCGATTAGCAGTTCATGGGGCGTGGAATGACTCAGGCCAAAATGTAATAGACAATTTAATATTGAGCATGCCGCGACGATGCCAAAGTGGCATTAATAACAGAGGTGGACCTTCTGGGTACTGAAAAATATAAGTGCTTCCATATCGTTCCGAAAATATTAGTTCAGGATTTTTTTTTGTGTTTTACAAAATTGCCAATTGCTTTGGAGAAGTCAAATATCATTTTGTTTTCTTGAGAATACATTATATACAATATATCCTAACAAAAACCGAAAGATTTCTATAAATTCGAATCATCAAATTCATATCTTAAAGATATTGGTAAGTGTTCCCTAGACTTGTTTGAGGTGTTTATTTATAACCCGTTGCCTATCAAGAAAGAAGTCAGAAACATTGAAATTTTTTCGTTTTTTTCTTGGAGAAATGTATTTTATAGGTAATGGTCGTTCTTGAACCTTGGCTTCATGACACCTTAAACCGAATTTGCAGAGGGTTTTCCCAAATCTAGATTCAATAGAAACTTGTCCGCTGCCGGCATTTTCACTGAACACACATATGGATTGCAGAAGTTAAGGTTCAGGTATATTTTACGATACTCAAAAATTATGTGACCTGAAGTATGGAAAGGTATCAAACGTCAGAAAACAACGTTACGAGTAAACAGCTGCTAAAGATTAAGCGACGTGTTGGCTTTCCAACACTCATCCTACTGCACTTAAAAGGAAAACTGTCCTGATGAATTACGAGAACAAAAGCTGAACGCGTTTGTTGAGCATCTGCACAGAGCGAAAATTCAAAGATCTTTTTATCAGGTGTACTGCAGTAACTAAGACGAATCTGTGCAAATGGAAGAATTTGATCTCGCACATGTTGTGCAGTACCCTGTTAGTCTTCAACAGCCAGGAGCTCGTATTTTAAGGCTAAACAAAGTATTCGGTTATGGGCGTAACAAACGAGAAAGAAAATGTTCAGGTAATAGTCATGAATTATATTAGAAATCTTGTACGACGATTTTTTTAGGACTTATTAGTAGGCTGTTTAGCGCTATTGTTGTCGATTTTCCTTGAACAGATCGAAGGAAATGAAATGATGAATCATTTGCAACTTTTTCGAAAATTGTACTTACAACAGGAGTAATGGCAATGGATCTATAGTTAGAGGGGTCGAATAATTGCTTTCGTTGAAGAAGGGTGACACAGAGGGATATAACGGCCACAATGGGGGGTATCACATGGGGTGATTTCAAAAATCTACGCCAGATACGTGGAGCTTCAATCTCTGCAAGTACTAGGAAGATCACTTCTGAAGAACTAGACCGCTTTTTGTGCCAAATTGCAAGAAAAGACCCTAGTGCGTCGCACTCCATACTCCAAAGGCAATTTCTGGAAGCAACAGGCATCAGTGTATCAGTCGAAACGATACTTAAAAGACTTCGTTCAAGGGGTTTATACAGCAGAAAGCCCTTGAGAGTTCCAGAGCTAACCAGACAACAAAAGATTAACAGAATTGATTGGTGTATCGAGCACCAAGAGTGGAATATTGAGAATTGGCGAAATGTTCTTTTTTCGGATGAGACCAGAATTGGTGTTCGATCAGATTACCGCCGAATCCGACTTCGAGCAGCAAGACAAATTCCAAAATAACAAGGGGGCAGTGTGATGTTTTGGGGTAGCATTATGCTGGGAGGCAAAACAGATTTGATTTCGTTTCCTGCGAGTGTAAGGGCTAGAAATTACGTGGACTTAGTGTTGAAGTCCATCGTGAGACTTCGGTGAGGTGCCAAGGGTAAGAATCTCACTTTCATGCAAGACAATGCTCCTCCGCATACCAGCAACCTCGCGCGACATTATCTTGAAACCAAGAGAAACGCTATTTTGGACTGGCCAGCTTGCTTCCAGACCTAAATCCGATTGGACATTTATTGGCTAATCTCAAAAGAAAAATTAGATCGCGCCAGAATAACCCAAGAACCCCACAACAGCTCATCCAAGCGCCACAGAAGTGGGGCAGGATATCACCCTTGAAGAGGTACGAAAACCTAATCCAAAACATGCCTAGACGGCTTGTATCAGGACAAGAGGAGGTAATACAAGCTACTGAGGTCGAGAAAAAAATACCTACTCCATGAGAAAACAATTTTCAATTTTTTTACTACACGCGGAAAGTCTCCTAATTTCTTTTATTTGTTTCTTCCTTACAATAAACCTCAATTTATTTCTTTTTTCAATTAAAATACCTCAAAGAGGATCAATTCAACAATCCTTCGAAATTTCCAAAATCCCTGAGGTAATTTTCAAATATCGGGTGATTCCATATAAATTTGGTTGTGTATATACATATGTAAAAATTACATAAGAGAGCCTGGATACATAACTAATTTGTTGAGTCCATAACCTCCGAAGGCCAGATAACATGTATGCCACGAGGTGGCAGTTATCATTGCTTGGTCAAGGTGAGAGGAGTATGAGCTGTAGGCCCATAGAACAAACAAACAAACAAAACGGAGGAGAGAGGTTAAATATCAAGTGAAAATTTCTAGAGATCTGCGTGAAAAAGCCCGAAACTAGAATTTCAATGACAAAAACTGAAATAACACTTTTGTCTGTTAAGCCAAATAGAAAAAAAACAATCGGCTCATAAACTGCAATCTTCTTAAAAATGAAGCTCAACAATGTGTAAATACTTTGATAATTATTTAGTAGTGTCAATAGTCAAAATTCACTGAAAAAGTGTTTACTTACTAATTTTGGGTCCCAGAACCCAAATCTGAAATTATTTTGCTCCGGAAGGCTATCGTTAGGGAAAAAAAACAAAATTTCCTTGAAAGTCCTCTTGTCTATGTCATTCAAACTCTATAATTGCTTCATTAAAATGCCTTGTTACTATTACAATATATACACACATGTACCATTAATTAGTAATTCCACGCTCAAATATACATTAATTTCTTATTAAAATGCTTTTCCATTTGAACGTTTATTTTCTTGACAGTTAACCCGCCATATTTACTTTCCAGATATGATTGCCCCTCAATTCTCAATATTAGGCAACAATTTCACACATTTACAATCCAAGACCTAGGTGACATGAACCTGTCAATAATGACGTACTCGCCATCTCCCGTCATAACAGAGAGGAATATTCAAATGGAAATCTCTTCAAACAAAACCTAACTAACCTAACCGAACCTCAAACCTAATTTAAATTTATAATTTTGAATTGAATAGGTTAGGAGGTTAGTTTTTAGGTAAAATTAGGTCTAATCAACGTTCTAGGGAAACTGATGGAAAGTATAATCGAGAAGAGGCTCACAAAAGAACTTGCGGAGAAATTTTAAGAAAAATAGGTCGACACTGTCTGAGTTGATTCAGCATGTTCTTCTCCAGGACCTTCCTCCACGTTGGTGCCGCGTACAGAAGTATCGATGAATACAGCGTTGTATACGAGTCTCTTGTTCTGCTTGGGGCCCGTGGTGTTGTGGAGGATTTTCGATATACTCTTCTTGTATGTGACATACTCGATGAGCTCCTTCATCCTCAGGTTCTTGTCCAGCATCACTCCCATATATTTTGTGCTCTTCTGGGTGTGAATCGTGTGTCCATTTACTTTGAAGTTCATTCTTTTGGCTTTCCGCCTCTTGATGAGGAGTAGGACCTCCTTCTTTTCGCTCGCTAGTTTCAATCCCTTCTTCTTTAGCTCCCTGATGATGTTTGCGCTCACGATCTCTACCTTTTCCTTCAACTCGGTGTTTTTATGCTGAGTAAGGAGTCGTAGTATATGTTCCACAACGCGGGTCCTAGTATTGACCCCTGTGGAACGCCGCATGTTAGGTGCATTTCTTGTCTTCCAGGTAGTTCTCTTATTAAGTTGATGAAGTAGCTGCAGTGTTAAAAGCGTTTTTTATGTCGAAGGTAATGAGCAGGCATATTTTTTTGTGTTGCCATGCTCCTATGGATGTCGTACTTGCAACTCTTTGGACCTCCATAATTGTGTATCATCGACCTATTTATCTTAAAATTTCTCCGCGAGTTCTTTTGTGAGCCTTTTCTCGATTATACTTTCCATCAGTTTCCCTTGAACGTTGATTAGACCTAATTTTACCTAAAAACTAACCAACTAACCTATTCAATTCAAAATTATAAATTTAAATTAGGTTTGAGGTTGGGTTAGGTTAGGTTAGTTAGGCTTTGTTTGAAGAGATTTCCATTTGAATATTCCTCTCTGTTATGACGGGAGATGTCGAGTACTTCATTATTGACAGGTTCTAGTCACGTAGGTCTTGGATTGTAAATGTGTGAAATTGTTGCCTTATATTGAGGGGCAATCCCATCTGGAAAGTAAATATGGCGGGTTAACTGTCAAGAAAATAAACATTCAAATGAAAAAGCATTTTAATAAGAAATTAATGTATATTTGAGCGTGGAATTACTAATTAATGGTACATGTGTGTGTATATTGTAATGGTAACAAGGCATTTTAATGAAGCAATTATAGAGTTTGAATGACATAGACAAGAGGACTTTCAAGGAAATTTTGTTTTTTTTCCTAAACAATAGTCTTCCGGAGCAAAATGATATCAAATTTGGATTTTGGGAACCAAAATTAGTAAGTAAACACTTTTTCAGTGAATTTTGACTTTCGACACTATACTAAATAATTACCAATACTGTTTCGGTGACTTCAATAATAACCGAGATATTGAATAACACAAAAATCACTTGTTGAAAAAATCCACCAGGAAAAGGATCTGGCAACACTGGCTGAAATTTAAATTGTTCGGGGAACATTTCCCGTCGACTCAGTACTGGATGCGCGAAAGTGGTCAGTGTAAATAGCAGGATTACCCCTTCAAAATTCAACCTCGGACATGAGACTACCCCCTTAATAAATAATTTGGTAATCCTACTGTTTACGCTGCCCGCACTCGCTTCGTGTACACCGAGTCGACGAGGAATGTTTCCGAACGATTTGAAATTTAAGCCAGTGTTGCCACGATTTATCTCACGTCGGAGATTTGAGTACCTATCGTTGAAAATGAAATAGCAAAGGATAAGATGTATTATTGAAGTGGAACCTATAGGTAAACACTCCTAATCAGGGGCGTAACTTCTCGGGAGCGGAAGGGCCATATGTGACTCGTAATTTTTCGCAAATGCTTATTATCTTAATAAACAGATACATATTTTGAGTTCATTTGGACAGGGTAGTGCGGTATAGCAAAAGATGTTTTCAAAATCTTAAGAGTTTCCAAAGTATTTATAAGATATTCGAATCTAACCTTACATTTCAGTGATTCAATAAAGTTCAATATGACGGATGAAATTGAGGAAAATATTTCCTTTGTTTGGCATAAATTTTTGACAATCTGAGTGCAGGATCTGTATGCTCCAGATTTTTTTGTAAGCTAGAAGCTTTACTATTTAGGTCATATAACAGGGTAATAAATTGAGAATTGTACACTGTACAAAATTTTCTTTTCATTCATTTGGAGGGTGCGACTAACAACATCTCAGTTCTATTGATTCATTAGTATTCATACATCCAATAAGTTATTTCTGATGTGGTTTTCGAGTTATTCACGAAATTTGATAACTTCCTGATTTCATCCATACTCGATTTCTCGGTGTTTTCCACAATCCAAAAAATTAAAGCATTTATTGAATTATTTTGCGCATTGCTATTACATGATTTTCAATGTTCTATGGTTCTGAAAGCTACATCTCCTTTTCAACCAACTTCAACAATAATTCAAAAAAGGAGGTGTCTGACGTGAGTCAGTAGAGATACTGACTCCCACGCCGAGGGACCGGGTGCAAATCCCAGGTTAGATATAGTTGTAGTATGAATGTTGGTGTGTTTTCCCAGAGTCGGGAACATAACCGATAGGTTGAGTCTATAACTTCCATAGCCAAACTTATAATCCTAAGAGGTGGCAGTTATCATTGCATGGTCTAAGTGAGTGGTTCGCAGTCCACTACCACTGTAGGTTCATAAAACAAACAGAAGGTTCATAGAACAAACAGAAGGTTCATAGAACAAACAGAAGGTTCATAGAACAAACAGAAGGTTCATAGAACAAACAGAAGGTTCATAGAACAAAAAGGGGGAAGATCTCCATTCGTGGAAAGTTTTTTTTGCATAACAAGTTGGGGTAAAAATTGAGCAGCAACATTTCTGTCTATATTGACATAAAAATAGTAGTAGGAATTCTTGTTACAGCCTTTTGCATTGGCTGGGAAGATGCTTACCGCAGCTAGAGGTTAGGTTAGATTTTCAACCTTGTCTTCGTGAAGAAATCCTAGAAATCATGGTGTGCAAGATGACAATGAGAGAAAGAAGCTGCTAAGCAGAAAAATTTTTGGTACTCTGTTTGTATACACGACACTAACACAGCATAAACACACAAGCTATAGCTAGTGCAATAGCGACAGGGAAACGAGTTTTTTCCATAGGTTTTTTACTCGTTCACTGAATCATACGCAAGATAGTATGGTTCCCCTGTAACATTTCCTGTGCTCACACTTTAGGGGCAATCGTAGGAGGCATGATGCAAGTTTAGATGCCTGATTAAGGAACGGTCATGGTCTGTTTTTTCTGCTGGTATTCTATTTCTTCGCTTGTTTTTTACGATTGTGTTTTTCAATTTATAATTATAGCTATAAGCATTTATTGTAAATACAATTATTCGACGATATTCCCTTAACAAATGTAGATATAGAGACAGGCCCGCCGTAAGCGGGCGTGCAAGGCGTGCAATGCACGCGGGCGGCAAATCAGACAATCATCGACTAAAATTCAGACATTGTCACCTCACAATACTAAAAAGATTATCCTTATGAAAATAATATGATGAACGGCTCCCAAATATTTCTTTTATATCGTAGCATTACATAGCGCCATCTATTGAAATTCATGAGAACAAAGTTAATCCGTATCGTGCTCTATGCGAAATAGGGAAATCCCACAGATATCAGGGGAAATCTGGAGATGGATGAGATCCGGAAACGGTCCAGGGTACTTAAAATTAATAATATTCTGTATATTTTTGTACGAAGTGTGACTATAAAAATAATTTAGAAAATTATTTATATTATCCGTCGGCGCAAAAAATCATAATCATGGTAAGTGTCTTTGTTTAATTAATCAGCATATGGGCGCATGCATATAAACAGCATGTGTTGTAAAATATTCAGTAAAACTGTAAGTAGTCTGTCAGCTCCAAGCGGTTTTTCCGATTGGCAACATATGTCATCTACCTTAAAACGACACGAAACAAGCATTTCCCATAGCGAAAATTTAAAATGTTGGGTCCAATTAAATCATATGTTAAAAAAAATAAAACTACTGTAAATCAAATGCAACTGAGACTATTAGAATCTGAAAAAAACAATGGTGTGATGTATTGGAAAGGATCATAGCTGTTATAAAATTTTTATCTCATCAATGTCTGGCGTTTAGTGGCTCGTCCAAAATATTATATGAGCATGATAATGGTAATTTTCTCAAAGCAATAGAAATGATAGCATCCTTTGATTCAGTTATGCGGGAACATATTCACAGAATTCAAGCCTCGAAATTCGATTCAACTCGCATGACTCACTATTTAGGAGATCAGATTCAGAATGAAATCATTGATTTATTCAGCACGACCATAAAAATTATATCCTGAACAAAGTCAGAGAATCAAAATATTTCTCTATCATATTAGATTGCACACCAGATGTAAGTCACACAGAACAAATTACAGTTATACTAAGGTATGTTGTTTTAAACAGTGAAACTAAAAATGTTACAATATGCGAAAGTTTTATTGGCATCTGTCCGATAACCAGCTCCACAGGTGAAGGACTATTAAATTTTGTTTTAGATTTATTTTCGCAATTAAACCTTGATATTAAAACTTACGTGGCCAAGGTTATGACAATGGTTCTAATATGCGTGGAAAACACAATGGATTACAAAAAAATATTGGAAATGAATAATCGTGCATTTTACGTTCCATGCTCGGCGCATAGTCTCAATTTGGTCGTTAACGATGCGGCAAATATAACGCACGACACGGTTAACTTTTTCAACTTAATTCAAGAAATTTACGTTTTCTTTTCGTCTTCTACCAAAAGGTGGTCCATAATTTGCAAGCATTTACCTGATTTAAAACTAAAGGCATTAAGTGCCACGCGATGGTCTAGCAGAATCGATGCAGTCAAACCTTTACGGTATCACCTCGAAAAAATATTTGACGCTTTACTTGAAATATCAGATAACAATTTGTCGGAATGGGATTGTACAACAACTCACAAAGCACATTCGCTTGCTTTGAATATTCAAAATTATAGATTTATTTGCTTAGTTGTAATTTGGTTTGATATTTTGAACGAAATTAATGCTATTAGCAAAATGATGCAAAACCCCACAATAAATACTCAAATCTGCATAAATTTGTTAAATAAATTGATTCATGAATTCACCGAATATCGCACAGATGAGCATTTCGAAAGGGTGTTAGAAGAAGCTACCACTGTGGCTCGGGAACTTAATGTAGATGCAGATTTTCCGCCAATAGATACCGTTCGTCCACGAAGAAAACCAACTCAATTTCAGTATGAACAGAGTGATGAAGTCTTACTAGACCCTAAAACAAAATACAAGGTAGATGTTTTTTAGGATCCTGGATCAAACCTTAACTTCTTTAAAACGTAGATTCGATGAGTTGGAAACTTTTACCGACGTTTTTGGCTTTTCACCAATAATAACTTGTTTAGTTACTCCAAAGATGATTTAATGAAACATTGTAAAGATTTGAATGTGAAGCTAAAAGATAGTTCAAGTAGTGACGCAGATATTGACGGTATAGATATGTTTAATGAAATCAATGCTTTAAAGTTGCATTTAACTGAAAACCAGTCTAATGATCCACAAACCCTATTGCAATACATTTTGCTAATGAATTAATGTCAACATTTCCGAATACAGCAATAGCGCTAAGGATACTACTTACATTGCGGTTTCAGTTGCATCTGGTGAAAGGTCATTTTCAAAGTTAAAAATAATAAAAACTATTTGAGATCAACTATGCACCAGCAAAGACTAAGTGATTTAGCAATAATTTCAATTGAACATGAGATTCTAAATAGACTAGACACCAAAAAATTATAGCTGATTTTGCCAACATGAAGGCAAGAAAGGTGCCGTTTCTGTAAAATAACTTAATACCTATACCTACCTACATAATATGTATAAACTGCACCTTTCTTGCCTTCATTTTTTCACTTAATGTCGTATTAGTGTATCTATCTTGTATAAAATAACCTAATATAACATAGTTTTTCACTGTACAGCATTTTTTTTTCACATTTTTATAAACACCTAGGTTTTGTAGTTAGATAGGGGCGGCACGATAGGAATTGCACACCGGCGTTCAAACCGCTAGCGGCGGGCCTGTATAGAGATATAGGTGCTCTTAAATTTAAGTAGAGAGTAGGATATCTTCGTACAATGGTTTTTAATTCTGTGTAATTGCCTATATGCTCTTTGAAATGTATACCGAATCAATGTGAATATAATATCTCTGGTCTTTATAGTACTCTCACGAATTTGATTATTCTGCATGATTTCCTGAACGTCAACAATATTTGTTCTAGACAAATCATCCCAAAAATAAAATAATTAACAAATTCCAAATCAGTTAAATAAATCACTTGTCTCGTAAGTAAATCTCAAATCGCATATGAAGTTTATCCAACACAAGTATTGAACAAACTGAAGAGTGAGACGACAGAGATCAAACATTTATTCTCTTATACGAAGTGAAATTTAAATGAACTTTAGGTAAGGGATCTGGCAACACTGGCTTGAAATTCAAATCGTTCGGAAACATTTCTCGTCGACTCCGTACACGATGCGCGTGCGGGCAGCGTAAACAGCAGGATTACCAATAATTTATTATGAACATACCTGGAATGTTTTTGTAAATGAAGATCCAAAAGTTGTTTCAGCGAAAAAGATTTTTCACAGAGAGTGCATGGAAAACAGTCAGTTCTCACAGTCTTGACTTCTGATACATTCTTCGGTTTAGGTGATGAAGTCACCATCTTGACATTATACTCATTGTTAGAAGCAGGTTCTATTTCATACTCTTGCACTTCCTGCTCTCCATCTTGGGCCTGAACATCGGCATCAGAGCTTTGTTCTGGCTCAAGTTTTATTCTTTTAATCGTAGGTAAGATATCTTGAACCGGGCGTATTTTCGCCTTTCCTTTAGGTAGATAATTCTGTAATCGAAAGGTAATTTTTATCACTGGACGTTTCACATTCCTCTTCGATATCGATGTAATAAATGTGTAGCTTACCTGGAAATCATTTTTTCCAAATGGCTTTGTAAAATTTCCAGTAGCCAAGAACAATTTCAGGGCATCATCAGCTTTCTTGCAGTTGCCTTTGAAAGTGTACGCTTGCACTGCAAGGTTCCTACAGTCCTCGCATATAAGTTGTGGCATACCATCATTTTGAAAAACCTGTAGCATAAATTTAATAAAAACCAAAACTGTGGATACTACTTCTGAGAATAACCATTAGAAGTACCTTTGAAATTATATGGAAAAGATGAAATTCCAGACAAATTTTATGACAACAGTTGAAGTTACAGTGCGAATTAAATATCTATAACAAATCCCTTTCAATTCATACTTTGAAAACTCATCATAATCAAAATCCTTGAAAAAATGAATAAACAAAATGAAAATGGTACTACAAAAAAAGTTAATAGAAGAAATCTAGAATAGGTTCATGACACCAACCTATCATTTAAAATGTAGCAAACTACAGAACTGCTTACTTATATTTCTTACATTCACTCAAAATACAAACCTCAATAGCAACGCAAGCCATTAATTGCAGTGGTAGAGGTACCGTATTCTTCTTATTATATTTAGAATCGTAAATACTAGTGAGATTTTTATCTGGATTCAAGCAGAATCTGCAAATCTGCATGTGTCGCAAAATATTCGCCCGACTTTCTTCCATTTTCGCATTTTCATAATAATTCACTTTTATCATTATTGTAGATTTCACTCCATTCACTACCCACACTTCGTTTTCATACAGCTAACTTAAAATGGTTGTCGGCGTCGCTTTTGTCAATCAGAGTTGTTCAATATTTTTCCGTTAACACTGTTATGCGACTATTATTAGTGGAGTTGCAACTATTCTACGGTAGATGGAGGAGCTATTCTAAAATACACTACTTTACATAATTCATATACAAAAAAGTATACACAATAAATAATATACTGTACATATCATTGATTGAAAACTCCAAAACCACAAAAGTGAAATGTACTCTTCTACCAAAACTCTGAAGGTATTGTTGGTTGTCCACTTTTTTGGACAACTGTATATGAATATAATATTTTATAAATGTTAAGTTCGCATATTTTTTGTAGATGTTGAAATAAACGCAGCAACATATTGGCTGGGTTATATTTAATAAAGAGTTGTAATGCAGATTAGTTATCTGTTATATTATCAGGAAACCAATGTAATGAATAATTATATATCATAGGGATCTGTAATATCTCTCACTCTGTTTATAAATATTCTTTCATTGATTATTTTCAAAAATGGTTAATTACTTCCTCTGTTTTAAACGAGAGGTCGCTGACATATCATGGCCTAGTATATTTTCAAAAATCGAGCTCATAAGTGGGTTCTAGCAACAAAAAAAGAAGTGCCAATTGGTAAAGAAAAACTTAATGAACTGCCTCAAATTTCTAATCACCCAGAAATCGTTGGTTAGTTAAAAGTTGTGGAAATTAATAGATCTCTTGCAAAGCCTTGGTAACTGTATTATTCCATACTGATTATTCTGTCGAAACCTAAAGTTCGAATCATGAACTTTCAGACGATAACTATCGGCAATCTCTTTTTCACAGAAGTATTGGAGAATTTCTCTATTTCAATTAAACTCAGGTTTGTGTTTCTATAAATTTACTACAAATACCCCTCAGAAAAATCTGAGTGGGGTTGCTTATTTTGAGAACTGATACTATTTAATAATTGAAAAACACAGAACACTCTTACAAAAAGTATAAGAGTAGACCTATGGTGAAGTCTTAAAGTCTAATTGACTATTTAGTAGGTTCTTCAAATATTTTTGTTCCCACATTGCTTCATCAGTTCAGTTATATACTAAAAAATTGCATAGTTGAATATGAATAAAATATTCTTTGAAAAGTTCAGTTGTTTTTGTGCGTTATATAAGTGAAATGTTGAACTTTTAGATGCATTATCAAAACTGTATGCTGAAAAACAAATTCAAAATTTTGAATAAGTATTGCTCTTTTATCTACCAAAATGAAATAATGCAGACAAGTTTGTTAATTGTTTCTAAGTTCTTGTCTTATTGGCAAGGTCAGGTCGAGTAGAGAACGGAAAGTAGAGTTTACAAGAGATTGTACCTTCTTCCACTTGTTAGTTGTAAACAGTCATGGCACGGTTCCACAACTTTGTTCTTCCTTTATTACTTCTCGGTAAGTTTCACAGTTATTCCATAAGCATTCAGTCAGGAGAAATATGAAAATTCGTTCAATATTACTTTATATAATTCTTTTCTGATGTGACTGCTTTTATAAGTGTGTCATATTCTATGTTGAAGAACAATTCTTTTATTCTATTTGGTTTGTGGGGTGTCATAGAAAAACATTATTCCATCAAAAGTTCAATTACTATATGAAGTACAAATACAGAATGAAAATAAACTTCTATGTTCAAATGAAAATAGTTCTGTATTTCATTCTAACCTTAAATCGATAAAATTGAGTTGACATTTTTTTGCATATGGATCTTTCGTCCTTCACTATGCATTTCTAGGTGCAGGTTACATATTTTGATGTGTTCTTTTTCGTGAGGAATCAATTACCGCAAACAGATTCAAGCATGCTTTTTTTCGTTTTTGAGTTATTTGCAAATTCTGAAAATTTTCTGATCAGTATGAGCAACTATCTCGGTTATTTCAGAAGTTATGTAAAAATGATTTTGAGATTCTACAGGCACTTTTTCACGTAGAATCGAACTAGGTGTGCGAATTTTCTTTTGTCCTACGGTTCTTGAGTTATAATGCTAACTTGCTTTTTTTTAAATATGAACCATAGTTTTTTTCTTTTCAAAAATATATCATACGTGCAGTTACGTTTTCATCTAGGACGTGTTTTCATGAAAAACCGGAAATGGTACAACACAGAATATTCATGGAATGATTCAAATAGCTTAGGTAAAATCTGTGTTCTCATTACATGCGATATGAATATTCAGATAAATTATTTAATGTTTGTAATAACGAAGCAATTATGTTGTACAACGCGGGCAGGGGTGGGTAATTTTTCTCTATTCACAATATTTTACATAGCTGTAGTACTAAGACGTCGAAATCTGTTCACTCTGTGCAGAGAGAGCAAATTTGTTTATATCATCGAGGATATCAAGCACTTTTTTAAATACACAAGATACAGGCACAAAGTGCGAATACCTATACTTACATTATGTCAAAAAAGTACCGGAAATTGTTTATTCAAAAAATCTGCTTAAAACGATCGTCAGAAATTATGTTGTTGATAAGTTGGCACAACTGTTTTCTATACTGACGCGAAGTTTGAACGCGAACTATCGTTTAGTTTGTTTGTCAGTTTTCACAAGTGTGTTTTGCGATTTTTACAATAGATAAAAATATCGAACAAAGAATTTGTCTGAAGCTGAGATATGGCTCGATGAATTTGGTCAATATAATTAAATAGTAATAAGCGTTCAGACCTTATGTTTCGAAATCTCTCAGTTGGAACATAAAATGTATTTTCTGAATTTTCTTCACAAAAAAGCCATTAGCTTAAGATTCTGCAAATCTTCTCAGTTTATCTAGGGCTTCTAGTTCTTCCAATTTTTCTAGGAAGGTGTGAATTAGGTCAGTTTACGAAGAAAACACCCTGTATATATGATCCTGTCATGTTGTCACACTTTTGCTAGCCATGCATTAGGTTGTTACCTTTACCTCACCTTTGTTGTCCATCCTCATTGTTCCATATAATATTTGTGAAGTGAATTAAGTCTTCCCTTCAATTCCCCAAGGGAAACATTAAAGCAACAGTATGCGTTCATGTATTTGTTGCCGAACCTCAATATTCGACATACTGGAGCATTGCCGTAATAATCAGTTCGGTATGAAGGTTCATCAAACAGATTTGCAGATCTTGTAATTCCACCAGGTACATGAAAACCTATTTGATATAAAATATCAGGACAGACAAAAAAAGGTCAGCTATTACTCTTCGGTCCGGCAAAGTTCTGAAATTTGCTTTAGATCTCATAGCTGAGATAGAGAATTATTTTCTAGGGATAGACATTTTATATGAGGCATAAAAAAGAAGTTTATCTTGAATTTCCTGAGATTGTTCTGCGTAATGAGGTGACCATACCGTTGAAGTATATTCCAAGATAAGCCTGCAGTAACTATTGAATAATACGAATACTTTAACACCCGTGAAGGCACTTGTGTTGCGTTTTATATAACCCAATACTTTAAAGGCATGACCGACAACTTTTTCGATATGTGCCCTGAAGCTCACCTTTGAGTCGTTATTTAACATAGTATTATGCACGCTATAGTCGAATTCAATAGTATCCTCAATTCTAGTAAAAGTAATACATTGGCATTTATTGATGTTTATTTCCAAGCCATTTTTCGCAAACCATTCAACAACTCTATTTAGATCTGATTCTAGTGCAATCGCATCATCAATGCAATGAATTATTTTGAAAATCTTCAAATCGTCAGCAAAGAGTAGAAAACGGGAATGTCTAGTTACCCAAAACATTTATAAATATGATAAAAAGCAAAGTCCCAGGTGACTTCCTGTGGGACACCAGAAGATTGAATGCCTCACTCGATCTAATGCTTTAACTAAATCAGTATAGACAGTATCCACTTGACTTCCCTCTTGAATGATCTCAAGTAAGAACTGAGTGAAAAGAACTGAGTTAGTCACAGTTGTTCTGTCCCTGAGGAAACCATGCTGTTCACTAATGATAGCCTGACCAAAATCAAAAGAAATTTTGAAATGAACAAGGCTTTCAAACAGTTTTGGTATAGCGCTCAAAATACTGATTGGTCTGTAACTTTTTATGTCTTGCTTACTATCAGACTTATGAACAGGGGTTACAAAACTTGTTTTCCATGCTAATAGAAAGTAACCTTCCTGCAAGGATCTATTAATACTGATGTGAGAGGCGGAGCTTATGATTCAGCACAAGACTTAACTAGAATACCAGGTATGCCGTCAGGGCCATCACTTAATTTTTGTTCCAGATCATGAGCCTTTTGTAGCACTTCATGACTTTCCACCAAACAATCGAAAACATTTAAACAATCACTACCAACAGTTTCTCGAGGAATATATTCAGAACTGCTAGGAGTGAATGACGAGGAGAAATGATCAGCAAATAAATTGACGATGTCTTGTCCACAAGAGCTCTGTTAATCATTCAAATACATAATATTGGGAAAAGAATTATCATTATTTCTACAATTTACAAAACTCCAGAACTTTTTGAGATCTGAGATGATCGACGATTCAGCATTATTTATATAATCCTTGTAGCATTTGTCAGTTAATACACTTTGATCTCAATTTAGAAAATGTACCGTACTTTTCGGACGTACCAGATAATTTGAAATTTTTATGAGCAACTTTTTTCTGTTTGATGAGAACCTTCAAATCCAATGAAAACCATGCAGGATACTGAGATGTCCGAAAGACTCGTTTTGGAACGAATGTGTCAATGCTTTGTCTTAAAATGTTATAGAAAATATCCAAGCCTTTATCAAGAGTGAGAAACGACGTCCAAATTTACGTTATTGAAATAATTATTAATAGCAGAGAAATTACAATTTTTCAACTCAAGATAAGTTTTGCATCTTCGCTTCGAATTTTCCTGCGATTATTTAGTTTTTCTTTAATGGTCATCCGCTGAAATTGTTTATATTTGGTTGGAACATCCATTCTTAATTAGTTAATGCTACTGATATTCAGGATATAAACACAAAGACTAATGATCGGATAAGCTTACTGTAAACTTCTTCAAACAATGTTTACTGCTTGTTTACGTAAGATATCTTACCACAGTACGGGAGACTTGTATTTGCCAATCGGCAGTAATATGAAATAGCTGTAGAATAATCTCTCTTGTTTTTGTTATCAACTCTTTCGAGGAGGTGATGCCTGTCGTGCAACTGCTGTAGCCGCCCAAGATGATTTAACGTGTGTGTTCACTCGCTCCTTGAATTGGAAACGAGCTCTACAGCACACTGGCGTTGTAAAAAAAATTCATGGTAGAGCCTGTTGCACTGTCCATTGATGAGAGTTTTCTGTAAGCCTAGTTTTTCTTAGGAACTAGATTCTTTACAGGATCAAGCATTTCAGAGCATTTACCATGGAAGTATCTGTAAAAACCAGAAATATCAGCAATCTGCCGCCTTTGAGCGAAAGGTTGGAGATCACGCGTGATATCCGGTTGGTCAATGAGGCGCACAGAACAAACCCTAATGAGAAATAAACACTCAGTGCCCCGGCATAGGAAACAAAATGGTCAACTCTGCATAGAAACTAGCGCTACGCGTGCTATTATGGAAAACTAAACCGAATGGCGCCTCATTTGAATTCTAGATTTCCCACGATCGAATTTAACTTGACTGAAATGGGGTATTTGAACTAGTCGAATCGATGCAGATTATTTCTGCCTCAATTTGACTGTTCAAAAATTGAGAAAATAATGAGTATTTTTTCACAATAACACTTTTATTTGAAAATGAAAAAATCTCTTGAACCATATATACAGAAAATGTAGCAAAACATTTCCAAAAATGAAATAAATTCTCAACACATGTAAGACAAAAATATAAATCACATATCCCAGAAAACGAACATTTAACATTCAAAATGAAAAAGGAATTCTGGATTATTGTTGTCAGCCACTACCATTTGTCCTCCATTGCTACCATTGTCCCCTGTGGGGATAAACTGCATTTCATTACTAATCTTGGAAACTAGAGTTGCATTAATATTCCTGATGGGTTCAATCGATAGATTCATAGTAGAAATATAAACCAAATATACTGGATGATTCACCAGAGGTGCGGTGCTCTGTAGCTCGTACACTCTTGAAGATTTCATTTCTGTTCGAACAGTATTGTATTTGGAAAGTAAAAATATACTTCAGCAATATATTTTGAAGTAAAATGGGTGTTCCAATTTTCTATAAAAAAATCTTGGGAGGTTTTATCAGATTGGAGGACCACTTTTTTGTTGAAGATTCAAGAGCGTCCTAAACTCTGCTATAATGTCTTTAAGTATTAAGTTCTTTTGGTGAGTAGTTTCGTCAAAATATTTTTTTTCGTGAAAATTCATGAGAATAGGCTCTCATACCATCGCATGCTCCTTCGGTCAGAGAGGATGAATACTTTTTTCCTTTCGTTTTCTTATTGCCCAAGGATAGCTGTATTGATGAATTGAAATAGATTTACCTCATTTCATACAGGGGTGACTCAAAAAAATTATTGAAAATTGTAATTTTAAAAATATCATATCTTGATTTTTTCAAATGGAACATCCTGTATTTTATTATTTATGTCAACGCATAAAATATTGTGCCATATTTTTGCAGAAGTAACCTCATCATTATCTTCGACCATTTTCAAAATAAAAAAATAACTAAAATAATAAAATCGAAGGTTGCGAAAGAAGAGTTTACATATACATTATACATATCATTATACTTGATCAGAGAAATAGAGATATTTTACTATATAATAGATTGGTTTTTGGTGAGATGATCTACAAAATGCTGAACTTTTTCAATAAGAGTTCGAAATGTTGCCCGTTTCTTTGTAGATACAACTCAATCCTTCTGAGGAAAGACCGTTGAATTCTCGACAACATTTGCGGATTAACTGACTGAAAGGAGTCGACTATTCTCTGTCTCATATACAACTGTGTTGTAGAAGAAATCTGGTAAACGATGCCCTTAATATAACCCCACAAGAAAAAATCTAGACTTGTAAGGTCCGGTGACCTAGCTGGCCATCTAACAGGACCACCACGTTCTATATCTTTGTTTGGAAATACAAGATTCATATGCTCCCTAACCTGATGTGAGAATGTGCCGGTGCTCCATCCTGTTGAAACCACAAATTTTGTCTTATATGCTCTGGTACATCGGCAAGTAACATTGGTAGATGATTTTGCAGAAAATCTAAATACATTTCACTATTGAGGTGCCCATCGAAAAAGTGCACCCAATTAGATATCCATCTACTAAAGCGGCCGATACATTCAAGGACTAACGTTGCTGGTGATCTATTTGTCTCATGAGGTGTGGATTTTCCGTGGCGTAATAATGAAAGTTGTGTCTGTTAACGAGACCATTCTTGTGGAAAGTTGCCTTGTCCGAGAAAAAACTCTGCTAAACATATTTGGATTTTCCGCTACTCTGTCACTTGCCCAATTGCAAAAATTGAGTCGATTTTCATAGTCTTGCTGGTTCAGTTCCTGGTGCAGCTGTACATGATATGCATGAAATTTATTCACTTTCTAGTTTCTTTGGACAGAAGTTTGACTTATATCTGTTAACTGAGAAATCTCTGTTTGGCTTTTATATGGGTCCTCTGTCACTGTCAACAAAACTGATAACTGGTTGTCTTCAGCTGTAGCAGGTTTTGGGTTTTCATGTTTTTTGTAAGCGATAATACTCGTTTCGATAAATCTAATTAGAAGTTTTTCAAAGCATCTCACATCAGGATGCCTCTTATCAGGAAATCTTTGTGCATAAACTCTACTTGCCAAAAAAGAATTTCTATCACACTCACCCAGAATAAAAATCATATCAACCATTTCTTCTTTGGAGAAGTTCATGACAGTCAATTGAGAAAATTGGGTTCAAACCTCATGTTTAATAACGAAACACTGATAAATTCACCATGTAAAATGCAGAATATGATATGTCCGGATACCTGACAGAAGGCACAAATAAAAAAAAATGTCAACACATACCTCGATTTACGTTTTAATCATCTTGATTTTATCAGTCGTTAAAAGAATGAACCATACTATCTTGTATATGATTCAATAAACGAGTGAAAAAACCTGAGGAAAAAACGCGTTTCCCGGTCCCTATTGCACTTGCAATAGTTTGTCTGTTTATGTTGTATTAGTGTCGTGTGTACATAAAGAGTACCAAAGATTTTTCTGCTCATCTGCTTCATTCTCTCTTGCATTCCATGATTTCCAAACGAAGACAAGGGTGAAAGGAAGAGGGTTTGGGACAGGAATCTGTAATAATGGAAAAAGCACTAAAATATTTCAACAATCATACTTCTTATACGTCTAAACAAATCTAAGAAAAGATTTTACATAGGAAGCAAGGTCATGAAAGGGACTAAGGAGATGATAAAAAAAATACATAACCTGTGATATTTAATCAAATTCCATCTCTGTTTGACCGAGAGAGCCCCGATGGCCAGGTTCAGTCTTCCAAGTGATGCCGATTATGAACTATAGATGTTCTAGAATCATTATGGACCCAATATTCTGAGTTGACATCGCCAATATATTATTTCTTCGTGGAACTTGTTCAATTTAAAGAAAAATGTGGGAAAAAGTCGACAGTCGTTCGAAAAATATGACATTTGTCATATATATATTTTATAACAATGGAAGTGTCTCAGCGATTACCCAGATAGAATCTCCAAATTCCAGTTTTGCTTTCAGAGCAACTTAGTTTTATCGTTTCGCCTTTGCTATTGCTGTCACAGGTTGCCTCACATTCCTTACATCGGCTTGGTCACAACAGTGACAAAAGGGAATCATCGTTGGCACCATAGTTAAAATAAAATTTTTGCAAATGGAAATGTCTCAGAGATTACCTAGACGAAATTTCCTAATTTCAGTTTTGCTTTTATAGTTAAGTTGTTTTATCTTTTCACCATTGCTATTGTTGATACAGGTTCGAACTCATTCCTTACACTTACCGAAAGGGAACATCGTTGGCAGAGCCAATTTGTGAATCTCTCATTTCACAATTTTGTTTCCATCAAGCATTCAAGAAATGAACGAACGTAAATTTACAAATATGTTGCGTCTTCACTCAGGTAGTACACACTTCCGAGAGTATTTTTATTGCCTTTTTCCTAAAATACCTGTCTAGTCATAGGAACCATGCTATAACCAAACATAGATACAGTACGATTTTTTCAAGAGTTTGGGACAAGGCCCAAACGGCAGAAAACAACAAATCAGGATTTGCAGGGATATACCCGTTCAATAAGGGTGCCATTCCAAAAAAAAATGGTCATTAACGATGAACGGATTGAGTTTCTGTGCTCTGGTTGGATTTAAATTTTGAGATTTTCGAGATTTTTGAGGATTGGCTTCCGCCCCAGTGTCGATTTTGCAGTTTTATTTGTGGCCAAACAACGCCTCAATGTGCGCCTTGGAACATTAAATGTTTCACTACTTCTGTTGACAGACATACCATTATTGACGGCTCCTACAGCCCTGGTTATATTTTCTTCCAGCCATTGGCCCCTAATACCTTCACTCTTTCGTGACATCTTTATCTGTGAGATAAAATTAGCGTTTGTTTCGCTGAAAATCATGATTTTCCTACCCTCCTAAAGTGTAGATAAATATGGCCATGGCCGTATTACTAGCCATTAAAATTGGCCATATTTGTCTACATTTTTTAACAGGTAGTTTACATGTAGCAATTTCTTTAAAAATAATTGCTTACGCAAAATCTTATATTAATATTATTGTTGACACATAATACAAACCCTGTACATAGCAAATAATATAATACAGTGTGTTCCAACGAAAATTTGACCCCCCCTATAACTCCGAAATGAGTAACATTAGCGAAAAACACCAAGACACGTCGATTTTTGTTTCGAGGGGAGCATTTTCGAAATAATTCGAAACTTGTCAGATCAACCCCTACCCCAGCAACCCTAATTTCGAAATTCATCATAGGGAATAAGGGTCGAGTGGCACCTTACTGTAAAGGTCTGTCAATTCTCCATTCTGATTTCTCATTTTAGAATTTTAAATTATTATACAGGGTGTCCCAACCGAGGGTAAAGTTGAATTCCTGCAAATCCCAAATACTAAATGAAATCGATTTATTTTGGCATAATGCAAGCGCAGGTTTATGCTCGGTCTAGAAAAACGACCTACACTCGTGAATTTGGAGTTGGTGCAATCAACCCCCTATTTCCAGCATCCCCAACTCAAAAATCATTCGATCGAAAATAGGTCAAGTGGCACCTCGTTGGAAAGGTATGTCAATTTTCTCTTCGAATTTGGTATTTTCGAATTTCAGAATCAGCATACAGGGTGTCCCGGAGCAGGAACACTGAAAACCCAAATAACTTTTGAAACTGGTTCATTTCGGTATAATACGAGAACATGTTTATGTTTGATTCGAGAATAAGACTTTCTTGCGTGAATATGGAATTTTTGCAATCAATCTCTTCCATTCAGCATCCCCAACTCAAAAAATCATACAAGTGATTACAGGTTGAGTGGCAAAGTTCCAGAAAGGTTTTTCTATTTTGTGAATCACTGAGGCATTGGTTTCAGTTTGGCAATTGAGGTTTTCTGGCGTGAGGATCAGGATGAGGGGATGATGGAGAAACTGATTGGATGCTCATCTAAACAGGAAAACGAGATTTATTGAACTTGTATTCAATTGAAAACAAAAAACTAACTGGATTATTACAACAATTGTTCAAAATGACCTCCGCCCACCTCCATACAGTTATACAGACGATTTTCGAACTCTCTTCTCACATTAGCGAAAACTTCAGGAGTCAAAAGTCGGCATTCTGTGATAATCCTCATCCGCAGCTCCTCCAGGTTTTCTGGTCTTGTGGCATAAACTTTAGATTTTAGATGGCCCCACAAAAAAAATCTAGGGATTTAAATCTGGTGACCTGGCTGGCCACTCAACAGGTCCTCTTCTACCAATCCACCTTCCTGGGAAATTTTCGTCTAAATATTGGCGCACCCGAGCATCATAATGCGGAGGAGCACCGTCTTGTTGAAAACGCATTTCGTCCTCAGAAAGAGTTGGATCGTTTTGTAAAATTTCTGTCAATCTAGGATGTATGTGTTCCTCTAACAACTGTAGGTAGCCATTTCCATTCAGATTACCCTCAATAAAGAAAGGCCCAACTAGATGATTGCCAAAAATTCCTGCCCAAACGTTCAACTTCTGAGGCCTTTGCGTGTGGGCCTCTCTAAACCAATGAGGATTCTGTGTGTTCCAATATCGACAATTATGTCTATTCACTTCACCACTGAGCATAAAGGTGTTTTTATCAGAAAAACAGATGTTATTCAGAAAATTTGGATTAGCGTTTAGGTTTTCACTTAGATTTTCACAAAACTGTAAACGACGATCTGGATCATCTTCGTTTATTTCATGCACTAATTTTACACTGTAGGGGTGATGTTTCACGATTCTATGGACAGTTGTAGCTGATACACCAGTCAGACGAGATAGTTTTCTGATCGAAGTAGTATTCTCCATTTGTAGATGACCCACTACTGCCACTTCCGTTGCCTCATTTCTGACAGGACATGCCACTTCATGTTTTTGTTTGCCACCGAACCCGTAGCTAGGAATTTGTCAACCAAATATGGATGGTTCCTATCGAATATCCTTGCCGTTTCTTTGGCACAACTGTTATTTCGAAAATACGTCGATACAATTTCGACCCTTTCCTCAGTGGAATAAACCATTTTCAGATTAATTTCAACTGACGAACAACAACAATAATGAGGAACTGATCTGAATAATAATAATATTTCATTGCAAAATGAGAAATAACAGATGACTGCACGCCAGATGGAAATGAAAAAATGTGAACATTTTCAATGCAGAAATCAGCTTTATTTCTTCGTAATTGATGCTCAACACATCCTACCCCAATACTTTTAACAGTTTCGAATTAATTTTAGTTGATAATTTCAAATGACGATATTGAATTTTTCGAAAGCGACATCCTGTATGGAGAGCCGAACTGAATGAAATGCTTTAATCATTCTGGAATTCAAGAAACCTTTCTGAAGATATGCCACTTGAATTATTTGTATGATTTTCAAGTTGGGGATGCTGAATGGAAGGGGTTGATTGCAAAAATTCTATAACCACACAAGAAAGTCCAATTCTCGGATCAAACATGTTCTCGTATACCGAAATGAACCAGTTTCAAAAAGTTATTTGGATTTTCAATGTTCCTGCTTCAGGACACCCTGTATGATGATTCTGAATTTCGAAAATACCAAATTCGAAGAGAAAATTGCAGTACCTTTCCAACGAGGTGCCACTTGACCTATTATCGATCGAATGATTTATGAGTTGGGGATGCTGGAAATAGGGGGTTGATTGCACTAACTCCAAATTCACAAGTGTAGGTCGCTTTTCTAGACCGAGCATAAACCTGCGCTTGCATTATGCCAAAATAAATCTATTTCATTTAGTATTTGGAATTTCCAGGAATTCAACTTCATCCTTGGTTGGGACACCCTGTATGTTAATTTAAAATTCTAAAATGACAAATCAAGGTGGAGAATTGACAGACCTTTTCAGTAAGGTGCCACTCGACCCTTATTCCTATGATGAATTTCAAAGTTAGGGTTGCTGGGGTAGGGGTTGATCTGAGAAGTTTCGAATTATTTCGAAAAATGCTCCCCTCGAAACAAAAATCGACGTGTCTTGGTGTTTTTCGCTAATGTTACTCATTTCGGAGTTAGAGGGGGTCAAATTTTCGTTGGAACACACTGTATAACTAACCTGTAGTAGAGAAGTTTTCGTGAAAATTTGACTTTTATTTTTATAGCACTCGTAACCACTTGCTCAAAATTGGCCATATTTAGGAACACTGCAGAAGTGGTGACATCTAATGCGCAAATTGTTTACTCCCTAAAGAAGGATAACTGTTTTGCACCTTCTTTCTCAGATAAGTTCAATTCAGATTAATTTTTTTCTTAAATATGACGTCTTGGCCATATTACCAGTCCTGGCCATATTTACTGCAGGTACCTTATATTTTCAGCACGTGAACATAAATTATTTATGAAATGAATAAAACACTTTTACTAACTACTAACTGATGGATAGAAATGATAAAACTACTTTAAGGACTCTTCTTAATATATATCTTTATAATAATAACCTTTGTTGGAGTTGAATTCGGAAAATTTATTTAATAATACGCTTTAACCCTTATCCAATTGGACCTGGCGGGCGGTGGTTCCTGTGTACCACTAAGTAATCAACTCTGTTTTGATCAGTTTAAATCATTCATGATAGGAACTACACATCAAATTTACATCCATAATGATATAAAATACAGATTATTGTAAGGTAAAAACCGTTTCACCTTCTTGAATTGCCAATATTATACCCAGGTACCCCGGTTTATAATATGTTAGAAGAATTTAATTAATGGCACGCCTATGACCATCGTATCACCTAAAGATTTATTACTCTTGCTTTTACCAAATCGACTATAGTTTGTTAGATTTCTTGATTAACTGGACCAAAAAAAATGCTCGACATTATGTCGACTTATTTTTAAAATGATGTACCATTTTCGTTCATGCATTTACAAGACAACTAACTCGGAAAAAAATTCGATGTGACACCCTCTATACTTTTATAGCATATGAAATCAGTCATAATCTTATGTAGGTGTGTTAGACACAAGTAATTGGTATGCGGAATGGACGGTCGCGTACATAATAGAATGTGAAAGTGTTTCTGGTAAACGTCAAGAAGGCAAACAACATCGATTGTAGTTCTTTAACTGCTCAAAATATTTATTAAAAATAAAACATCTGGCCTCCAGCTTTTCGATTTCCAATTGAATTTTGATGGTTAAATCAATTTGTATAAAATTGCAGGTCTTCTTGATAATAAAACTTTCTTATCTGTTTGTGGTGTCATTAAGTCGTTTATATAACAATGTGCTGAAATCAATTTAACAACCAAATGATTGGGAATTAGTTCATTAAATGTACCTTATTATGTAGTTTTCACATTATCATATTCAAGTGTTGAGAAATCGTCGAACAAAAACCAGAAATCACTTGATGCAAAAAGTATTTATTTTTCATCCAAATTTATTGTATCAACTTCTGAAATAATACATTTACTACTTTGATTGAGGAGGTCGTTACTTGATGAAAATCGATATACATATTTTCAATGAAATAAAACTTTGGTTTTAGATTTTCACTATATTAACAAAACTATGACCGGTTTCACCACACTGTGGATTCATCAGATAGATACAAACTAATGAACAGAGTTATTCCTTATATAATATTCTCATTTCCTACTTAATATTACATTAGGTACAAGTACAAAGGGTATGGTGGAAAACCTATCGGAGTTGCTGAATTTATGAATTGAAAAGATTTAGTAATGCAGAAGGATTCAGATCTAATTGACTATTAAGTAACCTTTGTTAATCTTTAAAATTTCCCATAGATTGAGTTTTTCTCTATTATTTTCATTGTGTAAAATTTTGAAATTATCATTAAAGTTATGGTTTTTTCGAGTAAGTGATTAGAATAATGAGAATCTGATTTATGATAATTAAAACTAAGTTTGTGCTCGAATAATTTAACTTTGAAATTTCTGAAACTTCTACCAATATAAATTTTATTACAATCCCTACATGACAGTTTATAAAGACCGGATTTATTAATTTTATCAATTTAAGATTTGCAGTTTTTGATATATCGGCCTGAAGACTTATCAGTTCAGAATGCTATATTAAAATTATATTGCCAGAGGAATGATTTTAAATTTAGAGCAGGATTACCAATATAGGTTTAGCTGTTGTATTTTGTGTTAAAACTTTTATATACTTGGAAATACTTCCTGGATTGCCGTTCGAAATTTTTGCGTGAAATTATGTTCTCAATCATACTAGGGCTATAACCGTTATTGGCTGCTATTTGTTTAATTATATTTTGCTCTTTTATAAAATTATTTTGTGACATTGGGATATTCTTGAGTCTAGGTACCATACTATTGTAAACAGCTAATTTATGTGGATAAGGATGTGTAGATGAGCTGTGAATAGTAATATATGTATGCGATGGCTTATGAAAATGGAAAATCATATTTGCCGTTAATTTAAGTAATAGTTAAATCGAGAAAGTCAATGGAGTTCGCTGTTTCTATCTCTTACGTGAATTTAATATTATAGCAAATTCTGTTATTGAATGTTTTGAATGACTCTAATTGTCTGTTTGTGCCAGTGAAACAACAAATGATATCGTCGACATATCTAAACCAATAAATGAAGTATTTAAATAACGAATGTTCTTGGATAGTTTTTCAATATTATTCATGAAAATTTCAGCGAATAGAGGACTCAGAGGATTACCCATGATTAAACTTTTTTACTATTATATGTTACTCCATTGAAGTTGAAATGATTTTGTTCTAAACAAATTTCTGAAAGGTGTATGATTTCTTATTGAATTACCGGATTTACCTTATTGATTTGAAAAGTGTGTTGATGAGTTTCATGCAATCACTAGGGAGGAGATTTAGTACATCCCACGACATTAGTTTAGCGTTCGGTGGTAGTATGGTGTGCTGAATTTTATTTATTAGGACTAAAGAGTTTTGATTCAGTGAAATTCATCAAGAACTCTCTTCAAATTAATAAAGTCAATCCAATGAATACTGTATTGTGCTTTTCCAGTCGATTCTTACCTGGAATATCGTTCGAATATTGTGTATATCTCTAAGGAGAGTAAATCGAACTCACAACAAGAATCGTTTAGACTGATAAGTCTCATGTCTTTCGTTCTGAAAATCTTGGAGAAGGTGTTAGATAGATTCACCAGAACCAAGGTGTTATCGCTGAAGCCTCTGTGTGAATATGAATACGCGTTTCAGGAAGGTAAATGAACTGATCTGGCAGTTAACAATCTACTCGGGAGGATCACTCAGTCTCTGGACCGCAAGAAGGCTGCAGCTGTAGTCTCCATGGACATAGAGGGTGCATTTAATGAGCCCCTCACTAGTTCACTATCGCGGAATGAATTAGAAACATGCTAAATGTTATAGTGATCAGCATTTCTGTGAAGGGATAGTAGTCAGGTGTGTGGCTGGCAGGGACTGACCTTAGGGAGGAGTATTATCCCCTCTGTAGAGGTCCCTGATGGTTGATGACCTTATACCAATTTTTGGCGCACTGGATGTTCATGTTCAAGCGTATACTGACGATATAGTCATTCTGGCTTTCGGAGATGACGGCGACGTCTCCGACATACTTCAGGAGGCTATTTCAGCAATCCAGGGGTGGTATGAGGGTGAGAAACTTGACATAAACCCCCACAGAACGTTATGGTAACATTCACTAGGAAATGGAGGATATTTATTTCTCCTCGATCCTGGGTGGAGAGTTAATCATAGTTGCGGAGAAAGCAATATATCTGAGGGTTAACTTGGATAGTAAGCTCATATTTAATATGCACCTGGAAAACATAATACACAAGGCTAGACACTTCTTATGGGCATGTCAAATGACCTGCGGAAAGATATAGGATCTTGCCCCAAAGCAACTTCATCTATATGCTATGGTTGTAAGATCACAAGAGGCTGCATTGCTTGGAAAGCAGCCTCAAAGAGTAATTCCAACTCAAGCTCTTTGAATTTCAGAGAACGGCCTGCATTATGATTACTGGAGCTTCTCCCTCTACATCTAAAGCGGTCATAGAAGTGATACTTCCATGGCCGCTACCTAACCCGGAATGGGACAATTATGTTCAGCTTCATGCTCGGCGCTTGACAGTTTGAAACCGAGAACAACGAGATGCTGAGTATGAAGACCGACATAGCAATACCTAAAACTAACATTGAGCTACCATTCTAGATCATTATTCCTAGCAGACAGGAACGGACCAGCTCCAAGGACCGTTCACTTGAGAGCCCCTGATTCACAGACAAGTTCAAAACTTCAAAAGGTGATGGACATTTTGTATTTGGTCAAAGTGCTGTCAAGAAAAAATCAATCTTTCTTGGCGGGCTTGCGACTGTTTTTCAAGGAGAAATATTGACTACTGTGCTAACTTTTCGCTTTCCGGGGGAAGAAGTAGGTCAATAAAAATCATCACCCTCGCCAAGCTGCACCCTCGCCAAACTGGGAGAAAGGAATATACTCCGTCTGATGGGTGTACCCGGACACTCGGGCATTGAGGGTAATGGAAAAGGTACTCATTGCACGCTCGAGGAACAAGCTTGAAATTCTCCGGACCGGAACCTAGGCTCGAAATTCCCCTGGAAACTGCAAGGATACCTTCGCAAAGAAGACCATTTCCTCTGATGATTTTTAACTTGAAGGATACTGATGGTAGGTCGATTTCACAAGCTTCTAATAAACCTCAGAAACGGTCACTCTCGAATTATAACATTTACTTGTTTCAGGGTTTTCCTCTAGTATCACCCCTTCCAGTGTTAAATTTTTATTGGAGGATAGTTATAACAATATTGAATAATTTTTCAATAGTTTTCCCAGCATTCAAGTTGAGCTGATGAGCAAATCAACTTTTCCTTCTCAGACCACCAGGATTACTTTTCCATTAATCTCCCTTCTTTTTCTAGGTATTGCTGTTCAAGGAAAGCGCCAGCATACATCACCAAGACCTGAAACCGATGCTGAAACATCTGATCAATGTCCAGAACCCTTCGGCTATTTCGCTGATGCCGAACAATGCGATAAGTATTACGAATGCAAAGATGGTCAACTGACTGACAAATTGTGTCCAGATGGCATGGTTTTCAACGACTACAGTTCCGAATATGAAAAATGTGATTTACCTTTCAATATCGACTGCAGTTCAAGACCAAAATTACGTAAGAAAACTATGCTAAACGTTAGAAACGTTGTTATATAATCGGAGAGCTCTGAAGTAACATGATCGTGGAAAATTTTCCAAGTTTTTATTCGAATATAATAACAATGAAACACACATCACAAAAATTGTCGCATCACCCGGTATTCTGAATTTTCAATCGATTAAGCAGCTCGATCGCAGTTTCTTTGTCAACATATGTTTTTGGACATATGAGGAAAAAAATCTTATCTATGTAGTAACATTTGTTTCCATATCATCTCAAACACGTCTGAAACAAAAATGAGTTTATTTCACTATCAGTATTCATATATGTCAACATATGTTTTTGTATATACAAGGGGAAAAATCTAATCTGATGAATGAGTTTCATTCAATTTATCTTCAGTTTTCACGCTAAACTAATGTCGATTTTCGAATCTTTGAATTTATTTTAATGGCTGCTGAACGTCCTGGACGCTATGTGAGTGATCATGAAGTGGTAAGAATTGTAACACTTCTAGAGGAGGGGCGAAGTCAACGTTACGTGGCTAACTTGTTGAATGCTAACCAAAGCACTATTTCAAGAGCAATTGATCGGTACCACGAAACAGGGGAATATGGAAGAAGGGCCGGACAGGGAAGAAATCGGATAACAACACCAGTTGATGATCGTTGGCTTCGTTTAACTGCACTAAGAGTTCGGCACTGTACGGCTAGAATGCTACAAAATGAACTTGCACTTTCAAGAAATGTGCATATTTCATTGCAAACTGTTAGGAACAGGCTCAGAGAAGACGATATCAGACCAGGGGTGGCTTCTACCAGCCCGCGTCTCACCAGTGAGCATCGACTTGCAAGACTTCAGTTTGCGAGGGAACATGCAAATTGGGGTATTCCAGAATTGTCGAATGTTCTCTTTTCGGACGAGTGCAGATTCTGTCTAGTATCAAATGATAGACGCATGCCTGCATACAGACGACTAGGGGAACAGTATCAGCATTGAAATATCCGGCAAATCGAGAACTTCGGAGGGGGCTCAGTAATGGTGTGGGGAGGCATTTCTTTCCATGGTCGAACTGAGTTAGTCCTAATGAATTATGAAAGAATGACAGCGGTCAGATACATCGCAGATATCATTGAATCCTATGTTGAACCCTTTGACCCACTGATTGGCGAAAACTTCATTTATATGCATGACATTGCTTGGCCTCATGCAGCTAGAGTAGTTACAGAATTGGCGCAAAATGCCGAAATTGATATTTTAAGATGGCCAGCCAGTCCCGACCTGAATCCCATAGAACATGTTTGGGACAACATGGCAGTGGCAAATTCAGCAACGTAGGATGCCTTGTAGAACACCCCAACTAGAAAATCTGCTTTCTGAAATTTGAAACTAAGTGACGCAAGAGTACATCCAAATTTTGTTTGAGGGGCTTCCGAGACGTATACTGGCAGTAATTAGGGCCCGGGGAGGAAACACTCGATTTTAAAATTATTAGTAACCATTCGATGCTAGTTGATTGGTCTCTTCGCGAATGTTTGAAGATGTTAGAATATTTTAATTAACTCGAAAATTGTTGATATATTTCATCATAAAATCATCTCTTTTGAATAATATCTTCTTATTTTACACTTCTGAAAGTTACCAAGCGACACTTGAGTGACCAATCTGAAAGTTTGTATAGTATTGTCGTAAAAGTAGGGTGATGTGACAATTTTTATGGGTGGTGTATTTTTTCCTTCGAAAAAGTTCCCTTTCCAATCATCATAGCATTGTTAGAACTCGGATACAGGAAATGCCTTCAACTGATCGGTTACTGCTATGTTAAGTATATTGTAATCGATCCTATTCCCTTTGATTACTGAATCTGGAAAGATAATATTATATCCAGCTAACAGCTGAGATAGTGCACAAGTCCACGATAATAAATAAGATTATTTATTGTAGACAATCTCAAAATTGGCCATTGGCCATGATCTTTCCGCCAAAGTTGCTGTTGAATTTTATGGTACATAAAATGCATTAATTCTTTTATCAGCATCGTTAGAATATAATAAAAAAAGAAAAACACGTTCCGTGTTCTATTCAATTCAGCTCGAAGTACCAGTACAGAATTTATTATTGAAAAAGCACTGTACATACTTATAAACGATAGCCTCAACTGCTTGGATGATGGCTATATTCAAAATGGATTTGAATTTTTCTGTATCAAGAATTACTACGTTGATAAGTACTAAACATAACGAAACTAACGTACAAATAAACGTATACAACAAAATCTTACCTAAGAGGTGTGAAGAAGAATTTATGACTATACAGGGTGTTACATAACAATACATCTCAACCTGAAGGAGTAAATCTACGTTCAATTTTAGGGAAAAGAGTTCATATAATCATAGGTCCGCAAAATCTTTGTTACGGAGCTACAGGGTGTTGAAATTTTCTGAATTTCCGTTCTTTTCTTCCAAACTCCTGCAGGTTTTGAGATATTCAGCCCAAATGCAAGCTATTTCTTACAGCCTCCATCATTACACGTCTTAAATTTTAACTAGAATCTACAAGGTGTCTCTTTTCCGGAGCCATGTCTTCTTTTGGCTTTTTTGCAGTATGTCATTGATCAGCGTTCAATCAATTTTCGTCATCTTCGTTCAATTTAACAACTTTTTGACAATTGTAACTTTTTCGTATCTCCAACCGTTTTCGAGTGAGAAATTATTGAATTTGAATTATTTGAATTGTATGTTATTCGCTAATTAAAAAAAAATTAGTAATACTCGATAGGTATGCCCAAAATTTGCTTTCATTTTGATAGCTCGTCTTCTGAGCCTCAGTTCATACTTATTCAATATAAAAGTAAAAAAAGGACAATTAAAACTAAATAAATTGCTGGGGACCTAGGAGGCCATGGTTCTGGCCCATTCCGACCTATCCATCGGTTGTTGAATGTTATGTCAAGAATTCCCTAGCTTCTCCACTGAAATGTGCTGGTGCCCCGTCATGCATGAACCACATTTTGTTTCTCACCAAAAGTGGCACATCCTCGAGCAATAAAGGTAACTCCTCCTCAAGAAATTGCCGATCAGCGGGACCGTTCAGTCTGTAAGGCAAAAAAAGTGGCCCAATCAAATGATTTCCAATTATTCCGACCTAAACATTTAGTAAGAATTGTTCTTGATGATGAGATTCTTCAATCAAATAAGGGTTTTCTCAGCCAAATAATGATTATTGTGAAAATTTGTGATAGCAGTTCTCGAAAAGTTAGCTTCGTCTGTGAACATTATTTCACTATCAAAATGAGCATTTTCTCTAATTTTATCTAAGAACCATCAGCAGAAATTCAAACTAGGAGAAAAATCTCGAGGAAGTAGAGTTTGAAAGCTTTGAATATGAAACGGGTACAATTAAAAGTCGTTGAGAATCCTCAAAACTGCTTCCTCAATATCTGGAGTTCTCATAGTTTGATTTACACCTTTAAATGATTATTTGCAGTAAAAGTACCGGTTTTCCTCAACCTTCTGTGGACATTTGAAAATGTTTGCCTGTCTGGTGTTACTCGATTTGAAAAGCACACCTGATATAATCGCCTAGCTTCTGTTGTGTTTCCGTCAGCCAGACCGTACATGTAATGGATAACAGCCAATTCGGTGTTAGTAAAATTAGCCCTTTTTTCTCACAGTAATAATTTCAAAAGTCTTAAAACTAATTCTTAATTCAATAAACAACTCAAGCAGGCACTGGCTCAAAGCCTACTAGTAATTTTTTTAATTAGAAGTGCTTTCTATTCAGTGAATGCATACAATCGTTTTTTTGCTCCAGAACGGTAGGAGATACGAAAAAATTACAAATGTCAAAAAAGTTTCTAAATTGAACGAAAATGACGAAAATTGATTGTACGCTGATCAGTGGCGTACTGCAAAATAGTTTGAAAGGGCAAAAGAAGACATGGCTCCAGAAAAGAGAATACCTTGTAGATTCTTGTTAAAATTTAGGACGTGTAATAATGATGGCTGTGAAAAATAGTTTTCATTCCAAATGTGGGCTGAATATCTTGAAAACTGCAGGAGTTTTGAAGAAAAAACCAATTTTTTTCGAAAATTTCAACACCCAGTAGCTCCGTAACGAAGATTTTGCGGACTCATGTTTATATGAACTTTTTTTTTGTTAATATTGCTTGTAGATTTACCAACTCAAGTTGTGACCTACTACTATGTAACACCCTGTATACAATGTGGGTTTTTCTAATACCATGAATGTTGGGAATTATAGAAATTATGAATACTGGTAATTTCCTATTTTAAATCCTACCTAAACAACTATTCACAATCTTTTTAAGAAAGGGTACAATAAAGATATTGAACTAACATCAAAAATATTTGAATTATATATTCAATACTTTCTATGGGTTTTCTACATGTTTAGCTTATTTATTACGATTCTTAACAGGGTATTTAAAATTGGTCTTTTGGCAAGGGTGTTCGATGCAGAACTTCTCGATTCGCCTAGAGTTATTAGCAGTTATCATTTTTATAATGACTGAAATATTATATCCTATGCATTTATGGTACTATCAGAATAATCAAATCCGTTAGTGCCACCTCTACATCCAGCTGGAAACTTTTCAACAAATCATAGATCCCAATCTATTGCAGCATATCGAAAAGAGTAGAATTAGAAGTTGTAGAATCAAATAATACACAGGGTAAAGAAGTATATTCATTTTTCATTCTTTCTCTTTTTTTACAGAACAACCTCAGCCATCGTTGCATTGTCCAAGAAAACATGGATATTTTGCCCACGAACAAGAAAACGTCTGTGATAAATTTTACTACTGTGTGGATGGTCAATTTAATATGATTACTTGTCCTAATGGCTTGGTGTACAATGAAAAAGCTGGAATATGTTCTTGGCCTGATGAGGCTAAAAAGAAGGGCTGTTCATCTGCAGGTAATGCTGTATAACACTTTTTAGGTGTATATTGTATAATAGGATTCACATTATGTTTCTGTAGAGCTTGGTTTATCTCAAATGTGAATCCCATATACCAGGTGGGGCAACTAAAACGAAAACGATTCAATAACTGCTAAACTATTCGTTTCTGGACAAAAAGTAGAAACATCTCAATTCTTTTTTGGAAGGGGGACATCCTTTAACATACGGTGATTTTTTTAATAGAGAAGATAGGTGGAGTGATACCTCATCGGAAAGCTCTTTTGATTCTCAACATAAAGGTGTAATAATTTCCAGTGATTGCAATATCCGTCGATTTCGAATCAACATTCACTGAAATTCTGTTATATTTTGGGGCAAAATATTTTTAAGCAGTAGTGCTACAACCCCTCAGACACCCCCTCAGACACCCCCTCAGATGAGGATGTCAACCTCTCAAATCTTCAAATTGATCAGTTAATTATAAAGGTTTAAAAGTTTCTAGAATATTGTAGACAAAATTTTCAATAATAAAAAACAAGTAATGTGTTTTTAGGAATTTTACTTAATGAATGTGATTCGTAACGCGTTTCACTACACCGTAGCTTCTTCAGACGAATGAATGTACAGAAAATAAGAATGAGAATATAAATACAAATGTTCTTAAGTAATTAAAGGCTTATTGGGTTGATTGATTAACATCACGTTATCACTAGAAAATTTCAACAGAGAATTCAATTTGATTAAACAAATTCCAAAAATATTAACTAATAAATAAGAACAAAGAAGAATCGCATTGAATGAACTTTATCCTGTCGATAAATTGAAATAAAAATTCAACACTTCAACCTACGTTGGCATTACAAGTGAGAAACTGAAATCATTCTTGAGTAGCAATAATTTCAACATAGCTTTCCAAACTAATAATAGTTTAGGCAAATATATAAAAAATAATAAAACCAAATCAGATAAAAACAACAAATCAGGTGTTTATTGATTGAATTGCAATGACTGTGATAATTTCCACATTGATAGAACACATAGAAATTATAATATTAGAATATCGGAACATAAACGCAGTTTTTCGAATAAAAAATCAGATTGAAATTACGCGATTCATCTCCTAGAAAATAGTCACTCTTTCGACCCACAGTTTGAAATTTTGCATACAGATAATAAATATTGGAAGGTAGATCTTTGAGAAACTTTAGAAATCAACAAACACAAACACTCAAGTAGACTCATCAATGAACAAGTCGATTTAAGCCCTTCACCTCTATTGAATCTCTTCAGGGAGCAATATATTCCTTGATATTATTGGATATACCTGTCATCAATAACCCTTAAGAAGGAGCAACCAAATAAACTTTAATTTACTTAAGAACATTTGTATTTATATTCTCATTCTTATTTTCTGTACATTCATTCGTCTGAAGAAGCTACGGTGTAGTGATTCGCGTTACGAATCATAATGTATGTTTCTATTTTCTCGATTGTAGAAAATTAAATTCTGAAAAATTATTTTTCATATCATTTCCACTTGAAATCAACCGAAAGGAATATATGAATTTTTCAATCGGAATTTTGCGATTTTTGGTTGTCTCTTATACGGTATCATAAAAATACTGAAGATAATTCAATATCGATTATTTCTTACTCATTGTAAGTAAAGAGGCTCATTCAGAAGAATTCGATGCATTTAGAGGCATCACGGAATACAGGGTGTTTCCAAAGCAGGTAGCAAATTGTACTACATTCAAAGATGCAAAAGTCTGTTTTTTCAAAGAAGATTACCTATTTTTATACACACCATTTAACTCGTAATACACACAACTTATATGGAATCATCCGATATTTTGATTATCACCTCAGGGATTTTGGGAATTTCGAAGGATTATTAGAACTGATCCTTTTTGAGATATTTCATTTGAAAAAAGAATTGAATTAAGGTTTATTTTAAGAAAGAAACATGTAGTAAAAAAAATGAAAATTGTTTTCTCACGGAGAAGGTGTTTTTTCTCGACCTCAGTAGCTTGTATTACTTCTTCTTGCTCTGATGCAAGCCTGAATCCGTCTAGGCATGCTTTGTATTAGGTTTTCGACCTTCTCTGGGGTGATATTCTGCCACTCTTCTGTAGTGGCTTGGATGATCCGTTCTTGAATTATCCTGGCGCGATCTTATTTGCCTTTTGAGATTATTCCATAAATGTTCAATTGGATTTAGTTCTGGAGAGCAAGCTGGCCAGTCCAAAATAGCAATTCTCTCTGTTTCAAGATAAGTCGAGCGAGGTTACTGGTATGCGGAGGAGCATTATCTTGCATAAAATCGTGGGCACCTCACCAGAGTCTCTCTATGGGCTCCAGCACTAGGTTCACATAGGTCATCTGATCGAACACCAATTCTGGTCTCATCCGAAAAAAGAACATTCCGCCAATTCTAAATATTCCAATTTTGGTACTCGATACATCAATCAGGTTTGTTAATTTTCTGTTGTCTGGTTTGCTCTGGAACTCTTAAGGGCCTTCTGCTGTATAAACCTCTTGAACGAAGTCTTTGACGTATCGTTTATACTGATACACTGATGCCTGTTGCTTCCAGAAATTGCACTATGGTCTCTTCTTGCCATTTGGCAAAAAAAGCGATCATGTTCTCCAGAAGAGATCCTGGAGATTGTAGCTCCACGTATCGGGCGTAGGTTTTTGAAATCATCCCCAGTGATACCCCCATTGTGGCTGATATATCCCTCTGTGTCACCCCTTCTTCAACAAGAGAAATTATTTGATCCCTCTGGACATCGGTCAATCCGTAAGGCATTTTCAATTATGATTATAGGCGTTTTTAAAATTTGAAATTCACAGTTTCAAATCTCAGTGACGACTGAGTACAATTTTCCGAACGTGTGGTGATAATTCAACATTTCTTATCATATTATCCAGTTTTTTTATAACAAGATACTTTATTCTTCACAAGTAGTCAAAGGTCCATGCTTAAAAACAATCAATAATGTGAAATACCTAGTGATTCCAAATAAATATGGTTGTGTGTATACTGGGTGATTCACCAATGGCGCGGTGCTCTGTAGCTCGTACACTCTTGAAGATTTCATTTTTGTTCGAACGGTATTGTATATAGAAAGCAAGAATATTTTGCAGTAAACAGGGTGTCTCAATTTTCTATGAAAAATTCTTTGGTGGTCTTTGAAGATTGGAGACCACTTTTCTGTTGAAGATTCAAGAGCGTCCTAAACTCTGCTATAATGTCTTTAACTAATAAGTTTTTTTGGGAGTAGTTTCGTCACAATATTTTTTTTTCCGTAAAAATTCATAAAAATAGGCTCTCACATCATCGCATGCTCCTTCGGCCTGAGAGGATGAATACTTTTTTCCTTTTGTTTTCTTATTGCCCAAAGATAGATTTATCGATGAATTGAAATAGATTATCCCCATTTTATACAGGAGTGACTCAAAAAAATTATTGAGTATTGTAATTTTGAAAATATAATATCTTGATTCTTTTAAATGGAACACTCTGAATTTTATTATTCATGTCAACTCATAAAATATTGTGCTTAATTTTTGCAGAAGCAACCTTATCTTTGTCTTCGACCATTTTCGAAATATTTAATTATTTGTAAAAATTTTGTTGAAAATTCTACAAACCGTATCAAACTCATCAACATGCATCATTATCCGCATAGAAGTTTTTTCTCTAATGATTCGAGTAGTATAAAATGAAACCTTAATGAGATAATTCTTTTAACGAATGATAAAATCGAGATGATTAAAACGTTAATAGAGGTATGTGTTGACATTTTATTTTATTTATGCCTTCTGTCAGGTGTCCGGACATATCATATTCTGCATTTTACATGGTAAAGTTATCAGTGTTTCGTTATTAAACATTATTAAAGTGAGGTTTGAACCCAATTTTCTCAATTAACTGCCATGATGTTCTCCAAAGAAGAAATGGTTAATATGATTTTTATTCGGGTGAGTGTGATAAAAATTCTTTGTTGGCAAGTAGAGTTTATGCACAAAGTTTTCCTGATAAGAGGCATCCTGATGCAGTATGCTTTGAAAAACTTCTGATTAGATTTATCGAAACGGGTGATATCGCTTACAAAAATCATGAAATATCAAAAACTGCTACAGCAGATGACAACCAGTTATCAGTTTTGTTGACAGTGACATAGGGACCATACAAAAGTCAAAGAGAGATTTCTCAGATAACAGATATAAGTCAAACTTCCGTCCAGAGAATCTTGAAAGTGAATAAATTTCATGCATATCATGTATAGCTGCACCAAGAACTGAACAATCAAGACTTTGAAAATCGAATCAATTTTTACAATCGGGCAAGTGACAAAGTGGCGGAAAATCCAAATATGTTGAGCAGAGTTCTTTTCTCGGACGAGGCAACTTTTCACGAAAATGGGCTTGTTAACAGGCAGAACTTTCATTATTACGCCAAGGAAAATCCACACCTCATGGGACAAATAGACCACCAGCATCGTTGGTCCCTGAATGTATGGGACGCTATAGTAGATGGATATCTAACTGGGCTGCACTTTTTCGACGGGCACGTCAATAGTGAAATGTATTTTGATTTTCTGCAAAATCATCTATCAATGCTACTTGCCGATGTACCAGAGCATATAAGACAAGATTTGTGGTTTCAACACGATGGAGCACATTACTCACATCAGGTTAAGGAGCATTTGAATAATGTATTTCCAAACAAATGGATAGGACGTGGTGGTCCTGTTAGATGGCCAGGTAGGTCGCCGGACCTTACAAGTCTAGATTTTTTCTTGTAGGGTTATATTAAGGGCCAGATTCCTTCTACAACACAGTTGGATATGAGACAGAGAATAGTCGACGCCTTTCAGTCAGTTAATCCACAAATATTGTCGGGAGTTCAACGGTCTTTTCTCAGAAAGATTGAGTTGTGTCTACAAAGAAACGGGCAACACTTATTGAAATCGTTCAACACCTTGTAGATCATCTCACCAAAAACCAATCCATTACGGATTTCATACACGAATACCTTAATATATCTCCATTTCTCTGATCAAGTATAATGATATGTACTAATAAATTCTTCTTTGCAATATCTGATTTTATTATTTTAGTTTATTTGCTTTTATTTCAAAAATGGTCGAAGATAAAGATAAGGTTACTTCTACAAAAATATGGCACAATATTTCATGCGTTGACATGAATAATAAAATACAGGATACTCCATTTGAAAAATTTAAGATATGATATTTTCAAAATTACAATATTCAATAATTTTTTTGAGTCACTCCTGTATAAAATGAGGATAATCTATTTCAATTCACCAATAAAGCTATCCTTGGGCAATAAGAAAACGAAAGGAAAAAAGTATTCATCCTCTCTGACCGAAGAAGCATGCGATGATGTGAGAGCTTATTTTCATGAATTTCTACGGAAAAATAATATTGTAACGAAACTACTCACCAAAACAACTTATTACTTAAAGATATTATAGCAGAGTTCAGGACGCTCTTGAATCTTCAACAAAAAAGTTGTCTTCCAATCTGAAAAAAACCTCTCAAGATGTTTTTATAGATAATTGGTACACCCTGTTTACTGCAAAATAAATTGCTGAAGTAGATTTTTACTTTCTAAATACAATATCGTTCTATCAAAAATGAAATCTTCAAGAGTGTACGAGCTACAGCTGGTGAATCACCCACTACAAAGCACATCATCCTTTTTAATATACCACTTATCTGATGAAGCCACAATGTGACAAACACGTAATAAGTTTGTGAAACTAGTGAAAATTTGAACATCATTGTTTTACCAGAAAATATAACAAAATAACTAGAAGGCTCATATGCAGCTCTATATAATTAAGTCTTGCCTCGATTTGACATTGTCATAATTTTTTTCCGCATTTCAGAGGTGTTCAACTTCGATTGCCCCAAGGTGAACGAAACTGAGGGCTTGACACATCCTCGGTACGCCGACCCTGAAGATTGCCAATTCTTCTACGTGTGTGTCAACGGAAACACACCCAGAAGGAGCGGATGTAAACTCGGTCAAGTTTTCGATGACGTTTCCAAGAAGTGCGAGTGGGCGAGGAAAGTACCAGAATGGTAAGGAAACAGATTATCATGAATCATAGAATGTACTAGGATTGTTGATTGACTTTCCTCTTTATTTGTTATTCTACGTCGTTTTGCTCCTGGCATCCTTCTGAATTACCACATTGGATTTAGCAACAAACCTCTGACGCCTTTCAAGTCCTGGTCGCTTAGGTTAAGTCTCATTAGTTTTTTTTTGGTCAATTGGGTGCTTTCAATATTGAAATTAGCCAAAAGTCACAGGAGAGAATGAAGGCTGACATAGATGCAAAACCTTGATCTTTATTAAAATTTGATACTTACGGAAGTACTTGATGCCATTATAATAAAAAAAAAGCACATTGTCTTGACACAGCTTCAACTTTGACGCGCTTCATTCCACAATGATTCAAATGAAAGCTTCCACCTAGAAAGTTGATATTTGGTTCCGGGATGACCATTTCGAACTTGATCCAAGAGATTTCAATGAGACAGTTTCATACACGCGAACCGTTTTCAAATTTAAATCTGTAAATGTTCAAATACTGCATTTCTCGTACAGTTAATAGACGATTTTATTTTTTTGAGTTTGGAAGATTTTTACTTGGTAAAATTCCATTATCAATAATAAAAGACAAGTACTGTGTTTTAAGGAATTTTACTTAATAATTGCGATTCGTAACGCGTTTCACTACACCGTAGCTTCTTCAGACGAGTGAATGTACAGAAAATAAGAATGAGAATATAAACATGAATGTTCTTGAGTAATTAAAAGCTTATTGGGTTGCTTCTTCTTAAGTGGTTATTTATGACAGGTATATCCAATAAAATTAAGGAATAGATTGCTCCCCAAAGAGATTCAATAGAGGTGAAAGGCTAAAATCGACTTGTTCATTGATGAGTCTACCTGAGTAATTGTATTTATTGATTTCTAAAGTTTACCAAAGATCTACCTTCCAATATTTATTGTCTGTATGCAAAATTTCAAACTGTGGGTCGAAAGAGTGATTATTTTCTAAGAGATGATTCGCGTGATTTGAATCTGATTTTTTTTTGAAAAACTGCGTTTATGTTCCGATATTCTAATATTAAAATTTCTATGTGTTCTACCAATGTAGAAATTATCACAGTCATTGCAATTCAATCTATAAACACCTGTTTTATTGTTTTTGTCTGGTTTGGTTTTATTATTTTCTATATATTTGACTAAATTATTATCAGTTTGGAAAGCTATGTTGAAATAATTGCTAGTCAAGAATGATTTCAGTTTCTCGCTTGTAATGCCAACGTAGGTTAAGGTGTTGAATTTTTGTTTCAATTTATCGACAGGGTAAACTTCATTCAATGCGATTCTACTTTGTTTTTATTTGAAATATTATTTATTAGTTAATATTTTTGGAATTTGTTTATTATTTATTAGTTTGGGATTGTAACCATTATTTTTGGCTATTAGTTTCATCAAATTTAATTCTTTGTTGAAATTTTCTGGTGATAACAGGATGTTAATCAATCTATTAATAAAACCACTGAATGCTGACATTTTATGTTGATACGGATGACACGACGAGTTATGTATTATAATATCTGTATGTGATGGCTTATGGTAAATTACGAAAACATGTTTTCCATTTTCATTCGAAATTGTTACGTCTAAGAAATTTATCGAATTATTGCTTTCTATTTCGGTTGTGAATAAAAGTTTTGGATGTAATGAATTTATATGATTTTTCAAAATTTTTAACTGTCTATCTGTTCCTGTGAAGCAAATAATGATATCGTCTACATAGCGAAACCAGTATAAACAATATTGAGTGGATGATTATGAATTAATTTTTAAAATTATTCATGAATATTTCTGCTAACAAAGGACTTAACGGATTGTCCATAATCAAGCCGTCTTCAATAGTATAATATATGTTATTGAAATGGAAATAATTTTGATCTAAACAAATTTGTAATAATGAAATTCCTTTGTTAGCAAAAATATTCATGAATAATTTAGAGAAATGTATTCATAATCATCCACTCAGTAAATATTGTTTATACTGGCATCGCTATGTAGACGATATCATTATTTGCTTCACAGGAACAGATAGACAGTTAAAATTTTGAAAAATCATATAAATTCATTACATCCAAAACTTTTATTCACAACCGAAATAGAAAGCAATAATTGATAAATTTCTTAGACGTAACAATTTCGAATGAAAATGGAAAACATGTTTTCGTAATTTATCACAAGCCGTCACATACAGATATTATAAAACATAACTCGTCGTGTCATCTGTATCAACATAAAATGTCAGCATTCAATAGTTTTATTCATAGATTGATTAACATCCCGTTATCACCAGAAAATTTCAACAAAGAATTAAGTTTGATTAAACAAATAGCCAAAAATAAAGGTTACAATCCCGAACTAATAAATACTATTTTAAATAAAACCAAAGTAGAATCGCATTGAATGAAGTTTACCCTGTCGATAAATTAAAACAAAAATTTAACACCTTAACCTACGTTGGCATTACAAGCGAGAAACTGAAATCATTTTTGAGTAGCAATAATTTCAATATAGCTTTCCAAACTAATAATAATTTAGGCAAATATATAGAAAATAATAAAACCGAACCAGGTAAAAACAATAAATCAGGTGTTTATAGATTGAATTGCAATGACTGTGATAATTTCCACATTGGTAGAACACATAGAAATTTTAATATTAGAATATCGGAACATAAACGCAGTTTTTCAAATGAAAAAATCAGATTCAAATTAGGCGAATCATCTCTTAGAAAATAATCACTCTTTCGACCCACAGTTTGAAATTTTGCATACAGATAATAAATATTGAAAGGTAGATCTTCGGGAAACTTTAGAAATCAACAAACACAAACACTCAGGTAGACTCATCAATGAACAAGTCGATTTAAGCCCTTCACCTCTAATGAATCTCTTCGGGAAGCAATCTATTTCTTAATTTTATTGGATATACCTGTCATAAATAACCACTTGAGAAGAAGCAACCCAAAAAGCTTTTAAATACTCAAGAACATTTATATTTATATTCTCATTTTTATTTTCTGTACATTCATTCGTCTGAAGAAGCTACGGTGTAGTGAAACGCGTTACGAATCGCAATTATTAAGTAAAATTCCTTAAAACACAGTATTTGTTTTTTATTATTGACGATTTTATTGATTTCAAGTCTCGCCCATTTGATGTTATTGCTTATTTTTACCGTCGCACAAAGCGTTTGGTCATCTTTGAATAATTTATGCCACAATTTCACTCATATTTAACCATTAAACTCATTTCTAAATTACACAACTTCGAATACCCGATTCTCCTGTTTTTCATAGCAATAATAATATACGACGAACGTAAAGGGCCACTATAAAGAATGGAACACTAATAAAACAAGTAATGTGTTTATAGGAATTTTACTTAATAATCATGATTCGTAACGCGTTTCACTACACCGTAGCTTCTTCAGACGAATGAATGTTCAGAAAATAAGAATGAGAATATAAATTCAAATTTTCTTATGTAATTAAAAGTTTATTGGGTTGCTCCTTCTTTAGCGTTATTGATGACAGGTATATCCAATAAAATTAAGGAATAGATCGCTCCCTGAAAAGATTCAATAGAGGTGAAGGGCTTAAAAAAATTGTGACGAAACTACTCACCAAAAAAACTTATTACTTAAAGACTTTATAGCGGAGTTTAGGACGCTCTTGAATCTTCAACAAAAAAGTGGTCTTCCAAGTTGAAAAAACCTCCCAAGATTTTTTTCATAGGAAATTGGGACACCCTGTTTACTTCAAAATAAATTGCTGCGTAGATTTTTACTTTCTGAATACAATACTGTTCGAACAAAAATGAAATCTTCAAGAGTGTACGAGCTACAGAGCACCGCGCTAATGGTGAATCACCCAGTATATACCGCCTGCATCACCAGCTGAGTTATATGCATCCTTCTGTGAGGCCATTGAGGAAATCTATCTTAATAATCCAGGTGCAAAATTTGTGTTGTGCGGTGTCTAAAACGTTCCTGAGGGAGGATATGTTTGTTTGTTATTCCTTTAACGTGATCTTTTTCCGCCTTTCGGCCAATGACACGCCGGGGAATTCTGTCACCTGACTAACCCGGGAATTTTGCCGAACCCCTCTCGTGCCAAGGGATCTTTAATGTCCAACACATCTCTGTTAGACAGGACCGACGGTTTTACATCTCCTCCGAAAGATGGATACTCAAGCGATTCCCAGAATTCGAAAAATCGCACCGTCTTTGTGAAGATTGAACCCAGGTAACTTTGCGCAGGAGAGGAGCATCATATCCTCTACGCCACCTAGCCGGTTCTGAGGAAAGATGTATTGATGGTGAGTTGATTTTATTTTCGCCTGGACGTCCAGCTAGCTTCATAATGGACTATTTCTCATTCATAGACTTTTTTCAAGTTAATCATTATCCCAATAGTAGAAATACATTTTTAGATTGAATTTATTCTTCTGATACCAATGTTATTGTTGAATAAGCCGGAGATCCATTTTTGAGACGGCATTGTATTATTATGGGTATTCCATTGCATTGCCTTTTTCGTCACGTAATAATCATACGATTTCAAAAATGGTAATTATATTGGCATGAATGATTATTTAGACTCTGTAGACTGGAGTTTTTGTAGATCTAGTAATGTAAATGATTCAGTTGGTAGGTTTTATGATGTTGTTTTCTCAGCCATGAAAGCTTTTATTCCTGAAAAGATGGTGAAACAAAGTCGTTTTCCTGTTTGGTTTGATGAAAATTTAATTAAGCTTATTCATTCAAAGAAAAAGGCACACGTCAAGTACAAATCCACTAGCTTATTGGCTGATTACGAGTCATTTCGCGAATTGAGACATCGTTGTGAAGTCAAAAATGCTGAGCGTTATAGCTCCTATTCATGCAAGATTGAAGCTGATATTAGATCTGAATCCCAATCTTTTTGGAGATACATCAAAAGTATGAAAAGCTCGGATAAGTCTCCTGGACCAATGTTTCTTGGCAATCGATCAAGCGAGGACAATGGTGAAAAAGCTCCATTTATTCGCAGAATTTTCACTGAAGTATTTACTTCAGACCATATTGTTTCTCCTAACTTCATTATTCCTGAGGTTTTGGATCTCACGACCGTGTCGTTTTCATCTGCTGAAATCTTTGATGGTATAAACAGCTTAAAGCCTAGTAATTCTTGTGGCCCTGATGTATTCTCATCTATTCTGTCGAGGAACTGCGTATATTCGTTGTCGGGACCCTAAGCTGATATCTTCAATTCATCTGTGAGTTCAGGTTCGTTTCCTCTAATTTGGAAGGAAAGTTTTATTATACCTATTCATAAATCTGGAGATAAAGACGGTTACAAATCTTCTACTTTTCCTAGACAAGACTACAAATCTCTTAGAAACCAGGTGCAGTGTTGATGCGGTGTACACAGATTTACGCAAGGTTTTCGACTGAGTTACCATAAACTTGCTGTTAACCAAGCTCTACGCTATGGGTATTAGAGGAAATTTGCATCAATGGTTGGAAAGCTTTCTGCGTGATAGATATTTTTTCTCGCGTTATAACGGCTGTTTGTTATCTTCATGTTACATACCATCTGGTGTTCCACAGGGCTCGCACTTGGGTCCTTTACTTTTCTTTTGTTCATTAACGACATATCTGACGTTTCTCATTTCATTTGAATTTGGGAGGCTTTTACTTGGTAAAATTCCATTATCAATAATAAAAAACAAGTACTGTGTTTTAAGGAATTTTACTTAATAATTGCGATTCGTAACGCGTTTCAGTACACCGTAGCTTCTTCAGACGAATGATTATGCATAATCATTCGTCTGAAGAAGCTACGGTGTAGTGAAACGCGTTACGAATCGCAATTATTAAGTAAAATTCCTTAAAACACAGTACTTGTTTTTTATTATTTCTCATTTCAGTCGATTTTCTCTTTTCGCTGACGATCTGAAAGCCTCCAGATCAATCTCTTGTCCAACCGATGCTATAAGTTTTTAATCTGATTTGGATAGGCTCAGTGACTGGTGTTCAATCAATGGGTTGGAACTAAATTTGGAGAAATGCTATACTATAACTTTCTCCCGAGGGGATCCTGACATATTCAATTATAGTCTGTCTGAACATCGCTTGAAAAGAGTCGTTGTTTTTAACGATTTGGGAGTAAAGCTTGATTCCCAGTTATTGTTTCGCATATCACATCTGGGATATTAGGAAGAGGGCTCTTAGAATTCTTGGATTCCAACAGAGGAATTGCTCATCGTTTTCTCTGGACCCCTTCAGACTCCTTTACTGTACCCTAGTCAGGAGTATCCTGGATTATGCTTCTTCATATAACTTTTATATTAACTATCTTGAGAGTGTACAGAATAAATTTATAAGACTTGTTGTCTTTAAGATCCATATTCCTGGGAATGAGATTGACTACCTGTTTATGAGAGTTCTTTAGGCTCTTCCTTGTCTCATAAGGCGTTCATGTGCGGATATTATATTTTTATTCAAAATTTTGAACAACGAAGTGATGAAGTGAAGTTTTTGTTATGAACTTTTACTAAGCTCTGTTTCTCTTAAGTTTTCAAATGGGTTGTACCCTATATTACAGTGTGTACAATAGAAAACATATGTGCGCATATAAATAAATACTTACTAGAAAACAAGAAAAATCGGGGAAATCAGATTCAATCCACTTCAATAGCAATTGTTTTGCACATTTTCTCTCGGAATACATCATTTACTACTTTTGTAAAATGCCACAGTCTGGTGAAATACATCATAAGTTTTTCAATATAGTGAAAATTTGAACATCATTATTTCATTCCATTAAAAAAATAAAAATAGATTTATGTTACTTCAGGTCATTTCTCCAAATCAAACGAGTACCAACTGACTGCAGAATGAAACGGGTCGATTCCCTGCAAGATAAACCAGTTTTCAAACTCATATTGCATAGAAAACAATTAACTCGACTAGTTTTTCTGTGACTCTCTCCAAACCTGTTATTTTGGAATCTAAACATCGAAATCTAGTGACCATGAAATAAGTTACGAACGGTGTTTTTTCGCAGAACGAGAAGTCGTTAAATGAAGGTTAAGGCATTTGATTCGAAGGAATATTGTGTCAACTACTTTCTCATGCAATCTTTAGTTGCGCATTACTTTTGATTTGTCGTGATAACTGGAGCAATTCGGACAGTGATATCAAAAAAAAATTTCATCTGAATTTACTGATCTACAATTTGATTTGGGAAAACCACAAACTTTTTTCTTCCTGAAAAGCTGGAACGAACATTTATATGTATTACTGTGTTATGACTTTTCTGATTATTACTAAGTGAAGCTTAGTAATTTTAGTATTTTTGTTATAAACTTGATTTTTGAGGAACATTTAAAACAATTGTAGCTCGTAGATCTTTTGCACTATAGACACAATTTTTGGGTGGATAGGAGAAGGATCAAGGAATTCTTTAAGCAGTCTACGCATGTCAAATGTTCATTGCGTTGTTTTGTATGATTTTTTCAATTTGGCCTTTTTCAAACAGGAATAACTCAATTTTTTCAAATGGCACGTGCCAATTTTTATATCGCCATCAGATGAAGCGTCACTTCGTTCATTCGAATTTGATATTTCAACAAGAATTGTTGGTAATTTGAAGTGAAAATTTTTAAAAAACACCAGATTGATAATAAAATGGCTGATTATTCAAACGAGGATATGTTTAATCTCTTTTTAATTCATGGCGAATGTCAAAAAGTGGTGAATAGAACTTGCAGGCAATTCAATAACCAATTTCCAAATTTGGCGCCTATGAGTAAAACAAAATTTCGAAGGATTAGAAGCAATTTTCTGCAATTTGGAGGAACAAAATTCATAGAAACTAGAAGAAAACCAATTCTCGAGGACGACGACAATCAAATGAATACGCTAGCGTATTTTCGTGCCAATCCACATGCGTCCATTAGGTCAGCATCAATGGATATTGGATTGAGTTATACTTCCATTCAAAGAATCCTTAAGAAATAAAACATGCACCCGTATTCTTTTATCAGACTTCAAAAATTGAAACCAACTGTACTTCCCAAGCGGCTAAATTTCTGTGAAAAATTACTAATTCGGCTTCAAGAAGATGAGACAATTCTGCAAAAAAATTATATGGTCTGATCAAGCCAAGTTCAATGAAAGTGGAATAACCAACAGGAGAAATCGACATTTTTGGGCCACAGAAAATCCACATTTCATTGAGTTTATTGATTTCCAAAATAAATTCAGCGTGAACGTTTTTGCATTTTTAATGAATGATTTGTTGGCTTATCACATTTATGAGGAAAATCTCAATGGACAAAGATACCTGGAAATTTTGAGAGGAACATTAGCAAATTTTTTAGATGGATTACCCTTTAACATTCTGAGGGATTGCTATTACCAAATGGATGGTGCACCAGCACATAAAACACGAGCTGTAGATCGCAAGCTGACAGAAGCGTTCGAGGATAGATGGTGGGATAATCAAGGACCAAATTTATGGCCTCCGCGTTCTCTGGACCTAACGCCCCTTCATTTTTATTTATGAAGCAAAATCAAGAGTGAAATGTATCTCATTCCTGTAAGAAGTGAAGAAGAGTTACTAGAGCGCATTCATAATGCTGTTCGTAATATTGGTCCTGAGGAAACTAGGAGGGTAACTCATCATGTTCGTATACGAGCTGTCAAGTGTATCGAGCAATATGGGGCCCATATTGAACATTTATTCAGATCGTAAATTAGTTTTCTCCTATGATGTTTGCTATCATTTATTCGTATTGATGTAATTATCTTCGATGATTGGTTTCGCTTAGTTCCTTCAATTTTCATTCATCCGAATTGTAGAAAATTGCTTCTAATGCTTCGAAATTTTATTTTACTCATAGAAGGTAAATTTGGAAATTGGTTATTGAATTGCCTTCAATTTCTACCCACTACTTTTTGACATTCTAAAATGAATTAAAAAAAGATTAAATATATTTTCGTTTGAATAACCAGTGGTTTTATTCCATATGTGTAGTATTTTTTAGATATTTTCAATCTGAAATAACGACAATTCTTGATGAAATATCGAATTTGAATGAACGAAGTGACAAGAACATTAATTTTAGGCACCTGTTAGGTGAGCGTAGCCAGTTCAGCTACTTGATTCAAATATTTCAAAGCATTTTCTGTTAGTTCTTGCAAAATCATCAAAATTCAATATATTTACAAATTGTTTCGGAAGTATAAGAGATGGGTATAGTACATGCTTATACACTTCCATCTGAAATTTGATGCTTCTTCTGATGGCGATATAAAAATTGGCACGTGCAATTTGAAAAAATTGAGTTATTGCTGTTTGAAAAAGGTCAAATTGAAAAAAATCATACAAAACAACGAAATGAACATTTGACATGTGTAGATTGCTTAAAAAATTCCTTGATGCTTGTTCTATCCACCCAAGCAAAAATTGTGTCTGTAGTGTGAAAGATCTATGAGCTACAGTTTTTTTAAATTTTCGTCAAAAATCGAGTTTATAACAAAAATAATTAAATCTGTCAAAAGTTTTGACAAATGTCGGTTCTAGATGTATAATACAAAAGGTAGATTGCCATTTGAAATAACAAAGTGATGACCCACTTCCGGTATAACCAGAAATGGTATGATACAAACAGCACAAAAACAACAAAAGTTTTTTTTCAACGCAAAATATTCATATACCTATATTTTAAGCATTTGTTTATAATCATCTTTCTATAATTGTTATTTCAATTTCTTATTTACAGTGCCGACTGGTACAAAGGAAGACTGACAGATGAAGAATTGAAAGCACTAGAAAATCCACCAACTCCAAAACCTCATGCAGTGAAAATGAGTAGAAGAAAGCCATCGAAACCTCCACGAGCTCAATCACGTATTGTAGTAGAAGAAGAAGATATAGAATAATATTTTAACTTATTAATTTGATAACGAATTTTATCATGAATAAAACTAGGAATAAAATTACTTTTTTACTTTATTTGCGTTCTGTGTTCAGTGAAATATTCAATTTTTCGAGAGAACATTGTTGAATTTCACATAAGAGGCACTGTTATAGAGTCACATCCAGTTATTTACGCTTCATTTGTATTGTTACATATACAGGATGATCGTTCTTTTGTAGCAGCACTTGAATCATCTTGGGATAAGTATCACTCATTCCCAGAAGTTTTTTCGATAATACACGATCTTCAAAATCCACCTAACCTGAGATTGAAATCTAGGAAACCTATTCGGTCGATTGACTTTTTGCATACACGGGTAAATAAGCTGTTGATCTTTGGAAAACTGAATGGCAGGAAGTTGATGTTTTCAATAAAGTTCTCATAGAGGATCCTTCCAAAGGGGTGGCAGGTTTCGATAAAGTAGGAAAAATTGGTGTAGATTAAATCGTCTCAGGGCAGGATATGGTCGTAGTAATAGTATGTTGTTCAAATGAAATACTGTAGAAAGTCCAGCATGTGAATGTGGCGCAGCTGAAGAAACAATAAGACATTTAGTCCTTGATTGTCCTATTTACCATTTTAAGTGTGGTTTTCAAGGAATTCATTCCGTTTCAGATAATTTCATTAACTGGGTAGAGAACTTCAAGTCTATTTAGGAGATTAAATTTTCAATCTTAAGGTTATTATAGGCTACATCCCCGAAAGGTGTGTGAGTTGTTCCCTGTTGAAAAACAGCGGAGCATTAGATCTTAGATGAGGACATAAGACATTTAGTCCTGGATTGTCTTATTTACCTTTTCACAGGTGGTTTTCAAGAAATTCATTCCGTTTCAGATTATTTCATTAACTGGGTAGAGAACTCCAAGTCTATTTAGGAGATTAGTTTTGAATCTTGAGGTTGTTATGGGCTATACCCTCGAATGGTGTATAAGATGCTCCCTGTTGAAAAACAGCGGAGCATTAGTTAAGTCATTAGATAAGGCTAGGACTGCACCCACTTAGGGATTTATTCCAATGGTGTATGAGATGTTCCTTGTTGAAAAACAGCGGAGCATTAGTTAAGTTATTAGATAAGGCAAGGGCTACACCCCCAGTAGGGCTTCATACCCAAAAGGTGTTTAAGATGTTCCCCGATATAATTGTATATATATATATATATATATATATATATATATATATATATATATATATATAGAAAACAAGTCCAGGTCGAAAGCTTTGTAGGATTGTGTAGGGAGATCTGTATCAAAAAGAAAGATGAATTAAAAATAGAACAAATAAAAAATGCAGAAAATAAATTAATTAGTGATAAGCAAAATATAGCTGATGAATTCAATGAATATTTTAGTTCTCTAGGAAAAAAATATGCGGAAAAAATAAAAGATCCGGGAGGATTTGAACAGGTCGAGCCATTTTTAAATAAAACTTTATTTTTTTACCCAACAGATTCAGAAGAAGTGAAAAAGATCATAACAGAACTTAAAGGCAAAAAGGCATCTTGACACGATGGCATTAGATCAGAGGTGTTGAAAAATATAAAGGAATATATATCAGAACCTATTGCACATATGTCAAACCTTTGTTTCGAAACTGGAGTTTATCCTGATATACTTAAAATTGGAGTAATTAAACCTATTTATAAATCTGGTGACAAAACTTTATTACAAAATTACAGGCCCATATCGCTAGTGTCGAACATAAATAAAATTATAGAAAAGATTATAAAAAACGTATCATTGGGTTTATGGACAAATATCAGATTATTGCCGAAAATCAATTTGGTTTTAGACGGGGTAAATCAACTTAAGATGCGATCGGAGAACTAACTAAAAGGATATACAAATGTCTAAATGAAAAAATCCCAGCCCTCTGCATATTTATAGATCTTGCTAAGGCCTTTGATACTGTATCTCACAAGAAACTATTAGATAAGCTTTACCGGTGTGGCTTCAGGGAAAAGGATATGATTTGATGAAAAGTTATTTAACAGATCGCAAACAAATGGTGGAAATCGGAGAATATAGAAGCAGTGTGAAAGAAGTAACATACGGAGTACCACAAGGAACAGTACTAGGTCCGATCCTATTTACAATATATATAAACAATCTTCTGTTAATGGAAACAAAAGGACAAATTATATGTTTTGCAGATGACGCTGCTATTTTTATGAAAGTAAATCCTGGAAAGAGTTAAAAAATATGCAGAATGTGATTTTCTACAAATTAAAAAGTGGTTCGAATGTAATAAGCTGACTCGCAATCTAGAAAAGACATTTTACTTACCATTTGTATCTTATGCATCTGGTCTGCCACAAATGGGTCCCCTACACGTCGACAATTCCACCATCATACCTGCAGCGGAGAGTATAAAATACTTAGGAATTACCCTCGACAGACATATGAGATGGAATAAACATGTCGATAATATAGTTAAGAAGTTAAGAGGGCTGCTTTATAAATTCAGATATTTAAGGAAGATTCTTGACGTCAAGCACCTACGCATACTCTATTTTGCTCTCGTGGAATCCCACTTATCATATGGTATAGGTTGGGGGTGCTTACGAGAATCAACTAAAAAGATCGAAACAATGCAAAATGGTTGTTGAGGATTATTTTGGGAGACCACTTACCTCTGATGGAGACGAACTGTATAGATTATCAGGAATAGCTGACATTCAGTTCAGTTGTTCTCGGCTCACATTTTGTTTCACGCATTTCAAGGAAAAATACAATTGAATTCAATAGAACATATTTATTCTACCAGAAACAAGAAGAATAGATTTGAAACCCCGAGAGCTGAGAAAAGAGTTGGGCAACGATCCTTTACCTATTTGGCACCAAGAATATATGCCATGTTGCCTCAAGAATTAAGAACAGCCTATATGTATAAGAATTTCAAGAGAAAAATAAGAAGATGGATACAACGAAGTGGCAGGCAAATCTTTTTTAATGTTATAAATCAGCTGCCTTAATCAGATATGTGACAATAAAATACCAAATTAGTGACTTTGATGCTGATAGTTTCTCTTCATACCGATAGTGACTTTTATACCGATCGTGACCTTTATACCGACAGTGACTTAACATAGTGATTTTTCACACCGATAGTGACTTTCACACCGATGGTGACTTTACCAACGATAGCGACATATCAAGGGACATTGATAGTAACTTTCTTCGTGGTGACTATGAAATTTCAATGGTACTAATTAGAAATGTTTGTTTTGTTTTTGTTGTTTGCTTATATTTTTATTTTTTGTACTTATGGGAGAAATATATTGTTTATTTAAGTTCAATTCACGTACAGACATTATGTAATGTCTCTGTGATTAAACGTTTATTCAGACTTATAATAGTTATTAGGTAAGAAATTCATATTATTTGATATACATTCTTCAAATCTGAATAAACTATATTATTATTATATATATATATATATATATATATATATATATATATATATATATATATACGGGTGTAACTGGAAAGAGGCTCGCCCTAAAACTTTTTTCCTATCCTATATTTTTCAATGAAATTTTCTGAAATTGATTGAAAATTTACTTCGAGTTGAATGGCACTGTCAATTTATCTGAAACGCTTCCGGTTTCACCGGAAGTGAGCCAATGTTTCAATTTTTGATTGGCTCACCCTGTATATTTTTTGGGAAATCGAATGAAACTCTCTTTGCCTATACATTCAGTATATTCAAAGATGTATTTGCCGAATTTTTAAATCATTCTTGATACACATAAATAACGCAAAATACACAAATGGACCATAATGGAATGTTATCAAATCAATTGAGCATAACTTCACAACAGGTGTTCGAAGTGACCCCCATTCTGTGCCCGACACAGCCCATTGCGGCGAATGGTAGCTCGTACTACATTATCCATTTGATTTGGAAAAATTTCATTTATTGCTCCTCGAACTCTATTCTCTAAATCCTCTCGATTTTCTGAAGCAGTTCTATAAACACGATTGTTCACATGGGCCCACAAAGAAAAACAAAGAAAAATTGAAGAAACTGGTTGCAATATTCTAATCTTCGGCCATTATCATTTTCATGAAGGTGTTGATGAAGATTGTATTTGAACGAGCGAAATTTATGCTTCTTAAGAATTCTCCAAACACTCTGATGACTTATCCCTATTTCTTGTGCGATTTCTCTGGTAGATGCCGTACAATTCAAATTAATGTACGCTAATACATCAATTTCATAATTTTCGCTTATTATGAAATTTTGATTATCTGCAACAACCGGTCGCTGACGAAACTTCACTTCCAGTTTTGGAAAATAGTGCCTTGAAGGATGTTGCCGTTCTGGATAGCGTTCAGCGTATAAAATTGCTGATGCTGTAGAGTTTTTTTGGCATTCACTATTAATGAGTAGCATATCTACTTTTTCATTCTGTGTGTACAGCATTTCGTCTGTTTTTCTGCCGTGAAAATTCAAAAACTCTGAACAATTTATACCAACTCACCAATTCAGATGCAACACAGTCTTATCTTATGACATTTAAAATTGAATACAAAAAATTCTATGATCTGTGATCTGGAGTGCAAATAACGAGCAACGGGGATTTAGCGAGAGAGGTTCGAGAGCAGGTAAATAAAGCAGCAGCAATTTCCGAATGCCTCAGAGATGTCATATGGAAGAACAAGCATATGAGCATTGAGTGCAAAACGAGGATTTACAAAGCGTGTGTACGACCTATCGCCACCTATGCAATAGAAACTAGGGCCGATACCAAAACCAAGAAGAGATAGAATTAGGAACGAGGTTATACTAGAAACATGTAACACTGAATATATTATACGATTGGTAGGAAAATGCAGACGAGGATGGAATGAACATGTAGACAGGATGGAAGAACACAGACTGGCACGTATTGAACGAGACGGAAAACCAATAGCAGCACATAGTCCACCGGAAAGGCCCCCCAAACGCTGGAAAGATAGTTGGCAGTGTATCTCACAAGAACAATAGTAGAGGGGTCTCCAAGACTAAAACAGACCTCAGGTCTGAATTAAGAAGAAGAAGAGGTGATTTTCAAAGACAACTCGATGCTCGATTTCGATCATTTTCACAAAAACACTCACATCAACTCACTGAAACCTCTGTTCCATAAAAACTACGCGTCCAAAATGGCTGAAACTTCAGTGATTAACTATCAACAGATGAATAATAAAAATTTACTAATTTTTATATACGAGTGCTGTCATCTTCACGTAGAGGTCGAAAACTTCTCAGACAATCCTCGTAGAGCTGAGTTTACTTCACATCTATTGGTCTATAGATTACCTTTGAAGGCTGAAATACTCATAATTAACGTCGTATTCGATTATCATTGATGTGGAATCAACTATCAGCGTAATGAGCTACTATTATACGGATAATAATACGTTATTGATTTGTATGAATAAAATAGTGATAATTGAGTGAACAAAAACAATTACTAGAATCAAACGTGCAGTTGATGAAGAACAATTAATACTTTCTCTGCACCCATTAGCAAAAGTTGTATAAAGAACACATAAATATATACAATTAGAGAAATTGTGGAAGATTTAGTTCAATCAATTTAATTTATATGAGATTGGTGAATATTAATTATTATTGAAAAACCCATCCAGTTACAGTGTTATGAAAATCTTAATAATAATGAGTAGGTGGTTGCAGCCCTTCTAACGTGTTTTTGACATTTGTCATAATTTAAAACGAATGTCAAAATAATTTTGCAAATTTTTCCTATAATTTAATCAAGATTCACGTAGAAATAGTATATGGACGATTTCTGGGTGCATAATGAATCTAGAACATCTATAGTTCATAATCGGCATCACTTAGAAGACCCAACCTGGCCATCGGGGCTCTCTCGGTCAAACAGAGAGGGAATTGTTTTGTTGAGTTTATATATTGAAGGGGTTTTCAAGGATAAATGCGATTATTCTTCAAAATTGGCAAGCAAAAACAAGGTGGAAGTTATTTTGCTTCAGGAGACTCACACTGGGACGGAAAAACATCTCCGCGAAAGGAGGAATATCGCAGGTTATGTACTTTTTGATTATCTCCTTAGTCCTATTGATGACCTTGCTTGCTATGAAGAATGTTTAAGATGTTTGGCTTGTGAATTTGTGCGTTACTACTTCAAAAAGAGTTCAATAGATTTCAACCTAAGAAATTCGAAAATACAACTCGAAAGTCCATTAAATCTAAGTCCGCATCTGAAGATATCATATTCACCAAAGCAGACTAAGGTCATACAGTCATAGCCTTGAATAAAGCAGATCATTTATTGAAAACCCAAAATTTCATTGAATCAGGTTGTTATGAAGAAATTGATGAAGATCCAACTAATAAATTTCAATCCATAGTAAAAAACGCTTTAGAGTATGCCAAGTCTATAATACCTACCAACCAAAAATATAAACTTTTCATTGACAACCCGCAATCACCAAAACTTGACTCCCTCGTCCTCCATAAAACAGGGCATCCCATTAGACCAGTAGTTTCATATTTTCAAGCTCCGACTGCAAAACTTTCACGCTTTCTGATAGACATCATTCAACAGTACGCTAATTTTGAACCTAAATTCTCAATAAAAAACTGTTCGGTCCTAATAATTAAAATTCTGCACACGATACTACCACTGAACGCTTAACTCATGTCATGTGATGTAGTAAATCTCTTCCCTAGTGTTCCACCTAGTGATACAGATACAGTTCCACCTAGTGATACTCATCAAGAACGCCCTTGAAACTAATAAAGTCAATCCGATAATTCAATCAGAAATCTTACACCTTTTAGAAATTTGTTCAGACCAAAATTATTTTAACTTCAATAGAGTAATATATAATAGTAAAAAGGTTTAATCATGGTTAATCCTTTGAATTTGGGAGGCTTTTACTTGGTAAAATTCCATTATCAATAATAAAAACAAGTACTGTGTTTTAAGGAATTTTACTTAATAATTGCGATTCGTAACGCGTTTCACTACACCGTAGCTTCTTCAGACGAATGATTATGCAGAAAAATGTAAATGAGAATATAACTATAAATGTTCTTGAGTAATTAAAAGCTTATTGGTCGGCTCCTCCTAAGTGGTTATTTATGGCAGGTATATCCAATAAAATTAAGGAATAGATTGCTCCCGAAAAGATTCAATAGAGGTGAAGGGCTTAAATCGACTTGTTCATTGATGAGTCTACCTGAGTGTTTGTATTTATTTATTTCTAAAGTTTCCCAAAGATCTACCTTCCAATATTTATTATCTGTATGCAAAATTTCAAACTGTGGGTCGAAAGAATGATTATTTTCTAAGAGATGATTCGCGTAATTTGAATCTGATTTTTATTTGAAAAACTGCGTTTATGTTCCGATATTCTAATATTAAAATTTCTATGTGTTCTACCAATGTAGAAATTATCACAGTCATTGCAATTCAATCTATAAACACCTGATTTATTGTTTTACCTGGTTTGGTTTTATTATTTTTATATATTTGCCTAAATTATTATTAGTTTGGAAAGCTATGTTGAAATTATTGCTACTTAAGAATGATTTCAGTTTCTCACTTGTAATGCCAACGTAGGTTAAGGTGTTGAATTTTTGTTTCAATTTATCGACAGGGTAAACTTCATTCAATGCGATTCTACTTTGTTTTTTATTTCAAAATTATTTCCATTTCAATTACAAATATTATACTATTGAAGACGGCTTGATTATGGGCAATCCGTTGAGTCCTTTGTTAGCAGAAATTTTCATGAATAACTTAGAGAAATTAATTCATAATCATCCACTTAGTAAATATTGTTTATACTGGTATCGCTATGTAGACGATATCATTATTTGCTTCACTGGAACAGATAGACAGTTGAAAATTTTCGAAAATCATATAAATTCATTACATCCAAAATTGCATTCACAACCGAAATAGAAAGCAATAATTCGATAAATTTCTTAGACGTAACAATTTCGAATGAAAATGGAAAACATGTTTTCGCAATTTACCATAAGCCGTCACATACAGATATTATAATACATAACTCGTCGTGTCATCCATATCAACATAAAATGTCAGCATTCAATAGTTTTATTCATGGATTGATTAACATCCCGCTATCACCAGAAAATTTCAACAAAGAACTAAATTTGATTAAACAAATAGCCAAAAATAATGGTTACAATCCCAAACTAATAAATAATATTTTAAATAAAAACAAAGTAGAATCACATTGAATGAAGTTTACCCTGTCGATAAATTGAAACAAAAATTCAACACCTTAACCTACGTTGGCATTACAAGTGAGAAACTGAAATCATTCTTAAGTAGCAATAATTTCAACATAGCTTTCCAAACTAATAATAATTTAGGCAAATATATAAAAATAATAAAACCAAACCAGGTAAAAACAATAAATCAGGTGTTTATAGATTGAATTGCAATGACTGTGATAATTTCTACATTGGTAGAACACATAGAAATTTTAATATTAGAATATCGGAACATAAACGCAGTTTTTCAAATAAAAAATCAGATTCAAATTACGCGAATCATCTCTTAGAAAATAATCATTCTTTCGACCCACAGTTTGAAATTTTGCATACAGATAATAAAAATTGGAAGGTAGATCTTTGGGAAACTTTAGAAATAAATAAATACAAACACTCAGGTAGACTCATCAATGAACAAGTCGATTTAAGCCCTTCACCTCTATTGAATCTTTTCGGGGAGCAATCTATTTCTTACTTTTATTGAATATACCTGTCATAAATAACCACTTAGGAGGAGCCGACCAATAAGCTTTTAATTACTCAAGAACATTTATAGTTATATTCTCATTTACATTTTTCTGCAGAATCATTCGTCTGAAGAAGCTACGGTGTAGTGAAACGCGTTACGAATCGCAATTATCAAGTAAAATTCCTTAAAACACAGTACTTGTTTTTATTATGGTTAATCCTCTAAGCCCTCTGCTCGCTGAAATTTTCATGGATAATATTGAAAAACTATCCGAGAACATCCGTTATTCAAACACTTCATTTAATGGTCTAGATATGTCGACGATATTATTTGTTGTTTCACTGGCACAAACAGTCAATTAGAGTCATTCAAAACATTCATTAACAAAATTCACCATAATATTAAATTCACGTTAGAGAAACAGAAAACTCCATTAATTTTCTGGATATAACTTTTACTTAAATTAACGGCAATCATGATTTTTCTATTTTTCATAAGCCATCTCATACAGATATTACTATTCACAGCTCATCTACACATCCATATCCACATAAATTAGCAGCTTACAATAGTATGGTACATTGACTCATAAATATCCCAAGTCATAAAAGAGCTAAATATAATTAAACAAATAGCAGTCAATAACGATTACAGTCCAACTATGATTGAGAACATGATTTCACGCAAAAAATTTCAAAAAGCAATCCAGGAAGTATTTTCAGGTATAAAAAGTTCTAACACGAAATACAACAGCTCAACTTATATTGGTAATCCTAGTCTAAAATCAAAATCATTCCTCTCGCATTATAATTTCAACATAGCATTCCGAACTGATAATTCTTTAGGCCGACATATCAAAAACTGCAAATCTAAAATGGATAGCAGTAATAAATTCGGTATTTATAAACTGTCTTGCGGAGATTGTAATAAAATTTATATTGATAGAACTTTCAGAAATTTCAAAGTTAAATTATCCGATCACAAACTTAGTTTTAATTATCATAAATCAGATTTCCATTATTTTAATCACTTACTGGAAGAAAACCATAACTTTAATGATAATTTTAAAATTTTACACAATGAAAATAATAGACAAAAACTCAATCTATTGGAAATTTTAGAGGTCAACAAAGAAAAGAATTCAGGTAAGTCACTTAGTAGTCAATCAGATCTAAATCCTTCTCCTTTACTCAATCTTTTCAATTCATAAAGTAAGAAACTCCGATGGGTTTCCAACATACCTCTTGTACTTGTACCTATTGTAATATTAAGTAGGAAATAAAACTAATATGTAAGGAATAACTCTGTTCATTAGTTTCTATTCATCTGATGAAGCCACAGTGTGGTGGAACCGGTCATAGTATTGTTAATATAGTGAGAATCTAAATACCTTAATTTTATTACATTGAAAAAAAAATCTGATTAAGAAGTCTTTCTAAAATTCTGAAAGAACCAGAAAGTAAGCTGATAGGTCGATAACTACTAGAAAGTTCTGGATTTTTCCCAGGTTTGAGAATGGCAATAATTTTAGCCTTTCTAAATTCAACGAGAATACAACCTGAGCCGAGTATGTCATTGTAAAAGGATAGTAACCACTTTATTGCGTTATTTCCTAGATGTTTAAAAAATTCATGGAAAATGCCATCAAATCCTGGAGCTTTAGAAACTTTAGTAGATTTTATTGCAGATTTCATTCTTTTCCTGTCATATCTACTAATCTTCGTACTTTTAGAGACATTAATAAGCCTAGATGCTACAGAATTCGGATTCATATTAGACGTATTTTTGAAACGGGATCATCATGCCTAATTTCTCCAACAAATCCCAGGAACTTCTACTAGAAAAAAAGTTCAAGCTATGATAGGGGCCATTTATAGGAACAGAAGCTATCTTTCACGTGAAACAAAATAAATATATACAATTCATTCTTTCTGTCAACTTTTAGATATTCAATTCCGGTGTGTGGTTCTTGTGGGGAGACCACGATGATGAAAATGCAAATTCTACATAATAAAATATTAAAAATATTGTTTGAGTATGACATACTAACAAACGTAGAGCTCCTCTTTGAAGAATTGAAAATGTTGGGTATTTATAACCTGGAAAAGGTATTGAAATATGAGCAATGTAGATTAGTTCTTAAAATCACACACAAAAAACAAAAATGGAATTCAAATATTAGGGTCAATAGGGAGATTCACGATTATGCCACTAGATCGGAGAATCATATATACCATGGAGGTATCAGAACAAATAAAGGTATGTTTAATCCGGCATTTCGAGCCACTAAAAATTTCAATAAGCTCTGAATCATGTAAAGCAGTCCAAAAATTTACAGGCTTTTTCAAGAAAACTGAGAAGCCATTTTGAAATGATGTGAGGTAGTTTTCAGTTCAGGGTGGGTTTTAATGTTCTTTTTTGATTTCTATGTGAATAGGTTATTTCTTGCCGGTATTAGGGGCAAAATGTTATGTTCGATTTAATTTGACCTGCTACCAGTGCCTAAAGCACTGGTAGATATGACAGGAAAAGAATGAAATCTGCAATAAAATCTACTAAAGTTTCTAAAGCTCCAGGATTTGATGGCATTTTCCATGAATTTTTTAAACATCTAGGAAATAACGCAAAAAAGTGGTTACTATCCTTTTACACTGGTTAGAGATTTTTGTTGTTATAGTGATAGGTTCTGTTGGAGCTTGTAACAATAAAGATCGATATTTGAATTGTGGAGGCCGTTACTTGATGTAGATCCATGATATAAATGAGATAAAAAACACAAGGTTCAACTTTAATCTACACTTTATTTGAAAAAATTCGACGACGTTTCGCTGACACAGCAGCTTTATCAAGAATGAAAAACAGAATGAAGAGTATGGTATTATAAACAAATCGTAGAACAAGTTGGATGAATAACAGGAAAATCCACACCGAGCCATTGTACAGTTAATATGAAAGGTAATAAAACTAATTAAATTATTAATTAATTAAGTAGGGTGAGTAATTCACATCTACCTGTTCATTCAAAAGCTTGTCCGAATGTTTGTATCTATTTATTTCTAATGCTTCTAGGAGATCTAATTTTGAACTTTTTGATTTTATATGTAATATGTCAAAGTTTTCATTGAATGAATGGTTTTCTTTTATTAGGTGGTTTGAATAATTTGAATCAGATTTCTTTTATCGAAGCTACGTTTATGTTCACATGTTCTTATGCCAAAACTCCTATAGGTCCTACCGATATAAATTTTATCAAAAGAACCGCAATTGAGTTTATAGATTCCTGATTTACTTGATTTTTCAACACGAGATTTATTATTTTTAATATGTTTACCTAAGTTATTAGAAGTTTTGAAAGTTATATTGAGATTTTGTTTGACGAGAAAGGATTTAATATTTGTACTTGCACAACCGCAGAATGTAAAACTGTTGAATATTTTATAGTCTTTATGAATAGGATATACTTCATTTAGTGCTTTCTGATACAGTTTTTACGAATGATTAGATCTATCATATCCGGATTATATGAATTATTAATGGTTATCTGTTTGATGATGTTTAACTCTTTATTATAATCTTCTACTGATAAAGGTAAATTGAGTAACCGATGTACCATGCTGTTTAAAGCTGCAACTTTGTGTTGAATTGGATGTAATGAGTAGTTATGTATAATTGTATCAGTATGTGTTGGTTTACGAAAGACCGAAAAACATGATTATTATTTTGTTTAGTGATTTTAAGTCCAAAAATTAATGGAATCGTTCTGTTCAATTTCTATCGTGAATTTAATGTTCAAATGGATGGAATTAATGAAATTAAGAAATAAGTCTAATTGACGAGTAGTTCCAATGAAACATACTAAGATGTCGTCAACATATCTATACCAATAAAGAAATTTGGAAATGAGTGGATGTGTATGAATTTTCTGTTCAATATTATTCATAAAAATCTCTGCTAAAAGTGGACTCAAAGGATTTCCCATGATCAAACCATTTTCACTACTGTAATAGATGTTGTTGAAAGAAAAATAATTCTGTTCAATGCAAACGTCCAACAGATTCAATATTTCTGATTTAATTATGTGGTTAACATGATTCGAATTCAACATGTTTTCGATTAATATTTTGACATCACCTGGAGGAACACTTGGGTATAAATTCTCAACATCAAACGAAATAAGTTTTGCGTTAGGTGGTAGGTTAACGTTTTTTATGTTATTTATCAATTCGAAGGAATTTTTAATAGAAAATTTTGATTTGGATGAACAATAATTTTTAATGATATCTATAAGGTAGTGCGACAGTTTCACGGCTGGGGCTGTAACGTAAGATACGACTGGTCTAACGGGGTTATTTACTTTATGCAATTTAATGAGTGAATACAGTTGAGGTTGTTGAGGGTTTGGTAAAATTAATTTGTATTTATCTATTGCTTTAATTAAAGATTTTGCGTCATTTATTGCAATTTTAATATTTTTCTGGAATTTAATAGTTGGATCTTTGTTTAAAATTGTATAGTTTCCGGACGAAATGAAATTTAGAGTTTTAAATAGGTAGTCATTTTTATTTAACGCAATAACAGTATTACCCTTATCTGCTTTTGTGAAAATAACTTCATTTAGTAGAGATTTTTGTTTGATGGCGTTTAAAATATTTTGTTCTTTACTCGGTTTAAAGTCAGCTAATGATTCATTTTTCATAATGTTAGATGCTGAATATTTAAGGTGAGTGTTATTAGGAATATTTTTCAGAGAAATTTCAGTATCTATGCCAAGTTCCCTAAATCAGATTTTATCTTGTTTGATTTAATATTGTGTTTGAAACCTTTCTCCAAGAGATTTGTTTCAACAGTTGTGAAATTAGTATCAGAAAGGTTAACGAATCTATCAAAAAATTGATGGTCTGAAAATTTAGTTTTACGTGGAGTAGGATTCGGTTTTCGTGACACGAGAAACTTTAATTTGCGGTATTGGATGGTATATTTATTATGTATTATTGATCTAATTTTGAATCTCTTATTGTAATCTAATGAATCGAATTCAAATATTAAATCCTTTCTCGTCAAACAAAATCTCAATATAACTTTCAAAACTTCTAATAACTTAGGTAAACATATTAAAAATAATAAATCTCGTGTTGAAAAATCAGGTAAATCAGGAATCTATAAACTCAATTGCGGTTCTTGTGATAAAATTTATATCGGTAGGACCTATAGGAGTTTTGGCATAAGAACATCTGAACATAAACGTAGCTTCGATAAAATAAATCTGATGCAAATTATTCAAACCACCTAATAAAAAAAATTCATTCAATAAAACTTTGACATATTACATATAAAATCAAAAAGTTCAAAATTAGATTTCCTAGAAGCATTAGAAATAAATAGATACAAACATTCGGACAAGCTTTCGAATGAACAGGTAGATGTGAATTACTCACCCCTACTGAACTTGTTTAATCAGTTTTTATAACCTTTCATACTAACTGTACAATGGCTCGGTTTGGAGCCGGTTATTCATCCAACTTGTTCTACGATTTGTTTATAATACCATACTCTTCATTTTGTTTTTCATTCTTGATAAAGCTGCTGTGTCAGCGAAACGTCGTCGAATTTTTTCAAATAAAGTGTAGATTAAAGTTAAACCTTGTGTTTTTTTTATCTCATTCAAAGATCGATATAATAACAAAATCGTTGACTTAAATGTATTATTTCGAAAAGTACCTACTTTGAAGGCGATACAATGAATTTGTATGAAAAATAAATACTTTTCGTTCCGTTGACCAATTGCCGGTTCCATTTTTTCATTCTAACCAAATTACAGGATGTACTATTTATGCAAAACACAAATTTCCAAAAGATATCTAGACATACCCAGAATTTTGGTTTCTGAATTTCATTCTAAATTTATGTAACAAAATTTTCCACACGTAAATACGGTATCCGAATAATTATGTTCAATATAAGTCTCTCCAAGAATTATATAATAGCCGAATTCATCAGTATTTTACCGGCAATTTAATGAATGAGAACTTTAGTTATGTAATCTCAAATCAATGTGTATAGCATCGGATAAGTTCACGACTAACTTTCTCTGGTGGGTGAGTAAACTGCAATATCAATATGTGAAAGTGACACATATCGAAAGAAAGAAGAATATATGCCGAACATATCAATTATCATATAACTCATAAAATATTTCAGAATGTCTTGATTTGATTGAGAAGGTCTTTATTGGTACTTATTTTTCAATTTGAAGGAACCAGTACTTTTCTGATGAAGCGACAAGATGTGTCGTAAGTTTGTGAATATAGTGAAAATTTGAAAACTATTGCTTCAATAAATTGAAAAAAGCATGAATTGAATTCATGTCTTCGATTTCCTTTGTATTTTTATATGAAGTCTAGGGAGGAGGTGATGCATGTCATACCACAACCAACACGTTGTTTTCCTCATTTTCCGATTTCTCCTAAATATACACACCACAAAAATTGTCGCATCACCTGGTATTCCACAATCGATTAAGCAGCTCGATCGCAGTTTGTTTGTGAAGATATGTTTTTGGACATATGAGGGGAAAAAATCTTATCTATGTAGTAACATTTGTTTCCATATGATCTTAAACACGTCTGAAACAAGAATGAGTTTATTTGACTATGAGTATTCATTCAATTTCTTTTCAGTTTTCACGCTAAATCAATGCAAGTTTTCTGTGTTTCTTGTTGATTCTCGAATCTTTGAATTTATTGTAATGGCCGCTGAACGTCCTGGGCGCTATTTGAGTGATCATGAAGTGGTAAGAACACTTCTAGAGGAAGTTGTTGTAGTAAGTAACTTGTTGAATGTTAAGCAAAGCACTATTTCAAGAGCAATTAATCGGTACCACGAAATAGGGGAATATGGAAGAAGGGCCGGACAGGGAAGAAATCGGATAACAACACTTCGCTTCATTTAACTGCACTAAGAGTTAGCACTGTACTGCTAGAATGCTACAAAATGAACTTGCACTTTCCAGAAATGTATATATTTCATTGCAAACTGTTAGGAACAGGCTCAGAGAAGGCGATATCAAAGCAAGGGTGGTTCTACCACCCCGCTTCTCACCAGAGAGCTTCGGGTTGCAAGACTTCAGTTTGCGAGGTAATATGCAGATTGGGGTATTCCAAAATGGTCAAATGTTCTCTTTTCCAACCGGTCCATGTTCTGTCTAGTATCAAACGATAGACGCATGTATACAGACGACCTGGGGAACGGTATCAGCAATGCAATAACCGGCAAACCAAAAGCTTCGGAGGGGGCTCAGTAATGGTGTGGGGAAGCATTTCTTTCCATGGTCGAACTGAGTCCTGGTGAATAATAGAAGAATGACAGCGGCCAGATACATCGCAGATATCCTTGAACCCTATGTTGTATCCTTTGGCGAAAACTTCATTTATATGCAGGATAATGCTCGGCCTCATGCAGCTAGAGTAGTCACAGAGTTTCTGCAAAATACCAAAATTGATATTTCAAGATGGCCAGCCAGAAGTCCTGACTTTAATCCCATAGAACATGTTTGAGACAACATGGGGTGGCATATTCAGCAACGTAGGATGCCTTGTTGAACACTCCATTAACTATAAAATCTGCGTCCTGAAATTAGGAACTCAGTGACTCAAGGGTACATCCAAAATTTGTTTTAGGGGCTTCCGAGACGTATACTGGCAGTAATTAGGGCCCGGGGAGGAAACACTCGATTTGGAAAATGATTGCTTATCATTCGATGCTATTTGACTGGTCTCTTCGCGAATGTTTGAAGATGTTAGAATATTTTAATTTTTCATTAACTGGAAAATTGTTCATATTTTCCATCATAAACTCATCTCTTTTGGATGATATCTTCTTATTTTACACTTCTGAAGGTTACCAAGCGACTCTTGAATGACTAACCTAAAAGTTTATATAGTATTGTCGGAAAAGTAGGGTTATGCGACAATGTTTGTGGGAAGTGTATAAATTAGTGTGCATTGCAACCGCTAGAGCGCAAGAAATGACTGGAAACACAAACGGTTTTGAGGCATGGTGTCGACCTAATGAAGATTTCCCTTAATTTTTTTCATTTCATTGCATTAAACATCAACAAGTTTTGTGTTCAAAAGTCTTAAGCATGAAGAAAATTATGGGCATTACAACAAAACTTGTGAATTCCAGCAGTGCACATAGCTTGCAACGGCGGCTCTTTAATTTGCAGTTGGAAGACCCTATCAGCTGAACACACTGATTTAGTTCTTCACACGATGTCAGGTGGTTGAGTCGCGGAAAATTTCTAGAAAGGTTTCAAGAATTATTGCCCGCAATAACAGCTTCTCCAGACGAAAGAGCTGATGACACTCAGATGTTGAAAAACGAAAAATGTCTGACTGATTTGGCATCTTTGACTGACTCGCTTAGACACCATTAAGTTGGGCTTCAAGGTAAAGGAACGACTATTATTGTGTTGATTAGCGCAGTAAATGCATTCAAAAGTAAATTGCAACTTATGATAGTTCGACTGAAAAGAAAAGATCTGAAACATTTTTCGTCTTTGAAAACAAGGATTCCTCAGTTCAGTTGAATTATGTATGAGGCTGAATTATCAAATATTTTGGGACAATTCGAAATTGCAGGAAATATAGCATCATTTATGAGTTATAATTTTACATGTAAAAACATTGAGGAATTAGCTACCAAAATAGCAAGTCAGTTTAATATGAACTCATGTTCTGATGAAAATGAGTTGGTGCAGATTATATCTGAAGATAAATATCCGAATCTAAGGCAAATCGCTCTTCAACTGACGGAAATGTTTGGGTCAACTTACTTGTGCGAGTCTGCATTTTCTGGAATGAAGACAATTAAGGCAAAATATCACAATCAACTAACTGACGATATGTCATCATGCTTGTGATTAGCACTCAGTGGTTACGTACCATCTAATGAAAAGTATGCTTAGGACATGCAGTGCCACGCTTCAACATCCAAAGTCACTCCTTAGTTAAGTACATCACCATATGTAACTCATTTATTTTGTAACAAGCAATAAACTAGCAGTTTTAAATAGCTATAAGTTTTGTCATTAATATTATAGGGAAGAATCTACTAAACCTAACCCAAACTTTGACTAAAATAAACTATATTGTGCGGAAAGCTAATAGCTATATAGGCTACGGTACACCCTACCGTAGGTAGGGTGTATTGTGTATTTACGACAACCCTGCACCACACATACTTGCAGCCTCTCAGAGTCGATCGTAAGTAGTCTAAAAATATTGAGGTACATGACCAGCAGTTCAAGTTTGAGCACCCCTGATTTAGACATTAATTGTAGCTAGCCTAAAATTTGCAGCAACATACTAGATGAAACCATAGAATGCTCAAGGAATTTTCTTTAGGAAAATTCATATTTTCGAGGAAATATTTCAAGCATGTAATATATTGATGAAAACATTTATGGTTCATATTAAAAAAGGCAAGTTTATTCTATAAATCGAAAATCAACAAGCTACAAAAATAAACTTTCTGAACATATTTCTACATTCTACTCAAAAAGTAGCCGTAAAATATCGAAATAATTTTTATCTAACTGGAAATAAATATCCATAAAATAAATCAATTAATATCATTTATTTCTATTAAAAGTTCTTGAAACATGACAATTCAAGAAGGAGGAAATGGAAACGCAATGAATCTTTTTTATAGACAATTTTTGTCCTTACTCTGAATTCAGAATCGTTAAATGGTGACTAATACTTAACAGAACGGGTAGGGCAACCTTTTTAAGTTGAATGAATGTTTCCTTGATAGATTTCGCAGAAGTCAAATGATATTTTATTATTCCGCCATTTTGTCTGCACATTTTGAAGAACTTAGTTTTTTTAACAGAATTGACCCTGAGTATGGTTATGATTCATATCTGGAATAAATCATTGTAAATGTGGTGTGAAAAATTAATTATGTATAGTGATTTTATATCTTATAAATTGAACCAATGTTGTCTCATCAATATTTTAATAGATAGCTAATAATAGGAGATCGAGGATGCATAGAAATTTATATTTCTTTCAATTTACTACGACCTCTCAGTGGAATTTCTAAAATCTTTTACCCAACAGGAACGGATTGGGGTTGTTGCATATCCTTCTAAAGTAAAATAAAATTAAGGTAAAAAATTATCTAAAAACAAGCTTTTATCAAAATGTGCTAAAAAGAAAAAAATATGTTTCTACACTGAAATTTTTACTGTTAACTAAGCTCTGGAACTCTCAAGAACCATCTGGTGTATGAACCCATTGAATATATATTTTCCATATAATTTTGTGAAATTCTTTACAAAGTAAACCAAAATCACCGTATGATCAGATATCACTGAGTAACTTCCGACCTAATATCATTTTTATGCAATTTGCGTAAAATCCGGTCTTTACTCACACACAACCAAATTTATACGGAATCACGCGATATTTTGAATATTACCTCAAGGATTTTCGGAAAATTTCGAAGGATTGTTTCAAGTGATCCTTTTTGAGATATTTCAATTGAAAAAAGGAATATATTAAGGTTTATTTTAAGAAAGAAACAAATAAAAGAAAATAAGAGTCTCTTTCCCCATGTAGTAATAAAATTGAAAATTGTTTTCTCACGGAGTAGGTGTTTTTATCTCGTCTTCAGTAGCTTGTATTACCTCCTCTTGCCCGGATAGAAGCCTGAATCGGTCTAAGCATGCTTTGGATTAGGTTTTCGACCTCCTCTATCGTGATATTCTGCCATTCTTCTGTGGTGGCTTGGATGAGCTGTTGTGGGGTTCTTGGATTATCCTGGCGCGATCTCATTTTCCTTTTGAGTTTATCCCATAAATGTTCAATACGATTTAGGTCTGCATTGTCTTGCATAAAAGGGAAATTCTCACCGTAGTCACATCGCCAGAGTCACACTATGGGCTCCAGCAATAGGTCCAGCCGTTACACTCCAGGAAACGAAATCAAATCTTTTTTGCCTCCCAGCATAATGCCACTTGAATGAAGTCTTTGGCGTATCGTTTCGACTGATACACTGATGCCTGTTGCTTCCAGAAATTGTCTTTGGAGTATCGGGCGCGACGCACTAGGGTCTCTTCTTGCAATTTGGCACAAAAAGCGGTCTTGTTCTTCGAAAGTGATCTTCCTACGATTTGTCCTAGGCCTATTTTGCAGAGATTGTAGCTCCACGTGTCGGACGTAGGTTTTTAAACTCACCCCCTGTGATACCCCCATTGTGGCCGCTATATTCCTCAACGAGAGCCATTATACCACCCCTCTGCACATCGGAAAATCCAACTTCAGGCATTTTTAAATATCATTAAAGGCTTTTTTTTTTAAATTCCCAGTTTCAGATCTCAGTGACGACTGAGTACAATATCCTGAATATGTGGTGATAACTCAACATTTCTTATCATACTATCCAGTTTTTTTATAACGAAAAACTTCATTCTTCATTCTTCAAAGATCCATGGTTGAAAATAATCAATAATGTGAAATACCGAGTGATTCCATATGAATTTGGTTGTGTATATTCCTATATACATCCATTTGTAAAATTCTTCTAAGGTTCAATTCTAGAAGTGCACTTATTGTTCAAGCTTCATCGCTAATGCAATTTCAAATATTGAATATTGATTTCCTATGGTCTTGCTTCTTGCTGTTGCTATTGCGATTTCAGTATTGTAATTTCTAATAAGAAGCATCCATAGACCTTTAATATTATTATTATTCCAAATATAATAATGATGATAGTAATGGCTGACTATTGTTGGAGCCAATCAGAGCAGCTCACTGACTACAACATCTGCATGAGAATATTACTAAAGAAAGTTCTTTCAATTTAAGAATCTAATAAAATAAGTACAATTTCAAAGAAGATGTGTTTCATTGTAAGATGGGCAAACTTACATATTTTTCAAAGAAAGAGCTGATACAGAAGTTTTAATTACAAATTTGAAATCGTCATTAACAGGACCCCGTGAGGGCTACTGGCGCTTGTGTGCAAAAAAGAATTTTGGCGCCCCTGAAGGCATTTTGGATCATGTTTTTTTATTTTTTTTAAGATAGGACGTAGGGGTAGGTAGGTAGGTGCTTGAAGTAAAGCAAAAAACTGAACATTAGAAGTCATATTTATTTGTAGACTAAATTATCAAAATGAAACAACCAGAACAAAATCATAACAAAATAAATTCTTGTTCACACTCATTTTAAAACATTTAATTAAGTAATGGGATACAGACATGTTGACGCGTTGTTTATGAATACTAGAAAGTATTCTAAAACTAAAATTGAAAATCAAATCACATTTTTTAGGAATAAATAACAGAAATATTGCCTAATGTCTAAATATATATATATATATTTATATATATAAATAAATATATATATATATATATATATATATATATATATATATATATATATATATATATATATATATATATATATATATATATATATATATATATATATATATATATATATATATATATATATATATATATATATATATATATTTTTTTTTTATTTTTAATTTTTTGATGTTTTAACTTCCATTAAGTCTGCCTCGGTGGGTTCAGATGGTATAAGTGTCAAGATGCTTTTGTTGTGTTCACCTTTTATCCTGAAGTTCATATGTCACATAATAAATTATTGCATCGAGAAGTCAGTTTATCCAAAGTCGTGGAAAATGGCTCATGTCATTCCGATTCCAAAAGTACGCGATCCTAAGGATTACAGGGATCTCCGACCTATAAGTATATTGAGTGTATTGTCCAAAATTTTTGAAAAACTTGTCGCTATCCAAATAAAAGCGTATTTGGAGTCGGAGAGTATTTTGCCTGATATTCAGTCGGGTTTCAGGGGGGGTCATAGCTGTACCACTGCCCTGCTCGCAGTGGTGGATGACATCATAAAGGCTGTAGACGATAATGAACTTTTGTTGCTCGTCCTACTGGATTATTCGAAGGCTTTCGATAAAATTAATCACGATTTGTTGTTGGCAATCTTTCATTATATTGGTTTCACTGAAAATACGGTTTTATTGTTTGAAAGCTATTTAACTGGCAGAACACAAAGAGTTTTGTACGGAAAAATCAAGTCTGATCCTATAGAGATCTCATGTGGAGTTCCGCAGGGATCCATTCTCGGACCGATATTTTTTATTATCTATACCTTTCAGCTCATGTGTTGTTCAATTTTCTGCTCGGCTCATTTATATGCTGACGACTCACAGCTCTATTTACAGTTTTCGCGCGACTCACTTGATGAAGCTCTAGAAAAAATTAATATAGATTTGGATAACATCTTTAAGTTGTCGTAGAGTATGTGTCTGAGCATTAACCCTTCAAAAACTGTAGTTATGCTATTTGGAAGGAAGGTCATGAGAGAGGCATGTAAAGATCTAATTAAGATATCTGTGAATGGCACAGTTCTTCCTCTGACTAGCGAGTGTCGTAATTTGGGTTTGATTATGGATAGCGATTTGAGGTTTGATTCTCACATAAACTTGCTAATTAAAAGAGCTTTCGTGAATGTCAAATTGATTCATGGTTGCAAAGAATTTCTGGATATTCGACAAAGAAAAATGCTTTGTGAAGCGCTGGTGTTGTCTCACCTCAATCATTGCGATACCGTATATGGCCCATGTCTGACAAAACAGAATGTGGCCCGAGTTCAGAAAATTCAAAACTGGTGTGTTCGAATTGTTTTCAACCTTAGACGCACAGATCGCACGTCCTGCAGACTGCAGACTGCAGAACATGGCGAATCGAAGAAGGCTGCATGTGCTGAGTCTGTTTTACATAATTTTGAATGAGAAGAAACCCTCCTATCTGCACCGACGAATCAAATATAGAACAGATGTTCATAGCATCAACGTCAGGTTCAGACATAAACTTGCCATACTGCGTTATCGTTCTTCCATGTTTCAGCGTTGCTTTTCTTATATTATTGTAGATGAAATCAATGAAATACCGAGTAGTCTTTTAGGTTTGAGTTTGGATGCATTTAAGAGGAGGGTGAGGCATTGGCTTTTTGAGAGCCAGTTAAATGAGATGTAGTCTTTCCTTGTTTCCTAATTTTTTTTTTTTTTCACCAAGAAGAAAAGATCTTTTATATATGGAGTTCATGAATTAATTTTGATTTATTTTAGTGTTTAATTCTTGTTTTCAAGATGAATAGTTGGTAAGATTAGTGATAAGTATCTCTTACATAACGATGTTTCCGTACAATTGTGGGTACACTTGTCTAGTATTTGTTTCTATTTTATTCAGGTTGGATTAATCAGCTATGCTGTATCCTACCTTTTGGTATCTCTCAATGTACAGTAACACTCACTCATAATAAGTTTAAGGCCTTTAATGTAATTGATAGTCATAATTATTATTTCTGTACAAGATGCCAATAAAATGCTATTATTATTATTTATTATCGTGGACCTATGCACTATCTCAGCTAGTAGCTGGATATAATTTACCTTTCCCAGATTCAGCAATCAAAGGAATAGGCTCGATTACAATATACTTGACATAAATTTCCTAACTATCCTACATGTGTTAAGAATTACAGCTTTTGCATTTCTATATAGGTATTCTTATGCAATTCTAATTTTTAAGGCTATCATGCAAAGTTTTGGGTATTAAACCAGTCGAGGATACGATGACAGGAACAATATCTATTTTATCGAGGTGCCACATCTGCTTGATCTCAATAGCAAGGTCTGTGTATTTGGACTTTTTCTCCTGGAACTTATTCAGCACGTTGTTATTATTCGGTATGGCGACATCCACCAGCATTGCTGTTCTAGCTCTCTTATCATACACCACTATGTCCGGCCTATTATTCGTCACCATTCTGTCAGTGATAACAGGCCTATCGTAGTATAATCTGATAGAGTCATTTTCCAATATGGGCGCCGGCTGATACTTTTAATATGGCTGGAAGGTGTTCAGAAGTCCGTACTTGTGTGCAAGTTTCTGGTGGATAATGTTGCACACTTGATTATGCCTGTGAAGATACTCCGTGTTGGCCAGTTGTTCGCATCCAGACGTAATATGCTGTATAGTCTCCGATCTTATATGGCATTTTCTGCATTTATCTGTTATTATTATTATTATTATATATATATATATATATATATATATATATATATATATATATATATATATATATATTTATACCAATTTCTACTTATACTTAGAGATTTTGAATAATATGCAGATATTTCTAAAAAATAGCTAGGTCTAGGTGCAATAGAAAAATAAAAGATAGCTATTGTAGTAACGATATTTACCCAGATTTTACTGAAGCAAATTCATTAATTACATCGCTTAAATTTATACCGTCAAAATTTCTTGTTCAATTGCTAATATTGTTATCCCATACAATCTTTCTTGGATCATTGTCGATCTTAAATAATTTTAATGATTTTAACTCACCAGAAGCTACAGATACAGGCAATGTCAAAAGAATTCTTAGTGAAATACTTACGTTTGAAAAGGTGGAGATTAAATTGTTTTCACATATATATTGTAGAATACTTAAGGGGTCAGATCATCAGGTAATGAAAACAACTTTAACGCTTTAATTTCGTTAAGCAGATCATTGGAGTCTATATCCTTATTATCCTGATCTGTCAGTCGCTCTTCAAGAATAGAACAAGATCGCTGTCATTCAAATCGAATAAGTCGAATCGGTTCTTAGAGAGCTTATAGTTTGATCTATAATCTTTAAGAAAAAACTAATTTTAAAGGCGGTTTTTGTATCATGAAGGGTCTCATCTTGGTGTTCATAGTGTCGAACAGTTTTGGTTTGAATTTCCTCCTAACCGTTGGTAATGGTGGAAAGTCTTTTTCAATTTCGAGAGAGAATGCTACTTCTTCCGCTTGCACAAGAATTTCTTGAAATGATTGGTCTGATCTATATTGCTGGAAGTGATCAACTAAATTTTTTAGGTAGGTTTGACATGCTTTAATATTAATTGTAGCATTTTGCATTTGTTTGCTGACAATATTTATATGAAAGAAAACGTCATGCCAAATAATAATTCCCCAAATAAATTGAAAATTTTGTACAGACGTTAAGAGGGAACTCGCTTCATGTCTTGCATCAATGTGAAAGGAATTATCTTCAACCACTTCTAGAAGACTTTCGCAAACCTTAATTAAATAAACTTTAAGGGGCTTTATTGCGTCAATTCTGCTGGACCATCTTGTCCCAATTAGTTGCTTTAAACATAACCCGGGTACATTTTTTCTCAAAACATAATACCTTTTTGTGGATGACGAAAAAAAATTATATAACTCTTGCACAAGATTAAAAAAGTTTATTGTAGCACCTGACACCTTAGAAGCATCATTTACTGTTAAAGTATGAGCCGCATAAGGTACAAAAAGTGCTTTCTGATTCACATCAAGAATGCGTTTTTGAAGCCCTACATGTTTTCCCTTCATATTTTTCCCACTATCATAAGCTTGTCCCCTAATGTGTTTTAATTCTAAATTTAATTTTTTCAAATTTTCTATCACAAATGTATATATCCCTTCTCCTGTAGAATCCAGTATTGGATTAAACGCAATAAAACTTTCCTTATCTTCAACCTTTTTGAAGTGGTGTTAAGGACAACATACCTCAGAACAAGACAAATTTGCTCAGTATAACTAGCGCCTGGTGTACAATCTGATATTATTGAAAAATATTTTGAACTGCGAACCATTTTCTAAATTATTATTTCTTACTTTGAATCAAAAGAGGCAATCATCCCAACAGCTTTTAGAAAATTTCCATTATCATGTTCAAAAAGCAATTGAGAAGAACCTTGAAATACCAAGCATTTTGTAGATAAATACTTAACAATCGCAATAATTCTTTCCAACACGTCTCGCCAATATAGTTTTCCGTTTCTAAAATGCGAAGATGATGAGCATTAACAGTCATAGATGTCTCCAACATTTTTTTATTTACCCAAGTGTTTATGTAACTGTTGTGTAAAATTGACGTTTCGTGTCTCTTAATTAGTAAAGACAAGTGTTGCCAATTAGATACTCCATCTGTATCACAAAAAGCGTTAGGAGTCTTACATTTACAAAACAACTTACAACAAAAACAAAATACAGAATCTTTAAAAATAGAGTGAATAAGCCAAGCCCATTTGCTAGATTTCTTTCAAAGTATTTGAACGAAAACTTTCTCTTATCTTTATTACAAGGAAAGCTAAAACTGATGACTATCAAGGGCGGACCACGTTTAACCAATATTCTAGCCATCTCATTGGTGATTCTTTCGGGCTACAAACCGGGGTCGGAAGGAATTATATCGATACTAGCCTCATTACAGCCTTCATCGAAAGTGTCACTTGCAGAAGGTGTTTCTGTAGCTGATATTACCGAACTTTTTACACAAGCTGAATTACCTGAAGTGGATTGCTCAAGTGCTGTAGACGAGGATGGTGTCATCGCTTCATTGGGCTCTGCATCAGTAGAATCTGTTTTGCTGCTACAACCGCTGCCACTTGTTGCAGGACCTGATGTTACTGTTGAAATTTCAGATGGTCCACTCACGGTTATTGATATTACGGATTTAGAATTTTGAGATTCGGACGATTCGATCGCACCAGCATTGATAGTCTCCGTGGAATCTCGATTGTTTTGCAAGAAATGCTTTAAAGATCCAACCATTTTTCCCCTTTCTTGTAGTCTCAGTTCCTTATGCTCGCCTAACTTCGCACCTGAAGGTCTCTTCCTTTTATCCTGAAAAAACAAATAAATAATTAGTACTCATGGAATTAGGAATTAACTTCTAAAGTAACCACAATAATAAGCACCATGTGGGTATTGTAGGAAATATTTTTAAAATGTTAAAGGAGTAGCCAATAGTTTTTAACCCTTTATAGGGCAGATTATTATTAAGTAAGATATGGCCGATTAAAGTTTACATATTTGAGTAAAAAGCAATTTGTTCGAGCTCTTTCAGCTTTAATCCTTTCAAAAATAAAGGCAATGAAGATATTGAACTAATTTGATCTTACAGCCCTTAAAAAACCCTACAAAATGGTTTTTTGAAAAGATCAATAGCATAAAAACTAAGCGAGTTATGGATAAAACCAATTATTTTTTAAACTCGTACATGACGTTTCAATTAATAAAATGATATTTGGCTGAAAAATATTGATTATAAACAGTATCCTATAAAGGGTTAATGTTGATTGTATAAAGTAGGGAACGATTATCATTTTATAAAAAATCAAGCCGTTGAAATTGCAGTCAGCAGGTATTCGGCACATAATTTAAAAAAAGTAGTAAACAAAATAGCACACAACAAAAAACAAACAAAATGAAAATAACTTTATATGTAAAAATTAATAGGATTACTTGTTTATATTCACTTGTTCCACGGTCCAGTGAACTAACTGATTTGAAAACGCCTATGGCGATGTAGGCGTTATTCATGTCTGAACAGGAGAAATCAAGAAACTGCCGCCTGACATGTTCTCGCCACATAGGAATCGGTAGTAACTGGATGATATACTAATAAAATTTCCTGTGTATTTATACCTAATCCCATTTAATTTCTCAACTTTTATTTTAATTTTTTTTTGGACCCTGGGTTCTGGCACCTCTAAAGGATACGCCCGTGTGCTTTGCACACTTTGCACATATTAAAAATTATGCTAAAATCATGTGCCATAACTCAATCATCAGAATTTCTGTTGTGTAAACTAATATAACTCTCAGTTTATTAATTTCTATGAACATTACACAAATTCTTGTATTTCTTCTTGCTTATCATCTGTTGGAAATATTTGTTTCTTTATCGAATTCTTCAATTTTCGGAATATTTATCAATAGATATACCGCGCTATAATCACGTCGTTTATTAAGTATTACCAAGAACGATATTGCATTTTTCACATCACTCAAGAACACGAATACAAGAAAATACTACTTTCTATCATTGACATTGAAGACAGGTTAAACTTCCATCATAGAAAATCGATGGAATTATTGACATTTACACCGGTTTCCATTAAATATTTGATATGATCCTTTTAACACAATTTACAATTAGAAAATATAGTAATTTAGTCAGGTGATGAACACTACTTTCTATTATAAACATTAATAAGTAATTCTATATCTTGAACGACCTTGAAAGTTGCAGAAATTAATTTAAGCAGTTCTTCCGATGAGAAAGAAAACATGTTTTTTTACGAGGACGCGAAAAGGTCGGTTACTACTTCGGAATGCTGAACTCTGAGAGATTAAGACCCTGTTTGGGGATTAAAAGAGATTTATATTCGTTATACTATTCAAATGAAGATCGTCAGATCGCGAACCAAATATGTGACTTGGCTGTAAAACAAGCCGATCTTTAGCTGAGAGCACACTCTTTGAAGTTGAGAAAAGAAAAAACCGAAAAAATGACAATTAACAAAGGTGCAAGATCTAGCAATGGCACCACAGTTAAGGTGCTGGGTATTACTTTGGATGACTGAGAGATTAAGACCCTGTTTGGGGATTGAAAGAGTTTTATATTTATTATTGGTTGTAAAAATTAATGGGGTATGTCCAAATATTCCATGTCTTGACTTCTTGAATTAAAACAACGCATTTTAGTTATGAAAATTTATTTGCTTATTATCATTATGGAATATACACACTGTTCCTATAAATTAAGATAATATTCACTGCACCAAATCTTCAATTTTGATGTTCATGATTACTATTCGTATTCTCTCTGTGAAATTACAACAGAACTACACATGAAACATACGAAGATCGAATCAATTCTCGTTGAACGTTTGGATCAACATTGTGAGTGACTGTCTAATTGGACTAGTATTACCAGGGAGACTTACGAGGGAAGTTACGCCATTTTTCGGAACACACGCTTCCCGAATTTTAGGAGGACGTACCTTTGGCAATAAGACAATCGATGTGGTTTATGCATGATATCGTACCTGCCGATTTTAGACAGCTTGTTCGTGACTTCCAAAGGAAGATGGGTCGAATGATGACTCAAAAGAAAGGTGGTATCTTTGTCTACATCGCCTTGAACGAATTTCCATTTTTAATTGAAAACTGTTAAAGATACAGGGTGAGCAACTGAAAGATAGGAAAGACTATTTCCCTGAGACTATTCAAGTTTCAGTGAAGTAAAATGGAACAGATCCGTGCTGATCAATGGCAGTCATCATCAAGTACCATCCTCATCTCGAATTTCAACCCCTAGATCAGGGATGACCACCCTCGAAAATTTAAAAGAGGAAGATGGGTCGAGTGATAACTCTAAAGAAAGGTATTATCTTTGTCTCCATCCCCGTGAACGAATTTTCATTTTGATTGAAAACTGTAGAAGATACAGAGTGAGCTACTGAAAAATAGAGGAGACTATCTATCGCCCTGAGCTATTCAAGTATTATTTCAAAAAATGGAATCTGTTCCATTTCTTTGCACTAATACATGAATAGCTCAGTTTTCTCAATTTTTCAGTCCAACATTCATGTCGAAAACATCCCTGTCGAAGACACTTTGGACATCCTTTGCACCGACTACGACTTCCCATCACACATAATAGATCTAACGGAACACTGCTTGAAAAACACATACTTCAGCTACAAAAAATAATTTTACAGACGAATGGATGGAGCACTTATGGAGTCTTCAATATCACCAGCAATAGCGAATCTATTTATGACAAGCCTGGAAAGAAAAGCCTTAAGGAACGCAAAACTCACACCGAAGATCTGGCTGAGATACGTCGATGACATATTCATAATTTGGCAACACTGAGAAGAAAAACTCAATGAATTCGTACATCCTAAAAAACCAACAACACGCCAAGATAAAATTTACTGTCGAACTGGAATCCAACAATCAACTCCCCTTCCTGGACGTTATGATACAAAAACACTTGGATGGCAATTAAATCTTCGATGTCTACAGAAAACAGACACATACCAACTGATATTTGAACATCATCTCGCACAATTGAACTCAGTGATTAAGACGCTCGTTCATCGTTCTAAAACTTTATGTTCTCCAAGAAACATCCACGGAGAATTAGAACGACTAACAGACATTCTTCAGAAAAACGGACATGACAGGAGAGCAATACGAAAGGGCCATCACAAACAAAAACGCTATAACGAGAAAACCGACAAAGAAACCAAACCGAGAAGTCTTGCCATCCTACCATACGTCGAAGGAGGAAACGATAAGATAGGAAAAATTCTTCAGGAACATAACATCAAGCTTATCTACACTAAAAGACCAAACACCCTCGAAACCAAAGCGTCCACGAAATTCCGTGCAAGGGCTGTGATCGCGTCTACATTGGGAAAACAAATAGAAGAATGGAAGTTCGGATACAAAACATAAGAATTCAGAAAACGACAAGCACCTTCATCTGCAATCTTTCAACACTCGAGCTCAACTGGTCACAAACTCGACTACTGGAACACAAAACAGGTAGCCAACATATAACAACTACGAAAAAGGAAAATAAGAGGAGCCATCGAGATAGAAAAACATACAACTATGAACAAACGGGATGACACCATACATTCACCAACGACTTGAAAGACAGTATTAGAACATACGCCACCGGAAACATAGAAATATGAATGATATATCTAGGGAGCACTTCTGAATATCGATATATCGTATCCAGAACGATCAATATGGATGATTTTTTAAGAAATGAACACCCGCATCAATTTTTCACCAAATTATGTAGAGTGCTGCAACAGATTTAAGTTTTTTATAAAAATTAAAAATGCATCAGATGCGACGCTTTTTTATAATCATGTCATGTATTCAGTGTTTGAAACCAGTTAGTTGGTACTTTGTTTCTGTTGTAAGCACAAATAAAAGATTCAAGTTTTGTGATTCGACCATGGCAATACGACATTTGACTAGAGAAGAGATGTCACGAGCCGTTGGCATGCTTCAAGCTGGGAACTCACAACGGGAAGTATCCAGGATTCTGGGAAGTAGCCCAAGTGTCATAAACCGTTTATGGTCGCGTTTCAATGAAACAGGTAGCGTGGAAGAACGCCTTACAGGTCGTTTCAGGATTACTACAGTCGCCCAAGACCGATTTTTGGTTTTACAAGCCAGAAGAGATCGTACTACCACAGCATCTCAATTAGCTCAATAGCTTCCACGAGTTCATAATGTACAAATTTCCGACCAAACTGTGAGAAATCGACTGCACGAAGGTCAACTCCACTCCAGACGTCCTTTAGAGTTCCACAACTGACCCATGGAAATCGCGCTGCTCGTTTAGCTTAGTGCCAAGAACACGTAAACTGGGATCAAGAGAGGTGGGCCACAGTTCTCTTCAGTGATGAATCTAGATTTAGTTATTATCCCGATTCGGGAAGAATTCGAATATGGTGGGAACCTGGAAAGCAAAACCGTCTCCAGCATGCTCGATAAGTTGTTAGACAGGGAGGCGGATCAGTGATGTTTTGGGATGGTATACGCCTTGGTGGAAGAACTGACCTCGTTTTCATACAGAACAACTTCACGGGAAATTCGTACGCAAATGAGATAGTTCTACCTATAGTGGTACTGTATCTCCAAACAATGGGTCAAAATCCACTTTTCCAACAAGATAATGCCCCTCCTCATCGTGCAAGAGTTGTCTTGAACGTTCTTGAAGAGAATGATATCGATCTTCTTCCGTGTTCATCCCGCTCCCCAGATCTTAATCCCATCGAGCATGTGTGCGACACCCTAAAAAAAAATCTCCTGCGTCAAAACGTCTTCCATCATGAACAGGAGCTTCGATTAGCAGTTCAGGGGGCTAGGAATGACTTAGGCCAAAATGTATTAGACAATTTAATATTGAGCATGCCGCGATGATGCCAAAGTGTCATTAATAACAGAGGTGGGCCTCCTGGGTACTGAAAAATATAAGTGCTTCCATAACGTTTCGAAAATATTAGTTCAGGATTTTTTTTGTGTTTTACCAAATTCCGTCATTTTCAAATTTCAAATTTTTTTATAATAGGTGCTTTGGAGAAGTCAAATATCATTTTGTTTTATTGAGAATACATTATATACATCCAAACTGAATGATTTCTATAAATTCGAATCATCAAATTCGTATTTTAAAGATATTGGTGAAGTGTTCCTATACTTTTTAGAGGTGTTTTCTACGTTGTAAATAATCGATATTTTATCTATCCAAATATTGTACCGAAAAACTTTCAGTTCATCTATATACAATTTTATAATTACAGGTAATCATTAATAAGGTTAATGATAGACTGAAATGAAGCTTTAATTCAGGAAATTTTTTCTTATTATACAGATAATCATAGTTCTAAACTCGCATAACTACATAAAATCACAATTATTCTATCTGAATAACATTTCTTCATATATTTGTGAGAGAAAGGGGGGGACATGAAAAGCAGTCAACCAGAGTAGCTGCTATCACTTTCGATTTCTACAAGATCTTGAAACGATTGTTGTACGACAACTGAGAAGTTCTTAAATATCACGATTTCAGTTGGAATACCAGTTACTTGTAAGAGGTAAGCTTTGTCTTACCAGTGGACTGTGATTCAATCAAAGTAACAGCATGAAGGTTTTTGTGTGTGTGCTGGCTATTGCCACCTTATCATGTAAGTAGATTATCTTAAATTTCTTAATATTAATCAAATTTTAAGATTTTAAAATCTTTTATTCCACTTTCAAAGAAAGACTTTGAGGTCAATCAATATGTTCGATTTGAAGTTAAATGCAGATAATTATTAAAGTGTTTTTACGAGAAATATATCGATTTGTTGAAAATAAATATATTGCTTTTTTAAAGTTTCTATACAACAAATATTTATGATACAGTTGAAGAATTCAAAAATCTTATAATACAGTATATTATAGATTATAGAGAATACGTTCCTATCTGAAGTTTTGGAGCAGATTGATTTATTATCTTCAGGCTTATGCAATGGTAGAAAAAAATTTGCAATTTTTTCTTGATTGGCAGTTTTTAGACAGATAATCAGCAGTAGTATTATCAATTTGTCTCTTAAAAATAAGACTTGGATTAATTCTTATAAATAAATCACAGAGCTCATTTGCCATTCTTGAACCTTCACAAAGATTTTTCAGATTGAATGTCAGATATATAGTACTTGTTGAAACCTCGACTTCAATAGACTGTGAATTTAACATTTCCTTCCAGTCGGTTTCAGCCAAGTCTTCACCTTGCAACTCCTGAATATCACTTTATTATATCTGTTCGAAACCATCCCGTCCTATTCCATTCGCAATTTCTGCAATGTTTGCGGTTAAAGTTTGAATTTACACAGATTCTTTGTCATTTTCCTTAATCAGAAGAGACCACTGTTCCTTTCAAAATGATTTCAATGTGTGTGGCTTCAGTTATTCCACTGATTCTTTTATGTTTGACTTACATTTTGCTATGTCAAATTTCTTCCAGCATTTAATAATAACATTCATATCACATTCCATATTATTCAATATGATTTTTAAGGTTCGTCTATTCAAGTTTGAAGGTCTGGATTATTCCATGGTCCAAAGATTGAAGCAAAGACGTCGTGTTGGGAGTTACAAAGTCACTATCCTTTTTGGATGCATAGTTTCACGTTCGCGAGGATGAACTGGTGCATTGTCCAAAACTAGACTAGCTTTAAAGTCTTAATTCTTTTGTTTCATATAAGTTTCATCTGCTGAAACAGAATTCTGGAACCAGTCAAAACATAGCGCTTGTAACCAACGCTTTCTTATTAGCACGACAAAATGCTGGAAGGTCGTTCTTGTTTTGATTCTTTGAAACGCAATCTCGCAGATGCATTAGGACATAGCATTAGTGTAACTCTATTCTTTGCTGCTTTAAATCCTGGAGCAGACTTTTCGCTTTATGTTTTACATAAAACACTTGCTCAGGTTTGTCACCTCCATCAGCTATAAGGTTTGCAACCTCTTCTGGACATCTATCTGCATCAGCAGTGTCTGCTGATGCAACTTCTCCAAAGAGTTTAATGCTTTGCAATGATGGTTGCTCCTCAAATTTATTAAGCCCACCTTCCGATGCTTGAAATCCTAAACCACCACAACTATCACCAGGTTCCTTAAAATGTGCATAGAGACGCAAAACATCTTCACGATCACTGCGATACTACATCTTACTATTGTGAACTAAGAAGCAGACTCTCCCAGAAAAGAATCAAGTTCAGAGTTAACTGGTAGAATTGCCAATCAAACACTAACCAACGTAGTGTCTTATAATATAGTAATATTTTTCAAACAACTGTTGCCAACTCTAGGTTACAACAGGTAATTCTTAAAGCACCCTCATATATTGTTCATCTAGAAGCCGAATTTCAAAAAAGTATTTGCTCAAGATAATAACAGCATAATAATGCTAGGTTTGGGAAAGACAAATTCAAAGTGGTAATTTTTTTCAAATTTTATGTGAATGAGATTAGTAGTTCTTGAGTATGGTGCTCATCTAGAAGAACTAAATAAGTCTGAGACTTGGCCGAAAGGTGTTATTGTTAAGTCTTTCTATTATTATTGAGAATGTGCAGAAAATCCATCCGATAGTGAAACAAAATTGTCTGATTATATCTGATTATACATTGGGTATCAAACAAAACTGAATTATTCAGTCGTAAGCTGAGCGAAGATAAATGTGATGTTATGTGCCTCACGGAACATTATTCATTAAAGGAGCAACATGTAAAAAACTGCGATGGATGAAATGATCAAATGAGGAATTTTTCTCCGGATGAAAAGTGAATTCAATCAATTCAGTTAGTGCTCCTTTCAATTGCTGAACGAAAACCTTTTGGTAAACAAAGGTTCTCAACATGTTTACATCTAGGATAAACTCAAAGTAGCTGAAGTCCATTATCAATTCTGCCTACTTTTTCGAAAATCTTGGAGCTTTGACAAAGGCTAGGCTGGTATGTTTCTTGGACTCAAGGTTATTGCTGAACCTAGGTAAATTATTTTAGACAAGGCAGATCAGAAAAGATAATCTTCATTCACACAATTGTAATATACAATAATAAAAGAAATATTAAATACGTCACCAAAGTATTAAAAAGTCTCACAGCCTTGAATCATGTGGCCTACCACGAAACCACTCACAAAACTCAACTACTGAGTAGGGCTCACGTTCAATAATAAACCTCCTTAGTTCTCTCCTGAAAATCTTCACATCAACAACTCTTTGAAGAGGCATTATCTTGAGACTCAGGGAACGGAGAGGATACAAATGGGGAGACATCTGTCTTGTACAGTTAAGATTCTCAAAGTTTTTCAAACAGATCAGCATGCATGAGGCACCTGAAAATGTAGAGACCACTGAGGGTCATCAGACCATTCTTTCTAAAAACCCCACGGCTAGAATGCCTGCAACTCATCGTATTCATTGTTCGAATTGCATTTTTTTGTGTACATCAAACCATACTCTAACAGAGACTGAAAATTTGCACAATACACTCCCCACAAAAATTGTCGCATCACCCTATTTTTTCGACAATACTATATAATATTTTAGGTTGGTCATTCAAGAGTTGCTTTCAGAAGTGTTAAATAAGAAGATATCATTCAAAAGAGATGAGTTTATGATGGAAAATATCAACAATTTTCGAGTTAATGAAGTATTAAAAAATTCTACAAATTTTGGATGTACTCTTGAGTCACTGAGTTCCAAATTTCAGGAAGCAGATTTCATAGTTGTTGGTGTGTTCTACAAGGCATCCTACGTTGCTGAATTTGCCACCCCATGTTGTCCCAAACATGTTCTATAGGATTCAAGTCGGGACTTCTGGCTGGCCATCATAAAATATCAATTTCGGCATTTTGCAGAAATTCTGCATGAGGCCGAGCATTATCATGCATATAAATGAATTTTTCGCCCAATCAATGGGCCAAAGGGTACAACATGGGGTTCAAGGATATCTGCGATGTATCTGGTGCCGCTGTCATTCTTCCATTGTTCACTAGGACTAACTCAGTTCGACCATGCAGAAAAATGCCTCCCCACACCATTACTGAGCCCTTCCGAGGTTTTGGATTTGCCGGATATTGCATTGCTGATACCGTTCTCCAGGTCGTCTGTATACAGGCATGCGTCTACCATTTGATACTAGACAGAATCTGGACTCGTCGGAAAAGAGAACATTCGACCATTCTGGAACACCCCAATTTTCATGTTTCCCCACAAACTGAACTCTTGCAACTCGATGCTCTCTGGTGAGACGCAGACCGGTAGAAGCCACCCTTGGTCTGATATCGTCTTCTCTGAGCCTGTTACTGATAGTTTGCAATGAAATATGCACACTTCCGGAAAGTGCAAATTCATTTTGTAGCATTCTAGCCGTACAGTGCAGTTAAACGAAGCCAATGATCATCAACAGGTGTTGTTATCCGATTTCTTCCTTGTCCGGCCCTTCTCTCATATTCCCCTGTTTTGTGGTACCGATTAATTGCTCTTGAAATAGTGCATCGGTTAACATTCAACAAGTTAGCCACGTAACGTTGGCTTCTCCCCTCCTCTAGAAGTGTTACAATTCTTACCAGTTCATGATCACTCAAATAGTGTCCAGGATGTTCAGCAGCCATGACAATAAATTCAAAAATTCGAAAATCAACAAAAAACACAAAAAACTTGGCATTAATTTAGCATGAAAACTGAAGAGAAATTGAATAAATACTGATAGTCAATTGAACTCGTTCATCAGATTAGATTGTTTCCCCTCATATGTCCAAAAACATATGTTGCCAAAAACTGTGATCGAGCTGCTTAATCGATTATGGAATTCAAAATATCAGGTGATGCGACAATTTCCGGGGTGTGTGTATATACAGGTCAAAACATCAGATTCAACCTGAGACTTCAAAATACGTATAGTACAGATGAATGAACATAATTTCTTATTAAGAGCAGTGGTATGTTTTTCCCAGCTCAACTTTAGATCAAAATGGAGACCAATAATTTTTATGCACTTCTCCATTTTGATTTTAGATGTTATAAAATCAATTTGAGTGGGTTTGATCCTAAGTGATCTCTTAGTACCAAAAAACATAACATTCAGTCTCGTCCATGTTGAGATTCAATTTGTTAATACAACACCAAGATTGTGCAATGTGAAGAGCATCCTTCATGTCCCTTATGGCCAGAGTAATATCCTTATTGGAAAACAAAACATTTTAATCATCAACGTAGAAGACTGACACTAGAAAACTCGGGAGATCATTAATGTAAATGATAAAGAGTAGAGGACCAACTATACTTCCTTGAGGCACTCCCACATTGTTGCATCCGTAGATACATAATTTTTTCCATCAAGCATCGCTGATGATAAGTTCTAGTTGCCTTCCACGAATTCCAAGATTTAAGATCTACAGAATTAAAAGCCTTACTCAGGTCTAAAAATAGGCACAGTGAGATCTTCCCCCCTTCAAGCGCCTCCAAAATTGATTGCGTTAGTTCATAAATTGCAGTATCTGAACCTTTACCAGGAATTAAACCATGCAGCTGAGAACAAAATATTCTAAATTTTTTGAAGAAGGGAATGAATCCTTCAACAAGGAGCTTTTCGAACAGCTTGGAAAACGATGGAAGAATACTCATAGGTCTATAGTTAGAAAGATTTTCAGTATCTCCTTTTTTATAGAGCAGCAACCTTTAATGCACTTGGAAAAATCCTTTCAGTGAAATATCTATTGATTATGATCCACCACCTCGTTCTTAACTGTATTTGTGGATTTCATTTTGACGTCTTTGAACGTATTGAAGACGCCTTGCTTACTTTTAATACTTATGCAAGGTTTTCGACTAGATAAACTACAAAACATCGATTCTTGAATTGTAAAATTGTGGGGTTCATGGGCCGGCGATGAACCTGTTGACGTTTCACCTTCAGAATAGATCATAAGAGATGAGAAAGAAAATACACCAACGGCGAGGTTCTTCAGGGGTCAATACTAGGTCCAATTTTATTTGCCATATTCATGGAAGATATTTACTTGAACGTGCAATCTGACGACGTGAAGATTTTAGCCGACAACAGGGCTCTTATCAACAGGGCAGGTAATCTTCAAGATCTAAAGAAGAAGTCGGCTGCAGCTAGATTGAATGGAAGAGGTTAGAGATCACATGTGATCTTTGGGTCGTTGTTGAAGCGTACTGACTTCTCTGGACAATCTTATATATGTAATGAACAGATGGAACTAGTATTCCAGATCAGGTCAGACCTGCTTTATATAAAATCATCAGCTCTGATTGCGCGAAGTATTGCTTAGGCTAGAAAACAAACTGAGTTTAGCAGAAGCAGATTTGGTAATGGCTAACACATGGTCCTGCTAATAGCTTCACTTTGACACTATGTTGTTCTGAGAAGATCATGTCGACATTACGTACAAAAAAATGGAAACATTTATCTTCACAGTCAGAAGAATAAGATCAATTATAGGCTTAAACGAAGAATTCCTAAATTACTTTATACATTTCAACAGCGTTCTATCTCTGGCATTCTTTTTGTAGATGTACAACGGAAATCAATCGGGTGTTTCTGAAACAGGAAGAGGACAATAAGAGTTCCGACTGAAGTCTCACAAACGAAACGACTGACCATTGTGTTTTTCAAAACAAAAATTGAGCGTCTACAACTTGACAACATTTTTTATGTTGTTGAAGTATTCGTGGAGTTTAATTTTTGAGCAGTTCTGTTTGTGTACTCGGTTTGATCTCAATGTCTCAAGCTTTATTGGAGGAAATAAATAACATAACACCGTTGAAATTTTCGAAAATAGCGGAAGAAAAGTCTCCATTCAAGAAATCATGAAAAGTAATTTGAATTTTGACCTGCAAGTCAACCACCTATTGCTTTGTTTATTCATTAGCTATTTAACTATTCAGAAACTTCAAATATTTTTGCATATAAAACAAGAAAGAATTACTAAATATTGGTTTTTCTTTTCTTCAAATCAGGCTTTCGAATATGTACAGCGTAGTCCAACTAATTGCGATTGTGAAAACTTTTTCCTAAGTAGGAACTAAAACAAATTCTTTTCATTAGAAATTGATTATTAGCACAGATTGATAGGTAGTCAACGTCAAGGTAGAAATCCTATCTACTTGTTATTATTGTAACTAGTGATTATTATTTGAAGGAAATGAAAGTCTAGCAAGGTTGAGTTCAATACCTTATAATTAAAAGAATAGGTTTCATAGACATTATGTACTGGGTGAACCAAATTCGTTATTTTCTTAGGGAATTTCGATAATTTGATTGAGGAGATCGTTACTTGATGAAAATCGATATACATATTTTCAATGAAATGAAACTAAAGTATTTAGATTTTCACTATATTAACCAAACTATGACCGGTTTCGATAACCATAACAGAAAGAAAATAGAACGATATCAAGTCTACACTATACAAAATATGCGAAGTGAATTGCCGTTTGACTTGATTGGCTAGATTTACAGCTTCATGCTAATCATACGACGGTATTTGCCATCTTGAAGGAACAGCTCTTATATCCATATCTTAAATAACGATTCAAGGCAATGTTACCTCGTGATTTTCCTAACCGTCTTGCATTTTCACTTTGGAAACTAGATATGATTAAACAACAAGAATCTCAGGAGCATATTTTATACACGGTAAAAGCAAGTTTGTCGAGAGATGTGATTATTAACCCATTAACGCCCAAAATTATATTTTAGATGATATAGCTTTAATTATATACTTAAGAATACAAAATAAGAAAGAACAAAAAATGTTTCTTTGTAAAGTTATAGGGGTGTACCCATGCGTGTACAATGGACAGATCAAGTGCGAAATATAACGAAATATGGTTTCTCTACACAAAGTGTTTTTGAACAATTTTGACAACTCAAACAAATTCTGTTATGGCAAATAACACGTCTTAATGGATTTGGATCGGTTTGAGGTGTATAGCAATTATTTTGACGATCTGCATCCACTGCTACACTCGATGAACCATGGTTTTCTGAGGGTTTTGAGCGATGCTTCGTCTAAATGACAACTGATCCAGACATGCAGAACTTTCTTTTTCCTAGCATTGACATACAAACGCCATGCATTTGAAATTGCAATATCTGTGAGATAGGTGAAAATTACCCTTCATCTTTTTTTATCTTTCACTACCCCTCGATATAAACTGATGGATTGATCCATTTGATCCACACCGCTCATCCCTCTATTGTAATTCTCAAATGCTTGCGGTATATTGAAGTCCACTTTCTCTTTTCTTATTGAACATCAACGTTTAGTTTTAGCAAATGGTTCTACGCTATCAAAGTTAGTGCCAATAGTGTAAGCTTTGGTGTCCTTCCTTTGCACAAAAAGTATTTCATTGGTTTTATCAAAGCGATAGTCATTAGCAGCTCGAGGTTTCTTTTTCATTTCCTTCACTGTATGTGGGCATTTTTTGTCCTCTTTTCTGTAATGGTCCCTGATGCTCTATAGCCAGCCATTCTTAAGTCACATAACAAATTATAGCTTGTGAAAAAGTGATCGAAGTAAACGATATGGTCTTTTGGATTTGTGGGCAATTTTTGCAAAAGAAACTTTACCACCCTAGATACTTCAGTAGATGCTTCGGTTGATTTTCCACAATATATATCCAATGTTTCGATATCCAAAGCGCACTGGTTTTCCCATAACGAACTGTTTGGCTGGATGATGGCCATAGTATTCGATCGTAGATTTGTCGATAGACAAATTCTCATGGAATGCTTCCCATTGACAGGAGTTATTCAGTAAAATAACAAAAATGGGCCTTACCTCTACGTCCTGTCATTGGATGAAGCTATCAATGTATTGTCAACAAAATGTATATTTCGTTTTATCTCCATGTAGCGGTTTCTCGACATACAGTCTGAAACGAGTGGCACGCTTAGATCTTCGTCCAAAGACCAATATGCACGTTCTGTAGGCAATTGGTGAGCCTGATATCAGAAGTATCCCTGAAAAACCTTTCAAACTTTCTATGTCAAATTGGAAGCCATGTCTATTGTTTTGTGCCGCATACAGAAGACTCTGTTCCACTATCAAATTACACATTTGTTGGTCAAAAAGCTTCTCGAAGATTATTAATGGACTTCAGTCTTATATTATTATTTATTATCGTGGATTTATGCACTATCTTAGTTATTAGCTGAATATAGTTTACCTTTCCCAGAGTCAGCAATCAAAGGGAATAGGCTCGATTACAATATACTTGACATAAATTTCCTAACTATCCTACATGTATTAAGATTTACAGCTTTTTGAATTTCTATAAAGGTATTCTTATGCAATTCTAATTTCTTAAGACTATCATGCAATGTTTTGGGTATTAACCCAGTCGAGGATACGATGACAGGAATAATATCTATTTTATCGAGGTATCAAGGTCTGTGTGTTGGACTTTTCCTCCTGGAACTTGTCCAGCACGTTGTTATTATTCGGTATGGCGACATCCACTAGCATTGCAGTTCTGGCTCTCTTATCATACACCACTATGTCCGGCCTATTATTCGTCACCATTATATCAGTGATAACAGGCCTATCGTAGTATAATCTCATAGAGTAATTTTCCAATACGGGCGCTGGTTGAAACTTGTAATATGGCTGGGAGGCATTCAGAAGTCCGTACCAGTGTGCAAGTTTCTGGTGGATAATGTTACATACTTGACTATGCCTGTGAAGATAGTCCATATTGGCCAGTTGTTCGCAGCCAGACGTAATATGTTGTATAGTCTCCGATCTTATATGGCATTTTCTGCACTAATTATAAATTTTTTGTTGTTGTTTGTAGCGATGACTTGGTCTTCAATGGCCATAAGGAATCCTTCTGTTTCCGCGAGTAGTCCTCTTTTCATCAACCATTTGTTGGAAGCTTCTTTGTCGATGTGTGATTGATCAATCTCATGGTGATGTCGTCCATGCAATTCCTTTCTTGACCATTGCTCTTGTTTTTCAGTATCTGATAGGAACGGTGGATTTAGCAGGTCATCACTTGTAGCAAGATTTAGAGGTGTATATCCCTTATCAGCCAACGATATTACTGTGTGGAGGTCAGGTTAGAAGTGCGAGCATTTGCAGAGAAGAATTCTCTGTGATTCTTCTGTTCGGTAAGTAAGTCGACAACATTCATCAATCCTGTCCTCCTTCTTTCCGCTTTAAAGTTGTTCTTATCACAGACGATTTTGGATGGTGATTATTTTACTTTGTCCGCATCGTTCGGGTTTGCCTTTGAATATCATCCAGTTCTGTCTTAGTCCATCTGATTATTCCAAATGAGTAAATCAACACTGGAATGTCGTAGGTGTTAATTGCTTTGTCTAGATTTCCTGAGTTCAACATTGATTTCAGCACAGTCTGAATCCTTTGACTGTTTATGGTTTAGCAATGTGGCTTGTTGGTATCCCAGATTCCCAGATATTTGTACGTTTCGCAATCTTTCATACACTGTATACTATCACCATTTGGGAGTTGTGTTTCACCATCTATGACTTTCCCTCTTTGAATGTTCAGGGTCTTACATTTTTCAATCCCGAATTTCATATGAACATCTGCCGAGAACCTACTGACAACTCTTAGCAGATCATCCAATTTCTTTTTGTTCTAGGCATATAATTTGATGTCAGCCATAAATAGCAGGTGGGAGATTGTGTGATAGTTTCTATCCGTTTCCTGTTCTGTTGAGCACTGAAGACAATGGATTCATTGCCAAACATAACCATAGTGGACTCAAATAGTCTACTTGGAAAATTCCATGACGTATGGGTATCGCGTCGGTTTGAATTGACTTATTGTTCATGTTGTCCTGCAAGGACATGCGCCAGTGTGTCATTGTTGTCTTCAAGAATTCTACCAGGACTGGATGAATTTTGTATATCTGTAATACTTCGACAAGCCAAGAATGGGCGATACTATTGAATGCCTTCAGATAATCGAGAAAAGCTGAATGAACATTCCGTTCCCCTCCTTGAAGAATATTGTAACATACACTCTAAGATCCTTAAATGTAAAATAGCAGAATGTGCTCATAGAAGAAGGAGAAAGAAAACTCTATATAACAAAAAAGAAGAAAATAATGTGAATGGTGAATTACAAGACGTTCCTCTCGACGAACCATTCATCAAGTCTATTTGTAAAAGCATTCACATTCACGGAGGTCACTATTTCTTCTGGTAATTGGTTGCATACGTAAAAGGTTCGATTTTGAAGAAAATGCAGTCTTTGAGGTGTACCGAACGTCTCTCTATTCAGCTTGAATGAGTGGCCCCTCAGTTGAGTGGTTCTTGGAAAGTTTAAATAGAAAATTTGAATCGAAATTAAAAAGCCCGTGAACTGCTCTGAAGAGGATGATCAAATCGCCTCTGAGTCTTCTGGTTTTGAAAGTTGTTAGTTTCTGGCAAACGAGTCGTTGCTCATAATTGGGGCGAGCTCTACCATAACTCATTCTAGTTGCCTTCCTCTGTATATTTTCCAGAAGAAGGATGTCTCTTTGTAGGACGGGGCACCAAACAGAACCAGCGAATTCCAAGATATGTCGAATAAAACTCTTGTATAATATGTTAGAGGTTTCAAGACTACAATTGACGAAATAAATTTTCCATCAGCCCCTGGATTCTTCTAGTTCTATTGGTTGTTCGTGTAATATGTTCTGACCAAGACAGATCATGTGATATCAACACCCCAAGATCTAGTTGACTTTTGACTTCCTGGAGTTAGAAGTTCCTACATGGTACGTTCGGTGGGGATTATTTTCACCCATATGTAGTACGACGCATTTATCGTAGTGCAGGTCGACACGCCACTTTTTACACCAGTTAAGGATCAAGGCTAAGTCATTCTGGAGCGTATTATGGTTATAGAGAGAATTGTTGTACAACTTGGTGTCATCTGCGTACATCGAGACAGTGGATTCAAGAACAGAAAGAATATCAGCTATATATACAAGAAAAAGTGGAGGGACCAAGTACTGAACCCTGGGGAATACCAGTGGAAGTAACGAACTCAGGAGAAAAATGTTCACCTATTCTGACTTTGGATGTTCGATTGCTCAGAAAGAATTCCATCCATTCCAGCAGAGGTTGCTGAATTCCGAAGTGTTCCAGCTTGTGGAGCAGTCGAAGATTATTTTTTCAGTCACTTTTACTACAGCTGATGTAATGCTGATTGGTCTATGATTCGCTGGATTCATTTTATCTCCGTTCTTAAAATTAGGAGCGATACGAGCGTTTGTCCAGTCTGAAGGCAGCTTAGATGTTTCGAAGGAAGTTTTCATAATTTTCGATAGAGGCAGACATAAAGGGGATGAACAACTTTTAATTAAGAAAGGAGAGACACCCTCTACTCCAGGGTTTGCATTACAATTGATAATATTAAGATACTTCTCTACCTTAGGTGAGTTGAAACCTATGGAGGTAATCGAAAATTCACACCTAGGGCTTGTAATTATGGGCATTGGGCCTAAAAGCTCTCGACTGTAGAATTCGGATAAATGATCTGAGAAGACCTTCGCTGTTTCGTCGCCACTCTAGCATATCCTGTCATTCATTCGAAGCTTAGGAGTTGTCATATTGGAATTGAGGCTTGATCTGAAGTATTTACAGAACTTCTTGTTCTTTGTTATCGCTAGTTTATTTTCGTAAGCCTCTTTAGCATTTTAAGGGCGTTCGTTACAAAATTAGAGAAATTGCGATGGTTGTTAAAGTCGTCATCTCGTCTGTTTCTTAAGAAACGTTTCCAAATAGCTTTTTTGCGCCTCAGAAAATTCATCAGACCTGCGTATAATCACTGTATTCAAAGAAAATTTAGCTCTATCGGAACGAGCCGAGCGGCGAAGCGCCGCATGACCAATTGGTTCACCAAAATCAAACTAGCGGTTTCACGAGAGATGTTGAGATCACTAGCTATCTCTCTAATACTGTCACGATGATTTTCGAGCACCATTTCCTTGATTTTTCGGACGGTATCGTCGGTTGAAGAGGTCGAAAATCGTTCGGAATGAGGCGAATCTTCGACGATCTCCCGGCCGCCTTAAAAGGCTTAATACCACTCGTACACGTGGATTCTCGATGGAACAGATTCTCTATAAGCCTTTTCCAGCATTTCCAACGATTCAGAACTCGGAATTTTGTTCAAAACATAAAATTTGAAACAAACTGTTAGTTTAATATTCTTTCATTGTAAAATTCACAGAGACCTCTGAAGTCGACTGGTTTCAACAGCTGTCCAGAACAAACTATTTGACAGATCGCGCTCATGTTTGGCATAGTAATTAATGACAGTTCTACCAGTATACAAAAACTTGAAAATACTTAACGCGAGTAATTTGAATGAGTATTTCCGTATACTTGTTTGTCACACAGTATGTCATAAGAAATTTTCGTCATGAAATGACTCGAGGAATCTCCTCGCAAAATATTTCACGCTTATTCATTTACACCCTGTATATTTAATTGAAATGCGTGAAGATGACAGAAAAATTGTGATGCTTTACGTTAGAATACTCGTAAAAATTTTACGACGTGTTAGATATTCACAATCCCAGAAAGTACGATTATTCAAATCCGTTGCTTCGGTCGCAATTAGGTTAACCTACCTAGAAATGAAAATGTCGACAAGTTGTGAAGTCGCGCGAGTAAGTGAAAGGTATAATATTTTGTAACAGTCATTAAGAAACCAGTTTCATCATTTTGAGTTACCAACAATTATCAGTCCATACATTATAATCGAATTCCAGGAAAATATACACATGGTAAAAATGTTGGGATATTTGGTCTTTCTTGGGATCGGTGAATTTTGTATACGAAAAACCAACATATAGAATCTGTAAATTAGTGATAATATTGAAACACTGTGAACTTAGAGAAAAATATGGCGTTTTCGAGAATTGATTGTACGAGGATGATCTGAAAAAATTTCGACCTGTACGTGAAGATAGCAGCAGTCGTGAATAAAAGCTAGTGAATTTTCATTGAATATCTGATTGACACAGCTACACACCAACAGGGTCACGACAACCCCCGACATCGTCTGTGTCCGAAATTCATGAAGCACCTTCTTTTGTCGTCGTGTTTTAACATGAATATTTCTTTATTTTTCAAGTTTTGACTGAAATATGTTCTACTTCGTTTCCTCTTTGCAGACGGTGTCCACATCATTACTTGTTGTGGGAGTCTGTAACTGTCCATCCTTTGAACGTGATCATACCATTTTTCAGTGGATCACTCTGTATCTTCTATAGTTTTCAATCAAAAATGAAAATTCTTTCACGGGAATGCAGATAAAGATAATACCTTTCTTTCGAGTTATCACTCGACCCATCTACCCTCTTCCAAATTTTCAAAGGTTGTCACCCCTGCTCCAGGGGTAGAAATTCGAGATGAAGATGGTACTTGATAATGACTGCCATTGATCAGTATGGATCTGTTCCATTTTACCTCACTGAAAATTGAATAGTCTCAGGAACTAGTCTTCCCTATGTTTCAGTTGCTCACCCTGTATCTTGTACAGTTTTCAATTAAAAATAGAGATTCGTTCGAGGCAATATAGACAAAGATACCACCTTTCCTTTTCGTCATCACTCGACCTATCTTTTTTATTCAAAATGTTCGAGGATTGCAACCCCCGCATAGGGGATTAATATTTCATGCAAGTTTTGTTCCCCAAAAGATGTCCTCCGTGAAACAAAAATTGACCAGTTTTTGGGTTTTGGTCAGAAATGAATATCTTGGTAGATATAGCCTCTCTTTAGTTTTCGTTGAAGCACCTTGTATATATATATATATATATATATATATATATATATATATATATATATATATATATATATATATATATATATATATATATATATATATATATATATATATACATACAAAAAAAATTAGAAGTGCCACAGCATTGAAAATATTTTCGGTACTTAGTTCGAATAACAACAGTCAAGACAACAACAGAAATTTTCTCCAATCGGTCATTTAGATATGAATTTTCAATCAGAATTGGATTGCAACCCCGCTTAGGGGTTGATATTTCAGGCAAGTATTCTACCCCAAAAGATGTCCCCTTGAAACAAAAAATGACCTGTTTTTTCGTTTTGATCAGAAATGAATATCTTGGTAGATATAGCCTATGTTTAGTTTTCGTTGAAGCACCCTCTATATTAAATATGTATTTCAACTTTAGTTCAGTAATTTCTCATTATCAGCTTATATTGAATATATTGAAATTTCTATAATACTTGATGTATTTCGTCATATTTAGAGTCATGATATTTGCGAGGGATTGTAATATATGAAATCGCCACTCCTTCAAGCATGCGAAAATATGCCATGTTCATGGGACGTTCGCAAAGTTCGTGACTTCTAATTATTAGCTAATTTGAATAACACCTTTCTTCATTATATGAATAAACGATCATCAAATTAACGATTGTATAGGATTCTTGGAAGGCTGGTCAAATAACCTTCAGCTGTATCTTATGGGAAAGTGTTGAATTGAATGTCACTACCATGAGTGTACAGCCAGGCATATTTTTTTAATGATCAACAGCATTGAATATGATTATATTGGTTCTAATATCTCATTTTCTGTATTTCGTTTTGTAATATATTTTAATTTTTATTCGTACGATTCTTACAATTATTACTTGGTTTTCAGATACAGTAATGAATGTAGAGCGAATGATACACCTATTAGTTCAGTGTGAGATGTTGAAAACAATGCAAGAGCAACTCTAAAGACATTCTAAGAACTGAGAATATTAATTGGTATATTTTCAGAATTCCTATAGTTCCTCGTATCTAGTATATAATTTCGCACAGCCAAATCATTATTAATTTCACCGTCAAAATTATTAATCGTTTGTGTAGTGAACATTCAAATTCCTTCCGGAAAATGAAGATCTAAAATTCATAGCTACATTCGATCTCTGAGTTTTTGGCACAAGAATTTGGTAGTGAAAAATTGAAAAATGAAAGAGACAAGGTGAAATATTCACACAAATTTGTCGATAATACTAGATTAAAAATTTGTGACCAAGTAAAAGTTATACAATATTGAAATGATATCTAATATTCTTAATATGATCATAATGAGATGATAAACATTCAATTACATTGAGAATAATTGACTTCTTACCAACTATCAACAATTTCTGAAATGAATTTTAGACGATTTATTGAATTTCCATTATGAATCTTATTCGGTACATTACCACTTTGAATCTTGATTTCAGTATTATTTATTCTCGTGGACTTATGCACTATCTCAGCTGTTAGCTGGATATAATTTACCTTTCCCAGATTCAGCAATCAAAGGGAATAGGCTCGATTACAATATGCTTGACATAAATTTCCTAACTATCCTCCATGTATTAAGAATTACAGCTTTTTGCATTTCTATATGGGCATTCTTATGCAATTCTAATTTCTTAAGGCTATCATGCAAAGTTTTGGGTATCAACCCAGTCGAGGATACGATGACAGGAACAATATCTATTTTATCGAGGTGCCACATCTGCTTGATCTCAATAGCAAGGTCTGTGTATTTGGACTTTTTCTCCTGGAACTTATTCAGCACGTTGTTATTATTCGGTATAGCGACATCCACCAGCATTGCTGTTCTGGCTCTCTTATCATACACCACTATGTCCGGCCTACCAATCATCACCATTCTGTCAGTGATAACAGGCCTATCGTAGTATAATCTGATAGAGTCATTTTCCAATACGGGCGCCGGATGATACTTGTAATATGGCTGGAAGGTATTCAGAAGTCCGTACTTGTGTGGAAATTTCTGATGGTTAATGTTACACACTTGATTATGCCTGTGGAGATAGTCCGTATTGGCCAGTTGTTCGCATCCGGACGTAATATGCTGTATAGTCTCCGATCTTGTATGGCATTTTCTGCACCTATCTATTTGTAATGTTCCGTCCTTCATAATAAATTTTTTGTAGTTATTTGTAGCGATCACTTGGTCTTGGATGGCCATAAGGAATCCCTCTGTTTCTGCGAATAATTCTCCTTTCATCAACTATTTGTTGGAGGCTTCTTTGTCGATGTGTGGTTGATTTATCTCATGGTGATGTCGTCCATGCAATTCCTTTCTTGACCATTGCTCTCGTTTTTCAGTATCTGATAGGAAAGGTAGATTCAGCAGGTCATCTCTGGTAGCAAGATTTAGAAGTGTATATCCCTTATCAGCCAACGATACCACTCTATGGAGTAAGTGAGAGCTTTGCTGAAAAGAATTCTCTGAGATTTTTATCTGTTCGGTGTGTAAATTGACAACATCTATTAATCCGCGTCCTCCTTCTTTCCGCTTCAAAGATGTTCGTATCACAGACGATTTTGGATGATGGTTGTTGTACTTTGTCACCATCGTTTGGGTCTGCCTTTGATTATCATCCAGTTCTGTCTTAGTCCATCTGATTATTCCAAATGAGTAAAGCAACACTGGAATGGCGTAGGTGTTAATTGCCTTGACTAGATTCCCCGAGTTCAACATCGATTTCAGCACAGATTTTAGACGCTGACTGTATTCTGAACGAATCTTCTCCTTTGATTGTTTTTGGTCTAGCAATCTGGCTTGTTGGTATCCTAGATATTTGTATGTTTCGCCATCCCTCATGCCCTGTATTTATTATCGTGGACTTATGCACTATCTCAGCTGTTAGCTGGATATAATTTACCTTTCCCAGATTCAGCAATCAAAGGGAATAGGCTCGATTACAATATACTTGACAAAAATTTCCTAACTATTCTACATGTATTAAGAATTACAGCTTTTTGCATTCCTATATGGGCATTCTTATGCAATTCTAATTTCTTAAGGCTATCATGCAAAGTTTTGGGTATTAAACCAGTGGAGGATACGATGACAGGAACAATATCTATTTTCTCGAGGTGCCACATCTGCTTGATCTCAATAGCAAGGTCTGTGTATTTGGACTTTTTCTCCTGGAACTTATTCAGCACGTTGTTATTATTCGGTATGGCGACATCCACCAGCATTGCTGTTTTGGCTCTCTTATCATACACCACTATGTCCGGCCTATTATTCGTCACCATTCTGTCAGTGATAATAGGCCTATCGTAGTATAATCTGATAGAGTCATTTTCCAATACGGGCGCCGGTTGATACTTGTAATATGGCTGGAATGTATTCAGAAGTCCGTACTTGTGTGCAAGTTTCTGATGGATAATGTTGCACACTTGATTATGCCTGTGAAGATAGTCTGTATTGGCAATTTGTTCACATCCGGACGTAATATGCTGTATAGTCTCCGATCTTATATGGCATTTTCTGCACCTATCTATTTGTAATGTTCCGTCGTTCATAATAAATTTTTGTAGTTGTTTGTAGCGATCACTTGGTCTTGGATGGCCATAAGGAATCCTCTGTTTCTGCGAATAATTCTCCTTTCATCAACTATTTGTTGGAGGCTTCTTTGTCGATGTGTGGTTGATTTATCTCATGGTGATGTCGTCCATGCAATTCCTTTCTTGACCATTGCTCTCGTTTTTCAGTATCTGATAGGAACGGTAGATTCAGCAGGTCATCTCTGGTAGCAAGATTTAGAGGTGTATATCTCTTATCAGCCAACGATACCACTCTATGGAGGTCAGAAGTGAGAGCTTTTGCTGAAAAGAATTCTCGGAGATTTTTTAACTGTTCAGTGTGTGAATTGACAACATCTAATAATCCGCGTCCTCCTTCTTTCCGCTTTAAAGTTGTTCGTATCACAGACAATTTCGGATGATGGTTGTTGTACTTTGTCAGCATCGTTTGGGTCTGCCTTTGAATATCATCCAGTTCTGTCTTAGTCCATCTGATTATTCCAAATGAGTAAAGCAACACTGGAATGGCGTAGGTGTTAATTGCCTTGACTAGATTCCCCGAGTTCAACATCGATTTCAGCACAGATTTCAGACGCTGACTGTATTCTGAACGAATCTACTCTTTTGATTGTTTTTGGTCTAGCAATCTGGCTTGTTGGTATCCTAGATATTTGTATGTTTCGCCATCCCTCATGCCCTGTATTATTAATATTATTATTATTACAATTTGATATAGGCAGGGGCTAAAGGCCTGTATTCGTGAGGCGGAAACAACAATGAATTTTCAACTAAAAAAGACAAGTGTAAGGAAAAAAATTATGAAAATACATTTTAGGAAGGTGGAGGCGAAAGTTAAAGCAAACTAACTAAATTATAAGGTCGATAATTCTGTAGAGAAAATCCGGTCCATTCTATTTTTGAAAATGTTGACGAAAGATGCTTCAACAACCTCCGCAGGCAAATCATTCCACACCGAAAAGACACGGTTGCTGAGAAAATGTTTTTCAGTTCTCGTAGTGAAGACTTATTTATATATTGGTAGCTTGTAGTTTCTTGAAAACGAATTGAAAAGAACGTCATATATATCTTCGCCACGGGTCTTTCCTTCAGAGGAAATATTGTCGAAAATTCTTCCTTAGCCAATATGTTATTGAATACCATCCGAATAGAAATACACAGCTGGGCAGTGTCTGTCATATCGGTGGATTCGTCGAACTGTAAAGAAAAGTATGTACTTTTCATGATATCATCTTTCAGTTTATCTGCCATGTTTTGACGCTTGACTTCAATCCGCCTTGTGACAGTCGGACGAGATAACTGAAGTTCTCTAATAGCAGACATGATTTCTGTTTTATTTTTGAAATCTCCAAATGAAGTCGCACCCGCTTCAATAAATGCTTCCTTTATAACTGATCCATCTTCGAATGGTTTCTTGTGTTCCGCCAATATATGAGATATTTTAAATGAAGCGATCAAAGCAGCTTTTGATCCGACACTCTGTGGTGGAAAATCCTTTCCACAGTTTTTATGAACCGTTTTATGATGCCTTGCTAAGTAACCACGCTTAGGTATTGCAAATGACGTACGATAAATAAAACAAATGCACTCATCCTTCAGCATAGAAAAGAAAAATTCTTCCTCCCAATCGTTATTAAAATGATACGTTTTAGATTTCTTCGCTGCACTCATTTTGTACTATTTAATAATAAAATTTGTATCGACGTAGTATTATTTCCTTCAAGTTACAATTTAGAATGACTCCAATTTCTGCAGGTGCAACATTTATATCGGCGTGAACGAAAGTCTGGAATGTTCCCGTCAAACGCGGGGCCCGAAATTTCTAGAAAAGCAGCAAAAATAAAAAACGCGACTTTTCTTTGTCAAGTACCGAGTTTTGCCGCAGGAAGAGTGTTATTTTATTACGTAATAAATTTTTGTAGTTTTGTTATCTACTTATTAAAATCTTGCGTCTTCTAGAGATGTACTCAAAAATTACCATTTGAGCACCCCTGATCTAGAACATTACTAGAATTGACCACGTAGTCGACGTGATTACTAAATGAGAGCTTTGTATCGAAAATGATTTCTAGATCTTAATTGAGTCGACTATGGATAGCTCAGTTTTGTTCAAGACGTATGAATGCCTGGCAATAGTGATACCACGGGAGAAAGACATAGTTCGGCACTTAGACATATTCAAAAGAGACCATTTACTCCACACAACTAGGAAAAACCATCCAACTCACGCAAGAGAGTCAAACATTCCTGCTTGTTTCTAATTTTCATGAACTTTTTGATATCTTCAGCGAAAAGTGAAATTTTACAATCTTTGAAAGATTTACTAATATTATTGATATAAATAATGACCATCAATGGTCCGAGGTGCGAGCCCTAAGATAGGATAAAAGGGCTTAGAGTCATGGATTGAAACATAAGGGGAACACCCGATTTTATAATTAATTGGGAGAGTTCTTTGTAGAAGGACATAATTACAAAATTGATTATAATCGGAGTATCATGCAATGTCAATAGCATATCATTGATTTCAAGAAAAAACTTCACGGGAATTATTCAATTTCAATTTTCAATCTTGAAAACCACTTTAACTGCAACAACTAGAGCACAGTACGTCTTCCCATTGAAGTTCATTCGGAATACTTCATCTCCTTTTCAAGAAGATAATTAAAAAAGCTCTAGAGATAATTTACATATCGATGCTTGTAGTTAGTTTCTGGTTGTTACTGTTATTGGTGTTGTTACGAATTTGCCACAGTCCTCTGTGGGGGATGTTAACTGATAAACAAATGAGATTTTGTGTTGGTTGTACTTAAACACTTGTCAGCAGGTTATTTCATTACATAGTAATTCACACATCCTTTTTTGATTGTCAAAGCGATTTTTTCTTCTTCCACACAAAGGAGTAATCACGGAAAGAAGAATTAAACGGGAAAGACACTTAGCGTTTATTAATTTTTCCTTTCTCCTCTTGCCCCTTCTTTTATTCTTGAATTATTATCAGTAGGGATGTATTTTTACTTTTTTCAATTATAAGGTTAGATAAACTTTTTTAATGAAGGAATAGATAATCAAATATACTTCTAGATTCTGTGTAGCCATGTTGAGATTAAATGGAAATTCAAGTTCGATTTTTGAAAGCAAGGAATTGCATTCATCTCGATAGCTTGAGCAGTAATGTGTTCTCTTGTTTCCACAATCACACATGGGATCAGCCTTCTTATTTATTTTGTGTAGATATTCAGGATTAAGTACGTGTCCGCCTCTCAATCTAGAAATCATACGTATACAGGGTGTTAGATAATAGTATGTCACAACTTGAGGGAGTAAATCTACGTGCAATTTTAAGAAAAAAGTTCAAATAAATATAGGTCCGCAAAAGCTTCGTTACGGAACTACAGGGTGTTGAAATTTCCGGAAAAATTGGTTTGAAAACTCTTGCAGTTTTTGACATATTCAGCCCAAATTTGGAACGAAAGCTATGTTTAACAGCCTCCATCATTACACGTTCTAAATTTTAACTAGAATCTACAAGGTCATTCCTTTTCCGGAACCGTTTTTATTTTGCCATTTCGAACTTTTCAGTGCGCCACTGATCAGCGTACAATCAATCATCGTCATCTTCGTTCAATTTAGAAAGTTTTTTGACACCTCTAAATTTTTCGTATCTTCAACCGTTTTAGAGTGAATTATTTGTATTGTATGTTATTCGCTTAATAAATAAAGATAATAGAAATACTCGATAGGTATGCCAAAATTTACTTTTATTTTGATAGCTCGTCTTCTGAGACCAACTTATACAGTTTCATTATAAAACTAAAAAAAGACCAATTAAAAACTAAATACATTTCTGGAAGTGTCCCTCACCAGCCAGAATACAGGCCTGTGTCCTTCTTCGCATATTATCACGCACTCTTTGAAATATTCCTGGAATATAATTCATAAGATATCCCCTTACGAAGAAGTCTGAATTATTTAAGTCTGGGGACCTTGGAGGCCATTGTTCTGGCCCATCTCGGCCTGTCCATCGGTTGTTGAATGAATTATTCAAGAATTCCCTACCTTCTCCACTGAAATGTGGTAGTGCTCCATCATGCATAAATCACATTATGTTTCTCACCAAAAGAGGCACATTCCCGAGCAATAAAGATAACTCCTCTTCAAGAAATTGCCGATAAGCAGGAACAATTAGTCTGTTAGGTAAGAAAAATGGCCCATTCAAATAATTTTTTCTAAGCCCAATAATGATTATGGTGAAAATTTCTGACAGCAGTTCTCGAAGAGTTACCTTCGTCTGTGAACATCATTTCTTTACCAAAATGAGCATTTTCTCTGATTTTTTCTAAGAATCATCGACAGAAATTCAGTCTTGACGAAAATCTCGAGGAAGAAGAGTTTAGACTCTTATATGAAACGGGTACAATAAAAAGTCGTGGAGAATCCTCCAAACTAGAACATGTGAAATATTCAACTGATTTCCAATTTTTCTTATACTCACATGAGGATTCAAATCAATACAATTCAGAACTACTTCCCCAATATCTGGAGTTCTCATAGTTTGAATTGCACCTTCGAAATGATTATTTGCAGTAAAAGTACCAGTTTCCACCAACCTTCTGTGGATATTTGAAAATGATCGCCTGTCTGATGTTACTCCATTCGGAAAGCTAACCTAATATAATCGCCTAGCTTCTGTTGTGTTTCCGTCAGCCACACCGTACATGTAATGGATATCGGCCAATTCGGCGTTAGTAAAATTAGCCATTTTTTCCTACAGGAATAACTTCAAAAGTCTTGAAACTGATCGTTAATTTAATAAACAATTCGAGTAGACACTGGTTCAACTTCAGCAACTGTCAAAATAAATAAATAAATGAAAAAATCAAAGCCTACTAGTCATTTTTTTAATTAGAAGTGTTTTCAGTTCAGCGAATGCATACAATCGTTTAATATTTTGCTCGAGAACGGTCGGAGATACGAAAAAATTACAGGTGTTGAAAAAAAGTTTTCAAATTGAACGAAGATGACGAAAATTGATTGTACGCTGATCAGTGGCGTACTGCAGAAAAGTTTGAAAGGGAAAAAGATGGTATGGCTCCGAAAAAGGAAACACCTAGTTCAAATTTAGGACGTGTAATGATAGAGGCTGCAAAAATTTCTTCCATTCCAAATTCAGGCTGAATATCTCAAAAACGGCAGGAGTTTTGAAGAAAAAACTAATTTTTCCGGAAATTTCAACACCTTGTAGCTCCGTAACGAAGCTTTTTGGGAACTATATTCATAAAAACTTATTTTCTCAAAATTGCACGTAGATTCACCCCCTTAAGTTGTGACATAATATTATGTAACACTCTGTTTAATCTCTATGATATTTCAAGAAAATTCGGGTGCGTGGGATAGACTTGATGTATGTTCTTGAACCAGAAGCTGTTTGGAGGGCTTGGTTGAATAAATTTATAGAAATATCCTTTTTTGTTAGATTGAAAGGAGCTGTACCATCTAGATTTTATATTCTAGAACACATGGGGGATGACATATGTGTAAATGTAACGAAACTTTTCAATATTTCCTAATTCTGTAGCCTCTTTAGCAAGGATATCAATCTTTTCATTCCCTTGAATGCCTGAAAGCGCTTTTACCCACAAAAAAAACATGTTGAATTCTGTTCTTTGGAGTGATTTGATCAATTTCAATCACCATCAAATCTTGAAGTTTTCAAGCTTAGAAAAGAGCTTTGAGTGGCGTTAGAATGAGAATATTTCTCAATGGAATTTTTTCGTTTGAACCAATTAGATAGTCTAATGCCTTCCAAATGGTAAACAGTTCAGCTTAGAAGATAATGAAATTATCGTTGAGGCTGAATTGAGGGTTGATTCAAATAATGAAAGAAACTGTTATCATATAAATCAGAAAAATGTTAAGACAACGTAAATTATAGTCATGCAGAATTAGTCAATAATTAATCAATAAGATAGTTTCACCTAGTGTAAAAGCCTATGCAAATTGTAAATTCCATTCGAATAAGCTTATAAATTACAAATTTTTTCAAATTAAAGTCTTGAGTAAATATTCTTATAGTAGAAAGGAAATCGAATTTTGAAATTCAAACATACTCAACTACTTTCTCCGTTAAGCAGAACTTTATACAACAATATCTATCTATATATTATATTACACAATATGCGACAGGTCAAGTAAGGTAGCGAGGAATTTATCATAAGAATTGTATACTCGCAGTTATGATTTTATAACAATATATCAATTAAGATACTAATTGCTTATTATGAAATATTATTTGAGTTAAGGAAGTAAGGAGCATTTAATGAGGTTCTATAATTGATTAAGTGGAATTTATGTTGGAAGTGGGAACATCAATTCTGATGATAAGTTATGGTACATGATATTAGTCTGATTTTCAATAACGATTTCAAATTCGTGATTGAAACGTCTGTATCGGTTGCCCATTTCACATTTAAAACAACTTCTTTGCAACTGATCTTATTTTATTGAATTCTTAAATCAAAGAGAACGTTCTTTGGTTTGATTTTCTTGCAGATATTGTAGTCAGTGAGTTTTCATTCCATTAGCCGTGATACCGTTCCTCTATAGTCCAAAAGTCCTGGAGGAATCCCTTGTCTAGTTCTTCACTAGGATCCCCAGGATTGCTAGGAGATTAGTGAAGGTGGTGTTGAAAAAATTCTGAAGAAGCCAAACAAACTCATTTCATACTTTTCCTCATTCTCTGTCAGATTTCCGGTAAAACTTACATCAATGTGTCCTATCAAAGATGCCCTTTCGAATCATCATTGCACTTATTCTTGGGAACTTCCACAACAGGAATAGAAAACGAATCAATTTTTGCAATTGGGCAAGAAACAAAGTAGCGGAAAATCCAAATATGTTTAGCAAAGTTCTTTTCCCAGACGAGGCAACTTTTCACATGAATGGGCTTGTTAAGAGGCACAACTTTCATTATTACGACACGGAAAATCCACACCTCATAAGACAAATAGATCACCAGCATCGTTGGTCCTTGAATGTATAGGCCGCTTTAGTAGATGGATATCTAATTGGGCAGCACTTTTTCGACGGGCACCTCAATAGAGAAATATATTTGGATTTTCTGCAAAATCATCTACCAATGTTACTTGCCGATGAACCAAAGCTTATAAGACAAGATTTGTGGTTTCAACAGGATGGAGCACCGGCACATTACTTACATCAGGTTAGGTAGCATTTGATTAAATGTATTTCCAAACGAATGGATAGGACGTGGTGGTCCTGTTAGATGGCCAGCTAGGTCTCCGGACCTTACAAGTCTAGATTTTTTCTTGTGGGGTTATATTAAGGGCATCGTTTACCAGATTCCTTCTACAGCACAGTTGGATATAAGACAGAGAATATTCGACGCTTTTCAGTCAGTTTATCCGAAAATGTTGTCGAGAGTTCAACAGTCTTTCCTCAGAAGGATTGAGTTATCTCTACAAAGAAACGAGCAACATTTCGAACACTTATTGAAATAGTTCAACACCTTGTAGATCATCTAACCAAAAACGAATCTATTACGTATTTCATACACGACTACCTTAAATTATCGCCATTCCTCTGATATGTACTAATAGACTCTCCTTTCGCAACCTCAGATTTTATTATTTTAGTTTATTCTTTTTTATTTCGAAAATGGTCGAAGATAAAGAAAAGGTTACTCCTGCAAAAATATGGCACAATATTTTATGCGTTGACATGAATAATAAAAAACAGGATGTTCATTTGAAAAAAGATATGATATTTTTAAAATTATAATAGTCAATAATTTATTTGAGTCACTCCTGTATGAAATAAGGATAATCTATTTCAATTCATTAATGGAGCTATCCTTGGGCAATAAGAAAACGAAAGGAAAAAGGATTCATCCTCTCAGGCCGAAGGAACATGCGATGATGTGAGAGCCTATTTCCATGAAATTTTACGGAAAAAAAATATTGTGACGAAACTCACCAAAAGAACTTATTATTATTATAACGACATAGATGAGTTTAGGACGCATTTGAATCTTCAACAAAAAAGTGTTCTTCCGAACTGAAAAACATCCCAAGATTTTTTTATAGAAAACTGGTACATCCTGTTTACTTCAAAATAAATCGCTGAAGCAGATTTTTACTTTCTTAATACAATACCGTTCGAACAAAATGAAATCTTCAAGAGTGCACGAGCTACAGAGAACCGTGCCATTGGTGAATCACCCAGTATATTCTTAAATAGTGGTGACAACACTTTTTCATTCATCTTCTCAGCTAATAAGCTATTTCTTTTCTACGTTTCTATAAACTAATTCTAAAATGTAAATTTCATCAGCTAAATGAAATTATATTTGTTATTTTAGCTGCTCAGTTCAAATGTCCACCAAAAGATGGTCAATATGAAGATTCTAGACAATGTGATAAATACTATGAATGTGAAGATGGTGTACCAAGGGAAAAATTGTGTCCAGATGGTCTTGTGTTCGATCCCCTTATTCGTAAAATCAACAAATGTGACCAGCCTTTCAATGTAGACTGTGGTGACAGAACTGAACTTCGTAAGTATACTTTTTAAAATAGACAAATACACTAAACTAATAAATTAACGCACTAAATCGAAAATTCAAATTTATCAAGAAGAAGTTTACTTATGTTCAAGAATTATTTTTCTGGTAAATCACCATCACAAATGCTCGAGAATATTTGAAATGAAAATGGTTCTCCTAGAAATTTAAATATAACTAATAATGACAACATTTTGTTACGAATTTCGAACCTCATTCATGATAGTTGACTTCTCAATTCTTCATTGAGAATGTCCCAGATATGTTCGATGGGATTGAGGTTTGGACTCAGGCTACTCCATATAATGATTACGTGATATTTAAGGTAGGTTTTTATCGTTGGTTATCACCAGGCTAGAGGAATTGCGATTTTCTCATCTTATAGGGTATAAGTTTATTGTACTTCTGAGTGTTCTCGACTTCGAAGTGCCAGTTTCAATTGTCATTTGAGAGCTTGAAATTTCAGATTGAGTTGCAACTGCTCCTAAAACGTCGGCGATATTATCTTTCTTATCCTTAATTTCATATGTTTTGCTCCGTTGTAATTTAAATGAACCTTCAGCAATTAAATTGTCCTGCAGTCTCTCGAAAATAAAATAGAAATATAATGCGGCTGTCTCTGCTCCGGGAATCTATTGAAATTAAATACTATCTCAGCATCCAAATTATACCTTTTTCGTTTATAACATGTTGTAAGGGATGAGCTCTTTTGCTTTCAACACAAAAATAAATGTCTAGATGTATTAATTTGCAAGAAATCAATGATTGGTTTACTACTTGGCAAATGTTTCACAAATATATATAAATAAAATAATAAATAATATTGTAATTAAGAAATTCCAGTTTTTTCGATCGAAAAGACAAGAATCCCAATAAATTTTCGATTCTAAACTACAATATCCAATCACTACAAAGCAAAACGGAGTTACTGGGAGCACAAGTTTCGGAAAGTCTGCCAGACATAATATTTCTGACCGAACATTGGCTCAAAATTGATCAAAGTGATATAGTTAACATAGAAAACTATAACATAGTAGGTGCATTCTGTAGAAAACACTATAAAAATGGAGGTTTCCTAATTGCTGGAAGTAAAAAATGGAAGGCTGCAGAAATACCGGAAGTGAATGAATTTTCAACAGAAAAAGAAGCGGAGTTCACTGGAGTTTATATTCCAAATTTAAATATGGTCGCAGTTTCGATCTATAGGTCACCATCAGGAACGTTTGATGGTCTTATAGTCTCTATTTCGGCGCTCCTAAATTTCACAACAAATAAATACAATGATAAAACATTAATCATAGCAGGAGACTTTAATGTTGACTTTCTACTACAAAATGAAAATAAAGAATCCACCACAGTTATAAATTTAATGCTTTCTCACGGACTGAAAGTAGGTCAAGGGAGCCTTCCAGAATTACTGCCACTTCTGTCAGCTGTGTCGACAATATATTTACAAATATTCAACAAAAGACGGTTGTACGGACAATCGAGCTACAGATCATATGGCACAGATACTCAGTTTTCAATCATGTGAAGTTATACCTGAAAAATGAAAACTATTAAAAAAAGGATATTCAATACTGAAAAAACTTACCAATTGAAGAGAGAACTCTCTGAAGTTGACTGGAAGAACTTTCTGCTCAATAAAAATGCGGAAGATGGTTTCAGTGGTTTTCACGAATTATTTGTTTCACTTCTTGACAAATGGGTGCCTGTTAAGGAGATAGTTATAGATCAAAAAGAGAAGAAAACCTCTGAATGGAACACAAAAGAATTAAAAGACATGAAGAATAAGTTGGAAGCTTTGCAAGTCGTTAAAACCGTACGAAGGACGCAGAATCAAAAAGGCATATGATATCTTCAAGAAGATCTACAATTTGAAAATCAATAAGAAAATTAAGGAAATAACGAAAATCAGATACGCAAAGCAAGCAACAAATCCAGGGCAATGTGGAAAATCATAAAACCTGCAAAAGGAAAAAGCGAAGAAGAAAAAGCAATTTAACGGCTGGAGAAATGAATGAATATTTAGCGGGAGTGGGGCAATCCACAGCTAAAGAAGTTGATCAAACTTCAGTCTCATATGCGGATTACCTTGAAGACTTAAAGTTGGACACTAAGTTGAGTTGCTTTCTCTTCGACTGCACAGAAACAGAAATCAGGAAACTCTTTGCATCATTAAAAGGTAAAAATACAGTGGATAGCTACTATGTTTCCAGCTCTCACCTGAAGCTACTATCAAAAGAACTTGCAGAACCATTAAGCATTCTAATAAACAAAAGCTTTAAGGATGGCTATTTTCCTCGAGAACTCAAAAATCAAAGGTAATCCCAATATATAAAAAAAAGGAGACAGAAGCCAATGCAACAACTATAGGCCAATTTCGATACTTCCTAGCCTGTCGAAAATCTTTGAACTGGCAATAAAAATCGTATTGTTAAGTTTTTAGAAAAACACCAATTACTGAGCGATGCACAGCATGGATACAGAGCGAAACGAAGTACCTCCACGGCATCAACAAAAGTCATTAAATCGATAACATCAGCGCTGGATAATGGAGAGATACTAGAAATGCTAAATTTTGACTTAAGCAAAGCATTCGGCTCAGTATCACATGAAATTCTTTTGTCAAAGTTATATTTTTATGGATTTAGAGGTATAGTTCACAAACTTCTCAAGTCTTATTTGCAGAGCCGTAGCCAGAGGGTGTTGTGGAAGGGCAATTTCTCGGATGAGATGGAGGTCGAGTATGGAGTTCCCCAAGGATGAATACTTGGACCAATCCTGTTTATCCTCTATATAAACGATCTAACAGTTCCAGAATCAGAGTTTACTTGTCTTTACTGCGATGACACATCGGTGTTGATTAAAGGTAAAAGCCCACTGGACATAAGCACACAAAACTAAAAGCTTTAAAATACATAAAAGAATGGTTCGCTGCGAACAAACTGAAACTGAATCAAGACAAAACGGAAGAACTTACTTTCAGGGCAGGTCCAAATGATAAGCAAGTAAAATTTCTGGGAATTACTCTCCACTCAAAGCTGAGCTGGTCTACCCACATAGATAGCATCTGCAAAAGAACGTCTAAAGCTCTATACCTCCTTAGAAAAATGAAAAGAGTTTCAACTTATGAAGTAGCAAAAATGGCTTACTATGCATGCGTACATAGTGTTCTTTCATATGGGATTCTTCTTTGGGGACAATGTTCTAAGCAAGCTTTCACATTGCGAAAAAAAGCCATCAGAATTCTTGAAGGCTTAGGCCAGAGAGAGAGTTGCAGACCTATTTTTAAAGAGGAAAAAATACTTACCGTACCATCTCTATATAATAACGAATGCATTAAATATACTTACGAGAATAAGAACTGCTTGTTAAGGAATTCAGATGCACATGGATATAACACTCGTTTAAAAAACAACTTTGTAACACCACTACATAAGCTGAATAAAACTTAACAGTTCTTCGATTACTGGGGCATCAAGCTATATAACAAATTACCTGAAAAAATAAAAGCTCTTCGAGAAGAAAAGTTCAATGCAGCGATCAAGAAGCTACTCATTGACGGATCGTACTACAGTATAAAAGAATTTCTTGAGGCTAACTTTTGATAAGACTTGTTTGTGTATTTTGAGCGTAACTTGTTCTTTGTTTTAACTGTGATATTGTTATATACACTGTTATGCGTTTTACATATTTGTCCATTTTAATGATAATTTAGTATTTTATATACACCCTGACGAGACATGTAACTTTTTTGATGTCGATAAAATTTCTATTCTATTCTATTACTATTTATTAAAATACTCGATATGTTTCGGGTTGTTAGACCATTATCAAGAGTAATAAAATACTAAATTCAGAATGAAAACCCTAAACATATGTCCAGTATTTCAATAAATATTTGTGAACCCTTTGCCAAGTGATAAATCAATCATTTATTCATTATCTTGGACCAAGTGTCAAGCGAGAATTTCATACATATTATTTATTTGTTGATTGTACTTTCAGAGCCACCCCAAGGAAATGCAAACTGTCCAAGGAAGAACGGATTTTTCGCTCATCCTGATCCATCAGTCTGTAATAAATTCTACAATTGTATTGGAGGTGATTACACTGAATTACCATGCACAGCAGGGCTGCATTTCGACGAATTTAGCGGTACTTGTGTCTGGCCTGCTACCGCAGGAAGGACTGGATGTGTAGAAAATAATAGTAAGTACTAGATTCAATTATAATAATGTATTCATCGATGAATACATACAGGGTTAGGTCAAAAAAATACCGGAACGGCTAATTATTCCAGTTATCTACCGAGCGTTTTTTTTTGAAGATTGTTATTCCTACATTGTGATGTATAAAGAATTCAGTGTCAATATTTTGTGATCAAGAGTGTTTCCGGTGTAGCCGAAAATGACCACAACATGAGAATTTTGAATATAACACCCTATATGTTCATTTATTATTAGATTCAGAGGAAAAACTTCCTCAGAAATAATCAAGAAAGATTCTATTTCTCCAATGTCGTGTTCATAAAAAGAATCATAATGACATAATTATTATCACCAATACAAGTAAACGATGATTTCTACAAAATATATTATTAAATGCTCCACGCTTTTCGATACACAGATTCTTCATCAAGAGTGAATTAATACTACAAATATGTCTTACTAACAAATTTTCATATATACTAAAGAGGCAATCCACTCATAGCTATCTGTACTTGAACTAATTTTAAGGAAATATATTTAATAAAGATTAGTTATATATGTCTACCTGATCATTAAGAATTTCTGGTGAATACCTTTATCTGTTAATTTCAAGTACTTCCAGAAGGTTGAGTTTTATACCTCTATTCTGAGAATGTAGGATTTTCAATTCTCAATTGATTGAGTGACCATTTTTCCAAGGATGATTTGAATAATTTGAATCAGTTCTTCCATTGATGAAACTGCGTTTATGTTCAGAGATTCTAACATTGAAATTTTTTCCTATTCTACCTATATAAAAACAATTGCAATCTGCACAATCCAATTTACAAATACCTGATTTATTTTCTTTATTAATTGGAAATTTATAATTCCTGATAAATGAACCTAAAATTGTAGATGTTTTGAACGCTATATTTAAATTTGAATTTTTAAGAAGGATTTCACATTATTGCTAATATTGCCTTTATATGTTAAACTATTGAATTTCTTGTCTTGGTGTTCACCGATTGGATATATATGTTGTAAAGCTAATTTTTGTTTTTCTTATGTAATATGCTGCTAACTAAATTTGCATCATAACCATTATTTATTGAGATCTGTTTTATCAAATTCAATTTTTTAAATAATTATTGTTAGACATCGGTGCGTTCAAGAGTCTATGTATATAGCTATTAAATGCTGCAACTTTATGTTGGTAAGGATGTTGTGCCGATGTATAATGAATTGTGATATTTGTAAGAGATGGCGTATGATAATTTGAAAACTGGTGTTTATTATTTGATCTTGTTATTGTTAGGTCTAGGAAATTGATCGAATTGTTCTGTTCTATCTCAGAAGTGAATTTTATTTTTGATGCAGGTTGTTGATGAAATTTTACAATACAGTGAACTGTCTGTTTGTTTCTGTGAAACACACAATAATGTCATCAACATATCGATACCAATATAGGAAATATTTATTTATTTCCATATAAACGCCAAAGAAAGATTTCTCAGTTAACAGTTATAAGTCAAACTTCTAACCAGAGAATCTTGAAAGTGAATAAATTTCATGCATATCATATACAGCTGCACCAGAAACTGAACAATCAAAACTATGAAAATCCAATCAATTCTTCTAATTGGGCAAGTGACAAAGTAGCGGAAAATCCAAATATGTTCAGCAGAGTTCTTTTCTCGGACGAGGTAACTTTCCACAAGAATGGGCTTGTTAACAGGCAAAACTTTCATTGTTACGCCACACCTCATGAGACAAATAGATCACCAGCATCGTTGGTCTTTGAATGTATGGGCCGCTGTAGTTGATGGATATCTAATTGGGCAGCACTTTTTCGACGGGCACCTCATCAGTGAAATGTATTACGATTTTCTGCAAAATCATCTACGAATGTTACTTGCCGATGTACCAGAGCATATAAGACAAGATTTGTGGTTTCAACAGGATGGAGCACCGGCACATTACTCACATCAGGTTAGGGAGCATTTGAATCATGTATTTCCAAACAAATGGATAGGAAGTGGTGGTCCTGTTAGATGGCCAGCTAGGTCTCCGGACCTTACAAGTCAAGATTTTCTCTTGTGGGGTTATATTAAAGGCATCGTTTACCAGGTTCCTTCTACAACACAGTTGGATATGAGATAGAGAGTAGTCGACGCCTTTTAGTCAGTTTATCCGCAAATGTTGTCGAAAATTCAACAGTCTTTCCTCGGAAGGGTTGAGTTGTGTCTACAAAGAAGCGGGCAACATTTCGAACACTTATTGAAATAGTTTAACACCTTGTAGATCATCTCACCAAAAACCAATCAACTACGTTTTACATACACGACTACCTTAAAATATCTCAAATTTTCTGATCAAGTATTATGATATGTACTAATGAACTCTTCTCTCGCAACCTCTGATATATTATTTTAGTTCATTTTTTTATTTCGAAAATGGTCGAAGATAAAGATAAAGTTACTTCTGCAAAAATATGGCACAATATTCTATGTGTTGACATGAATAATAAAATACAGGATGTTCCATTGGAAAAAATCAAGATATGATATTTTTAAAATTACATTATTCAAGAATTTTTTGAGTCACTTTTGTAAAAATGAGGATAACCTATTTCAAACCATCAATATGACTTACCTTGGGCAATGGGAAAACGAAAGGAAAAAAGTATTAATCCCCTCTGGCCGAAGGAGCATGCGATGATGTGAGAGCCTATTTTCATGAAATTTTACGGAAAAAAAAATATTGTGACGAAACTACTCACCAAACAACTCATTACTTAAAAACATCATAACAGAGTTTAGGCCACTCTTGAATCTTGAACAGAAAAATGGTCTTCCAATCTGAAAAAACCACCCAAGATTTTTTTATGAAAAATTGGGACACCCTGTTCACTGCATAATAATATTGCAATTATTTCATAATGATAACCAGTGGTAAAAATTTTTACTTGATTTCAAAGAACGTATTTTCAATGGAAAATCGAAATTGACACTGAATTTAGTTTGAATGAATTAAAATTCAGTACTGACTTATACTCAGATCCTAGCAAAATTAATTTCTCAAAACTTTTTTTCATAGATAAATTGAAGGATGGTTTTGAATGTCCAAAAGAAGGCCAAGTTGACGTCAACGGTCAGCGTACAGTCCATCCCAAATATGCCCATCCTACCGATTGCCAAAGATTTTATGTATGTTTGAATGGACAAGAACCAAGAGATCTTGGATGCCAAGTTGGAGAGGTCTACAACGAAGAATCTCAAAGATGCGATGCTCCAGAAAACGTACCTGGATGGTAAGTCTTAAACATTTATTACGAGGTTTAATATCCACATATAAACACTCAATTAAAATACTTGGTAGAGTTATCATTAAAATATGTTGAAATACTAGATGTATGTTATCAGAGCATTATCTAGAGTAACATAATTCTGAAAAACATAATAAGAAGTGGTTTTAATTGAATATAGCGATATTTAAAAGAGAAAATATACCAAAGTTTGTTTGATCATCACAAATTGACTGGTTTTTTTCTACGAGCGGACATGATTTCCAGCAACACTAAAATGCCCAACATTTTCCCTTCATTACTTGTATGTACAAGTTTAACAATAACAATGTGACAAGTCAGGAGAACGTGGGGGCCATTCTGTAGAGCCTCTTCTTCCAATCCATCGATTGGGACGATGAAGCAAAAATTTTTTCCATAATATTCTAGCAATTATAAAATCTTTCTAATGAGTTATTACTCAAACTAACTGATCGATTAGAAGATTTGAGGGGTTGAAATCTTGGGGGGTGTTTGAGGAGGTGTAGTGGAATCAATACTGCTTGAAGATATTTGTCCTCAACATACAGCAATATTTCGGTGAATGTTTATTCGAAATCGACAGTTTTGCAATCACTGAAAATAACTCGTCTTTTGACGTACCAGCCTGTATCTTCTTCCGAATATGTCGAAACTCAAAAGTTAATACGCATTTGTGTTGAGAATCAAAAGAGCTTTCCAATAAGGTATCACTCGACCTATATTCCCATTTCCAAAAATTGAATTTTGTGCATCACTGCTTAGAAGGTTGATGTAAAATAAAATCACCGTGTGTTAGAAGATGCCCCTACAGACGAAAATTGATCAGTTGATACATAAATATGAATATATATATATATATATATATATATATATATATATATATATATATATATATATATATATATATATATATATATATATATATATATATATATATATATATATATATATATATATATATATATATATATATATATATATATATATATTATATAAATTTTTTTCGGAAGATGGGAAGATGACAGCCTTTGATCTGGAACGAATCTGTTCCATTTTCTTTGCACTAATACTTGAATAGCTCAGGGGATAGATAGTCTCCTCTATTTTTCAGTAGCTCCTCTGTATCTTCTACAGTTTCTAATCAAAAATGAAAATTCGTTCACGGAGATGCAGACAAAGATAATACCTTTCTTTCGAGGTATTACTAGACCCATCTTCCCTCTTTCAAATTTTCAAGGGTGGTCACCCCTGCTCTAGGGGTTGAAATTCGAGATGAGGATGGTACTTAATGATGACTGCCATAGATCCGCATGGATCTGTTCCATTTTACTTCACTAAAACTTGAATAGTCTCAGGGGAATAGTCTTCTCTATCTTTCAGTTGCTCACCCTGTATCTTTTACAGTTTTCAATAAAAAATGCCTTGAGGTGATTTAGACAAAGATACCACCTTTCTTTGAGTCATCACTCGACCCATCTTCCCTATTCAAAATGTTCAAGGATTTCAACCCCCGCTCAGGGGGTTGATATTTCAGGCAAGTTTTGTACCCCAGAAGATGTCCCTCTTGAAACAAAAATTGACCTGTTTTTGCGTTTTGATCAGAATTGAATATCTTGGTAGATATAGCCTCTGTTTAGAAATTCTTGATATCTCTAACACGCGAACAGGGTACGCGGAGGAGACTTTAATGCTCACATAGGCAACGAAATAAATCCAGGTAAACTAGTGTGAAAATAAAATCATCTAAATTGTTATTCTATATATATATATATATATATATATATATATATATATATATATATATATATATATAAAAAACATAACAAATCAGATGATATCATTTTCACACTAGTTTACCTGGATTTATTTCTGTTGCCTATGCGAGCATTAAAGTTTCAAGTACTGTGTTCACGTGTTAGAAATATCAATAATTACTGAACAGAGGCTTTATCTACCAAGATATTCATTTCTTAGCAAAACGCAAAAACAGGTCAATTTTTGTTTCAAGGGGAACATCTTTCTTGGTACAATACTTGCTTGAAATATCAACCCCTAAGCGGGGGTTGCAATCTTTGAACATCTTGAATAGGAAGATGGGTCGAAAGATGACCTTCATATTTTTGTATTCCTTTTTCTTTGTGTCTTCTTTGAAGAGAATAATATATATTATATTAGTATTAATGTATATGCGTGCCTCGTCACTGGCGAGCCGTGGGGTAGGAATTCAATGAAAATTGTTCCTTGTGATGAGCTTAAACATAAGCATGAGGGTTTTCTCTCTTCGATATGTGGTTGTTGTGGTTATTAATAATGGCATCTCCCGAAAAATTAGCTTTTATTGTGAATAAAAATTGATGATTTCAAAACCCTGTATTTCGATAGCAAAGCGTTTGCGGATGTATGTTCATGGGAAATTATAGTCATAAAATGCCTTGAGGAATCACCTCGAGAAATCTTTCACACCTATTCATATACACCCTGTATATTAAAAATTATATTGGAAGTATTTTATAGATAAGTATCAATATGAAAAACAACAATATAGGGAAAACTTTCTATGCATTCAATATTCATCGCCTATCCTACAACAAATGGTATAGATACTTTGAATGCAAGGCCATACAGGGTGTTCCCTCATACGAGTCACCCTTCATGTTTTTTATTTTGTAATTATTAGAACAATTTGACAAAACCTGTCAAAAGATTTTGTTTGGGGATTATATTCTGAAGTATATTTGAGGCATTAACAAACAACCTCCTAAGAGGACGCCCTTAAACCACACAAGTCTGAATAGAGCAAAGGGGTAGAGCGATACTTCATTTGAGAACTCTTCTACACCTCTTTGGAACAGTATATAATGTATCCATCTCAAGAAACTATTCTGATTACTCAGTCCAATCACACAGAATGAAAGTTTAATTATAATCTTGAAAACAACAACAACCTCAATAATCGATTTTTGTTTACTAATTAATTTTTGAGTAATTGAGAATTATTAACACGGCAAGCTCCATGGGCCAAACGGCCTGAGTGCTGCCCATAAGGGCTCCATGCAGGAAGAAGAAGAAGAATTGAGAATAATTATCATTTTCTGATTGAATAAGGGCTTTATTTCAATTAATCTCTAGATTTTCCAATTTTTTGCGGAACTTATAAACACTACAAAGCCTTGAAAAGATCTGTTCTCTCAAGAAATAAGGGGCTTTAATCGAGTAACGCTTGTTGTTCTTGAAAATTTTAATATTCGTCGATAATGCAAGGTGAATCACAGAATTTGACCCCGGCAAAATATGCAGGGATGTTAGATGAGCTAGGTTGGACTATACTTATAGTCTATACCAACAAATGCGTCTAGGTTTCCAATTCGACTAGTTCCAGAACGATTCGCAGGGCAGTTTCCTCAATGTTTGCATTTTACACTCAAAATTTTGTAAATGCTTTTCACTGGCGAAGTTTATCTGTCAGATAAGCTCGTGGCCTCTTGGCCGTTTTAAGAATGCCACTTCCAGAAATACTAGATATCTATCAATTTCTTTCTTACATGGTATCAATTTTATCTTCATATTCTAGAATATTCTCATATTTTACTTTCAACAGAAAACACGACTATTAATCATCTACTTTCACTTTCTTTGAGACAGTGCCTTAATATATCTTTTTGTGTAATGTATACTTTTGAATTACAGAAATCTAATATTGAATTTTGTTTTCAGTGAGGATTGGTACAAAGATGACCCACCAGTATCTCTTTCAAAGCAAGGCAAGAAGAGCAGAAAATAAATGAAAGTTCCTCCAGTATAAATGTATACTTTTCCTCGACATAATTAGTTGAGTAGATAATTTATTGTTATTTGTCACTTTCGATTATATCAATTATATGGATCGAATAAATTAATATCAATGAGAACAACGATTTTTAAGATAAGATTGTAAATGACGAAATTCATACGAGTAGATCAAATTAAATATCAGAAAAATTTATTTCGATCATATATTCAATTTTATCTTGTTAATTGTTCGACAATTTTGTTTCACGAAAGCACATTGTTAAAGCACATTTTTCGTATTCACTTTTATAAGAATATTATCTATAAGAACTGATTATTTTAATTTTGTACTTGTCGACATTACAAAATAAATAACCACCATTTTATGTCATTGTTTTATTTAATTTAATTGGGGTTATATTTCGCATTTCGTGTAATGCATAAGAAAACCTTTCAAGACTTTCTTATCCAACGGTTCTGACTTGATTGGGTTATTTCCATTCCGTAAGTTGAGTATTTGGAAATTGAATATGGGAGATCGTAACTGTTCTTATACTGAAAGTAGTTTATGGTGCCTTGTAGTCGGTTTATATATAGGCAGATATACTGGTCTTAGTTGTGTTGTGACAGCCAAAAGCCCCCGAGAGTAATTTTTTTTTCCAAAGGGAAAGTGTCTGAGGAAAGTCCGTCCCAAATTTGGAGCCTCTAGCTCGAACGATGGAGCCCTGAGGATTTCTCGAAAATTTTCGACAAAACGGCGATATTCTTTGGAATGGGAAATGTCAGTCTTCCTGAAGGCGATCGGTACGATTGATCGAGGAAATATTCATGAAGAAAGCACCTAAAAAGCGAAAATGAAAAACGTCCCCGATTTTTCACGAGTAGAGGGGAAAATTTCGTCGGACTTTTATCCCAATACAGAAATTTCCATCGCGTTCGATAGTTTCAAAACCTAGACAAAGAGCAAGCCTCGAGGTCTGCATGTTACACCGCAATATTTTCATTCGCGTTGAACGATGGAAAACCTGGAAAATCTTCGATTCAACGAAGGGCTATTGGCGGACTTTTGCAAAATTTCGCTCTATTTTCCTCATTCCTAATATCTCTGACGACCAGAAATTAACGAACGTCAAAAAAGTGGTTTTCTTTCATTCGTCCTACTTATACGGGGTTACCGGGAGAATGGATTCGGTTGTCGAACGATTCCTACATATCTTGAGATCGGATCCTCGACGAGAAATCGTTACTCTACGACTCAATTTTGGAATGAGAGTCAAATTTTGAGACCTAGAATTTTGAGAAAGAGACCGGAAACACGAGGGGCGGAGCCAGTTACTCTCCTACCGCCCCTTAGATCGCTATTCAATGTCGGAAGTGAGCTTTAGGAACATGTAAAATTTAATGCCCCCTCTCTTTTGAATGAAAATAGTGAGATGGAAATAGTTGGTAATTTCAGTCTCACCAACATAATTTCGGTACTACCAACATCTTGAATATAGTGCTCTTTCTCTTCTGAGTGACAATATAAGACGGAATGAAATATCCATTATATCTAATCGAATCTAACCTTATTTCAATTAGTCTTATATTCGATCTGTCTAAATAAGTATTTCAAAATATTATTTGAATGAAAAGTTTGACGAAATTTGAAATGAACGTTTTTGATGGTTATTTTATCCATTTTATGTATATTCTGTTCAAGGAAAGATACGGAAAACTTTCAACATTCATAAATTTAACATTTTGTGGTTATTCTAACCTGAATAATGTGATTCAAACAGAATGTTATAATAAAAAGGAGTTAAGGAGACTTACAATAATGTTTGAAGGGTAAGTGAATGTAACTTGAGGGTTCTTTATGTATTTTAATGTATATTTTTTTCATGCTCAAGAAATGTACTCAGAATCCACATATCTCATTTTTCTTTCATGGTTGCTCTAACCTCTATGCCTTTGTACCTCTATAACTTTGGTGTGTGTCAGAAAAACACAAGTGTGAGCTCAGGAAATGTAACAAGGGAGCCATACTATCTTGCGTATGATTCAATAAACGAGTGAAAAAACCTGAGGAAAAAACTCGTTTTCCTGTAGCTATTGTACTAGCAATGGCTTGAATGTTTATGTTGTGTTAAAGTCGTAGGTACATAAGGAGCACCAACGAGTTTTCTGCTTGGCAGCTTCAATTCTCATCTTGCACTCCATGATTTCCAGACGAAGACAAGGGTGAAAGGAAGAGGGGTTGGGACAGGAATCTGTAAAAAAAAGAAAACTAGCAGAAAAATATTTCAACAATCATACCAGACTCTTATATGTCTAAACTCGCTTGAATTTAAGAAAAGATTTTACATAGCAAACAAGGCCATGGAAAGGACTAAGGAGATAATCAAAAAGTACATAACCTGCGATATTTCCTCTTTCACGGAGATGTTCTCCCGTCGCAGTGTGAGTCACTGGAACATAATCACTTTCTGCTTCTTGCTTACCAAGTTTGAAGTATAATAGCAAAATCCCTTCAATATTCAAACTCAACAAAACAAGTCCCTCCCTGTTTGACTGAAAGAGCCCCGATGGCCAGGTTCGGTCTTCTAAGTGATGCCGATTATGATCTATAGATGTTCTAGAATCATTACGAACCCAATAATTTGGGTGGTTTTGTTGGATCCCCCATCGGGCGCCTCCCCAGGTGGTGGATAGGGGAGCGCCTCCCAGATATGGGTGGTACCGAGGAAATGAAATACTCGGGGCGAACCAAAATCCAACCTGGAAATGGGCAGCAGCATTTTCAGTACCGAGCTGAAGCACAAAAGGCATTATCTTGGACTGGTTCAAGCAAGGATAATGAAGGGCTCGACTGTAGCACTACCAGATGGTCTTCATTCTGCGATGGAGAAGGCAACGGGAAACCACTCCATTATAACTCCCTAGTACAATAAGCATGGCAGTTACAAATCAACAAATGGGCCTTAGTCCCCGGCAGGCCTTAGATGGTCAAAGGCTGCTAAGAATCCCCGGGTTAGCTATGCGAATCTGTACGTGGAATACCAGAACAATGTATCGGGTAAAAAAGACAACGCGATACAGGAGATGAATAGGTTAAACATCGACATAATGGGAATAAGCGAGATGAGATGGCCTGGTTCCGGACATTACACAATTAGTGAACACCAAGTATATTTCTCTGGAAATAGCAGCGGACAACATCGAAATGGAGTAGGTCTCATAATTAATAGTAGGTTTCATCAATCAGTGGATAATTTTGTTCCCATTTCGGAGAGAATACTTCTGCTTCAACTAAACAACAAGCCGGTACAAATTAATATCATGCAGGTATATGCACCTACGGCAGATAAATGCGATGATGAAGCAGAAAGTTTTAACCATGACCTCCGACAGACAATCAGGAAACTAAACAAGATAGACATCACAATAATCATGGGCGACTTCAACGCCAAACTGGGAAAGGGAAGCGGTAACGAATTTGTTGGATCACACGGGCTTGGCATACGAAACGAGAGAGGTGAAATGTTGAATACGTTTGCAATGGAAGAACAAATGGTGATACTCAATACATTTTTTAAACTACCGGCCCGCCGTTTATACACCTGGAAATCACCTGCGGATAGACCGGACCACATAATAAGAAATCAGATAGATTTTATGCTGGTCAATAAGCGGTACAGAAACATTTTCACTGCAGTGAAGACTTACCCCGGCGCTGATATTCAGTCAGATCACGTTCCGCTGGTCGGCACAGCTAAATTGAAGCTGAAAAAGATCATAAAGAAAAAACAACATCCCCAAATTGACAAAATAAAACTAAAGAACCCAGCCATAAAAGAACAAGTGAAACAACACATGTCTGGAAAATTAAAAGTCAAAGACACAACTGTGGACGTCGATGCTGAAGTTGATACACTGAAATTAGTTGTGAAGTCTGCAAGTGACACTATTCTTAAGCCTGATAAAAACAAGAAAAAGAAACGATGGATGACTGATGGAATCCTAAGTCTGATGAAAGAACGCCGGAAAGTAAAAGACAAAGATCAGGATAAATACAAAGATATTCAAAAAAGGATCCGGAAAGAGATAAGAGAAGCTAAGGAAACATGGGCTCGAGAAAAATTTTTAGAAATAGAAGATCTGGAAATAATACATGATAGTTTCAACATGCATCGTAAAGTCAAAGAATTAAGTGGCCTATACAAAACACCTATGGTTGGCCGTCTGCTGGATGAAGACAACAACACCATCATAGATAGAGACGAGAGAATTAATACCTGGAAGAAATATATCAGCACTCTGTTCCAAGATGAGAGAAATAACGAACCAGTAATCAACGCTGACGCGGGTCCACCCATCACCTCTGACGAAGTGCACAAGTCCATTGAACAGATAAAGGATGGAAAGGCTCCAGGACCAGATGACCTTCATGCCGAGTTCCTGAAGTTGCTGGACGGAGACGGAATAAAATGGCTGACAAATATATTTAACCATATTTACGACACCGGAGATATTCTTCGAGACTGGCTAAAGTCCACATTTATTCCAATACCTAAAAAGCCAGTGCAAAACAATGCGAAGACTATAGACTAATCAGCCTCATGAGCCACCTACTCAAATTATTTCTGAAGATAATTCACAAACGTATATATAATAAATGCGAGGAACATATATCAGACACAAATTCGGATTTAGAAATGCACTAGGAACTAGAGAGGCTTTATTTGCTATTCAGGTCCTATTCCAGCGATGCAGGGATGTTGGTTGTTATGTATACGTCTGTCTTATAGACTACCAAAAAGCCTTCGATAGGGTCCAGCACAATAAAATGATAGAGGTTTTAAGAACAATCGGCATCGACGAGAAAGATTTGCGTCTTATAATAAATCTGTATTGGCATCAAACAGCAAATATTAGAGTCGATGGTGATTACTCAGAAGATGTAAATATAAGACGCGGTGTTAGACAGGGCTGTGTCTTATCCCCACTTTGTTCAACCTGTACTCAGAACACATATTTAACACAGCACTGGAAAATGTGGATGCTGGAGTGTTGGTTAATGGACAGAGATTGAACAATATACGTTACGCGGACGATACTGCTGTGTTCGCTGATTCTCTCGAAGGTCTTCAAGAATTGATGAATCGTGTCTTTAAAGCTAGCTCTGAGTACGGATTGTCTCTTAACATCAAGAAGACCAACTTCATGGTAATTAGCAAACAAAATATACCTCCTGACCAACTAGTAATTAGTAATCAACAAATTGAAAGAGTAACTAATTACACATATTTGTGGAAATGAAATGCCGCATAGAAAAAGCAAGAGCCACTTTCGTTAAAATGGGAAACCTATTTAAGAGTAGAGATCTTAATATACATACCAAACTAAGACTGCTCAAGTGTTATGTCTGGTCTGTGCTTCTATACGGTGCCGAGTCCTGGACCCTGACGGAAGCATCTACAAAAAACTTGAAGCCTTTGAGATGTGGCTATACAGACGAATTCTTAGAATTTCCTGGGTGGATCGTGTTTCCAACAAAAGAGTCTTAGAAACACTACAAAAAGTGACCGAAATAATGAACATCGTTAAACAACGCAAATTAGAATATTTCGGACACATAATGAGGAATCAAAAAAGATATGGTCTGCTCCAGTTAATACTACAGGGAAAGGTTTTAGGCAAGAGAGGGCCTGGAAGGCGCAGAATCTCCTGGATGAAAAACCTCAGAACTTGGTTTTCTATGTCTACAAGAGGGCTGATTAGAACAGCAGTCAACAAAGTACAAATTGCTTTGCTTATCGCCAACATCCGGAACGGATAGGCACGCTCAGAAGAAGAGAATTTGGTTTGAAATCTCTCATAAATAATTTCTTCGTGGATCTAGTTTAATTTAAAGAAAAATTTCGACAGTCATTCTAATAATATGACAAATGTCATCTACCTCACAAAATGATGGGATCCTTTCAGTTGCTAATAATAGTATTGAGCTCTTTTTTATAATACTATTTTTTCTGAAAGGAACTCGATAAAGTTTTCGTTAAGTCATTTACAGTATGTATCATATGAATATTGAAAGCTATATACTAAAGGCTATATCTGTATTAAAATATTTCAAACTGGATGTCAAAAAGACCGTGCCATTTCAAACTGAATTTTCGTTTCAGTTTATTCAAGAGGAAGTACGTTTCTATTCTACAATTAACCAAATGTAAAAGTAAATGAGATTAAATGTGTTTGACAACGTTCAAGTTTCAACAAAAGAAAATAATGTCTCATTGTTATAACTGTGGTTATGTATCTTAGAAAGGTAACCTAATCTAATATATTTGGAGAATATGAAAGGAATACATGAGAAGTATGATTCATTTCTTTCAGTTGATTGATCATTTTGTCAGTGCTTTGAAGATGAGCTGTTATTTTCAATACACATTTAGTAGTTATTATTTTTGAAATACCTTTTTTTAGATTGCAATCAAACTATGAAGAGGAAGTATAAAATAGATTCACTGTAGTAGAAAATGACAGGAGGGTCGAAACTGGCGGTTTATCAACAAATAAACAAGAAATACTGACAAGAAAGTTTCTTTTTTGTCAGACTTGAAAAACTCATCTATATGTGGTGATGTATATTTTTGTTAGAGGCGGACATTTTCTGTTGGAATATCTGGGTACATATTCGCATTCCGGCTGGAAATTAGTGCTTTTCATGAATTTGAAGCTTACAATTAACCGAAATCGGCCTGACGTTATCAGGAAATCACCACTTCTTGATTCAGGCTAGAAAATGTGTTGATCTGATGGCGAATATATAGAACATTTAATGAGAAATTTGATGATTTTTGTTATTTTTCACACTGGTTTTAATATTCTTCGTTTGGCAAGATTTTTGTCATTATTTCAATTTTTCACAGTTATTCACTTTTTCTTCTATTTCTTTCGATAATTTACTGTTTTCCTAGTCTTTATTGTCTTATGAGGTTCAGATTTCAACCAGAATTTCATCTGTCTTGTGAATATAAAGTGATTCACAGATGTGATCTTGATTTCCCCTTCGATGAATTTGCAGCTTATTCCGTGACGCATTGGAGTTCTTGTAGTGGAAATTGGATTAAAGTCTTGAATAGTTAGCAGCCCTAGTAAACCCTGGAAAACATTCTGAAAATGATACGTCATACGAGAACACTATGACAGAGGTATTTACGTAGAAAGCGAGCAGCTGATTATAGAAATCATCGTAACTTCTCCAACAAGCTGAGCGCAAAAGTATCTGCAATACTTCACATAGCTGCCGTACAAATACATCGAAATTCGCCCACCCTGTAAAGTTCTTTCGGATTTACTTTATATAGTAGAATTTTTTCACAATTGACCTTCTGGCTTCTGAATAGAATATGATTATTATATGACATTAAAGTAGCCTTTTAATTTCGTTTGTTCCCAAGCATTTCTTAATGCTGATTGATTATTGGAAAGATAATTCTAGAACATATCTAAACTTCTTCTGAATAAATTTGAATTTTTGAGTTTGTGCATTACTTTCTTAGCGCAGTGTATTTATTTTTCACTGTTCGGTTGCAGCTAGAACTTAATATTACGAAACTTTGTCGAAAACGGGCCAGATATTTGTTTTGTTCAACCACAGAACTAACTGGTCGTGAAAATAAATAATAAAAAACATAATTGAATAATTGTTGTTGTCATAACGACTAAACGCTGATATAACACGCTTATAAGGCCATTTGTCCCATAACTGGAGCTTGATTTCCTGATGGTGAGAAAAAAATTTAAGAACTGGTTTTCAGTACTCTTACAACATTTCTATATTCAGCACAGCGCATTCGGTCGTACGATAGTAATATTCGATAAGGCCGAATGGTAATTCTATATACATCGGTTAACTTTCTTCGTACGGGACTAGGTTAATTTTTAATTGAAAATTGAAATTATTTACATTCACGAACAGAAACTAGTGTTGATAAGATAGCGTTGGAGGTTGAGATGACGAAATATGTAGTGTTTTTATTCTTCCTATCAGGTGAGTTTATTAAAGTTTCTTGACAAACTCAATATATTCCAGAATGAATTATCAAAATCGATTTTTGATTCACCCACTGAAATTATTGAAAGGATACTCAAATGATCTGGCGATCTACCTCAAAACTTTCAGAGTACTTACGATCGACCCTAAGAGGCTGCAAGTATGTGTGACGCAGGGTTGTGGTAAATACACGATACACCCTACTTAACTACCTATCTATATATGCTATTATTTTAGTCAAGGTTTGGGTTAGGTTTAATTTGGTTCTTCTCTATAATATCAATGAAAGAACTCATAGTTATTCCAAATTGCGAGTTTATTGGTTGTTACAAAACAAAAGAGTTACATATGGTGTTGAACTTAACTGAAGAATGACTATAGATGTTGAAGCGTGGCACTGCATGTCCTCAGCATACTTTTCATAAGATTGCCGTCAGTTGAAGGGCGATTTGCCTTAGATTTGGATGTTTATCTTCAGATATAATTTACCAGAAATTTGTATCAGATGCTGTAGCTTTGAGATGTATATCTGATATAATCTACACCATCTCCTTTTCAACAGAACATGAGTTCATATTGAACTAATTTGCTGTTTCAGTAGCTAATTTTTCAATATTTTTACATGAAAAAGAATAACTCATTAATGATGCTATATTTGCTAATTTACTGCAATCATAAAAATGCATTTCGAATTGTCCCAAACTATTTTATAATTCAGCCTCATACGTATCATAATTTAACTGAGGAATCAAGACTTTCAAAGACGAAAAATGTTTCAACTCCTTTCTTTTCAGCTGATCTATCATAAGTTGCAATTTACTTTTGAATGCGTTTACTGCGCTAATCATCTCAAAAATAGTTTTTCCTCATCTTGAAGCTCCAAGTTAATGGTGTTAAAATGCATTGTGATGTCAGTCAAACATGCCAAATCAGTCAGCTATTTTTTGTTTTTCAACATCTGAGTGTCATCTCCTTTTTCGTCTAGAAAAAGCTGTTATTTCGGGCAATAATTCTTGAGACTCAACCACCTGATGTCCGTGTGAAGAACTAAATCAGTGTGTTCAGCTGACTCCCTATCTACCAACTACAACTCAAAGAGCTACCGGATGGACTTTACAATTTTTGTTGCAATGCCCATAATTTCCTCCGTGTTTGAAACTTTTGAACACAAAACTTGTTGATGTATAATGCAATGAAATGAAAAAAATTAAGGAAAATCTTAGCTCGACACGATGCCACAAAACTGTTTTTATTTCCACATTATTATGCTGGTGCTCCATCGGTTGTAGTGCACACTAATTTATATATTGGTAGCTTGTAGTTTTTAGCAAAATTGCAGAAAACTTCATATATATCTTCGCCACGGGTCTTCCCCTTCAGACGAATGATTGTCAAAAATTCTTCCTTAGCCAACATGTCATTTAATAAAGTCCGAATAAAAATACATAGCTGAGCAGTGTCTGTCATTTCGGTGGATTCGTCGAACTGTAAAGAAAAATATATACATTTCATGATATCATGTTTCAGTTTATCTGCCATGTCCTGACTCATGACTTCAATACGCCTTGAGACAGTCGAACGAGATAACTGAAGTTCTCTAATAGCAGACATAATGTTTGTTTTATTTTCAAAATCTCCAAATAAAGTCTCACCTACTTTAATAAATACATATACTGTATAAACCACGTCATTGAAGAAAAAAAAATAAAATGTGGGAGGATCATATTATGGATGCCTTGATAGTTCCTGTTAAAGTGAATTTAGATAATGAAGATACATCATCAGAAGATAAATTGTGAATATTTCATGAAAATATTGCAGCTCAAAATATATATGAGCACTTTGATAAGCATTTTTGGATTTTTATAGTTTTAAAGTATGGGAAGAAATTCAATTTAGAACTAGACATTTTATGAAGTCATGAAATTATGTATGAACATTGTTTAACATTTTGTTAGGTAATGTTAAAACTCATGTGGAAAATTTAGCTTCAGTCTACTTTAAAATAAAATAAATGTTCCATTCCATAATTTACTGAAATTAATGAGTTTACGCGGAGCAGACGTGGACACAGACCACATGCTCGTAAGAGCCAAGATAAAATATAGGAAACCAAAACATCAGGAAAGTAGAAGAAATAAAGTTATCAAATATGCAGTAGAAAAATTGAATGATGAGAATATTAGGAAGGAGTTTTAGACCAAAATTAACAAAAGAATTTCCAGTAATAAAGAGGAAAGCGTTGAAGATCAGTGGAGACAGTTGGAACAGATGATGAAAGAAGGAGCAGATATGTTGCTAAAAGGTGATAGCAAAGCAGATCAAGGAGGTTGGTATGATGAAGAGTGCAGGAGAGCAGTACTTGAAAGAGAAGAATCCAGAAAGAATATGATGAAAAACAACACAAAAGAGAACCAGAAGCTGTATGGAAAAAGAGAAGAAAAGCAAAAAGCACATGCAGGAGAAAGAAAAGGAATATATAGAGACTGAAATGGAAAATCTGGAAAACAACTATATGCGAAAACAGACGAGACAATTCAATGAAAATATACAATATCAGAGGAGGCTCTATCAGCAAAATAAAATATTATTCTGCAAAGACAAAAACGGGCAGTTGGTAGGAGGAATAGAAGAAAGTTTGAAGAGATGGAGTGAGTATTTCAGAGAGTTGTTAGACGGGGAAAGTGAAGAGACTAGTGAAAATGCGAACGATGAAGGAGCGTTCCTAAATGAAGCGTATGAGGAACCACCAAGTAGGGGAGAAATAAGATCAATCATAAAATTGTTCAAAAACAACAAAGCGCCAGGTGGAAATGGCATCACGGCGGATATGTTGAAGATAAGGGGACAAGAAATGGAGGACAATATATATTTTATAATATCTAAAGTTTGGGAAGAGGAGAAAATGCCAAGTAGGTGGAAGGAAGCTTTAATATGTCCGTTGCACAAGAAGGGGGATACGACCAATTGCGAGAACTATAGAGGGATTGCCTTAATGGACACTATCTACAAGATTATGGCGATATCTATCAAAAATAGACTAAACGAAATAATAGAACCAAAGCTAGGACAGTATCAGTGTGGGTTCCGAAAAAATGGATCAGTCATGGATCAGATCTTTGTGTTGAAGCAAATTATAGATAATACTATTGATCAAAACATGATACTCCATATGCTTTTCATCGATTATAAACAGGCTTATGATAGAATAATAAGAAAATATATATATATATATATATGAAGCAATGGATGAACTAAAAATAAAAAGCAAACTAATAAGGCTGGTGAGAATGATATTGACGGATACCACCTATAAAGTTAAGATGAGCGGACATTTGTCAGAATCATTCTGTGTTGATAAAGGCCTGAGACAGAGAGATCCCCTTTCTACTACACTTTTCAATATCGTGATGGATAAAATTATAGAAGAGAGCAGTATAGCTAGCAAAGGTACAATATACCGTCAAAAGACACAAGTTTTAGCGTATGCAGACGACATAGTTATTGTGACCAGAACAAGAGAACATTTGGTGAATGAATTCAGGAAGTTAGAAACCGCTGCAAGAAGAAAGGGTGTGATGATAAATGAAAATAAAACCAGGTATATGATAATAGGCCAACAAGAAAATGAAAGGCACTCAAATCTGCAAATAATTAGTGAAGATAGGACATACTGCTTTGAAAAGGTAGAACAGTTCAACTATTTAGGTGTAACATTGACGAGAACAGGGGAGAAGAAAGTAGAAATACAGGAAAGGATAGCTAAAGGAACAAAATGCTAAGCAGGATTATACAGAGTGCTCAGGTCCAAAAATATGTCGAAAAACGCGAAGAAGAAAATTTATTAGAAGATCATCAGGCCTGTGGTAACATACGGTTGCGAACTGTGGTTGAATCAGAGGGGAGAATATACATTAGAAGTTTTCGAGAGAAGAATACTCAGAAGAATATATGGTGGAAAAAAGGTAGAAAATCGTTAGGAAAGGAGAACGAACGCCGAGCTTCAAGAATTGTATGGACAACCCTCAATAACAAATGTGGCTAGAGCACAAAGAATGAGATGGCTCGGCCATGTTTTCCGACTGGGAGACGATAGAGCAACAAGACAAGTTTTGACAAGGGAATAACGGGAAGAAGAGGCAGAGGAAGACCACGCACAGAATGGATCAAGAGGATGGAGAAAGATATTGAAGAGCTAGGAGTGAAGGACTGGAAGGAGCAGTTATGAATAAAATGAAATGGAGAAGAACGTGTAATGAAGCCATGGGCCTACTTGGCCTGTATAGCTGTTTATATTTATATATATATATATATATATATATATATATATATATATATATATATATATATATATATATATATATATATATATATATATATATATATATATATATATATATATATATATATATAGGGTTTACCCCGACGAGTTGCCCATATATCTGTTCATGCAATCAAACTGATTTCATGAAAAAATATAAATCCACCACCCGGTAATTAATACCATTGCCAGGCAATGATTATAATCAAAACATATCCTGGAGTAATTATATATTAGGATAACGTTAAATGTTATGAGAATATATCAATCTACCAGAATATATACATACTATAGCATCATCAGACAATGATATCAATGTACCAACGAGTAGTGTCAGAGGCTTTCTCCCCGGAAAAATCCAGTGTACGGACCTTAGTCAAGTAACACTGAATGTTACTCATTAATAGTTTCCTTTGTGTGAAGTGGTGAACGATCGAATAGAATACTGCTCTGAATATAAATATGACAAAATTGTCAGTTAATTATATTACATTTATATAAACAAATAAATAAAATATGAAATGAGATTCTGAGCAGTATAAACTAAAGAGAAAACCTATGACTCTACCTCATCATTATTTTCGGAAAGAAACCTACGAAGAATATTACAAGATTTGATGACTGTTATCTTTTGTAACTGTTCAAACAAATTTTCTTCAGAACCAAAATCTCAATACTTTTGTGAAGATTTCTAGGAATAACGCCTGTTGTAGAAATAATAATCGGTAGAATAAATATTTTCTTCATTTTCCACATTTTTCAATCTCGTCGCCAAGTATCATATATTTTGAAATTTTTTCATTGTATTTATTTTGTATATTATGTGTGTCGGGTATAGCAATATCAATTATATATGTTGTTTGATTCTGTTTATCATTAAGAACGATATCTGGTCTATTGTGTTTTACAGCTCTGTTGCACAGAATTGTTTTATCAAAATAAAGTTTATATTTGTCATTTTCACAAATAATCTCAGGTTCATATTTTTGAAATTTTTTTCCTTTGGGAATTAGGTCATGTTTAATTCCTAGATTGAAGTGAATAATATTAGCGACGGCATTATGTCTTTCTAAATAATCTGTTGAAGCAAGGACTGAGCAAGATGATAATATATGAAAAACTGTTTCTGAAGAACAGAAACATCTACGGCAAGAATCATCTATATTTTGTTTGATGATATGTTTTCTATAATTCCTTGTGAAAACAACCTGATCCTGGATCGCAATTGCCAAGCCTTCTGTTTCAGCAAACAATTCTCCAGATACTAACCATTTATTCGATGCAATTTCATCAATATAATCATTTTTCAATTCTTTAGGGTGCTTTCCGTGTAATTCCTTCTGCATCCAACTTTCTCTTTTAGAATTATCATCAAATATATCAAAATCTACCTTTTGCATTGTCAAGTTCAGAGGTGTAAGATTATAATCTGAAGCAACAACAATATCATGTAATTTAGACGTTCTCTGTTTATCATGAAAATGGGAAGGTAGATGAAAAATCTGTTTACTATGAAGATTATTCAAATCAATTAATCCACGACCTCCAAGATGTCTAGGTAGTGTAACTCTCTGAACAGCTGACTTTGGGTGGTGCTTATGATATTTACAGAGCATTTTCCTCGTTTGACATTGTAATTCATTTAGATCAGTTTTAGACAATTTAATAATTCCAAAAGAAGATGTAAGAATAGGAACAGCATAGGAGTTGATAGCTCTGAAAAGGTTTTTACTAGTTAAATAACTCTTGATGATAATTCTAAGTCTTTTGTAATATGAACTTCTAATATTTTCTTTAGTGCTGCTATGGTTAATTGTCTTCTCTTGACAAAATCCAAGATATTTATATGTATCTCCTTGATGCATTGGCTCGATTTCGATATTGGAAATCTTTATATAATCAGAGGTGATCTTTCCTTTTTCAATAGAAAGATTTTTACATTTTGGAAGCCCAAATTTCATATGAATATCATTGGAATAGTTGAAAGTAATCTCAAGTTGACTTTCTGAATGAGATCTGGTTCCGGCATATAATTTAATATCATCTTAATAAATTAAGTGACTTAATTTGAATTCAGTTGATAGACTATTTATTTTGAAGCCGAAACTAGTAGCATTCAATTCATGAGATAATGGATTGAGGCAAAGACAAAACCAAAGAGCACTTAAAGAATCACCTTGAAAAATGCCTCTTTTGATTGGAATTACTTCGGATTTTAGCGATTGTTTTGAAATATTTAAATGAAGATTGGTTCTCCAATTTTTCATTACAAATTCAAGAAAATGACGAAGTGTCTTATCAATTTTATAAATTTCCAAAATTTCTTGAAGCCATGAATGGGAGAACTATCAAAAGCTTTTTGGTAATCAATGAAGGCTGTATGAATATTTCTTTTCTTAGTTTGAGCTTGATTATATATATATATATATATATATATATATATATATATATATATATATATATATATATATATATATATATATATATATAATGAGTTATCTGAAATAAAAATAAACATTATTTAATTATTATATTATATATTTTGATGTATAGAATTAAGCGTAAATTGAGTATGCATGAAATTCACGAAATAATTATTATTGGTAAACGTAACTATCTAGATATTCATAATAATTAGTATCGTTTCAAATACATAGCGTTTTAATCTTATTTTCGAAGGAACCCTAAAACACATATTCGTCTACGTTACTGACTACAAATTGTAGACGTCTAAAGTATACATTTTATTTACAACGAGGACAGCAAGCAACAAGACAGAGAAGATCGTAGCTAGGTAGTTGGATTCTTCCTGGGGCTTTGTATGAGGGTGTCTATCAAAGATCTGGCAATAAATTGGTGCCTGTTCCAAGCCTTATCATAGAAACTACATATAGTTTTGAATTTGTCCACGTACGACGTAGGTCGTTACCAAATAGACTATTATTTCAGAAACTTATATATACTTAAAAATATTATTATGAAGAATACCTGTAGGTTATGTAACATCAGGCAATGATCTCGAAGAATTAGAAATATGGATCGCTCACTTGAACTGGAAAGCTACTGTCGAGTAGGTGTGAAGAGAAATATAAGCGCCCAAGTTTATGAATGCAGCGGACGCTCAATGCCAATTTCGGAATGAAATAACTGACATGAGTATAAACATTTTCTTTCATTTCAGGATTATCAGCACAATTCAAATGTCCAGAAAGAACAGGCTTTTTTCCAGATCCAGTGCAATGTGATATATATTATGTATGTTCCAAAGGAAATTACGAAGAAAAACTTTGTCCAGACGGGTTAGTTTTTGATGACACAAATCCTAATAAGGCCAGATGTGATATACCCGCCAATACGGATTGTGGAGACAGAAATGTTTTGCGTGAGTTCATATAACAATTATTATTCCAGTTGTACGCTGTGCCAGCTATGTTTCATGATAAAGATCACCATGAAGAGTTTTTATTTGTTTTTTCAACATAAAATTGAGAAAGATCATTTCACTACAGTTGCCGAATCTTCCCTCAACAGTTATTATAAAGACTCAATGTCATCCTCATGTACGACGTCACGTATGTTAGACACAACCTTTTTCTTCCACCCAGTCCTGGAGCATGAAATCCATGATGTTATAAGATCACTCAAAAACAACAAAGGTTCTAGTGTTGATTTCATCTCAGCACGAATTCTGAAGATGATAGGTACCGATATCAGCCGACATTTCGCTCATGTTATTAACCTGTCAATTAGTACAGGCGTATTTCCTCGTATTCTGAAAAAAGCTATCGTCATTCCTATTCATAAAAAGGATGATGTACACGATATTATGAACTATAGACCTATATCTATCTTAAGTGTCTTTTCCAAGGTTTTTGAATTTTGAATTTGAATTGATACTGCACAACATGGTTTCAGAACCGGCCGCTCGACTCAAACTGGAGCATTGCAGTTCGTGGAGTTCGTCTATCGTTGCCTTGATAATGGTCAATATGTTGCTGGATTGTTCTTTGAGTTATCTAAAGCGTTTGATAGTCTTGCTATCCAGTTTATATTGGATAAATGTTATAATCTTGGATACACAGGCGTGTTCTTGAACTGGATTCGTAGTTATCTGGAGGACAGAACTGCCTCAATCAGGGTTCACGACTCGTTCTCAAATGAACAGTACTGTAAATTAGGAGTACCCCAGGGTTCTGTCCTGGGGCCACTTCTATTTCTGTTATTCATCAACGATCTGCCACCAAATTTGAAAAAAATATTCTACAGAAAATCTAATATTCGCAATTTATTATCAAAAATAATCTGATTGATACTGTTCGCTGATGACTCTTCCATAGCTATTACTGCTGAGACTCTTGAGGAGCTTCAAAAGTTATGCGAGCTGCTGGTGGAGAGTTTCGTAGAATGGTGCCATTTTAATGCTATTATGATCAATGTCAACAAGACGGAATGCATTTACTTCACTCTGTCGTCTTGTGATCAGGGTAGCATAACAATAAGGTATTTAGATACAGTCATCTCTTCGAAGGACACCACTAAATTCCTCGGCGTTCACATCGATAGGAATCTGAAGTGGAGTGCACATATCGATGCGATTTGTAAGAGGCTGAATAGTTCCTATTATGCCCTAAATAGAATCAAGAGTTCACTACCTCTAAGTTCCCTTGTGAACGTTTATTACAGTTTGGTATATAGTCACCTGTCCTATATCTTACTTTGGGGAAATTCCTCAGACGTAGGTAGAGTTTTCATCATCCAGAAAAGAATTCTGCGAATGATGTTCGATACAGCTCCACAATCTTCATGTAGACCGTTGTTCCTGAAGAATGGTATCCTCACATTGGCGTCTATTTTCATTTTGAGATGCCTCGTTTATATTAAAGAGAATGAAAGTAACATGACTAAACTTTCTAACTTTCATTCCCACAATACTAGAGATAAGGAAACATTATGTATCCCTAAACACAGAACTTCTAGATTTGAAATGTCACCCCTGTACCAGGGTATCAGATTGTTCAATCATCTTCCACGGCATATACAGGGTCTAAGTGTAAATAGATTTAAGGTAGCAGTTAAGAATTTACTTTTAGCAAAATGTTTTTATACTGTGAATGAGTTTCTATGTGTTGATTTAGATAATGTCTAAATGTCTTTTCTATTGACCTGTCCTATACATACTTGTGATGTCTTAAGGGATCAATAAATTATTATTATTATTATTATTATTAATTATTTCAGAGGAGGCTAAGCCCTCTAAAGGTTGTCCAAGAGCTAATGGTTATTACAGACATACTGATCCTGAAGCTTGCGATAAGTTCTTCAACTGTGTGGAGGGTGTACCAATTGAAATTTCATGTCCCCCTGGACTGATCTACGATGATGTAGAAAGTACATGTTCATGGCCTACTGAAAGTAATCGCAGAGACTGTGGAGTTATAAAAAGAGGTATACATAGTAGTCATTTTAGAAAATTGAAGTGAACAAGGTTTCTTCGTTGATGAAGTAATGTTTCCTTCTTTCTTGATTCATATTATGTTGATGCAGAGGTTTTTCGTATCGGGTGTTCCCTCTGGAGTATTTAAGACTATTCCACAAATAAATGCAATGGAAACAAAGAGTTTTCAAATGTTTATGCTACAGTAACGAGCGAGTAAACTATGTGAGGAAACTAAGTTTTTTCAATATTTACAATCGAAATACACTTCGGTGCTATATAATTCGAAATAACTTCATAACAAAAGTATATTGGTCTGGAGATTGTTCTCTCTTCTTCATAGCAATATCGAATCTCAAATGATAAAAGAAGAAAACTTTATACACTTATTTATCATATTTGTACCGCGTTTCGACGACACTAGACCTTCATGAGGCAAATACATTGGATTAATAGTGAGTGAAACAACCTTAAATGAATTCACAGAAATATTATCTAAATGACTCAGACGGAACAAATTAAGTGAAGGAAAATTATTGTCAAAATTTACAAGTATATTCAAGAATATTTTGAAACTTTGTAACTTCATTGGGATTTGGAAACCAGCTCTTGTCAGGAGGGATTATTCATTGATCTACGGATTTTTGAATAATTCTTCTTGTCTCAAGTTTACATTTGTAGACTCTTCATGAAGTTTATCGTGGAATATATTTGTCCCATCATATATATATATATATATATATATATATATATATATATATATATATACGATGGGACAAATATATATATATATATATATATATATATATATATATATATATATATATATATATATATATATATATATATATATATATATAGGGTTTTACCCCGACGAGTTGCCCATATATCTGTTCATGCAATCACCACCACCCGGTAATTAATACCATTGCCAGGCAATGATTATAATCAAAACATATCCTGGAATAATTATATATTAGGATAACGTTAAATGATATGAGAATATATCAATCTACCAGAATATATACATACTATAGCATCATCAGACAATGATATCAATGTACCAACGAGTAGTGTCAGAGGCTTTCTCCCCGGAAAAATCCAGTGTACGGACCTTAGTCAAGTAACACTGAATGTTACTCATTAATAGTTTCCTTTGTGTGAAGTGGTGAATGATCGAATAGAATACTGCTCTGAATATAAATATGACAAAATTGTCAGTTAATTATATTACATTTATATAAACAAATAAATAAAATATGAAATGAGATTCTGAGCAGTATAAACTAAAGAGAAAACCTATGACTCTACCTCATTATTATTTTCGGAAAGGAACCTACGAAGAATATTACAAGATTTGATGACTGTTATCTTTTGTAACTGTTCAAACAAATTTTTCTTCAGACCCAAAATCTCAATACTTTTGTGAAGATTTCTAGGAATAACACCTGTTGTGGAAATAATATTCTTTTGAAAAGAGAAGATTTACAACAAAAATTTGAATAATTGTATTTACAGTAAATGCTTGTATCTATAATTTTGGTGTGTCAGAAAAAACACAAGTGTGAGCTCAGTAAATGTACCTGGGGAACCATACTATCTTGTATGTGATTCAATAAACGAGTGAAAAAACCTGAGGAGAAAACTCGTTTCCCTGTCGCTATTGCACTAGCAATAGCTTGTCTGTTTATGTTGTGTTAGTGTCGTGTGTACATAAAGACTACCAAAAATTTTTCTGCTTAGCTGCTTCATTCTCTCTTGCAGTCCATGATTTCCAAACGAAGACAAGGGTGAAAGGAAGGGGGTTTGGGAGAGGAATCTGTAACAATGGAAAAAGAAAACCAACAGAAAAATATTTCAACAATCATACTTCTTATATGTCTAAACAAATCTAAGAAAAGATTTTACATAGCAAGCAACGTCATGAAAGGGCTAAGGAGATAATAAAAAAATACATAACCTGCGATATTTCCTCAAATTCCCTTTCTGTTTGACCGAAAGAGCCCCGATGGCCAGGTTTAGTCTTCCAAGTGATGCCGAATTATAATCTATAGATGTTTTAGCATCATTATGGACCCAATAATTAGGGTTGACAACGCCCATAAATTATTTCTTCGTGGAACTTGTTTACTTTGATGAAAAATTCGCGGTACAAACAGAGAATGAGGCGAATCCAGCTAAAAAGAAGAACTTTTAGAGGAATATGCAACTCATTTAGAAAAGTCCAAAAGTTGAGAAGGCAAGATTTCCAACTAGCGAAAGACATTTGAGATCATGAACGTTTGACTTGGAGAAAACATTATCGTTTTTTACAACCGCCCTTTGGATGTACAATGCCGGTGTTCACAGTGGAAAGGAAGAAAGTACTGTTATATCTGGGCTGAGGGGGTTGCAGGAAGAGGAACCCAGGAAGTAGGATCCTGCCTTCTCAAACACATACAAACCAAACTTTCACCAAATGTTCGTCACCTCATTTTGTGAAACAGGAACATAAAGCTTACCCTCATGTTGAAATCTATACTGGAGAGTTCTGTCAACTTAAGCGATATTACTCTAAAATTTCTGTATTCAGGTCATGGTTTCTTGCCTAACGATTCAGATTTTGGTGACATAGAGTCAGCTTTGAAACACCAGCAAAGATTGTACCTACCTTCTGAGTTTATACAAATTATGAGAGCTTGTCTAAGAAAAAAACCACTTGTTGCAACTGAAATGGTATTTGATGATTATTTTAGTGTTCAGAATATCGAAAAGAAGATAGATCAATAGAAAGTCATCAGTGGATAACAAAAAAATCAATTTGCTCAAAACAAGATCCATATGAATCGAAAAAGACAAACCATTTGTTCTTATGGTGCAACAAAATTCATTTGACTCACCTGAATATCTCCAGAAGAAAACGAGACAGAAGTCTCGATGATGGTATATTTTTGGATCTGATTCCTCTATGGACTAATGAAAAACCTATTGCTGAAGCCAAAATCGAGAACCTTAACGAACTGATGCACCTAATTCCAACAGACGGTCAAATGTTTCACAAAAATTTGAAAAGTGATGCCAATATTGAAGAAGATATTCATAGTTTCAATGTCAATTCACTTGATTTCGAAGTTGAATGAGTATCGTAGATTTCTTGAGCAATATTCTGAATAAAATACTACCTTCTTTTGAAATTCATTCCACGGCTATGTCTATTTTGAATACTTTTCAATTTTGCATAAAACAATCAACCCACAAATTTTTTGCTAATTTTCAATGCAATTTGAATTAAAAACAATAATATTGAATTATACATAAATTAATACATTTTAAAATATATCATTTTCGCATGATTATTTTGCTAAATATTACTATCTGAAAGTCAACAGAAACTTCAACTTCAATTGTCTTGGTTTCATGTCTTTGTGGCTTGGTAGCTTTCTGCATAAATTTTAATTGAAAAGGACAGTAGATGATATGAAAGTAAAGGTATGAAAGATATCAAGTATTTGGGTTTTTCCGAAGTCTGCTTGGTCATTCATTATTATTTTATTAGGATTGTGTAGAAATTTGAGGATTTCAATGCACTCCTGGTAGTCCAATTTCCTGCTCTCCTGGGCCACATTTATAAACTCGAAGTTGTCCAAACCAGGGAAAAGACAGTTATCTTCTCACTCATCCCACTTTTCCTACAATGAATTTTGACCTATGTGCCACTGAGGAAAGCATATGTTCCGAACCAACTTAAAAATTGGTAACCCTGCAATGAAAAATTTCTTTATTTCATCTTTTCCTTCCAAAATTAGTCTATCTTGAGATAGATTGGGTAGCAAATACCAATCTCACGAAAAAGCTAAGTCAGAAAAATAATGGGATATTCTGTCCACAGATTCTTTAGAGGATGGTTTTTCTTGTCCTGAAGAAGAACCTCTTGGTCCTGAAGGTAGAAAACTACCACATCCAACATATGCACATCCAGAAGATTGCCAGAAATTTTACATTTGTCGAAATGGTGTTCGGCCACAGAAAGGGGCTTGTCCTGATGGAAAAGTTTATAGTGAAGATACGTTCAAGTGTGAAGATCCTAAAGATGTACCTGGATGGTAAGCATATAATGTTATTTACACACATCCAAATTTATATGGAATCACTCGGAATTTCACATTATTGATTGTTTTTAACTAGGAATCTTTGACTACGTCTGAAGAATAAAGTTTTTTGTTGTAAAAAAACAGGATAGTATGATATGAAATGTTCAATTATCACCACATGTTCGGGATATTGTACTCAGTCTGAGATTTGAAACTGTGAATTTCAAAATTTAAAAAAGCCTATAATCATAACCGAAAATGCCTTACGTTGGATTGTCCAATGTGCAGAGGGATCAAATAATTACTCTCGTTGAAGATGGGGTGATAGAGGGATATAGCGGCTACAATGGGGATATCATAGGGGATAATTTCAAGAACTAAAGCTAAAATCGCTGCAAAATAGGCCTAGAAGAAGTCGTAGGAAAATCATTCATGAAGAACAAGATTGCTTTTTGCGCCAAATTCCAAGAAGAGACCCTAGTGCGTCGCAACCTATACTCCAAAGGTAATTTCTGGAAGCAACAGGCATCAGTGTATCCTCCGAAACGATCCGTCATTGATTTCGTTCAAGAAGTTCAAACAGCAGAGGGCCTCAAGATTTCTAACCTAACCTAACCTAACCAGACAACAAAACATTATCAGACTTGATTGGTTCATGGAGCACCAAAATTGGAAAATTGAGAATTGGCGAAATATTCTTTTTTCGGATGACAGCAGAATTGGTGTTCGATCAGAATATCGCCGGATTCGGGTTTTGAGAGGTCGTGGAAGACAAGCTAGACTCCGAGCAGCAAACCAAATTCCGAAATACAAAGGGTGCAGATGATGATCTGGGGTGGCGTTATGCTGGGAGGCAAAACAGGTTTGATTTCGTTTCCTGTGAAATTACGTGGTCCTAGTGCTGGAGCCCATAGTGAGACACTGGCGAGGTGCCTACAGTGGGAATTTCACTTTTATGCAAGATAATGCTCCTCCGCATACCCGTAACATCGCGTGACATTATCTTGAAACAGAGGGAATCGCTATTTAGGACTGGCCAGTTTGCTCTCCAGACCTAAATCATATTGAAAATTTATCTGAAAATCTCAAAAGGAAAATTAGATCGTTCCAGGATAATCCAAAAACTAAATCTAACCACAACAGCTCATCAAAGTCGCCCCAGAAGAGTGGCAGAATATCATCCCAGATACATAATCCAAAGCATGCCTAGACGAATTCAGGCCTGTATCAAGATGAGAGAAGGTAATACAAGCTACTGAGGTCAAGGAAAAACTAACCTACTCCTTGAGAAAACAATTTCCAAATATTTTACTACATGCGGAAAGAGTTTTCTTTTATTTCTTTCTTAAGATAATCCTTAATTTATTTCTGTTTTCAATCAGAATATCTCCGAAAGAATCAATTCTAATAATCCTCAGACATTCCCCAAAATCCCTGGGGTCATTTTCAAAATATCGGGGGTTCCATATATATTTGGTTATGTGAATATAAGTGCTCTACCGTCTCAACACCTCTTAATTTATTCTTTGTGAATAATAAAAATGGAAAGAGTACAGTTCAAAAAATTGGTATTAACAAATTTTCTAAAATGGGAAATGAAATTTCTCTGTATTTGACGTTTACAGATCCAGATAAATATTCTGAATACACTTTTCGCAAATCTTTTGCAGGATGCCGAGAATAAAAGAACGATGTATCCAAGTGTTGGAATTTCTAACGTTCCTACATCTGTTTGTTATTCTTCGTATCTTTCTCGAAGTCCGTCAGCGGGTTCACCGTCTCGGTCCATAGAGGGCGACTCTCGTACGTATGTACGAGATGCGTCATTTCTAGAATCGATAAGGTACCCCGATGTAGCTTGTTAGGATGCTGAGAAGCGATATGCGACACTTATAACTCCTTATAAGGACGAAACGATAGCCTGCCGCTTCGTTACTCGGCATCCTACTTAGTTGCACTATTGTGCGGCTTGGGGGCTGCGTGCATGGCGGATTTGAGAACTAGATCTTGTCAGAAAGGATTATTCATTGATGTAGAGATTTTTGAATAATTCTTCTTGTCTCAAATTTACATATGTAGACTCCTCGCGAAGTGTATCGCGGAATACATTTGTCTCATCGAATATTTACTCCATTGCCAAAATTTGAGATCGATAGAAAAACCCGTTTGACAGATATTTCTTTGAGCCCTTCAGCGCCAACGCTGTATTATTATCATCCGTTAACATTTCATTAATCTTCTTTCATTTTCAGCGAAGATTATTATAAAGATGGAAAGAAACCTCAAGCAAGAAGCAAGTAGGTCATTCAGAAAATTAGACTGAATAAAATTAAACTTAGAGAACTCACGGTTCAAACATAAAATTACAAACATATCAGTTCATACCATTAGGGTTAAACTTAGGAAACCTATTCAGTAGCATTCTGTTTTTTAAAGTATTAATTTATGAGTTGTGATTTGTTTTGATATTAAATGTTCACAAAGCAAATAGTGTAGTTTTCATTAGGTCTAAACCAGTCGTTATTCAACATTGATTTATTAATGGAAAAACATATTTGGGAAAACAATAAACATATGAAATATTCGATTGATCTTCCACATGGTGACTTCGTTATTGTTTGCTCTTCTCTGAAAATCTGAGTGTTCAGAAGACGCACTTGGAAAGTTGATATAGTGAGGTTGATATTGTAGACAGCATCGCCACTGTCTCAGTAATCTATTATGGTACACTCGACTATTGACTTCATCCATAAGCTCCATCCTTTTCTAGTTTGAGAAATCCTTAAACCTGAGCCTTTCCCAAGCCATGATATATTTTATTGCATCTTCATCCTTCTCACATAGTCTACATGGGACGTATTTCATCAATCCTAGGTTATTTGGACTTTTTAGGTGGCAATGCTCTGTTAAATGAACGTTAAAACTCTGAGGTCGAGCTCTTCTTGTCCGAAGGGAATTTCCTGAGACCCTGAGTCGTCCTCAGCTCACCGCTGAATAAGCCACATACTACAGCAGATTTGGAAAGATGTTGAAAAGGAGTATTTCGAACAGCTCGTTAAAAAGAATTGAAGAGGGCCTTGGTCCCAAGCCACGTAAGGTAAAACAACATTAACAATAATGAATTAGGTAATTGAGGCTTGAAGTCGAAGGAAATGTATTATAGTCTTCATTGTTGTCAAAAATGCATTCAATACTGAAAGGTAAGAGGGCGATAGGCCAACAAGCGGTAGTGTCAGGTGATATGTCCAATATATTTGAGTCATACTTCTCCGGAAGAGTGGTGAAAATGAGGTATGTGGTATAGTGCACAAATGCACACTGATGGACCTACAAGAGATTGTCCAAGTCCTACCTTGTTGAATCTAACGAACGATGATGTATCATTAGGGTTTAAGGAACAAAACTGCCACATTCGCAGATTTTGCACTATAGGTGATTGCACAGAAATTGGATAATCTCCAGAGTAAGTTGCATCTTGTATGTGGCAGGTGAAAGATTTCCTGATTCAAAGCGGACTTGAAAAAGCTGTCTACAAGACAGAGGTGTGATTCCTTGAAGGTCCAAGAAACGCACGATTATCAGTAGTTAGTCTGTATGGACTAAGCCTACTTCACTGAGAAAGATCATGCCGTATATTCGTGGAGGATAATGAGCGTTGTAGGCTACGTTGTATAGGTTTATTTAGACCACCAACATGGACGAATGCATTGAAAATAGAGAAATATAGGAGTTACATCATTTCAGTGCTAACGTCCATCTTACTGAGGATTTGCAATACGCATATGATAGACACACCGGCGCCAGTACAGGTAAGCTATGATTCGCCAACTAATGATTCACTGTCGGAGAACAGAAGAATAGTGTTTGCCAGCTAGGTCGGTAACCAGCTAGGATTCAGTAGACGAACTAGAATAAGAATAATGAACAGATGGCATAATAGGAGGTTAATATATGGAGATATCGAAGATCCTGACAGTTTACGGGATTTCTACGAGAGATTGGTGAAAATTAAGTGTGAAGTAAAGTGCAGAAATACAGACTGATGGATCCTCAAGCGATTGTCCCAAGGCCTACCTTGTGGGTTCTAACCTACAATGTGTATAATCAGGGTTGAGGCATCGAAACTGTCACCTATGCAGATTTGATGCTGCAAGTGACTGCAGAGAAATTCGATATTACAGAGCAAGTTGCATGTTACATCTAGGCAGGTGAAGGATTTCCTGTTTCAAATCGGACTGAAAAGAGCTGTCTAGATGACAGATGAAATTGATTGAAGGCCCAAGAAATGCACGATTATCAGTAGTGAGTTTGTGTGGACAAAATAAACAGCCTAGGAATGAAATGAAGACGTCGATGACCACTACATGCATTGCACTAGTGGGATCGTACCCTATATTCATGGAGGCCATTAACATGGACAAAAATAATGAGAATTGAGAAATATAGAAGGTACATCACTTTGTCACAAACGTTCATCACACTGAGTATCTATAGTGCGAATTGGATAGTCTCAGCGTCGCCAATTCAAGTAATCTCTGATATGCTGCCCATTTACCAACTCGGGGAGAAAAAATGAGAGTATTTGCCACCTGCTAGAATGGGTGAAACGGTAGAAGATGATCTAAAAATATATAGGACAGCTTATAGCATTGATAACATATTGACCGCATGCAGGACATAACTCACTGAAAAAGATGAATTCACGATCACGATCTGCCTATTTCAATCCACTGCTGAATGTAGGCTTTTCCCATATTGAACTTGAATTTCTTTCTGCTAATAGCTTCTCTCATCCAAAGAAGACCCGCTAATTTTTTAATATCTTCTCTCCACCTTGTTTTTGGCCTGCCGATACTCCTATGCCCCACTCTTGGCCTCCATTCCATGAGCCTCTTGGTCCACCGATTGTCATTTCTTCGAGCTACGTGACCTGCCCATGAGCCCTTTAGTTGAGCTGCCCTCTCCATGACATCTGTCAGCTTGGTTTGTTCTCTTATCCAAGTATTTCATATGCGATCTGATAGTTTAATATTTAATATTATTCTCTCGTGGGCTCTTTGGGTTTTCGTCAATTTTTGGGCCAACTTCTTAGTAAGACACCTTGTTTCAGCTCCATATGTAAGCACAGGAAGAATGCATTGGTTGCAGAGGTTTTTCTTGAGGTTGTGGGGTAAGTCTGATGTCAGGACATGTTTTAATTTGCCAAATGCCGCCCACGAAAGGACACTCTTCGTGTAATCTCGTCAGTCATGTTGTCTTTTTAGTAGTTAGTTTTTGTCCCAGGTATATGTAGTTTTCGACATTCTCTAGTTGTTGACCTTCTACGTGGATTACGAGGTTATTGTTTGTGTTAGTCATTATCTTCGTCTTGCTGATGTTCACTTCTAGGCCAAAATTTTTGAATGGTTGTTCAAGTCTAGGATCATATCTTGTAATTCTTGGACGTTACTACTTATTAGTACAATATCGTCGGCAAAGCGTAGATGATGTAGAATGTTGATTCCTTTCTTATGCCAATCCATTTCTCTAAAGATTTCGTTCAAAGCTGCAATAAATATCCTCAGTGACACTGTATCTCTTTGTCGAACACCTCGTTTTATTGGAATGTCGTTGGTATTATTCCATAACTGGACATGCATTATGGCGGAAGAATAGATGTTTTTTATCAGGTTCGTGTATCTGCTGTCCACTCTACATGCATTAAGAGAATTAAGGACTGCCCAAATTTCTATACTGTCAAAGGCCTTTTGGTAGTCTATAAAGGCTATATAAAGATCTAAATTATACTCATTGCACTTTTCTATAAGGTGTTTAATTGCATGAATATGATCCAGCGTACTGAACTCAGATCTAAATCCAGCTTGTTCACGGGGTTGCTGGAAATCTATTTTTCCCGTTAATCTTTTGGTAATTATTCTGGTGAATAATTAATATAGCTGGGATAAAAGGCTTATTGGTCTATAATTACCAAGGTTTCTTATGTCGCCTTTTTTGTGGAGAAGAATTACTTCAGCCTCAAGCCATGCTTGGGAGACTTGACTTTGATCCAAGCATTTGTTGAACAATATTACCAGTTCTTGTTTTAGGCGAGGACTTCCACATTTGAGCATTTCTGGAATTATGCCATCTGGTCCAGCCGCTTTGGAATTTTTAAGATTATTCAGGGCTGAGTTTAATTCATTGACGGTAATTTCGGGAATATCCTCAGAACCGACATTACATATTTTTCTCTTTCCATCTTCCTTTTTCTGTGCATTTGGTTGTAATTTGGAATCATATAATTCTTTATAAAAGCTTTCTATTAATTTGAGCATTTGATCTCTATTTGTAATGACCTTCCCAGCTTTGTCTTTAAGTGATGTCATTTCTCTTCTTCCTATACTAACATGTCTATTAAAAATTTTTGGGGCTTTGTTGTTCTCAATAGTTTCTTTTATGATCTTGGTATTAAATTTCCTAATGTCTTTTCTAATTTCTCTTCTTATTAATTCGTTCAGTTCAGCCCATTCGATTAAGTTCCTATCTTTGTCTGGTTTTAGTTTCCTTCTTTCTTCAAATAATTTCGCTGTTTCGTCACTTATTTTTCTTCGACTTCTTTTCGTCACTGTTGTTACCTCACTTGCGCTTTCTTTAATGATGTTGCTTAATTCATTTGCATGTGTATTTAAGTCGGTATGTCTTAGAGTTGGGGGTGCCTTATCAATATTTTCATCTATTTTTAATTGGTACTGTTCTTTTCTATTGATAAGGACTTCAGGGTCTACTCTCTTTTGGGGTTTCAACGTTAAATTTCTCTTGTGTTTTTATTCTGACATTTGCTCGTATCATTCTGTGGTCACTTCCCACATTTACCCTGCTGACTGTAGCGACATCTTCTACTATGAGAGGGTTACTCGAAATTATAAAGTCAATTTCGTTTTTATACTTGAAGTCTGGACTTCTCCAGGTCCATTTTCTATATTTACGTTTTTGGAAGAAGGTATTCATAGCATAAAGCTGGTTTATCTTTAAAAAGTCAACCATCGTGTCTCCACGTTCATTTCTTGTACCGTATCCGTATTGACCTACTGCTCTCTCGGTTTCATTTACTTGATTGCCTATTTTGGCATTAAAATCGCCTATTATAAGAATGTCTTTTCCGGTTTTGTTGTTTATGATTTCCTGTAGTTGTTCATAGAAACACTCTACAACATCGTCGTCGTAATCCGAAGTAGGTTCATACACCTGGACTATTTGCATGGAGTATTCTTCTGAGATCCTTACTGTAACATAAGCGATTCTGTCTGAAATTCCTACATATTCCGTTACCAATTTTGCAAGTTTGCTGTGTACAAGAAATCCGATACCATGGCGTTTGACATTATCTTGTCCTTTATAGAATAGTACATGTCCTGACTTTAGTTTGACGATGTCTTCCCCTATTCTCCTTACTTCACTCAGTCCTAATATGTGCCACTTAATATCCTTTAGTTGTTCCTCTATTTCTTCTAGTCTATCATTGGTGGAGAGTGTTCTGACATTGTATGTTGCTATTTGGATTTTCCTAGTCGTTGCCTGTTTCGTTTTACTGTAGCAGCCATGTCCAACCCAGGGATTCTTAGCTCCCCCTGTCCCTCTCTGCCTGACCGCTGCCTTGGTCAGAGAAAGTAGGACTGCTGGGCACTGGGGGCCATATTTGATTTGTACTGTTCATAATGGAAAAATATTTTAGCCATAATGCACCTTGCTGGCCAGACTTCTAGGTGCATGGTCTGAGTATCACATTTACTTGGTAGATGAATTAGGATATTATTAATGAATTCATAAAAACCAATCTAAATGGAGAAAGAGTTTCAAGTTCCTATCATATATCATAGAGAAGACGGAGATGAGGTGACCGTAGCCGAGATACATGAACTAGCAATAGTAAGGGCCAACCCTGATCGTTTCTGTTACGGACCGAGAATGAAGGGTGGATAGCGATATGGGGGTATTGAGAGTGTTGTGGTGGCTGGACAATTTCAACTGCTGCCAGCAGACGATCTGAGTACAAGCAAGTTTCCCCCGCATTGCTATTAAGAAAATGTCAAGCTTTCAGAGTTTAAGATTCAGATTCTCGCAGTAGAAGGCTCAGGGGTGACTGAGTAATTTGAGACTCAGCCAGTACTCCCTTTTCTTGTGATCCATTCACATTCTCTAATGGTAAACCAAGCCGAGTGAATCCCGAGGCAGACCTTCGGAATGTCAATAATTCCACCTTTTAATTGCTCTTTATAATCCTAATTCTTTTTCCAACCTGTTACGGTTTGAATGACCTTCTTAACCCATTAGCGAAACGATGTTATCGTATACCAATGACTTCAATGCAGCTTTCTGTTCGCTTTTCATTGATCTCTGTGCCAACTCATCAGCGAGCAGAATATTAGTAGTGTGGTCAATACCGAACATTTCTTTTTGGAGATAAATGGTTACGTTGTCAAAACAGACTGACTGTTTTTTGGCAATTCTACGAGCGTGTATGTAAGTTCCTACCTCATGTGTAGATGTGGAGTCTGTGAACTAAGAGGGCTCCTCAAGTAGGTTGTCACTGGAGATGGTAAATTCCAATCTGCTCGGACTGGTAAACTGGGTAACATGTTCGTTTTTGGTATTGTAATGGAGGTTTTACTGAAGGCCATGAATGAAAGCGTTTGCTTTAGAAAACAAAAACAAATTAAGATTGTAGACAATTTATTTAATAAACTCCAGAAATATCTCTAATCCAGTTAACAACAAGAGGTATTTTTGAATAAACTCCAGGTATTCCTGTTCCACATATTGCAGATCCGAAGGATACAACTCCATATAAGACATTGCCTATAATAAATGGTCCACCGGAGTCACCCTGTAACATTTGTTGAGTATCAATTATGAGTATTACTCAAATAAACATGGCAAAAATTAAGGGATGTTTGGTATTTCTTGATACGTTATTCAACTAGTATCATTGCTGTGAACAATTCAATGTTAACACAGACAATTCCCATTATTTAAATTTTAAGGGACATTATCAAACACCTTCTAAGCATGTTCAAAATTAGTTGAATTAATTAAAATTAGAGATTTGAATTTGAGAGGCTATTACTTGGTAAAATTCCATTATCAATCTTAAAGAACAAGTACTGTATTTTAAGGAATCTTACTTAATAATTGCGATTCGTAACGCGTTTCACTACACCGTAGCTTCTTCAGACGAATAAATGTACAGAAAATAAGAATGAGAATATAAATACAAATGTTCCTGAGTAATTAAAAGCTTATTGGGTTGCTCCTTCTTGAGTGGTTATTTAAGACAGGTATATCCAATAAAATTAAGGAATAGATTGCTTCCTGAAGAGATTCAATAGAGGTGAAGGGCTTAAATCGACTTGTTCATTGATGAGTCTACCTGAGTGTTTGTGTTTGTTGATTTCTGAAGTTTCCCAAAGATCTACCTTCCAATATTTATTATCTGTATGCAAAATTTCAAACTGTGGTTCGAAATAGTGACTATTTTCTACGAGATGATTTTGGATTTAATGAATTTATATGATTTTCGAAAATTTTAACTGTCTATCATTTCCTGTGAAGCAAATAATGATATCGTCTACATAGTGATACCAGTATAAACAATATTTACTAAAAGGATGATTATGAATTAATTTCTCTAAATTATTCATGAATATTTCTACTAACAAAGGACTTAACGGATTGCCCATAATCAAGCCGTCTTCACTAGTATAATATTTGCTATTGAAATGAAACTATTTTGATCTGAACAAATTCGTAATAATGAAAGAATATCTGATTTAATGATCGTATTGACATGATTCTTCTCTAATAATTCTTCAACTAAGTAGTACGTATTTTTCGGAGGAATGTGGGGAAATAGATTCTTAATATTCTTACTCGTTTGCGTGGTCATCATCTGAAGCTGAAAAAAGAAAAATTTTCGTCGAGACAAAGACAGTATTTTCTTGTGAATAGGGTGTTCGATGATTGGAACAGGTTTTCTAGTGATGTGGTGGACTTAAATTCGGTTAATGAATTCAAAAATAAATTGGACTTTCTTTTGTTTGATTAGATTTCGTATTCAACATAAGTGGATTCAGTTATTATATATGTGTGCATATTTAATTATGGCTAAGCTGTGCTTGCAATACTATAGAAATTATTTTTTGTTATTAGGCTTTTATAGGACTTGTCCTCAGCCTTAAATAACTTCAATTATAATAATAATAATAACATCGAAAGAAATGAGTTTGGAATTAGGTGGTTTAATGGTATCTTTGATATTGGCAATTAGTTCGTATGAATTTTTGACCGAAAATTTAGCTTTGAAATTACAATGTTTTATTAGCAAGTCGTTTAGGAATTTTGAAACTTTGAAAGAAGGTGCCGTTACATAAAAACAACAGGTCTAATAGGGTAATTAGGTTTATGAAGTTTTATCAAAGAATATAATTCGGGGATTGTGGATTGGAGTTAATGAATTTATATTTAAAAAAATTCAAAAATCATATAAACGCATTACATCCAAAAATTGGATGCAAAACCGTAATAGATAGCAATAATTCAATAAATTTCTTAAACGTAACAATTTCCAATGTAAATGGAAAACATGTTTCCGCAATTTACCATAAGCCGTGACATACAGATATTAAAATACATAACTCGTCGTGTCAACCGTATAAACATAAAATGTCAGCATTCAACAGTTTCATTCATAGATTGATTAACATCCCGTTATCACCAGAAAATTTCAACAAAGAATTTAATTTGATTAAACAAATTGCCAAAAATAATGGTTACAATCCCATACTAATAAATAATATTTTAAATAAAAAACAAAGTAGAATCGCATTGAATGAAGTTTACCCTGTCGATAAATTGAAACAAAAATTCAACACCTCAACCCACGTTGGCATTACAAGTGAGAAACTGAGATCATTCTTGAGTAGCAATAATTTCAACATAGCTTTCCAAACTAATAGTAGTTTAGACAAATATATAAAGAAAGAACAATAAAACCAAATCAGATAAAAACAATAAATCAGGTGTTTATATATTGAATTGCAATGACTGTGATAATTTCTACATTGGTAGAACACATAGAAATTTCAATATTAGAATATCGGAACATAAACGCAGTTTTTCAAATAAAAATCAGATTCAAATTAGGCGAATCATCTCCTAGAAAATAATCATTCTTTCGACCTATAGTTTGAAGTTTTGCATACATATAATAAATATTGGAAGGTAGATCTATAGGAAACCTTAGAAATCAACAAACATAAACACTCACGTAGACTCATCAATGATCAAGACGATTTAAGCCCTTCACCTCTACTGAATCTCATCAGGAAGCAATCTTTTCCTCAATTTTATTGGATATACTTGTCGTCAATAACCACTCAAGAAGGAGCAACCCAATAAGCTATTTATTACTTAGGAACATTTGTGTTTATATTCTCATTATTATTTTCGGTACAATTATTCGTCTGAAGAAGCTACGGTGTAGTGAAACGCGTTACGAATTGCAATTATTAAGTAAAATTACAGTATATGTTTTTCATTATCAATCGAGCATCGAGCAAGTCTTGTCAGATTTAAATATCGGGTTTCTTGTTTTAGGTCTCTTTGCAATAAACCTCAAGCATGCTCAATCGGAAAATGTTCATTTCTTTCACTTTATTACTCCAAAATTTCATTTCTTATTTCACCGAACTTAACGATCTCTTCCCCAGAATGAAAAGGTACGATTGTAGATCTTCTAATGCTCTTCTAGATGACCCTATAATATCATTTTTGTCCGTTGTTCGACATTGCGTCTTCTTCCTATATACCCTTCAAAATCAAATAAAACTTCTCATATTTACTCACATTGCAAGAATCCCTTAGTGGATTCATGTGACCGGCGCAGAACATTGATTCTGTTATACTGTGACTACCATAATATAGTTGACATGTTCTTTCTTTGAATACTTGCAGATCCACTGCTCTTAGTCGATTTTGTTTTTCTTCCGGATTGTAAGTAAGTCCCCAACCCAGAACAGTCCCAGTATGTAATGGTACACTTAATGAATATTTCGGTAAGGCAACGTTTCTGATTTTTGAACTGTAATTCAACGGTGTTGCCAACTCTAGAACTGCGACATCATAATCAGCGGTCCATATATTATAGTTTGGATGAAGATAAACTCTTTTCACCTAGAAAGGATTAGTAAAATTTTTATTCATTTATTTCTTCAGTTCAAATACAAAGTTGTATAAATCAATTTTTATAAAAGTGTACGGGAAACAAAACTACAAGAAATATAGTAACAATAAAATAAAAACTACTACGAAACGAATACATATTCACAATTGCCTTATTAAGAAACCTACTTTTGACTTGAAACTATCAAAAGAGACTGAAAATAAGTCGAGATCTCTAACAATATTCCCCATGAAATCGAAACAACGGTTGAGGAAAGAATGTGAGATGTTTGTTTGTTTATCCTTTAACGTGCTCTATTTCCGCCTTTCAGCCAATGACACGCCGGGGAATTCTGTCACCCACTAACCCGGAAATTTTGCCGAACCCCTCTCGTGTCGAGGGAAGGGATCTTTAATGTCCAACAATTTCTGTTAGACAGGACCGACGGCTTTACATCTTCTCCGAAAGATGGATATTCAAGCGATTCTCAGAATTCAAAAAATCGCACCGACTTTGTGGGGATTGAACCCAGGTAACTCTGCGCAGGAGACAAGCATCAATACCAGTGGCAGTAATATATGACAGCAAGCGTAAAAACTTTATTTGCATCTTTTGTAGACTATTTATATTACAAAAGTATCAAATGCATGAGCCATACTCCAAGTTGAATCTGACTAATGAACAGAATTTTTAATGTTGCAGCGGAAAAACCTGCTGAGTTACGATAAATGAAGCCAAGCATTCGGTACCCCTTCGCCGTTATGCAACGAATATTTTCTTTGAAATCGAGCCCAGAGTCAAGGGTGTTATCGAGATCGCGCATCGTAGACTCGCTGTTCAACATTAGATCATTCAATTTGTACTTCCCTATGAGTGGAGAACTCAATCTATGAAAGGTGACCACTCGACACTTCTCCACGTTCAGAACAAAAGAATTCGAACTAGCCCACTGGGAGAAGCCCTCGATATGGTCCTGTAAATATGCTTTATCTGAATCATCCCGAATGACCGAATATATCTTCATGTCGTCGGCAAAGAGTAGGAATTTTGTAGTCAGTACCCTACTGACATCATTATTGAACAGATTGTATAGAAGAGGCCCCAAGTACGAACCTTGGGGAATACCAGACGACACGGTGAACTTTTTAGATAGGAACTCCTTATATCCCACTTCTTGGGAACGGCCATACAAATAACTTCTCATCCTTGATAGAAGAGGTCCCGAAATACCCAATGCCTTCAGCTTGACCTGTCGAAGGCCTTTGAAAAATTAGTATAATCTGAATTCATCTGGTAGCCTCGTTCGAAGCAATCTAATATACAGTGTGTTCCAACGAAAATTTGACCCCTCTAACTCCGAAATGAGTAACATTAGCGAAAAACACCAAGACACGTCGATTTTTGTTTCGAGGGGAGCATTTTCGAAATAATTCGAAACTTCTCAGATCAACCCCTACCCCAGCAACCCTAACTTTGAAATTCATCATAGGGAATAAGGGTCGAGTGGCACCTTACTGAAAAGGTCTGTCAATTCTCCACCTTGATTTGTCATTTTAGAATTTTAAATTAACATACAGGTAGTCCCAACCAAGGGTGAAGTTGAATTCCTGGAAATCCCAAATACTAAATGAAATAGATTTATTTTGGCATAATGCAAGCGCAGGTTTATGCTCGGTCTAGAAAACGACCTACACTTGTGAATTTGGAGTTGGTGCAATCAACCCCTATTTCCAGCATCCCCAACTCAAAAATCATTCGATCGATAATAGGTCAAGTGGCACCTCGTTGGAAAGGTACTGCAATTTTCTCTTCGAATTTGGTATTTTCGAAATTCAGAATCATCATACAGGGTGTCCCGAAGCAGGAACATTGAAAATCCAAATAACTTTTTGAAACTGGTTCATTTCGGTATACGAGAACATGTTTGATCCGAGAATAGGACTTTCTTGTGTGGTTATAGAATTTTTGCAATCAACCCCTTCCATTCAGCATCCCCAACTTGAAAATCATACAAATAATTCAAGTGGCATATCTTCAGAAAGGTTTTTGAATTCCAGAATGATTAAAGCCTTTCATTCAGTTCGGCTCTCCATACAGGATGTCGCTTTCGAAAAATTCAATATCGTCATTTGAAATTATCAACTAAAATTAATTCGAAACTGTTAAAAGTATTGGGGTACGATGTGTTGAGCATCAATTACGAAGAAATAAAGCTGATTTCTGCATTGAAAATGTTCACATTTTTTCATTTCCATCTGGCGTGCAGTCATCTGTTATTTCTCATTTTGCAAGGAAATATTATTATTATTCAGATCAGTTCCTCATTATTGTTGTTGTTCGTCAGTTGAAATTAATCTGAAAATGGTTTATTCCACTGAGGAAAGGGTCGAAATTGTATCGACGTATTTTCGAAATAACAGTTGTGCCAAAGAAACGGCAAGGATATTCGATAGGAACCATCCTGAAAGAGAAAGGAGTCAGTCACCAGTACGTTAAATATTTGGTTGACAAATTCCTAGCTACGGGTTCGGTGGCAAACAAAAACATGAAGTGGCATGTCCTGTCAGAAATGAGGCAACGGAAGTGGCAGTAGTGGGTCATCTACAAATGGAGAATACTACTTCGATCAGAAAACTATCTCGTCTGACTGGTGTATCAGCTACAACTGTCCATAGAATCGTGAAACATCACAAATTTCACCCCTACAAGGTAAAATTAGTGCATGAAATAAACGAAGATGATCCAGATCGTCGTTTACAGTTTTGTGAAAATCTAAGTGAAAACCTAAACGCTAATCCAAATTTTCTGAATAACATCTGTTTTTCTGATGAAAGCACCTTTATGCTCAGTGGTGAAGTGAATAGACATAATTGTCGATATTGGGACACACAGAATCCTCATTGGTTTAGAGAGGCCCACACGCAAAGGCCTCAGAAGTTGAACGTTTGGGCAGGAATTTTGGCAATCATCTAGTTGGGCCTTTCTTTATTGAGGGTAATCTGAATGGAAATGGCTACCTACAGTTGTTAGAGGAACACTGTACATCCTAGATTGACAGAAATTTTACAGAACGATCCAACTCTTTCTGAGGACGAAATGCGTTTTCAACAAGACGGTGCTCCTCCGCATTATGATGCTCGGGTGCGCCAATATTTAGACGAAAATTTCCCAGGAAGGTGGATTGGTAGAAGAGGACCTGTTGAGTGACCAGCCAGGTCACCAGATTTAAATCCCCTAGATTTTTTTTTGTGGGGCCATCTAAAATCTAAAGTTTATGCCACAAGACCAGAAAACCTGGAGGAGCTGCGGATGAGGATTATCACAGAATGCCGACTTTTGACTCCTGAAGTTTTCGCTAATGTGAGAAGAGAGTTCGAAAATCGTCTGTATAACTGTATAGAGGTGGGCGGAGGTCATTTCGAACAATTGTTGTAATAATCAAATTAGTTTTTTGTTTTCAATTGAATACAAGTTCAATAAATCTCGTTTTCCTGTTTAGATGAGCATCCAATCAGTTTCTCCATCATCCCCTCATCCTGATCCTCACGCCAGAAAACCTCGATTGCCAAACTGAAACCAATGCCTCAGTGATTCAGAAAATAGAAAAATCTTTCTGGAACTTTGCCACTCAACCTGTAATCACTTGTATGATTTTTGAGTTGGGGATGCTGAATGGAAGAGATTGATTGCAAAAATTCCATATTCACGCAAGAGAGTCTTATTCTCGAATCAAACATAAACATGTTCCCGTATTATACCGAAATGAACCAGTTTCAAAAAGTTATTTGCGTTTTCAGTGTTCCTGCTCCGGGACACCCTGTATGCTGATTCTGAATTTCGAAAATACCAAATTCGAAGAGAAAATTGAAATACCTTTCCAACGAGGTGCCACTTGACCTATTTTCGATCGAATGATTTTTGAGTTGGGGATGCTGGAAATAGGGGTTGATTGCACCAACTCCAAATTCACAAGTGTAGGTCGTTTTTCTAGACCGAGCATAAACCTGCGCTTGCATTATGCCAAAATAAATCGATTTCATTTAGTATTTGGGATTTGCAGGAATTCAACTTTACCCTCGGTTGGGACACCCTGTATGTTAATTTAAAATTCTAAAAATGACAAATCAGAATGGAGAATTGACAGACCTTTACAGTAAGGTGCCACTCAACCCTTATTCCCTATGATGAATTTCGAAATTAGGGTTGCTGGGGGTAGGGGGTTGATCTGACAAGTTTCGAATTATTTCGAAAAATGCTCCCCCTCGAAACAAAAATCGACGTGTCTTGGTGTTTTTCGCTAATGTTACTCATTTCGGAGTTATAGGGGGTCAAATTTTCGTTGGAACACACTGTATATTTTCAATGCAATAAATCTAAAGTATTTAGATTTTCACTATATTAACAAAACTATGACCAGTTTCACCACACTATGGCTTCCTCAGATAGATACAAACTAATCAACAGAGTTATTCCTTAAATATTAGTCTTATTACTCAATATTACAATAGGTACAAGAGGTATGTTGGAAAACGCATCGGAGTTGCTTCCTTTATGAATTGAAAAGATTGAGTAAAGGAGAAGGATTTAGATCTAATTGACTATTAAGTAACCTACCTGAATCCATTTCTTTGTTGATCTCTAAAATTTCCAATAAATTGAGCTTTTGTCTGTTATTTTCATTGTGTAAAACTTCGAAATTATCATTAAAGTTATGGTTTTCTTCGAGTAAGTGATTAGAATAATGGGAATCTGATTTATGATAATTAAAATTACGTTTGTGCTCGGATAATCTAACTTTGAAATTTCTTCTTTTATTACAATCCCCGCATGACAGTTTATAACCACCGGATTTATTACTTTTATCAATTTCAGATTTGCAGTTTTTGATATGTCGGCCTAAAGAATTAACAGTTCGGAATGCTATATCGAAATTATAATGCGAGAGGAATGATTCAAATTTTAGACTAGGATTACCAATATAAGTTAAGCTGTTCTATTTTGTGTTAGAACTTTTTATACTTGGAAATACTTCCTGGATTGCTTTTGAAATTTTCTGCGTGAAATCATGTTCTCAATCATAGTTGGACTGTAACCGTTATTGACTGCTATTTGTTTAATTATATTTAGCTCTTCTATGAAATTATTTTGAAATTATATTTGTGATGTACCGTATTGGGATATTAATGAGATCTATAGTGACCGTACTATTATATCTGCTAATTTATGTTTGCTGTTAATTAAAATTATAATTAATTATTAAGTTAATGGCAAACATGATTTTTCTATTTTTCATGGCCATCGCTTACATATAGTACTATTCACAACTCATCTACACATCCTTATCCTCATAAATATCAGCTTACAATAGTATGGTACATAGACTCATTATTATCCCAATGTCACAAAATAATTTCATTAAAGAGCTGAATATAATTGAACAAATAGCAGTCAATAACGGTTAGAGGACTTTAACCGTTATTGACTGCTATTTGACAACTATGATTGCGAACATGATTTCACGCAGAAAATTCGAAAATACAACTTAAAGTCCATTAAATCTAAGTCCGCAGCTGAGGATATCATATTCACCAAAGCAGAAAAAGGTCATACAGTCATAGACTTAAATAAATTAGATTATTTATTGAAAACCCAAAATTTCATTGAATCAGGTTGTTATGAAAAAATTGATTAAGATCCAACTAATAAATTTCATTCCATAGTAAAAAACGCTTTAGAGTATGCCAAGTCTATAATACCTATCAACCTAAAATATAAACTTTTCATTGACAACCCGCAATCACCAAAACTTTACTCCCTCGTCAAATTTCATAAAACAGGGCATCCCATTAGACCAATAGTTTCATATTTTCAAGCTCCAGCTGTAAAACTTTCACGCTTTCTCATAGACATCATTCAACAATACGCTAATTTTGAACCTAAATTCTCAATAAAAAACTCTTCAGTCCAAATAAATAAAATTCAGCACACGATACTACCACCGAACGCTAAATTTATGCCATGGGATGTAGTAAATCTCTTTCCTAGTGTTCCACCTAGTGATACAGTGAAACTCATCAACAACGCCCTCAAAATTAATAAAGTCAATTTGGTAATTCAATCGGAAATCTTACAACTTTCAGAAATTTGTTTACAACAAAATTATTTCAACTTCAATAGAGTTTTATACTATAGTAAAAAAGGTTTAATAATAGGTAATCCTCTGAGCCCTCTACTCGCTGAAATTTTCATAGATAATATTGAAAAAATTATCCAAGAACATCTGTTATGCAAACACTTCATTCATTGGTTTAGATATGTCGACGATATCAATTTTGTTTCACTGGCACAAACAGACAATTAGAGTCATTCAAAACATTCATCAAAAAAATTCACAATAATATTAAATTCACGTTAGAGATAGAATCGGAAATCTCCATTAACTTTCTGGATTTAACTATTACTAAAAGTAACCGCAAACATGATTTTTCTATTTTTCATAAGCCATCGCATACAGATTACTATTCACAGCTCATCTACACATCCTTATCCACATAAATTAGCAGCTTACAATAGTACGGTACATAAACTCATTAATATCCCAATGTCACGAAATGATTTTATAAAAGTGCTGAATATAATTAAACAAATAACAGTCAATAACAGTTACAGTCCAACTATGATTGAGAACATGATTTCACTCAGAAAATTTCGAAAAGCAATCCAGGAAGTATTTCCAAGTATAAAAGTTCTAACACAAAATACAACAGCTTAACTTATATTGGTAATCCTAGTCTAAAATTAAAATCATTCCTCTCGCATTATAATTTCATTATAGCATTCCGAACTGATAATTCTTTAGGCCGACATATCAAAAACTGCAAATCTAAAATTGATAAAAGTAATAAATCCGGTGTTTATAAACTGTCTTGCGGGGATTGTAATGGAATTTATATTGGTAGAACTTTCAGGAATTTCTAAAGTTAGATTATCCGAGCACAAAGGTAGTTTTAATTATTATAAATCAGATTCCCATTATTCTAATCACTTACTCGAAGAAAACCATAACTTTAATGATAATTTCAAAATTTTTCACAATGAAAATAACACACAAAAACTCAATCTATTGGAAATTTTAGAGAACAATAAAGAAAAGGATTCCGGTAGCTTACTTAATAGTCAATTAGATCTAATTCCTTCTCCTTTACTCAATCTTTTCAATTCATAAACTAAGCAACTCCGATGAGTTTTCCAACATACCTCTTGTACCTTTTGTCATATTAAATAGGAAATAAGACTAATATATAAGGAATAACTCTGTTCAGTAGTTTGTATCTATCTGATGAAGCCACAGTGTGGTGACACTGGTCATAGTTTTGTTAATATAGAGAAAATATAAATACTTTAGTTTTATTTAATTGAAAATATGTATATCGATTTTCATCAAGTAAATACCTCCTCAATCGAACAATCTAATATACCCTTGAAATACAGAACAAAATTGGTGATGGTAGATCGTCCCTTCCTGAATCCATGCTATTCATTTATTAATTTTCCACTACAATTCCAGGACAGAAAGCTGCAAACCAAGCTGTCTAGCATTTTGGGTTTAGCTGAATGAATAGCTACTCCACTTTAGTTTTAACATTGTATTTTTGACCTGATTTAAATATCGGATTGATGAAACTCAGCTTGAATGATGGAAATCGACCGCGACTGAGAGACTTATTGAATAAGAAACTAATTGGATCAGACAAAACACTCATACACTCTTTTAATAGAAAACTGGGTATACCATCAGGCCCACTACTCAACTTAGGCTTCAATTCATGAATATTTCGCGTGGAGAAAATCTGACAGACGATACATTAATATGTCAGCGTCTTCAAACTTCTGTGGAACTAACACTTCATCGCTGTATACTTCTGCAAAGAACTGAACAAATAGATCCACTACAATCCCTCCCTCAGAACCAATTACCAAATACATTCAAATTCATTTAGTTTGGCAAAGCGAAATCATCTTTCCTTGAGCAAGCATAACTCCAGAAGTTCCGTGGACCCAGATAGATATTGCGCTCAATATTACCAAGATAATTCGCATACAGAGAATTGCATAAAACCTTGCAACCAGACCGTTTCGTGCTAAAATCATCATAATGCACTACACCTCCTGAAAACTTGAATTTGTTATGGGTCTTCTTTTTTGCATTAATTGATTTTATAAGGTCACGACTGAACCAAATGGGATTTCTTGACACTAGTAGGCTTTCTAGGAACATAAAAACTAAGACCCCTTCAAATATGACTACAAAATTTCGACATCGATACGTCGATACTGTCGACATCAAACTTCCAATCACAACAAGATAAAAACTCAGTAAGTTCTCTGCACTCCCCTTGTAGAAGTCGAAACGATCCTTCCGCCAAGGTAATCCTGAAGTCTCTGCAGTAGCCAGAGAAATACCAAACTGGACCGCACTTTGATTAATACTGTTGCTCTGGAGTAATTCAGTTGCGGGACTAATGGCGAGAGTACTATCATGGGTGATCAAACAGATCCAATAGAACATAGCGAGAATTCGTGATCCTACTTACTTGTGAAAGATTAACAAAATTCATTGTATCATTAAAAATAGAAGCTGATACACCAACACTACACAACACAAACTCACTGTTCGGCGTTAGGTACATTATAGTTACCCGAAATATATATCGGCACAGCAGGATACTCCAAACAATCACCCCAATAGCAATGCTGTATGATTCAAACTTTTCTTCGCTAGATTTCGGTGGTAGGTATACACCACCAACTATGAACCTGCTGCACCCATTCGACACCAATACAAATAAATGTTCAACGTCCTGATGTGTGTTCCGAATGTTTTTCAACCTTAGTGAGGAACGCACGAAAATCACAACTCCTCCCCGCCTACTTTGTCTACTTGTATTTACGTTTCGGTCCAATCTGAAGATATTGTACTCGGAGTGGCATAAATCGGAGTCAAGAATATCCGCATTCAGTCAGAATCACAATATCATAAGAGAAATGTTGCAACAAAATGCCAATAGTCTCTAATTTTAGTTCTTAACCCACCAACATTCTGATAATATACCAAAAGCTCAACTGGGGGTGAATCTAGTTTTTTGCTTCGCGGTAACTATAGTAGGCATATCATTAAGAAATTTCATAGACAAATTCTCCTCACCGGACCTTTTCGTTGATCCAATTCATTGCGTTTTGCTTTGAAATAATCGCGTTGCATTATAGTTTGATCGGGCTGAAGAAATATCTTACTTTTGAAGGCACTGAGTATGCTCGACTTGAGAAAAACAATTTTCTTTGGTCGATTCTTCTGACTCTTTCCCTTTCTATCCACTCATAAAACCTTAGAAATATGTTCTGGTGCATTGTTTGCTGGAGTTAATATCTCCAACACCAAATATTATATTTATATTATTCTCCCATTCATTCTATCTACTAATGTCAATTCCCAATTCCATATTGATGTGTATCATAGAGGAAAATGTTATAATTATATTAGTTTCCTAACTTCTAGACACGCTAGCTCAATTTAATTGACATTGATGAATACTTACTATGCTATATTCATTTCTTTCACACAGATCATCTATACCTGCTTTTATGCTATAATGTTGTACATCTGGCACACAATGCGCTGCTGTGACCACATAATTAGGACTTATAATAGCTGCACCACACATTGGCTTATAATTAATAAGTAGAGATGCCATGAAGGGAAAACTTTCAATATCTGCCAAATAACCCCCAACAATCCTCATGAAAGCCTCAGATTCATTTACATTTGCTGAAAGTAATATATATTAATATAATATTATTATCATACAAAAATAAGGACACATGACAAGATTCTATAGAAGCCCAAAACAAATCAATATACAGGGTGCTTCAACGAAAACTAAACAGTGGCTCTATCTACCAAGATATTCATTTCTGATCAGAACGAAAAAACAGGTCATTTTTGTTAAGGGGGACATCTTTTAGGGTACAATACTTGCCTGAAATATCAACCCCCTAAGCGGCGGTTGCAATCCTTGGACATTTTGAATAGAGAAGATGGGTCGAGTTATGACTCAAAAGAACAGAGGCTATATCTACCAAGATATTCATTTCTGATCAAAACGCAAAAACAAGTTTTTTTTCAAGAAAGACATCTTTTGGGGTACAAAACTTGCCTGAAATATCAACCCCTAAGCGGGGATGCAATCCTAGGACATTTTGAATAAGGAGGATGGGTCGAGTGATGACTCAAAAGAAGGGTGTTATCTTTGTCTACATTGCCTTTAACGAATTTTCATTTTTAATTGAAAACTGTGAAAGATACAGGGTGAGCAACTGAAAGATAGGGAAGACTATTTCCCTGAGACTATTCAAGTTTCAGTGAAGTAAAATGGAACAGATCCCTGCTGATCAATGGCAGTCATCATCAAGTACCATCTTCATCTCGAGTTTCAGCCCCTGGAGCAGGGGTGACAACCTTTGAAAATTTGGGAAAGGGTAGATGGGTCGAGTGATAACTCGAAAGAAAGGTATTATCTTTTTCTGAATTCCTGTGAAAGAATTTTCAATTTTGATTGGAAGACTAATGGAGTATTAGTGCGAAAAACTGGAATAGATTAATTTAGATCAAAGATGACAGCCTTTGATCTGGAATGAATTTGTTCCAATTTTTCCACTGATTCTTGAATAGCGATAGATAGTCTCATCTATTTTCAGTAGCTCACTCTGTATCTTCTACAGTTTTCAATCAAAAATGAAAATTTGTTCACGGGAATGCAGACAAAGATAATACCTTTCTTTCGAGGTATCACTCGACCCATATACCCTCTTCCAAATTTTCAAGGGTGGTCACCCCTGCTGTAGGAATTGAAATTCGAGATGAAGATAGTGCTTGATGATGACTGTCATTGATCAGCATGGATCTGTTCCATTTTACCTCACTGAAACTTGAAAAGTCTCAGAGAAATAGTCTTCCTATCTTTCAGTTGCTCATCCTGTATCTTTTACAGTTTTCAATTAAAATTGAAATTCGTTCAAGGCAATGTGGACAAAGACAACACCTTTCTTTTGAGTCATCACTGACCCATCTTTCTTATTCAAAATGTTCATGATTGCAACCCCGCTTAGGGGTTGATATTTCAGGAAAGTTTTGTACCCCAAAAGATGTCCTCCTTGAAACAAAAAACCTGTTTTGCGTTTTGATCAGAAACGAATATCTTGGTAGATATAGCCTCTGTTTAGTTTTCGTTGAAGCACCCTGTATACTTGAATTAAACACGATGAAGAAAAGAGTGTATAGCTCTGCCGGCGCAAGCTTAAAAATTTGATGGGTACTTAGTGGTATAATGCGACGAATTATACGAAAAGGGTTTAGTCAAGTCCATTCTCAAATGAGTTCAATGATGAGGTGTCCACAACCTCTGCGCCTAAGCTGTTCGAAGAGTCAAATATCCTGTTTGAGAAGAAATGTTGGCGAAGCGTTGTCTTGAACCTCCTTTCTTAACTTCAACCCATGACCAAGCAATCGTGCATCAGTGTAAGGCGTGAATATGCTTTCCAGATTGGAATATTCGAACTTCAACATACGATAGGCGAATATGAGGTCTCCACGAAGCTTACGCTAACAGAATGGTAAAATGTTAGAGTCACGAAGGCGATTATTATTACTTGGTCTAATGCGGCTAAAGGAGATTTGTGTAGCACTGTACTCTTTCTAATAGGTCCTTGTTACACGCCAGAACCGGACACCAGACTGGACCGGCGTACTCCAGCAACGAACGCACATAAGTTTTATAGAGTTTCATGGAGGAAATGAAAGAGACTTCGGCGAACGACTTTCAGATTACGTATATCAGAGAATTTGCACGTTTTGCACGCAGAACTGATGTGAGCAGGCCAAAACAGGTCACTGCTGATAGTTACTCCTGAGTCGACGCAGGAAAAGACTGGTCTTTACGGTGCAAAACTCTTATGGTACCATTCACCAGGAAAAGGAGGATATTTCTATCTTCAACGACCCTGAGTGGGTGTTCATTTCAGTTGCGGAGGAAGAAAAATTTCTGGGAATGATACTGGATCACTTAGAAGCTCGGAAAACGCAATACATTCCTTATAGGAATGTCAAATGAACCGGGGTCCTGCCCTAAAGCAACTTCAGTGGCTCTATGTGATGATGGTAAGACCACTTATCACATTCAGCTGCATTGCATGGTGGGACTGCAGTCTTAAGAATCATCATAAGCTCTCTAAATTGCACATAACGGCCAGCATTTTGATTACTACATCCACTGCGGCTATTGAACTGATATTGGGTCTTGCTTCTCTCCACCTGGTGACTAGAGGAGTAGCTAGAAGCTTTCTACAGATTCCATCACCATTCCCGAAATGGTACAGATATGTTCTACTTCATGCCTGATGCTTTATGGTTTGAAATCGAGGACAATTAGATGCTGAATATGGAGTCTGACATAGCAATATCCAAACCAACATGGAGCTGTTATTCCAGATCATCGTTTCTAGCAGGCAGGGATGATCCAGCTTCAAGGACCGTCTACTTAAGGGGCTAAAATTGCAAAAGGTGTTGGAGGTCAAGGTGATGCTGAAGAACAGTTGATCTGTCTTGACGGGATTGCAATTGTTTTTCAAGCAGAACTATTCGTTATTGACCGATGTGCTAACCTGTTGCTATAAGCATTAACAAATACGTGAATAAAATCATCACCGATAGTCAAGCTGCATGGTGCAGGAATGTTGCTCCAGTCTTACCAAACTGGGAGAACACTCAAGAATTGAAGGCGAACTGATTGGCCGCTCGAGGAACAGGATTGAGATTCATCGTACTAGAGCTTCGGCAATGGAGATGCAAGTGTGAGGATATAGAGGTACGAGATCACTGGATGAGTCAGTCTCTCAGGTCTCAGATACTTTCGACTGGCCATCAGTTGACCTTCCACTGAAATTGATAGAGGTTCCTTCATGTAAACTATGTGAAGAAGAGATAGACCAAATGGAACATGTTATGTGCGAGTGCCTACTTGGGGACAGAGTCAGGATGGAGTAATTTAGATCTAACAAACTGAAACTGACAGAGTTTATTAGGCTTACAAAGCTCATATCCTTCAAGGATGGAGCTTGTGGGTCAAATTAAGGGCAGAGTAAGCCATAATAGCAGTGTATTTTCGCTTTGAATGCTTGATATGATTAGACAATAACCTGATTTTCTGGTGCCTATTTTATTCACGAACGAAGCAAGTTTTTTGAGAGATGACATTATTATTAATCACAAATGTTACACATGGGTGGAAGAAAATTCTCACGCTTTCGTTGAAGCTCATCAGCAGTTTCTAACCGAAGAGCTGGCGGATATACTTTATCCTAGTCCTCCAGGTACCAGGGCGAGAATGTGATATATGCACGAATTTAAATTTAACCGAAATACATACAAATCGCTGGTTAGGCCTAGATGGACGTCAATTCAGGCCAGCTGGTTCACCTGACTTGTATGCAATAGTGATTGCATTTCCTAATATTTTACAAAATTTCAATTTATTTTTTCAATTTTTTATGAGAGTAACATGAAAAACCATTGAATTTTGTTGGCATATGCGCGGATATATTCCAATATATTGTTGTCTACAGAAATATAAATAACAATTGAAATGTGCTTCAATTTTGAGGCGCAGTGTATATTAAAATAGTCAATTGTATGAAACAATACTCAATTGAAATGTTTATCGAAAAAGATGGTTCAAATTGTAACAAAACAGATTATAGAACAGCAATCTATCATACCTGAGAAAAGCAATAGAAACAAATGCAAACAACTGAAAACTAACATTTTGATAAATTATATTAGTATGATTTCAACTTGACTTATATAAGAATTTGGTATCGAGAACGTGAGTATTAAAAACTGTTAATGTTTTTCGTGGCTATAACTATTTTTATTACACATAATAAAATCTTTTTCAATATTCTTCAAGATTTTGCTATTTTATTATTTTTTCTTCTAGAAATGAATTGTCTTACTTGCTTTCACTTTATATTTCATATTATGTTGCATGTTTCGTTGTCTTTATTGATTCATTTATTTTTTTGTCGTCGAACTGTTTTTAGAACATATTCATTTACAGGAATCGTATTAGAAATTTTATTTTAGTACTAAATTAATCATTATAGGGTGAACTGTGATATACCTACTAATAATTAACCCCTACCGTCCATTTCTTAGAGAAAGCAGATCAGAAGACCACGTACTACAAATCCAAAACCATGTAATTTTTTCAGGTCATAAAGAAAACTTAAGCAAATACATTACAAATTCATTTTTCAAGAATTCCGGAGTTGCTTAAGGATAAGGATAAGGAATTATCGTTTTTGATGATAAATATCTTTTAAGGGCCAATTAGTTATGTTTCTCTATTTTATATACAGATTTGATGGAATTGTGATATGTATCTCATTTCTGAAAAATTAGTTTCTTGAATAGGTTTCAAGGTATCAAGGTTATCATCAACCAACCTGCACCATATAACTATTACACAAATTTCTAATTTTGACTCGCAACAGAGTTCTGAAAATTTGTCTTTGCATATTTCAATTTAATTCAAAAGATTCCAGTCCCTAATGAAATTGGTAACTCTGACTTAGTTACCTATAATTAACTGTATGCTTCAGTTGAAATAGCACCTTTTCTTTTGACACTTTATACATGGTGTTACATGATAGTATGTCACAACTTGAGGGGGGAATTCTACATGTTATTTTAAGAAAATAAATTCACATAAACATAGATTCGCAAAAGCTTCGTTACGGATATACAGGGTGTTGAGATTGCTGGAAAAAATTGTCTTTCTCTTCATAACTCTCGCAGTTATTTAGATATTCAGCCCAAATGAATGCAAGCTATTTTTTACAGCCTCCATCATTACACGTCCTAAATTTGAACTGAAATCTTCAAGGTGTTTTCCTCTTCGGAGCCATGTCTTCTTTTGCCCTCTCAAACTTTTTTGTAGTAGGCCACTGATCAGCGTTCAATCAATTTTCGTCATCTTCGTTCAATTTAAAAACTTTTTCGACACCTGTAATTTTTCGTATCTCCAACCGTTTTTGAGTAAAAATTATTGAATTTGAGTTATTCGAATTGTATGTTATTCGTTATCGAAAAATAATAGAAATACTCGATAGGTATGCCCAAAATTTGCTTATATTTTGATAGCTCGTCTTCTGGTACTCAAGTTATACTTATTCAATATCAAACTTAAAATACGAACCATTAAAAACTAAATAAATAGCTGAAAGTGTCCTCCACCTGCAAGAATACAGGCCTCTGTTCTTCGCATATTATCACGCAATTTTTGAAATTTTTCTGGGGTGTTTCTTATCGTGTCACAAAAGGTTATCATTCGATTTCTCAATTCGCCTACAGTGTTCACTGGAGTGGTGTAAACTAAACTTTTGGGATATCTCCATGAGAAAAAGTCAGAACTCTTTAAGTCTGGGGACCTAGGAGGCCATGGTTCTGGCCTACCCCGACCAATCCATTTGTTGTTGAATGTATTATTCAAGAATTCCCTAGCTTCTCCACTGAAATGTGCTGGTGCCTTGTCATGCATGAACCAAATTATGCTTCTTTCCAAAAGTGGCACATCCTCGAGCAATAAAGGTAACCCTCCTCAAGAAATTGCTGATAAGCGGGACCCGTCTGTTGGGCAAGAAGAATGGCCCAATAAAATAATTGCCAATTATTCCGACCCAGAAAATTAGCGAGAATTGTTCTTGATGATGAGATTCTTCAATCAAATGGGGGCTTTCCTTAGCCCAATAATGATTATTTCGAAAATTTGTGATAGCAGTTCTCGAAAAGTTAGCTTCGTCTGTGACCATTATTTCACCATCAGAATGAGCATTTTCTCTAATTTTATCTAAGAACCTTCAGCAGAATTCAGTCTTGAAGGAAAATCTCGAGGAAGTAGAGTTTGGACGCGTTGAATATGAAACGGGTACAATGAAGAGCCATGGAGAATCCTCCAAACTAGAACATGTGAAATATTCAACTGATTCCCAATTTTTTTTGTACTCACATGAGGATTCAAATCAATACAATTCAGAACTACTTCCTCAATATCTAAAGTTCTCATAGTTTGAGTTGCACCTTTTAAATGATCATTTGCAGTAAAAGTACCAATTTTCTCAACCTTCTGTGGATATTTGAAAATGTTTACCTGTATGGTGTTACTCGATTTGGAAAGCACACCTGATATAATCACGTAGCTTCTGATGTGTTTTCGTCAGCCAGACCGTAGATGTAATGGATATCAGCCAATTCGGCGTTAGTAAAATTAGCCATTTTTTCTTACAGTAATAATTTCAAAAGTCTAAAAACTAATCGTTAATTCAATAAACAACTCGAGCAGACACTGGTTCAACTTTATCAACTGTCAAAATAAATAAAAGAAAAAAATCAAAGCCTACTAGTCATTTTTTTAATTAGAAGTGCTTTCAATTCAGCGAATGCATACAATCGTTTAATTTTTTGCTCGAGAACGGTTGGAGATACGGAAAAATTACAACTGTCATAAAAGTTTTTAAATTGAACGAAGATGACGAAAATTGATTGTACGCTGATCACTGGCGTACTGCAAAAAAGTTTGAGAGGGCAGGAGAAAACATGACTCCGGAAAAGAAAAAAAAAATGTAGATTCTAGTTAAAATTTACGACATGTAATGATGGAGGATGTAAAAAATAGCTTGCATTCCAAATTTGGGCTGAATATCTCAAAAACTGCAGGAGTTTTGTAGAACACACCCTGTAGCTTCGAAACGAAGTTTTTGCGGACCTTTGTTTCTATGAACTTTTCTTTTAAAATTGCCTGTAGATTTACCCCATCAAGTTGGCACATACTATTATGTAACACCTGGTATGATCATAAGCTTCAAAATAATCTTCACAAGAATTTCGAAATAAAAAGGGATATTTAGTATGGGTTTTTATTGTCAAATTCCTTAATGTATTACAGAATTAGTTTTTATCCAGAAAACTATGGAAACACTAAACAAGTTCTATCTAAGTTGTTTTACTGAAGTATATACATTGAATATTTACATAATGAAAAGAAAAATATTATAGAACTAAGGGTAGATTAAAAATTTGTAATTGTATTTATGTACTATGAAAAACCAACTTATTCAAGGAAAAGCTGTGTGTTAATAGAGAAAAGAAAGTAATTTTCAAAGTATCGAAAACTGTAAGTTCAGAAATTGAAATAAACAGACATCAAAATAGTGATGATAATATTCCTATTGTCTCCAGTGTTTCAGAAGAAGTTGGTTCCATCTTAAATTTTTTAAAAGTTTTATATACCTATCTCAAAAAAACCATTCCGTTTCCATGTGTCAAAGATCTAAGTGTTATGGAACTTTGGTTCATTTGATATACAGTTATTAAGGTAAATTTTTCTTTTACCAATCTTCATCCTACTACAACTATGATGCGAAGCTATTTTTCGAATATATATATATATATATATATATATATATATATATATATATATATATATATATATATATATATATATATATATAGATTTCTTCCTTTTCCTGTTCAACATAAAATAGTAATTTTATTTCCTTTACCCATCATAATGTCATTATTTTTGTAAAGTTTGAGAAGAATATTATAGTTTCGGAATGAGATGTGTGATATGAACTTTGTCAGTAAATGTTATTAATTTTGACTAACTTTCCCAACGTAAGTGAAACTACTATTCTTGTGTTTACCTTTTTAAATCTATTGATTTGTATTATAGCTTTATGCTAGATAATTCAGTAATAAAGGAGGACACGTTAAGCTTTAAGTATTCTCGAAATACATGAAACTGAAGACACCGAATGCCACTTTGATAAGCAGAAAAGCGGACCATTAAAGACTAGTGAAATGACTGAAAAATTGAGGGGATTCATTGGAAGGTAAACGGTATTCTTTTCGATTCCAATACTAGAAGTTAAATCTACTCTTTGATACACAAATAAATTTTACACCCGAAAACGTACATTAACTTTACTTCTCGAAACTATAAAATGAACACAGTCATATAAAAATGTCAGCATGCATTTCTCGATAAATTCACAAATTTGACACGTATACATTTCCGAAGTGAAAACTAAATTATCAAGTAAAGTTTTCGAACAGATAGTTCAACAATTTTATACTTGTAATATTTTGAGCAACGTTTTGTAGAAAACGAAATTATTTCAGAAACAACTTATTCAATATGAAACTTCAAAATTGAATCAAGGTCATATCGTAGCTAAACTAACTATATTTTTGAAGACATTTCAAATTATCCAAAATTTCTGTTGATCCAAATAATAAATTTCAAAATAAAACTAAGAATTTTTAAATGATATATAACTCCCACTACATGCTACAACCAATATCAAAAATTGATAACCCACTAGCTCCCAATTACATTTACTTCTTAGACTTTATCAGCAGCAATACCCCATCAAAACAGTAGTTTCTAATGTTTCAATGCATGCGGTTAGAATATCTCTTTTTTAATTTCTTTTATGAAACGATATTGCCAATTTAAACCCAAATACTCTAGTAAAAATTTGAATGAACTAATTATAAAATACCCTTCTGTAAAATAGTTTTTATATTTGTTTCGATATGTGGATGATAATATTGTATGATTTACAGTTAGTAAGCGTTAGCTAACTATTTTCAAAAATCTAAGAAATTCATTTCAATTAAAAATAAAATTTTCTATAAATCATCTCATACGGACATCGTGTTCCATAATCGTTGATCCAACCTCTTCAATATAAAAAGTTAGTTTCCTACTGCAAAATCAGATTTGTTAAATGTTCCTTCATCTTCAGATAATTTAGTAAAAGAATATTATTAAACGAACAGCTCCGGTTTTAATCCAGATAATGTCATTGAATTTCTTAACAAAAATCTGAAATACGAAGTAACGGAATTAGTATACAAAAACCTGAAAAATTAATGATAAAAATTTCAAATTTTGTGTCTTCAATTGAATAATATAAATGAATAATAAATTACAAAATAAAATAATTTTTTTTCACATGGCCAAACCAATATCAAATTTATAGTGGCTAGTCTACTAGTTTCCCAATTACATTTATGTTTTAAATCTCATAAGCTGGAATACCTCATGAAAACAGTTGTTTCTTACGCCACAATGGCAGAAAATATCTCATTCTTAAACTGTTCAGGTTTAACTGTTGATGAATTGAATAATAGAAAAGATTTCTCCAGTTTTCATAAACCATCCCATACGGACATCATATTTCATAATACGTCGTTTCATGCTGTCCAACATAAAATGGTAATTTTTCCACTGAATAAGTTTGTTTAATGTTCCTTTACCTTCAGATAAGCTCGACTTTGAACTATTGTACAGAAAGCTTTAGTTGTAACTCAGAAAATATTACTAGATTTCCCAACAATAAGCGAAATTGCAGAGCAAAGGACTTGGTAAAAACAAAACCCAAGAAAACCACAGATATATAAGCTCACATAGGTTGTGAAAATCAGCCAAAATTTAATACACTTAACTCGAAAGCTCCATTACCAAATCTCATTCTTAATCATCTTCTAAACGCAACAGAACTAATAAAAATAATTGATAAAAGATATATGGTACATATAAACTTTTTTGCTGCGCTAGTTATAATACAATGTATGTTGCTAGAACATACAGAAAAGTAAAGAATAGAATCAATGAACATAATCATAGTTTCATCAATTGAAAAGTTAATTCAAATTACGCGATTTGATCTTTATTCATTTAGTTTGGTGAATAAACATTTTGATTGAATTCGACAGGAACCAACGTCTTCAAAAAACTAGAAATAACAACGCTTCAGCATCAAAAATTAAGAAAAACTCTGGAGAATTCAAATTCATTTCAAGATACAATAATTTTTAAATTAATTTCAACGTTATTAATTATTTTCTGAGTGAGTTTGCACAGTGTGGAACCAATTCTGGTTCTTCACAAGTCAGTGTTGATTCATCCAGAACCTTTCCATCACCACATGATATAAGACGGGGGAAACCATTCACACAAGTGATGAGTCTGTGGCAGTCTCCTGGAACTGGGAATCTTGGGTATGGCCAGAATTTAGCAGAAATGCTGTGGGATGGCACTTTGGTCGGACATTTAAATCCTACAACAGCTGCAAAGAAAATTACCTTTAACGATATGTCACAAAAAGAGAATATTAAAATGACATAACTATAAAATACATACCTTCAGGGTTGCAGGTTTCTAACAAGAGATCAGGCCAATTGCAACCGTGAATTCTGTCGTCGTAAACTAAGCCGGGTTCACATTGGTTGGGGATGGGTTCTCCATGGGCACACTTTATGTAATGGGTGGAACATTCGTGGCTTTCTGGGTAGATGCCAAATTGATATTCACATCCTGGTGTGCTGATAGGAGTCACTATAGTAAAATAGAAAAATTATTGAAACTAACAACATGTAGCCAAGATTTAGTTACTATTGATTTTACGTTCTATACATTTGAATGGATCTTATTTTCGTGTTCTCCAGAGAAGAACCAAATTCTGAATATTTTGCAATATCGTTTTTAATTCTTGCAAATATGTAAAATACTCCATATACCATAAACCATATTATTATGTACGAAACTTAGTTATTTTGAGTGCTGTGCTCACTCAATAAATCAAACAGATTACTTCGAGATACTTTTTCAATCAAATTTTGAAAAGATTGTATATCAATGAGGATGTTTCAAATCGAGAGAAAAAAAATTGTTGAGAACAAAAGGTCTCAAGACTGTTGACCCCAGCCCTTGAATTGTGATAGTCTCGATGAGAATTTATCTAAAAACTTGATAACTATGACACTTCAGATGATTTTTTGAATTCATTAACCACATACTTAATTTGAATTGTGTCGCTGTGATGTTGTGTTGTTTAAGAAATTATAATGAAATATCTCAAAAAGGCTTCTTTTAATTTTATTATGTATAACCATAGGAACTTATTCAGCATTTAAAGTGAGAGAAATATTTTAATATACAGGGATATCCACTGGGACCGTCCGTTAAAAACTTTTTGAGTTCCAATTACAATATCAAGCTGAAATTTTATACGCGGCCATAACTACCGATTTCCAATTCGAAGTGATACCATTTCCGGTTATACCGGAAGTGGGTCATCACTTTGTTATTTCGAATGGCAATCTACCTTTTTTTATTTTACATCTAGAACCGACATTTGAGCAAGGCATAAAATACTCAAGTTGTTGGCACTTATCTGTCAAAACTTTTGATTTGTGTTATAAACTCGATTTTTGAGGAACATTTAAAAGATTGTAGCTCGTAGATCTTTTCACTGCAGACACAATTTGTACTTGTTTGGATAGAAGAAGGATCAAGGAATTTTTAAGCAGTGTACATATGTCAAATATTCATTGCGTTGGTTTGTATGATCTTTTCAATTTTGCCTTTTCAAACAGCAATAACTCAATTTTTCAAATGGCACGTGCCAATTTTATATCGCCATCAGATGAACGTCAAATTTCAGATGGAATTGTATCAGAATGTACTATACCCATCTCCTTTAGTTCCGAAATAATTTGGGAATATATTGAATTTTGATGATTTTGCAAGAACTAACAGAGAATGCTTTGAAATATTTGAATCAAGTAGCAGAACTGGCTACGCTCACCTGACTGGTGCCTAAAATTAATGTATTTGTCACTTCGTTCATTCGAATTTGATATTTTAACAAGAATTGTTGGTAATTTGAAGTGAAAGTTTTGAAAAACTCCACATTGATAATAAAATGGATGATTATTCAAACGAGGATATGTTTAATCTCTTTTAAATTCATGGCGAATGTCAAAATGTGTCGGATAGAACTTGCAGGCAATTCAATAACCAATTTCCAAATTTGGCGCCTATGAGTAAAACAAAATTTCGAAGGATTAGAAGTAATTTTCTGCAATTTGGACGATCAAAATACATAGAAACTAGAAGGAACCAATTCTCGAGAACGACGACAATCGAATTAATACGCTAGCGTATTTTCGTGCCAATCCACATGCGTCCATTAAGTCAGCATCAATGGATATTGGATAAAGTTATACTTTCATTCAAAGGATCCTTGAGAAACATAACATGCACCCGTATTCTTTTACCAGACTAGAAAAATTAAAACCAACTGACCTTCCTAAGCGGCTAAATTTTTGTGATTATTTATTAATTCGGCTTCAAGAAGATGAGACAGTTCTGCAAGAAATTATATGGTCTGATGAAGCCAAGTTCAATGAAAGTGGAAGAACCAACAGGAGAAATCGACATTTTTGGGCCACAGATAATCCACATTTCATTGAGGTTATTGATTTCCAAAATAAATTCAGCGTGAACGTTTTTGCAATTTCAATGAACGGTTTGTTTGCTTATCACATTCATGAGGAAATTCTTAATGGACATAGATACCTGGAAATTTTGAGACGAACATTAGCAAATTTTTCAGATGGATTCCTCCTTAACATTCTGAGAGATTGGGATTGATAGTACCATATGGATGGTGCACCGGCACATAAAACACGAGCTGTAGATCGGCAGCTAGCAGAAATGTTCGAGGATAGATGCTGGGGTAATCAAGGACCAAATTTATAGCCTCCGCGTTCTCCGGACCTGACGCCCTTGATTTTTATTTAAGTGTATCTTATTCCTGTAAGAAGTAGAGAAGAGTTACTAGAGCGCATTCATTCTGCTTTTCGTAATATTGATCCTGAGGAAACTAGGAAGGCAACTCATCAAGTTCGTATACGAGCTGTCAAGTGTATCGAGCAAAATGGGGCCCATATTGAACATTTATTCAGATCGTAAATTAGTTTTCACCGATGATGTTTGCTATCATTTATTCGTATTAATTGTAATTATCTTCGATGATTGGTTTCGCTTAGTTCCCACAATTTTTATACATGCGAATTGTAGAAAATTGCTTTTAATGCTTCGAAATTTAATTTTACTCATAGACAGTAAATTTGGAAATTGATTATTGAATTGCCTGCAATTTCTACTAACTACTTTTTGACATTCTAAAATGAATTAAAAAAGACTAAATATATTTTCGTTCGAATAACCATTGGTTTTATTCCAAATGTGTTGTATTTTTTGGATATCTTCAATCTGAAATAACGACAATTCTTGTTGAAATATCAAATTCGACTGAATGAAGTGACAAGTACATTAATTTTAGGCACCTGTCAGGTGAGCGTAGCCAGTTCAGCTACTTGATTCAAATATTTCAAACATTCCCTGTTAATTCTTGCAAAATCATAAAAATTCAATATATTTCTAAATTATTTCGGAACTATAAGAGATGGGTATAGTACATGCTGATACAATTCCATCTGAAATTCGACGCTTCATCTGGTGGTGATATAAAAATTGGCACGTGGAATTTGAAAAAATTGGGTTATTGCTGTTTGAAAAAGGCCAAATTGAAAAAATCATACAGAACAGAGCAATGAACATTTGACATGTGTAGATAGCTCAAAAAATTCCTTGATCTTTATTCTCTCCACCCAAGCAAAAATTGTGTCTGTAGTGCAAAAGATCTACGATCTACAATTTTTTAAATGTTTTTCAAAAATCGAGTTTATAACAAAAATAATTAAAGTTTTGACAGATAAGTGCCAACAACTTGGGTATTTTATGCCTTGCTCAAATGTCGGTTCTAGATGTGTAATAAAAAAGGTAGATTGCCATTTGAAATAACAAAGTGATAAAAAGTTTTTAACGGACGGTCCCGGTGGATATCCCTGTATAGTGAGCTTTTGTTTTTCAACATCTTCTCTGAATATACCATACTGGATACAATATGGGTTAGATTCAAAGATTTAAACATTGCAGACGAGACATAATCAATTATAGCACCACCTAAAACAAGTTAATCAAACTCACCAAATGTTCTCGCACAATTTTTTTTCTGATAGACTCATATTTATTTACTTGTTTAACGCTCAACGCGTCATTGATGTCATTAACATATCATCACCAGTGATTTATAATGAAATATTGTTTTCCACACAGTTAATTATAACTGAAAGGAAATAAAATCCATGGTAATTAGGCAAAATTTAAATAATGATTAAACACAGATTATCTGCAACTATTTATAATGATTGCAACGCAATAAAAATAAAGTTAATAGATACTTTGAGTTGAAAGATTTCGAGTATTTAAGTTAAGTTTGAGTCAATACTTATAGGCTGCTACTGTAAATTGTGAAATGAAATTTATAATTTCTTTTATTTCTCACAATGACATTGAAAATTCGTTCAAACCCTTGGCGTTGGTCTATATGTGTGGACAAGGGCTTACCAATGCCACAAGGTAATAACCAGACTGCACAGAAGCAGAAGGAAGTATTGGATATGTACAGGTTAGACATGGTACTGGCCAAGGATCAGGCTTATGGACCTGCTATTGAAGCGCAACAGAGAAATACTCGTCCACAGAAACGGCCACCTGTCAAGAGTAAGAAGACAGGTGCAATAGATAATCAAGCATCAATCCAAAAAGAATGGAAGGACGAATTAGAGCACATGATAATTAGGGCCTATGATGAACGACGCTCAGGGAACCCCTCGAGGAAGTAGTGGGCTCATTAATAAGTACAAAAAGATGAATGAATATCATGACGACATGGTGACGAGGACGGAGAAGCGCAGTGAAGAGTTGGCGACGAAAAATGATGTCAATTGAATCCAAGTATCCTGAGATGAAGGATTCATGATCTAGTTCTGGGACAGCAGACGTCAAGTACCTAAAATTCAGAGTGCCATGAAGTGGCGTGTCACTTTGGAAATTCCCACAAAATTTCAAAGAAAGGAGAATGTGATTCTAGAAAACAACCAGGTAATTCAAAGACTCAGCTACAAAGGAGGTTCACAACTTTCTGAATACGATCTTAAAACGACTGTCAACAATTTTTCGCATATATTTCTTTGAATTAAACGAAAACCACGAAGAAATAATAAATGGGAGATGTCAACCCAAAGTATATGGTTCATAATGATTCTAGAACATCTATAGATCACAATCAGCATCACTTAGAAGACCGAACTTAGCCATCGGGGCTCTCTCGTTCAAACAGAGAGGTAATTGTTTTGTTGAGTTTGAATATTGAAGGGATTTTGTGATTATTCTTCAAAATTGGCAAGCAAGAAAATGAAGGTGATTATGTTTCAGGAGACTCACACTGAGCCGGAAGAACATCTCTGCGAAGGAGGAAATATCGCAGGTTATGTACTTTTTGGTTATCTCCTTAGTCCATTTTATGGCTTTGCTTGCTATGAAAAATCTTTTCTTATATTCAAGTGTGTTTAGACATATAAGATTCAGGTATGATCGTTAAAATATTTTTCTGCTGGTTTTATTTTTCCATTCTTACAGATTCTTGTACCAAACCCCCATCTTTTCACCCTTCTCTTCGTCTGGAAATCATGAAGTGCAAGATGAGAATAAGAGAATGAAGCTGCTAAGCAGAAAAACCTTTGGTACTCTTTATGTACACACTACACTAACACAACATAAACAGATAAGCTATTGCTGCTAGTGCAATAGCGACAGTTTTTTCCTCAGGTTTTTTCACTCGTTTATTGAATCATACGCAAGATAGTATAGTTCTCCTGTTACATTTTTCTGAGCTCACACTTGCGTTTTTCTGACACACATCAAAATTATAGATATAAGCATTTATTGTGAATACAATACTTAAAATTTTTGTAAATTATCTCTTTTTCAAAAGAATATATATATATATATATATATATATATATATATATATATATATATATATATATATATATATATTCTTTATAGTTCTAAAATTCAAGAACAGAAATATATTAAAAGACATATTTTTAACACCGGTTCTGAAGACATTCCGGAAATTGATACAATACGCTCAATCAGATGAAGAATCAAAACTGCCCCGTTGGAGATAAGATCACCATCGAGATGTTGAAGATGGGAGGTGAATATCTGTTGGATAACGTACTCAACAAATGCCTTAATAAAGGAAAAATACCAATGGTATGGAATAATGCTCAAGTCATTCTTCCGTATAAGAAGGGAGACAGAAATAACATGGAAAACTACCGCTCAATAAGCCTTTTATCGCACTTGTACAAATTACTGACGAAAATAATGACAAATAGATTAACCAACAAAATGGACGCTTGTCAATCCGTCGAACGAGCCGGCTTTTGGAAAGGCTTCAGTACAGTAGACCATTTGCAAGTGATATGGACTCTCATCGAAAAAACCTCAGAGTACAATGTGATATTGCACATGGCATTTATAGATTTCAAGAAAGCGTTGGACTTGATTAACACTTGGGTTAGATTTCACTAAGAGCACTAGATAACGCAAGAGTGGACAGTATGTATTCAAATCTCATCAAATACATATACGACAAAGCCACAATCCAAATGATAGACGAAGAAACGTCATGAAAATAAATCCCCGTGAAATAAGGGATACGACAGGGAGACACGATCTCTCCAAAATTATCTACATTGGCTCTGGAGGACGGGTTCAAGGGTTTCAAGTGGAAAACGAGAGGCATAAATATAGATGGTGTACGTCTGAACCCTTTTCGATTTGCAGACGAAATAGTTCTTATAAGTGATGATGCCGAAGATCTTTGCACGATGCTGGAAGAACTATATGAGACTGCCTTGACCTATGGACTCGAGATGAACCTGGATGAAACGAAAGTTATGAGTCCTGAAAATTTGAGAATCAGTATTGGTAACCACGAGATCGATAATGTTACAGAATACATTTATCTAGGGCATAAAATCATACAAGGCAGGAAGAATCAAACCTCTGAAATATCGAGAAGAACAGGACTAGGTTGGGCTTCATTTGGAAAACCGGGTCATGTGTTGAAATCTCGAGAAATTTTGATGAATCTCAATCATTTGAGACATGTATTATATGCCAGTCCTCACATACGGTCTTGAGACCGTTATCTTTTTCTATATTGCCTTGAACGAATTTCCATTTTTAATTGAAAACTGTAAAAGATACAAGGTGAGCAACTGAAAGATGGGAAGACTATTTCCCTGAGACTATTCAAGTTTCACTGAGGTAAAATGGAGCAGATCCATGCTGATCAATGGAAATCATCATCAAGTACCATCCTCATCTCGAATTTCAACCCCTGCAGCAGGGGTGACAACCCTTGAAAATTTGAAACAGGGTAGATGGGTCGAGTGATATCTCGAAAGAAAGGTATTATCTTTGTCTGCATTCCCGTGAAAGAATTTTTATTTCTGATTGAAAACTGTAGAAGATACAGAGTGAGCCACAGAAAAATAGAGAAGACTATCGCCCCAAGACTATTGGAGTAATAGTGCGAAAAACTGGAATATATTCATTTAGATCTAAGATGACAGCCTTTGATCTGGAATGAATCTGTTCCATTTTTTTGCACCAATACTAGAATAGCTCAGGGCGATAGATTGTCTCCTCTATTTATCAGTAGCTCACTCTGTATCTTCTACAGTTTTCAATCAAAAATGAATATTCGTTCACGGGGATGCAGACAAAGATAATACTCTTCTTTCGAGGCATCACTCGAATTATCTACACTCTTCCAAATTTTCAAGGGTGGCACCCCTGCTCTAAGGGTTGAAATTCGAGATGTGGATGGTACTTGATGATGACTGCCATGGATCAGCATGGATCTGTTCCATTTTACTTCACTGAAACTTGAATAGTCTCAGGGAAATAGTCTTCCCTATCTTTCAGTTGTTCACCCTGTATCTTCTACAGTTTTCAATTAAAAATGGAAATTCGTTCAAGGCGATGTAGACAAAGATACCACCTTTCTTTTGAGTCATAATTCGACCCATCTTCTCTATTCAAAATGTTCAAGGATTGCAATCCCCGCTTAGGGACTTGATATTTCAGGCAAGTTTTGTACCCCAAAAGATGTCCCCCTTAAAACAAGAATTGACCTATTTTTGCGTTTTGATCAGAAATGAACATCTTGGTAGATATAGCCTAAGTTTATAAGTTTAGTTTTCGTTGAAGCATCCTGTAGATATATATTAATCAGTACAAAAGATGAATGAATATCATGACGACATGATGACGAGCACAGAGAAACGCAGTGAAAGGTTGGCGAAGACTAATGATGTCAAGTACCTAAAATGCAGGGTGCCATGAAGTGGCGTATCATTTTGGAAATTCCACCAAACCTTCGAAGAAAGGAGAATGTGATTCTAGAAACAACCAGGTAACGTTCAAAGGGTTAGCTACAACGGGGTTAGCAACTTTCTGAATACAATCTTCGACGTTAATCAAATTCCTCAACCATCTGTACTTCCAAATGCTACAGCAATCTTGGATACCTTCTATATATACTATCCCTCAACCATTCCAGTGATAAGATAGAGATTAACTCTTGAATTCAGATAAATAAATGTTCCCTAGGTTTACTTCTCGAGAAGGTAAAATATTATTTAAAAAAGTTGTTATACTTACAGTCAGCTTTTCTGTTACCACATTGAACAGCCCAGTGATAGTTACAGTGGTGGTGGACGTTTCCTTTTCCGTCGAAGAGTAAACCATTCTCACACGTTTCTACAGTGAGTGTTCCATTAGTACATAGGAAGAACAAATTGCAGGATTCAGGATGTTCATAGGCAAACACTCCGTGAGGATCAGGGCATTCAGGTGCTCCAAGAACTGCAGCTTGGGCTATAATGAGAGAAAAATACAATTTTAATAATTTCACTTCTAATTTAATTTCATTTTTAGACAATCGAGGTTTTTATTTGGCTAACTATCCATCACTTTACACTCTTTTCGACCCTGTTCGTTTAATGTGTTTTGTATAAGAATGTTTGTTATACTTTAATCTTCTAAATCCACTGAAAATTATTTAACATTTGAATTTGGGAGGCTTTTACTTGGTAAAATTCCATTATCAATAATAAAAACAAGTACTGTGTTTTAAGGAATTTTACTTAATAATTGCGATTCGTAACGCGTTTCACTACACCGTAGCTTCTTCAAACTTTCAAAATTCCTCAACGACTTGCTAATAAAACATTTCAATTTTAAATCTGAATTTTCGGTCAAAATTCATACGAACTTATTGCCAATATCAAAGATACCACTATACCACCTAATTCCAAACTTATTTCTTTCGATGTTAAGAATCTATTTCCCAACATTCCTCCAAAAGATACGCATTACTTAGTTGAAGAATTATTAGAAAGGAATCATGTCAATACTATCATTAAATCAGATATTCTTTCATTATTAAAATTTGTTTAGATCAAAATTATTTCCATTTCAATTACAAACGTTATACTATTGAAGACGGCTTGATTATGGGCAATCCGTTGAGTCCTTTGTTAGCAGAAATTTTCATGAATAACTTAGAGAAATTAATTCATAATCATCCACTCAGTAAATATTGTTTATACTGGTATCGCTATGTAGACGATATCATTATTTGCTTCACAGGAACAGATAGACAGTTGAAAATTTTCGAAAATCATATAAATTCATTACATCCAAAATTGCATTCACAACCGAAATAGAAAACAATAATTCGATAAATTTCTTAGACGTAACAATTTCGAATGAAAATGGAAAACATGTTTTCGCAATTTACCATAAGCCGTCACATACAGATATTATAATACATAACTCGTCGTGTCATCCATATCAACATAAAATGTCAGCATTCAATAGTTTTATTCATAGATTGATTAACATCCCGCTATCACCAGAAAATTTCAACAAAGAACTAAATTTGATTAAACAAATAGCCAAAAATAATGGTTACAATCCCAAACTAATAAATAATATTTTAAATAAAAACAAAGTAGAATCGCATTGAATGAAGTTTACCCTGTCGATAAATTGAAACAAAAATTCAACACCTTAACCTACGTTGGCATTACAAGTGAGAAACTGAAATCATTCTTAAGTAGCAATAATTTCAATATAGCTTTCCAAACTAATGATAATTTAGGCAAATATATAAAAATAATAAAACCAAACCAGGTAAAAACAATAAATCAGGTGTTTATAGATTGAATTGCAATGACTGTGATAATTTCTACATTGGTAGAACACATAGAAATTTTAATATTAGAATATCGGAACATAAACGCAGTTTTTCAAATAAAAATCAGATTCAAATTACGCGAATCATCTCTTAGAAAATAATCATTCTTTCGACCCACAGTTTGAAATTTTGTGTACAGATAATAAATATTGGAAGGTAGATCTTTGAGAAACTTTAGAAATAAATAAATACAAACACTCAGGTAGACTCATCAATGAACAAGTCGATTTAAGCCCTTCACCTCTATTGAATCTTTTCGGGAAGCAATCTATTCCTTAATTTTATTGGATATACCTGTCATAAATAACCACTTAAGAAGAAGCAACCAATAAGCTTTTAATTACTCAAGAACATTCATAGTTATATTCTCATTTATATTTTTCTGCATAATCATTCGTCTGAAGAAGCTACGGTGTAGTGAAACGCGTTACGAATCGCAATTATTAAGTAAAATTCCTTAAAACACAGTACTTGTTTTTATTATTGAAAATTATTTACTGAATTAGCTGCTTTTCTATAACTGTTGGATACTTCTCGAACTATTTTCGACTTCATAGTTCGATCTGGTATGAAAAAGTATTTACTTAGTTTTTGAACTATTATTTGCTCTCTGAATATTTAGTGTCAAATATTGAAACAAATATTACGAATTATTGTAGTGTCATCGGTTTCTGATAAATCAGCAAAGTTTAAATTGAATCTGATTTCATAAAGTGAGTGGTGATTACGTTACATAGATATATGGATGGATACAGATGAAACTATAATAATTGAAGCGTGTTGAAAATAGAAAGAAATGCTATTTCAAGAATACTTCATTAATTGATGAATATTGTTATGTCAACTCTAGAATTCTCATGAAAAATCGATAACTTAGATATCTGATAAACAAGATGATCGCCAAATATTTGATATTAAAAATACACGGAAAACAGATCTGTCGATTATCACGAAACATTAGATTTAGGGCATGAGAATGCGGAACCACCCTCTTAATTAACTACTCTCAGTTGAATCAGAAACGAAACCCTAGTTTGGGATTTTGAATGGTATTTTTTTATTGTAGAAAATCCATGAAAAGATATAATTTTTCGAATCACAATTTTCTGAATTGAAGTGTTGATTTTCTCATGTTTTTGAAGATACATTTATTTCTATAAAATAAATTTTTTATTTTTGTAGGAAAAACACAAATTTTCTATATAAAATACTCTTTAGAGGTTTTTTCATAAAAAGCCCACTAGTCATTTTTTTAGTTAGAAGTGCTTTCTATTCAGCGAATGCATACAGTGGTTTAATATTTTTTTGCTCCAGAAAGGTTGGAGATACGAAAAAATTACATTCGTCAAAAATTTTTCAAATTGAAGGAAAATTACGAAAATTGATTGTACACTGATCAGTGGCGTACTGCAAAAAAGTTTGAAAGGGCAAAAGAAGTAATGGCTCCATAAAAGAGAGCACCTCGTAGATTCCAATTGGAACTTATGACGTGTAATGATGGAGGCTGTGAAAAATAGCTTGCATTTCAAATCTGGGCTGAATATCTCAAAAACTGCAGGAGTTTTAAAGAAAAAACAATTTTTTCGGAAATTTCAACACCCTGTAGCTCCATAACAAAGCTTTTGAAGACCTATGTTGATATGAACTTTTTTCTTGAAATTGCTCGTAGATTCACCCTACCAAGTTTTCACATACTAGTATGTAACACCCTGTATAGTCACAAGTCCCTGAGAAAAGAATCTTGACAGATTGATAGAGACGGACAACGAGGTAGTCTTATACGGCTTTAATATTGTTTGACCATCATCTACCTTATTTCCCTTCAAATATCTTCAAACTTCTCGTTCGAGCGAATGATTATTAAAGCAACATTCAGTGTGTATTCTTAATCGAATCTCTGGTTATATTTACACTTCCTTTCAAAATCATCGATTTCTTTTTGACGTGCAAAAAATTATTACATCTTCATTCGAGAGAAAGTTATTAACATTAATTTGATTGAACAAACTGTGCGTTTTTAACGATGACTTTTAAAGAATGCTTATCCAATCGAGGAACGTTCCGAAGAAAGTGTATAATGATCTACCTGATTCGTCTCGTTGTGTTTATCACCAACATCGAGGAAATAATTGAATCTCTATGGTAAACAAATCTGAAATAAATTCTAGAAGAACTATTTAATTCAGTGAAATCAAGCTACAAGCCCACGGTCTTCAGGAAATAACTGACTACTAATTATCATCTGAAAAAATTAATTGTTCTTGTTTGAATAACTCAAATTGCATATGAATAACACTTAAAATCAAATATCATAAGTGGGTTCATTTTATATCTCAATATGTTATTTATAAGAATAAGCGGAATATTGTTTGATCTATTTTGATGATAAATTTCGGTTTAGAAATCTTCTATATAGAGAGAAAATGAGAATGCTCTAAGGACAACTGTGTTGTAAGCTGCTAATTTAAGATGTGAGGGTGAACAAATTTCGATGTATTTGTATGGCAGCTATGTGAAATATTGCAGATAGAAAAAATGAACCCTCATCTCTCGATTTTATTTTCAAGGACTAGTTTAGTGACGCCAAAATTTTTCTGATATCTGTTTCCGTTCTGGACTCATTCAAAATTTCTAGATCTTTGTGAAAATCGTTCATCGTGGATATCTCGATCACCATCAAAGTGACATAAAAATAAGTTTGACAATCTACAGGCACTTTTTCGAGTAAAATACAATGCTGTGTAAAAGAATGTTCTTAGCTCAGCGATTTCCGAGTTATAATGCAAACATGCTTTTCTTTAATACAAACCATAAAAAAATTTTACCCTTATTGGATGCAATAATGTTTTTTCTTTTCAAAAATATATAACACTTGTACTCAATTATTGCTTTCAATACTTTTTTCGGAGAAAAACCTGAAATTTCCACAATTCTATTTATTAGGGCATGCCCATCAAAGATTCATATTGTTCTATGACTGAAAACCATAGATTTCAAAGATCCTAGCTAAGATCATGGTAATTTCTATGGTTTTATTCGATTTGGACCATAATAATTAACTATGGTCTCAAAGTTTGACACTTACGATTCCAGTTTCAGTATAGGTAGTAATATTTATTGAATATCGAAATAGCTGCTTGTTAGTTGTACACACAACCAAATTTATATGTAATCACTGGGCATTTCACATTATTAATTGTTTTTAACCATGGATCCGTGACTACTTGTGAAGAATGACGTTTTTTGTTTTAAAAAAACTGAATAGTAATTTCAGGATATTGTACTCAGTCGTCACTGAGATTTGAAACTGTGAATTTCAAAATTTAAAAAAGCCTATAATCATAATTGTGAATGCCTTACGTTGAAATGTCGGATGACAGAGGGATCGAATAATTGCTCTCGTTGAAGAAGGAGTGACACGAAGGGATGCAGCGGCCACAAGGAGGGTATCACAGGGGGTGATTTCAAAAACCCACGCCCGATACGTGGATCTACAATCTCAGAAAATAGGCCTAGAAGAAGTTAAAGGAAGTTCACTTCTAAAGAACCAGACCGCTTTTTGTAACGATTTGCAAGAAGAGACCCTTGTGCGCCGTACCCCATACTCCTAAGGCAATTTCTGGAAGCAACAGGCATCAATGTATCAGTCGAACCGATACGTCAAAGACTACGTTCAAAGACATCAAAGGCCAAAAAGTCGTCTGATCCTCCGTCAAATGTTCAACTATCCGATTTTATAAAATTACCAAAAAAAACACCTGCGGTTAAAGAAAAATAGCGCCGAAAGAAGCAGCATGCTACTGTATTAATCTCAACTCCACTGAAGAAAGATTTGATAGAAAAGGAAAATAAAAAGATAAAAAAAGTACAGAAACAGCAAGAGAAAGAAAAAGCGAAATGGAAAGGTAAGGGTCAGGGGCAGAAGACTAAGGTGCAGAACGGTGATGGTCCCAGAAGGGCAAAGAGACAGGTTCTTCAGGATTCAAACGATACATCAGTCTTAAGCACTAACACTAACGACTTATGCCAGGATGATGAGAATGATGATGCAGAAGACGCAGGAAATAGATGTTTAATATGCAGTGAATTTGGACGAAACAACGAGATGTGATACCGCTGTACCACATGTGGATTGTGGGCACACGCAGAATGTACTGAATGGGATTCTGCCGAAGAGTACGTCTGCGATATGTGTTAGTTTTGTTTGATCCTCATTTCCCACAGGCTGACCACCATACCCCGAAGTATGAGCAATTTGAGTCAAACCTACTTTTTTTTAAACTTAATTTTTTCCCAAAGTTGATGTACAAGATGATTAAAACTGATCTCAATTGTTAGACAAATGAGTGTTTTTTGTTACAAAACATCAGCACTAAATATTTAATTTCGAAATAAGCTTTCATTTCAAAACTTGCTTTAGTATTTGAATTGTGGAGGCCGTTACTTGATGTAGATCCATGATATAAATGAGATAAAAAACACACGGTTTAACTGTAATCTACACTTTATTTGAAAAAATTCGACGACGTTTCGCTGACACAGCAGCTTTATCAAGAATGACAAACAGAATGAAGAGTATGGTATTATAAACAAATCGTAGAACAAGTTGGATGAATAACAGGAAAATCCACACCGAGCCATTGTACAGTTAGTATGAAAGGTAATAAAAACTAATTAAACAAGTTAAGTAGGGGTGAATAATTCACATCTACCTGCTCATTCAAAAGCTTGTCCGAATGTTTGTATCTATTTATTTCTAATGCTTCTAGGAGATCTAATTTTGAACTTTTTGATTTTATATGTAATATGTCAAAGTTTTTATTGAATGAATGGTTTTCTTTTATTAGGTGGTATGAATAATTTGAATCAGATTTATTTTTATCGAAGCTTCAGATGTTGTTATGCCAAAACTCCTATAGGTCCTACCGATATAAATTTTATCACAAGAACCGCAATTGAGTTTATAGATTCCTGATTTACTTGATTTTTCAACACGAGATTTATTATTTTTAATATGTTTACCTAAGTTATTAAAAGTTTTGGAAGGTATATTAAGATATTGTTTGACGAGAAAGGATTTAATATTTGTACTTGCAGAACCGCAGAATTCTGCAAGATCCAACTATTAAATTCCAGAAAAATATTAAAATTGCAATAAATGACGCAAAGTCTTTAATTAAAGCAATAGATAAATACAAATTAATTTTACCAAACCCTCAACCACCTCAACTGTATTCACTCGTTAAATTGCATAAAGTAAATAACCCCGTTAGACCAGTCGTATCTTACGTTACAGCCCCAGCCGTGAAATTGTCGCACTACCTTATAGATATCATTAAAAATTATTGTTCATTCAAATCAAAATTTTCTATAAAAATTCTTTCGAATTTATAAATAACATAAAAAACGTTAACCTACCACCTAACGCAAAACTTATTTCGTTTGATGTTGAGAATTTATACCCAAGTGTTCCTCCAGGTGATGTCAGAATATTAATCGAAAACATGTTGAATTCGAATCATGTTAACCACATAATTAAATCATAAATATTGAATCTGTTGGACGTTTGCATTGAACAAAATTATTTTTCTTTCAACAACATCTATTACAGTAGTGAAAATGGTTTGATCATGGGAAATCCTTTGAGTCCACTTTTAGCAGAGATTTTTATGAATAATATTGAACAGAAAATTCATACACATCCACTCATTTCCAAATTTCTTTATTGGTATAGATATGTTGACGACATCTTAGTATGTTTCATTGGAACTACTCGTCAATTAGACTTATTTCTTAATTTCATTAATTCCATCCATTCGAACATTAAATTCACGATAGAAATTGAACAGAACGATTCCATTAATTTTTGGAGTCAAAAATCACTAAACAAAATAATAATCATGTTTTTTCGGTATTTCGTTAACCAACACATACTGATACAATTATACATAACTACTCATTACATCCAATTCAACACAAAGTTGCAGCTTTAAATAGCATGGTACATCGGTTACTCAATTTACCTTTATCAGTAAAAGATTATAATAAAGAGTTAAACATCATCAAACAGATAGCCATTAATAATTCATATAATCCGGATATGATAGATCTAATCATTCGTAAAAACTGTATCAGAAAGCAATAAATGAAGTATATCCTATTCATAAAGACTATAAAATATTCAACAGTTTAACATTCTGCGGTTCTGCAAGTACAAATATTAAATCCTTTCTCGTCAAACAAAATCTTAATATAACTTTCAAAACTTCTAATAACTTAGGTAAACATATTAAAATAATAAATCTCGTGTTGAAAACTCAAGTGAATCAGGAATCTATAAACTCAATTGCGGTTCTTGTGATAAAATTTATGTCGGTAGGACCTATAGGAGTTTTGGCATAAGAACATCTGAACATAAACGTAGCTTCGATAAAAATAAATCTGATTCAAATTATTCAAACCACTTAATAAAAGAAAACCATTCATTCAATAAAAACTTTGACATATTACATATAAAATCAAAAAGTTCAAAATTAGATCACCTAGAAGCATTAGAAATAAATAGATACAAACAATCGGACAAGCTTTTGAATGAGCCGGTAAATGTGAATTATTCACCCCTACTTAACTTGTTTAATTAGTTTTTATTACCTTTCATACTAACTGTACAATGACTCGGTGTGGATTTTCCTGTTATTCATCCAACTTGTTCTACGATTTGTTTATAATACCATACTCTTCATTCTGTTTTTCATTCTTGATAAAGCTGCTGTGTCAGCGAAACGTCGTCGAATTTTTTCAAATAAAGTGTAGTTTAAAGTTAAACCTTGTGTTTTTTATCTCACTTGCTTTAGTGTTTCCTATTGCCCTTTTCTACCCTATCGGGTAATGCCGGCGAAATCAATTAACTAATTAAATATTTTGTGTTTCATTCAACCAGTCCCGGTACTTTTTTGAAAGAATGTAGGTCAAACTTGCAGATTATTTAACGAAAGATATCAGAATTTGAGATCAACCTAACCCAACAAAAACTGATTTCACTAAGAACGTTATGCAAAGAAGAAACGTTCAAAGACATTTCTAAATCAAGCCGGAAAGATGAATTCGAGATAAATTGAAGTTGATAATCTAGTTCCATTGCAAAAATCACTAGCAGACCTCGAATAGTACAATATGAAAGTTGTCTTGGCTAAATACCGGTCAGTTCCACAATGCCGTCGAACCAATTTAACCAGAAATAGGATTTAAATATTGTGAAATTACTAGCACTTGTGAAGAAAACCATATACTATTGGCTATTAAGAATAAACGTTTTATATGTATTGAAGTGTATTTTCAAATTCAAATATTAAGAGTGTCTGATTAAATAATGTACAAGTTTTTCCAAATTGGTTGTCTTGGAATGGTAACTTCTAAACCAATAAAGATAGAATATAGCAGTTTCCACGCCTAAATAAATATGCTTACATCACTAGATTTCCAGAGAACACTCAGTAAGATGCATTTTTCAGTATTTCGTCATGTTAAAGGAAAAGCGACATACAAGGGCTACTTGAAAATTGAAGATTTTAAAAATCATCCAGTATCTTGAAAACAAGTTGAACTATGAAAGTTTTATTGGATGCGCTTATCTTCCATCGAAAAGTAGCACATTCCACTTCCTGGAAACCCCATCTTTCTTCTGAATTAGTTCAGAAGTCACGATTTAAGTACCGGGATTTCCACATTCGATAATCCAGGCTCAACCAAAAATACGTAAAATATTTTGAATGAAAGGAAAAAAATGGGATGTTCTCACTCTGTCAAAAGAGTATCAGGAATTGGTGAATGAAACACGAAATATTCATTTTTCATATCAGGTAAATGCGGTGGTTGTTCGATAGTTTATGTTCAGTTTTTGGTCGGAAACTCATTAACAATGATAACTTTCTGAGATGGTGCATATTGTGGTACAAAATCCATGAGGTTTCTTCCCAAAATTTGGCCTTTTCCGACAAATTTGCTCCCTCAAATACCGCATAATGCTCAGCTAATATTCTTTATTTATTTACCATCTGACCTTCTGACAACAATTTCAAGTGCAATAATCAAGGGAAACAGTCCACCTTTATTTTTGATAGTCTGACGTGTTTTTAGGTTTCGGTTCAGTTGGAAGACACCATTACAAGGTTTCTTGAGTGGTTTGCATCTCAAACTCATAAGCACATGTCTCACCACATGTTTCAGTACGTTTTATAAATATGGGGATAGAATTAACTCATTCTAGTATGACATAAGCGACCTTTACGCGATTCAAATTTTGAAGAGAATTCAGTTTTTTTGGAACTAGTAGAGCCGCAACGAGTTTCATGCTTAAACAATCGTAAAATAGTACGAATTGATTTGTGATACAAAGAAAGTTCATCTTTCACGGGAATGCAGACAAAGTTAATACCTTTCTTTCGAGTTATCACTTGACCCATCTACCCTCTTCCAAATTTTCAAGGGTGGTCACCCCTGCTCTAGGGGTTGGAATTCGAGATGAGGATGGTACTTGATGTTAACTGCCATTGATCAGCATGGATCTGTTCCATTTTACTTCACTGAAACTTGAATAGTCTCAGGGAAATAGTCTTCCCTATTTCTCAGTGGCTCGCCCTGTATCTCTTACAGTTTCCAATTTAAAATGGAAATTCGTTCAAGGCGATGTAGACAAAGATACCACCTTTCTTTTGAGTCATCACTCGACCCATCTTCCCTGTTCCAAATATTCAAGGATTGCAATCCCCACTTAGGGGATGATATTTCAGGCAAGTTTTGTACCCCAAAAGATGTCCCCCGTGAAACAAAAAGTGACCTGTTTTTGCGTTTTGATCAGAAATGAATATCTTGGTAGATATAGCCTCTGTTTAGTTTTTCTTGAAGCACCCTGTATAGAATTGAGCGTAAGTTCAGTATGCATGAAATAATTATTTTTGGTGAAAGTAACTATCTAGATATTCACATTAAATTATTATCGTTCTTGAGTTCATTAGTGTTCAATTCATTCAATCTTATTTTCGAAGAGAACCTTAAAACACATATTCGTCTACGTTACTGAATAAAAATAACATTTTATTTAAAATGAGGACAACAATATTCTCTAGCAACAAGAAAGACAAAGAAGATGGTAGTCAGGTAGTTGAATTCTTCCTGGACATCTGTACAAGAGTTTCTATCAAAGATCCGGCAATAAATTGGTGCTGTTTCAAGACAAAATCATAGAAACTCGATTTATTTTCGAATTGGCCCACGTACCACATTTCTAGAGGATTTGCATTCTCAATGGATTTTTTTATGCTCCTTTTTTACCAAATAGACTATGAGAAGCAAGTATAAACTTCTTTCAATAGGGATTACTTTTACACGAAATTGAAAAAAATTGGTAACAATATTTTCGTACATTTTACTGAATTTATTCTACTACAAGCCCGAACTTTGTATAAGCAACGGTTTTCAATGGACCTGAAATATCTGAACAGAAGTAGGTCAATTCAATCAGTTCAGCATATCGCAAATATTAACACAAACCATTTAAATTTGAAAAAAGAAATGAAAAACTCACCAATAGTTGTCACAGATATCACAAGAAGACAAATTGTTAGAAATGCATTCATGTTGATTTATCCTTGATAACTAACAGATTTTAACATTCAACGCGTAAGATTACTTGAAACTTTCTACAATCTATGATTTGGTCGCTTGTTCGAACGGTTGTGAGACCGAATGCTTGAATGTTACTCGAGTACCCTTCACCTGTGGTATTTGGTAAAATAATTTCATGAACTCAAGCGACTATGAAATGAACAATATGGAAAGGGCGTTCTACTTGTGTTACGTTGCGAATTTATTGGAGCAATTGCCGTGGAATATTAATCATAATCGAAAGACTGATTTAAAATTACGAAACCATAAAGAATTAATAGTTTCCAGTCTCAAAAAAATATGAATCGTCGCTGAACATGCATCGATTAAGAAGAATTGAAACAATTTTGAATTTTCCCGAATACTGATAACACAATATTGTTAGTTTTCATCCAAATTTAACCCGGCGTTGGTGTGTTATATTACATGTTTGGTGTTGTAGGGTGAAATTCATCCCATTTGGTTTTTCGTGTGAAAAAATTATCATCAAAAATTCAATTGACGAGGCTTTTACGTGATGGGAATCAATTTTCACAAATACACGTGAACAATGATTTCTACTGAAATAAACACCTCGAAAAAGTCTAGGGAACACTTCTGAATATCGATATATCGTATCTAGAACGATAAATATGGATGATTTTTTTCGAGAAATGATCACCTACATCAATTTCACACCAAATTATGTAGAGTGCCGCAACAAATTTCAGTTTTTTTTATAAAAAACTAAAAATGCAGCAGATGCGACGCTGCTTAATCATTTCATGTATTCAGTGTTTGAAATCAGTTAGTTGGCACTTTGTTTCTGTTGTAAGCCCAAATGAAAGATTCAAGTTTTATGATTTGATCATGGAAAGACGACATTTGACTAGAGAAGAGATGTTACGAGCCGTTGGCATGCTCCAAGCTGGGAGCTCACAACGGGAAGTATCCAGGGTTCTGGAAAGTAGCCCAAGTGTCATAAACCGTTTATAGTCGCGTTCCAATGAAACAGGTGGCGTAGAGAAACGCCATACAGGTCGTTTCAGGATTACTACAGTCGCCCAAGACCGACTTTTGGTTTTACAAGGCAGAAGAGATCGAACTACCACAGTATCTCAATTAGCTCAAGAGCTATCACGAGTTCATAATGTACAAATTTCCGACCAATTTGTGAGAAATCGACTGCACGAAGGTCAACTCCTTTCCAGGCGTCCTTTAAGAGTTCCACAACTGACCCATGGAAATCGCGCTGCTCGTTTAGCTTGGTGCCAAGAACACGTAAACTGGGATCAAGAGAGGTGGGCCACAGTTCTCTTCAGTGATGAATCTACATTTAGTTATTATCCCGATTCGGGAAGAATTCGAATATGGAGGGAACCTGGAAAGCAAAACCGTCTCCAGTATGCTCGAGAAGTTGTTAGACAGGGAGGCGGATCATTGATGTTTTGGGGAGGTATACGCTTTGGTAAAAGAACTGACCTCGTTTTCATACAGAACAACCTCACGGGAAATTTTTACGCAAGTGAGATAGTTTTACCTGTAGTGGTACCGTATCTCCAAACAGTGGGTCAAAATCTACTCTTCCAACAAGATAATGCCCCTCCTCATCGTGCAAGAGTTGTCTTGAACGTTCTTGAAGAGAATGATATCGATCTTCTACCGTGGCCATCCTGCTCCCCAGATCTGAATCCCATCGAGCATGTGTGGGACACCCTAAAAAGAAATGTCCTGCGTCAAAACGTCTTCCATCATGAACAGGAGCTTCGATTAGCAATTCAGGGGGCTTGGAATGACTTAGGCCAAAATGTAATAGACAATTTAATATTGAGCATGCCGCGACGATGCCAAAATGTCATTAATAACAGAGGTGGACCTTCTGGGTACTGAAGAATATAAGTGTTTCCATATCGTTTCGAAGATATTAGTTCAGGTTTTTTTTGTGTTTTACCAAATTTCGTCATTTTCAAATTTTAAATTTTTCTTATAATAGGTGCTTTGGAGAAGCCAAATATTATTTCGTTTTCTTGAGAATGCATTATGTTCAATACATCCTAACAAAACCGAAAGATTTCTATAAATTCGAATCATCAAATTCATATTTTAAAGTGTTCCTAGACTTTTTGAGGTGTTTATATAAATAAATGCTCGACGCGTTTCGATACACAGTATCTTTATCAAGAGCGAATGAATACTACAAATATATCTTACTAACAAATTATTGTATACTAAAGAAGCAATCCACTCAGAGCTATCCGTACTTGAACTGATGTTTAGGAAATAGTTTAATAAGGGTGAGTTATTTATGTCTACCTGATCATTAAGTATTTCCGGTGAATATCAAAATCTGTTAATTTCAAGTACTTCCAGAAGGTTGAGTTTTATACCTCTATTCTCAGTATGTAGGATTTTAAATTCTGAATTGAAAGAGTGACCATTTTTCCTAAGATGATTTGAATAATTTGAATCGGTTTTTCCATTGATGCTTTGCAACATATATATCCAATCGGTGAACAAGACAAGAAATTCAATAGTTCAACATATATTGGCAATATTATCAATAATATTTCTTGAAAATTCAAATTTAAATATAGCGTTTAAAACATCAACAAATTTAGGTTCATTTATCAGGAATTAAAATCTCCAATTAATAAAGGAAATAAATCAGGTGCTTATAGATTGGATTGTGCTGATTGCAAATGTTTTTATATAGGTAGAACAGAAAGAAATTTTAATGTTAGAATCTCTGAACATAAACGCAGTTTCATCAATGGAAAAACCATAAACCTCCGTTTTTTTATCGAAATTTTGTTCCAAATATAATTTGCTTGAAGCGACTCTACAGCTGTGAAATGGAAGTTTAGGAATGGAATTGATGAAGGAAATTGTAACAAAATTAACTTATTCTACTCTGGTTAATCCCAGCGAAAAATGAGCAATGAGACTCTAATTCAATATTAGTCACTGAAATCTTGAAAGAAAAGTCAGAAAAGTTTTGCTTATATTCAAACAATTACATAAATTATGATAATGATACATAATGCCACAAATACTTCTTCATATGTTAATAGAGGCAATAAAACTTATCTTGGTGGTTCTTGGTTTAACTGCTGCCTTTGGGGAAAACCTCTATTCCAGATGTGCTCCACGAGTCTCTACCTAGAAAACTCCACCTAGGAATTTCAGTCTAGGATTCTCCACCTACTTATGTCTATCTAGGGCTCCTCACCTAGGACTATCTAGCTACAGGCCTCCATCTAGGAATTTCTATCTGGGGCTCCTCACCTTCTATCTAGGCGCCTCCACCTAGGAATGTTTAGCTACAGGTCCCCACCTAGGACTGAATTTCCCAAATTGGACATGTATCACCAAGATATTCTAAGCTCTAACGTAACAGCCAGCTACACCAGGGTATTTAAAGTAACAAAATAACGTGGATCTAACATTATTTAAAGACAAAAATTAATAGGAAAAGTTACAGAGATTCAAAAAAAATAAACTCGTGCTAGCTGTTCAGGTAGGTCATAGAATTGAAAAATAAGTTCTAAAAGAAGCGAGGAAGCATCTAGAAAAATATATTTACAATTAAAAGAGAAGCTACATGAAAAACGAGGAAGCATCTATGAAAACTATTTACAGAAAATTACAGATGTTTGGCAACCATTTTGAAAATTTGAAAGAATTTCATGATTTACATGATAATTTTAGAAAATGAAGGAATGATGATTAAATATTGGAGTTTGAGTTACTTTCTGTCGTTTTCTACTCAGAAAAATTATTTTGATCGAGTTTATTGATGAGAAATCTATCAAAATCATTATAAAAAAATTGTAGAAATTAAAGGAATACGATTATGAAATCCATTTTGAGAGAATTTTAATAGCAACTATAAGGCATTCAAGCAGTTAATAAAAAATCTGTAAGGAAAAGTTATAAATCAGATTTTCAAGGTCAAGTGCGGCATTTTGCCAAATGAACTTTTAACTTACCCTAAATTTTGATATAGGTCACTACACAGTTTACAAGATAAAGATATGAATTTTAATATAATTTGATTATTTTAACTGCAATTTAGGAGGATTTTCAAGTTCAACTAATTCGCTTGAAGGACTGCAAAGAAAGGAACGCCATAAATGAATAATGCTCGTAGCGCATGTACTTATCATATGCGGATTATGCGCATCAGATTGTTAACCAGTGGCGTACCACATATAGGGGGTTGACTGGAATCAGCTGTTTTAACTCAAATTGTTGTGAAGTGATTTTAGCACGTGAAAATGAGCATTTTCTCTAATTTTATCTAAAAACCATAGGCATAAATTGAGTGTTAAAGGAAAATCTCGAGGAAGAAGAGTTTGGACGAGTTGAATATGGAGAATCCTCCAAACTAGAACATATTCAACTGATCTCTAATTTTTCTTGTACTCATTATTCAAATGGATTCATTTCAAAACTGCTTCCTCAATATTTGAAGTTCTCATAGTTTGAGTTGCAACTTTTAAATGATTATGTCTGATTATATCTGGTGTTGGAGATACGAAAAACCTACAGGTTTCTTAATCGAACGAAGATGACGAAAATTGATTTTCCTCTGATCAATGGCGTACTGACAAAAAGTTTGAAAGGGCAAAAGAAGACATGACTCCAGAAAAGAAAACATCTTGTAGATTATAGTTGAAATTTAGGACGTGTAAGAAATAGCTTGAATTACAAATTTGGGCTGAATATCTCAAAAACTGCAGGACACTTGAATGTTAGAATGTTCCTGTTTTCTTTGATATGTGATTTAAATTTTTGATTTACATTTATTAAGAATTTTATTTCATTTTTGGAAATGTTTTGCTACATTAGAATATATCGTTTAAGGATTTCTTATTTCAAAATGAAAATGTTATTGTGAAAAATACTCATTATTTCCTGAATTTTTGAACATTCTATTTGGGGCAGAAATAATCTGCATCGATTAAACTAGCTCAAATACCCCATTTCAGTTAGGTTAAATTATCGTGGGAATTCTAGAATTTAAATAAGGCGCCTTTCGGTTTAGTTTTCCATAATGGCACGCGTAGCGCTAGTTTCTATGCAGAGTTGGTAGTATTGCTTCCTATGTCCGGCCACTGAGTTTTTATTTCTCATTAGGTTAGGTTAGATTTCTGTGAGTACGCCTTATTGAACACTCGGAGATCTTATTAGATCTCCTGCTTCTCACTCAAAGGCAGAAGGTTCTTAATCTTTCTTAATGAAGAATTTTATTCAAGGAACAATATTAAACCTTCCGTAGAACGTCGTCAGCACTGCTTACCTACCTATTGAAAACAACCTGTCAATACCGCCTCTACTTCATCTCAATCCGTTGGAGCGCAACGAAACATGCGTATGTTATTGCGCACTCCAACGGACCGACACAGAAGCTATCCACACCACCGCGCCACGGGCAAACCATGAAAACGAAGAGTAGATAAACAGAAAACCTGGAACAGTCTCACTAGTTCGACTATTCACCGCAACGCTGCACGCAGTGTCTGCAAGAATACAATATTTCGAAGGAATCCGCTCCTGATTCATGCTGGTTGTCAACCTGATATACTTCAAATCTAATCAATCATAGCTCGCAAAATTATCGCTGTATGTGTAGACATAATGAAGAATTTTATTCAAGGAACAATATTCAAACTTCCGTAGAATGTTGAATATTCTTCCTTGAAGTAGCTGGTTTTCTGATCCACCCTTTAAATCTTTCTCTTTCCTTTAAGTATTTCCATAATAATCAACCTTCAGTAGAATGTTAAATATCCTTTCTTGTAGGAGCTTTTCTTCCGATCCACTCTTCAAATTCACCGTCAACCGGGGCCACAGAGAAGTGGTACGGTACGGCCAGTTGCCATGAATACGAGCAATGGACTACAGTTTCAGTCTTATTGGACGTCGTCAGCACTGCCAACCTATTCAAAACAACCAGTCCAAACCGCCCCTACTTCATCTCAATTCGTTGGAGCACAACGAAACTTGCGTATGTTATTGCGCTGTCCAACAGACCGACACAGAAGCTACCCACACCACCGCGCAACATGCAAATCGTGAAAAAGAAGAAAAAGAAGACAAGATAAACACAAAACCTCAAACAGTCAAACTAGTTCGACTATTCACCGCAACGTTACACACAGTGTCTGAAAGAATACGGTATGTCGAAGGACTACGCTCCTGATTCATGATGATTGTCAACCCGATATAGTTAAAATCTAATCAATCGAAAGCGAAATTATCGCTGTATGTGTTGACATAATGAAGGAACAATATTCAACCTTCCGTAGAATGTTAAATATCCTTCCTTGAAGTAGCTGGTTTTCGGATCCACTTTTTAAATCTTTCTCTTTCCTAAAGGTATTTCCATAATAAATTCTCTGAAGGATAGTAAGACTTGAATCCAGAAAGAATACAGTTATGAAGCGTTTGTGGATTTATCTTTTTGGTAGCTTTTCGTCTGTAAATGACTTGAGTAATCACCCCTCGAAATCTTTTACGCTCATTTATTTACACCCTGTATAGAATATGTTACCGACCAATAACGTTATGTAATGACCCATACAAAATATGCTACCTATACCTGATTATGAATAACAACTTTTACTATTTCAAGTAGCAACAAATTATTCATTGCGCAATTCATTTCATGAAACAGCGAAAGTATTGTTTTCTTAATTATCATACAACGCTAAGTTTTGAAGAAAATTTAAACTTTTGTTTTTCCTCAATTTGTTGAAAGATATGTCATTGAGTTAAAGGACCTATTACAATGTTGAAAACGCCCTTCAATAGACCCAATCTCAGGCCATAGTGATTTCTACACTACTTGTTCTTCATTTTATTAATGATGTTTTGATTGAGGAGGTCGTTATTTGATGAAAATCGATATACATATTTTCAATGGAATAAAACGAAAGTATTTAGATTTTCACTATTTTAACAAAACTTTAACCGGTTTCACCACACTGTGGCTTCATCAGATAGATGAAACTAATGAACATAGTTATTCCTTATATATTAGTCTTATTTCCTACTTAATATTACGATAGGTACAAGAGGTATGTTGGAAAACCCATCGGAGTTGCTTACTTTATGAATTGAAAAGATTAAGTAAAGGAGAAGGTTTTAGATCTAATTGAGTATTAAGTAACCTACCTGATTTTTTTCTTTGTTGATCTCTAAAATTTCCAATAGATTGAGTTTTTGTCTGTTATTTTCATTGTGTAAAATTTTGAAATTATCATTAAAGTTATGGTTTTCTTCGAGTAAGTTTTGATTATCATAAATCAGATTCCCAATTCTCTCATTTTTTATTTGGTTCTTTCTTCAAATAAACCTTGATTTATTCTTTTTTCAAGTGAAATATCTCAAAAATTCTTCGAAATTTTCGAAACCCCTGAGGTAATATTCAAAATATCGGATGTTTCCATATAAATTTGGTTGTGTATATTTTTTTTCACAGCAAAGCGGTTTGGCCAACTGAACACCGGGCGATTGCTCGCCAAGGTGCTTCTTTCTTTTCCAGGCAATTGGGGTATCGTCCATGGAGGGTCTGGATTTCAATTCCTCCCGGAGTTCACCTGGTGTTCGGTATTTCCCCACCAATCTCTGCCTTCATCAACTGCAACGGCGAGACATCATCCATCTCACGGATGGACCTATGGAAAGGTGAGTTTTTGTTGTGAAGTATTTTCTCAGGTTAATTATATTTTCGTCATCGCTGGTCTCTATATTTGTGATACCCCTTCTCCCCTCGTTCCTCGTAGGTACAGCCGATTAACTGATGAATGCGGATGGTGCTTTCCGTATTTGGTCATGATTGCACTCCTATTCTCGTCCAACTTAGTTCTACGGTTGACCACTGCACCACTACGAATGAGTAGGTTATTCTCGGTATTGCCCAAATATTGAGGGCACTGACTATCGCTTTTGCGTTTAGATTTGACTGGAGCACTCACTTGACCCTAGTCATCAGTTTCGCTCTGAAGACCTTCATAATTCCTGCTGTCTCTATGTCCAGTGCCTGAAGGATACCGAGGTATTTGTATGCTTTTTCAGGCTCTAATGCAGCAAACATGCTCTCGTCATAGAGTGTTATTCCAGGTGCCCCATCAACAACCCCATCGTTCTTTACATTCTATACAACACACCAAGTTCCTTACGGAACGCATCGCTGATACCTTCACTGTCCCAATTTGCCGCTTCATTTGATCTTCTGAGCTGGTGTACAGCTTGAGATCATCCAGATATAATTGGTGACTGATTCTTAAATTATTATATCTATCAAAGATGTAGCTGTCGGGACTGTTGTTTAAGAGATAGCTTAGGGGATTCAAGGCCAGGCAAAACCATGGAGGACTGAAAGTATCCCCCTGAAAGATGCCCCTTTTGATTAGAATCTCATCAGTCTTTACTTACACCGCCTCTGTTCTCAAATGAATCGAAGTCAGCCACGTGCTCATCATGTGTTTGAGTAGGTCCCTCTTCGCTTCAGATATAGTGTACAACCTCAACACCCTCAACAGCCAGGAATAAGGGACGGAGTCGAATGCTTTTCGGTAGTCAATCCATGCTACCGAAAGATTGCGTTGTCTCCTCTTCACCTGTTTCGTTATAATGTGATCAATAACGAGTAGCTCTTCGCATCCTCTAGCTCCCTTTCAACATCCATTCTGTTCATGTGCTGAAATGTGGTGGGCTTTGATGTGATGGAAGGTCAGGACATTTGTTTGGAGTTTGAAGAGTGTTAGCAGGCACGTGATGGGGCGGTAGAGCTGTGGATCTGGAGCTATGCCTGCTTTTGGGAGGAAGTGTGTAATACCGAGGATGAGGTCCTTCCCGATTGATGTAGGGTCGTCCAGCCCACGCTGGAACAGGTAGGCAATCGTGGAGTGTGTAGAGGTAAAGTATTTTCACCAGTAGTTTTGTAATTTGTCTGTTCCAGGGGCAGCCCAGTTATTTGTTTTTTTGAGTGCACGAGATATATCCTCCACAGTTACAGTGATGTCTGCCATCTCGTATTCGAACGTTTTTTGATTCAACCTCAGCCATCCAGAATGCGTAGTTGTCGTGTGGCGTGTCATTAGACCAAATACCTGTCCAGAATTTATGAATTTCATTAGGTGTTGGTGGTTCTTTCTTCTTTAGTTTCAGTGCTCTCAAGGTCGCGGAAAAATTGTTTTCTATTTTTGTGAAATATTATTATTATTTTGTTTATTATTTTTATACCTTTTGATGCGTTCGTTATAACGTCTCGATCTGTTGCCTAAGGCTTTAATCTTTTGTTTCAGGCTGTCACATATGACCGTCATTCTGCTGTTAAACTGGGGTCCTTAGCTATTATTCGGAACTCCGATGCTGCATTGTGAACAGATTTTTTTGAGCTTTATGGAGGGGGCCGTGGAATTAAGGTAAGTATGAATATAACCAATTTTTTTTCTTATATTTACGATCTTCTCCTCTAGGCGAACTCTCCAATGGGGAGTATTGTTCTCGCCGATCAGTGGTTGTCGGGATAGCATCGTGTATATATAATATATGATTTTATTTTCCTTCTGGATTTGATGAATTCCTTGCTTATGAGAAATCTTGTGAAACTTAAATTCATGTTCAACGAAGAGGGGAAATTGACTAATGACATCAGTTCTAAAGTATAACTTTTTTTCAGTGAAACAAACAAAACTGTTCAAGCCCAGTATATGTAAATAGATAAGATTGACATTGTCATTACGAACGAAAACTCGAAAAATAAAAAGACCTTTAATGACCGAGTTTTCTTAAAACTCGACCGCTTCATATTCGATAAGAAATGCTGATCTATTTACTTGACGCCAAGAAAAAACTTTCTTGGGGAAGGGTTACGGTTCACATCGATGAATGATGCATAAAATTTTCATCTTTTTTTAATGTATGCTCGTTTACTTTCCAGAGAATGTTTTGGAAAATTCTCATTTTTCATGAGAAGTTTCAAGTGTTAGTTCATTCTGACGCAATGAATATATTGAAATATCTGCAACCTAACTGGGGTAAGTTTTCATATATTTCACCAAATTCATCTATCAATGTAATTGTACTTTTTGTCTCATTTCCTGTAAATGAGGTGATCGAAATTTGTCGAAATGAAAAAAAAGTTAACGTAAACTCACGTAACGAGCTTACGTTACGTTACGTAAAGACGGGTGTACAGGGTGGATATATTCAATAATTCTGAATGGCCAAAAATTAGAGAAAGATGACGCCACCATCTTTGTCCTTGATTTTCCACGACGAAAACTTATTGGAAAAGATACATCGCAGTTATCTGCATTTATTTTCGAGATATCTCGGATTCTAGAATTCTCGAGCTCTGTAGCTCATACACTCTCGAAGATTTCATTTTTCTTCGAACGTTGTTGTATTTATACTGTGAGAATCTACTGCAGCAATTTATTTTGCAGTAGACAGGGTGTCCCAATTTTCTATAAAAATACCTTAGGTGGTTTTTTCAGATTGGAAGACCACTTTTTGGTTAAAGATTCGAGAGCGGCCTAAACTCTGCTATAATCTATTCTAGTAATAAGTTTTTTGGTGAGTAGTTTCGTCACAATATTTTTTTTCCGTAAAAATTCATGAAGATAGGCTCTCATATCATCGCATACTCTTTCGGCCAGAGAGGATGAATACTTTTTTCCTTTCGTTTTCTTATTGTCAAAGGGTAGTTTTATTGATGAATCGAAATAGATTATCCTCATTTTATATAGGAATGACTCAAAAAAATATTGAATATTGTAATATTAATATTGTGCCATATTTTTGCAGAAGAAACCTTATGTTACGTTGCGAAAGAAGAGTTCATTACTTCATATCATTATACATGATCAGAGAAATGGAGATATTTTAAGGTAGTCGTGTATGAAATACGTAATAGATTGGTTTTTGGTGAGATGATCCAAAAGGTGTTGAACTATATCAAAAACTGTTCCAAATTTTGCCCGTTTCTTTGTTGACACAACTCAATCCTTCTAAGGAAAGACCGTTGAATTCTCAACAACATTTTCGGATTAACTGACTGAAAGTCGTCGACTATTCTCTGTCTCATATCCAACTGTGTTGTAGGAGGAATCTGGTAAACGATGCCCTCAATATAACCCCCCAAGAAATATCTAGACTTGTAAGATCCGAAGACCTAGGTGGCCATCCAACAGGACCACCACGTCCCATCCATTTGTACAGAAATAAATGATTCAAATGCTCCCTAACCTGATGTGAGTAATGTACCGGTGCTCAATCCTGTTGAAACCACAAATCTTGTCTTATACGCACTGGTACATCGGCAAGTAACATTGGTAGATGATTTTGCAGAAAATCTAAATACATTTCACTATTGAGGTGCCCGTCGAAAAAGTGCGGCCCAATTAGATATCCATCTACTATAGCGTCCCATACGTACAAGGTCCAACGATGCTGGTGATCTATTTGTCTCGTGAAGTGTGGATTTTCCGTGGCGCAATAATGAAAGTTGTGCCTGTTAACAAGCCCATCCTTGTGTAAAGTTGCCTCGTCCGAGAAAAGTACTCTGCTAAACATATTTGGATTTTCCGCTACTTTGTCACTTGCCCAATCGCAAAAATTGATTCGATTTTCAAAGTCTTGATTATTCAGTTCCTGGTGCAGCTGTACATGATATGCATGAAATGTATCCACTTTCAAGATTCTCTGGACGGAAGTTTGACTTCTATTTGTTAACTGAGAAATATCTCTTTGGCTTTCATATGGGTCCTCTGTCACTGTCAACAAAACTGACAACTGGTTGTCTTCAGCTGAAGCACTTTTTGGTTTTTCATGTTTTCTGTAAGCTATATCACCCGTCTCGATAAATCTTATTAGAAGTTTTTCAAAGCATCTTGCATCCTATCATTAAACCTTTGTGCATAAACTCTACTTGCCAACAAAAAATTTCTATCACACTCAACCAGAATAAAAATATTATCAACCATTTCTTCTTTGCAGTACTTCATGGCAGTTAATTGAGAAAATTGGGTTCAAACCTCACTGTAACCATGTTTAATAACGAAACACTGATAGGTTCACCATGTTAAATGCAGAAAATGATATGTCCGGACACCTGACAGAAGGCACAAGTAAAGAAAATGTCAACACATACCTCGATTTAGTTTTAATCATTTTGATTTCATCATTCGTTAAAAGAATTATCTTGTTTAGGTTTTATTGTTTACTACTTGAATCATTACAGAAAGAAAAAACTTCTGTGCGAATAATGATGCATGTTGATTAGTTTGATACGGTTTGTAGAATTTTCATGAAACATTTTTACAAATAATCGAATATTTCGAAAATGATCGAAGATACAGATAAGGTTACTTCTGCAAAATATAGCACAGTATATTATAGGTCGACATGAATAATAAAATACAAGATGTTCTATTTGACATAATCGAGATATGATATTTTCAAAATTACAATACCCAATAATTTTTTTGAGTCACCCTTGTGTAAAATGAGGATAAACTAGTTCAATTCATCAACGAAGCTATCCTTGGGCAATAACAAAACGAGAGGAAAAAGGTATTCATCCCTCAGGCCGTAGGAGCATGTGATTATGTGAGAGCCTATTTTCATGAATTTTTTTACGGATAAAAAAATATTGTGACGAAACGACTCACCAAAAAAACTTATTACTTAAAGACATTATAGCAGAGTTTAGGACGCTTTTGAATCTTCAACAAAAAAGTGATCTTTCAATCTGAAAAACCCCCCAAGACTTTTTATAGAAAATTGGGACACCTTGTTTACTTCAAAATAAATTGTTGAAGTAGATTTTCACTTTCTAAATACAATACCGTTCAAACAAAAATGATATTTCAAGAGTGTATAAGCTACAGAGCTCCGCGCCACTGGTGAATCACCCAGTATACGCAAAAACAGGTCAAATTTTGTTCAAAGGGGGACATATATTGAAAACTGTAGAAGATACAGAGTGAGCTACTGAAAAATTGAGGAACTATTTATCGCCTTGAGGTATCACTGGATCGAAATATTACCCTTGCTCTAGGGATTGAAATTCGAGATGAGGGTGATTTCGGAAGATGACAGCTTTTGATCTAAAAGGAATCTATTCCAGTTTTTCTCACTAATACTTCAATAGTCTTTGGGCGATAGTCTTTTCTTTTTTCCAGTGGCTCACTCCGTATCTTCTTCAGTTTTCAATAAAAAATGAATTCTTTCACGGGAATGCAGACAAAGATAATACCTTCCTTTCGAGTTATCACTCGACCCATCTACCCTCTTCCAAATTTCAAGGGTTGTCACCCCTGTTCCAGGGGTTGAAATTCGAGATGAGGATGGTACTTGATGATGACTGTCATTGATCAGCATGGATCTGTTCCATTTTACCTCACTGAAACTTGAATAGTCTCAGGGAAATAGTCTTTCCTATCTTTCAGTTCCTCACCCTGTATCTTTCACAGTTTTCAACTAAAAATGGAAATTCGTTCAAGGCAATATAGACAAAGATACCACCTTTTCGTTTCGTCATCACTCGACCTATCTTTTTTATTCAAAATGTTCGAGGATTGCAACCCCCGCATAGGGGATTAATATTTCATGCAAGTTTTGTTCCCCAAAAGATGTCCTCCGTGAAACAAAAATTGACCAGTTTTTGGGTTTTGGTCAGAAATGAATATCTTGGTAGATATAGCCTCTCTTTAGTTTTCGTTGAAGCACCTTGTATATATATATATATATATATATATATATATACAACAAAAAAAATTAGAAGTGCCACAGCATTGAAAATGTTTTCGGTACTTAGTTCGAATAACAACAGTCAAGAAAACAACAGAAATTTTCTCCAATCGGTGTCATTTAGATATGAATTTTTCAATCAGAATATTGCGAGTTTTGGATGTTTCTCAAAAGGCATTATAAAAATACTGAAGATCATTCAATATCGATTATTTCTAGCTCATTGTAAGTGGAGAGGCTCATTCAGCAGAATTCAATGAATTAAAGGTATAAAGGGTGTTGTGGAAAATCGTAGTACATTCAAAGATACAAAAGTCCATTTTCCCAAATTGGACTACCCATTCATTTTTGCACATATCATTTAACTTGAACACTGATAGGCATGGATCTGTTACAGGTTTTCCTATACCTAAAATGCATCGTTAGATGGTTAGATATACTTTACAAAATATTCGCAAGGGGGTAAAAAGGATTTCAACAGTGTAGATCTAACGTCAATAACTGTAAGGTCCAATCATCTTGGAATACGAGGCTACCTGTTGAGCAAGATGTTCGAATCTCCCGCTGTCTTGATTGCAACATCTTTCCAACCGAGGAAGAACACCGCGTCCGGTTGCTCTTCTAATGTCGCTGCCAAACGCTCGATGAACCCTACGTTCCAACTCCTCTCTCGAATTTACGGGTGTTACGTAAATAATTTCTTTCAAATGACCTCAGAGAAAAATATCCATCGATGTCAAGTCTGGACATCTTGTTGGTCAATTACAAGGACCCAATTTCTGAATCCACCTGTCTTCGAACATGTTAGTTAGTTGCTATGAGACTTCGCCAGTGCATTAGACCGGAGAACCATCTAGTTGGTACCAGCAGAATTGATGTGCTCCTAAGGGCTATACTTCAAGACATACGGTGACGTCTGCAAAATTTTCAGATAATTCGCCTAACTTAAATGTTCATCGTATATCATATAAAACATATATCATCTCAAAGAACATTGAAGCTTAACTTTTGCTGAAAATTTTGCGCCCGCGTCACGTGTGGATTCTTATCATACCTGTAGTGGGCATTTCGATTTGTCCGTCCTAATCATATTACCCAAGAAATTTTCATCTTCTTGAATTCGATTCAACAGTATTTCGCAGAAATCTCTTCTGCTGGCTTCATCTTCAGGGTTCATTGCACAAGTTAATGAAAACATGTACGGATGAAATTTGTGTTCTGTCAGAATGTTGTTGACCGACGACTTCAATATTCGCAAATCTCTAGCCGCAGTACGTATTGATTAACTTGATTGGTGGGAGTGCAGTATTAAGAAGCAATGCCAAGTCAAGCTCTCTAAATTACAGAGAACAGCCTGCATGATGATTACAGGGGCTTTTCGCTCTACACCCACTGCGGCTATGGAACTGATATTAGGCCTTGCCCCTCTTCATCTTGTGATGAAAGAAGTGGCTACAATGGTTTTCTACAGATTCCATTATCTTTCCAGTAGTGAAGCGAGTAACTTCGACAATATGCCGGGTGCCCTACAGTCTGAAATTGAGGACAATTAAGTGCTGAGTATGAGGTCGGACAAAGCCACACCTAAAATCAACAGGGAGAGGCCATTAAAGGTCATCATTCCCGATAGACAGGAACGGTTTAGCAGGCTCCGTCTAATATGGGTTCCTGGCCACTCGGGTATTGAGGGAAATGAGAAGACGGACTCATTGGCCGCTCAAGGAACTGACCTGGAGTTCATAGGACTGGAGCCTAAGCTCGGAATTCCCCTGGAAACTGAAAGGATAGAAAACAAGCGATGGCTGGACTTGAGGGTACGTGAGTATTGGATGATCCTTCTAGGTCTCAGGCACGCTCGACGTGTCATCAGTGGACCTTCGACTACAAAAACCAAGGCCTGGCTTAAACTTTATAGGTTGGAACTGAGAGTTTCAACTGCCATAGTAACGGGGCACTGTCGCCTCAGGAAACACCTAAATAAATCAGGATTGCTTGAGGATCCTTCATGTAGGCTATGTGAAGAAGATATAGAATCAATGGAACATGTAATGTGCGAGTGCTGGGGACAGGGTCAGGATGGAAGAACTTGGATCTTGCAAACTGAAGCTGACTGAGCTTATTAAGCTCTCACCCACATAAGTCGTATCCTTTACGAGAAGAATGGTGCTCGTGGATGAAATTTATGACAGAGTGTGCCGCAATAGACTACTGGGTTTCAGTGGCTGGGCTGCTAAGCTGCCCTCACTCAAAAGATAATATCTGACTATCTATTGATTAACTTGGATGACCATGAAAAGATGCCAAAACGCTGATAACATTATCCTCATTGCTTACCATAGGTTTAGTTCTAGTTCCATAAATCATGTTCTGATATCTGAAAAAGAATAACGGCTCAAAGATGACATCACATGATTATGTTACGTTACGTGAATAATTTCTTCCAAACGACTTCAGAGAAAAAATCCATCGGTGTCAGGTCTGGACATCTTATTGGCCAATTCTAAGGACCCAATCTTCGAATCCACCTCAAAGATAACATCATATGATTATGTCATTCTGAACAATGGTCATAGTTGCACTAATTTTTTTACATCTAAAGAACGAAGTGGAGTGCAAGTTTATATGTTTGAGGGTCTTTCGCATGGGTTAGATATTGAAACAAGTTACTGTGGGTGACTGATTTGATATATTCTTTCGGTTAGCTAGACGATGTCTTTCTAGTCTTCAATTCAAATTGCTGATAATTTCATCAATCAAGGTAACTCTTGTTTTTCAATTTTAGTTTCATCTCTCTTGGAAGACAGTTCGAAAGAACCACCGACTAATGAAGAAGAAAAAGATAACATCATATGATTATGTCATTCTGAACAATGGTCATAGTTAATTTTCTTATATCTAAAGATCGAAGTGGAGTGCAAGTTTATATGTTTGATGGTCTTTCGCATAGATTAGATATTGAAACAAGTTACTATGGGTGACTGATTTGATATATTCTTGCGGTTAGCTAGACGATGTCTTTCTAGTCTTCAATTCAAATTGCTGATAATTTCATCAATCAAGGTAACTCTTGTTTTTCAATTTTAGTTTCATCTCTCTTGGAAGACAGTTCGAAAGAACCACCGACTAATGAAGAAGAAAAGATAACATCATATGATTATGTCGTTCTGAACAATGGTCATAGTTAATTTTCTTATATCTAAAGATCGAAGTGGAGTGCAAGTTTATATGTTTGATGGTCTTTCGCATAGATTAGATATTGAATCAAGTTACTATGGGTGACTGATTTGATATATGCTTCCGGTTAGCTAGACGATGTCTCTCTAGTCGTCAATTCAAATTGCTGATAATTTCATCAATCAAGGTAACTCTTGTTTTTCAATTTTAGTTTCATCTCTCTTGGAAGACAGTTCGAAAGAACCACCGACTAATGAAGAAGAAAAAGATAACATCATATGATTATGTCGTTCTGAACAATGGTCATAGTTAATTTTCTTATATCTAAAGATCGAAGTGGAGTGCAAGTTTATATGTTTGATGGTCTTTCACATAGATTAGATATTGAATCAAGTTACTATGGGTGACTGATTTGATATATTCTTGCGGTTAGCTAGACGATGTCTTTCTAGTCTTCAATTCAAATTGCTGATAATTTCATCAATCAAGGTAACTCTTGTTTTTCAATTTTAGTTTCATCTCTCTTGGAAGACAGTTCGAAAGAACCACCGACTAATGAAGAAGAAAAGATAACATCATATGATTATGTCGTTCTGAACAATGGTCATAGTTAATTTTCTTATATCTAAAGATCGAAGTGGAGTGCAAGTTTATATGTTTGATGGTCTTTCGCATAGATTAGATATTGAATCAAGTTACTATGGGTGACTGATTTGATATATGCTTCCGGTTAGCTAGACGATGTCTCTCTAGTCGTCAATTCAAATTGCTGATAATTTCATCAATCAAGGTAACTCTTGTTTTTCAATTTTAGTTTCATCTCTCTTGGAAGACAGTTCGAAAGAACCACCGACTAATGAAGAAGAAAAAGATAACATCATATGATTATGTCATTCTGAACAATGGTCATAGTTAATTTTCTTATATCTAAAGATCGAAGTGGAGTGCAAGTTTATATGTTTGATGGTCTTTCGCATAGATTAGATATTGAAACAAGTTACTATGGGTGACTGATTTGATATATTCTTGCGGTTAGCTAGACGATGTCTTTCTAGTCTTCAATTCAAATTGCTGATAATTTCATCAATCAAGGTAACTCTTGTTTTTCAATTTTAGTTTCATCTCTCTTGGAAGACAGTTCGAAAGAACCACCGACTAATGAAGAAGAAAAGATAACATCATATGATTATGTCGTTCTGAACAATGGTCATAGTTAATTTTCTTATATCTAAAGATCGAAGTGGAGTGCAAGTTTATATGTTTGATGGTCTTTCGCATAGATTAGATATTGAATCAAGTTACTATGGGTGACTGATTTGATATATGCTTCCGGTTAGCTAGACGATGTCTCTCTAGTCTTCAATTCAAATTGCTGATAATTTCATCAATCAAGGTAACTCTTGTTTTTCAATTTTAGTTTCATCTCTTTTGGAAGACAGTTCGAAAGAACCACCGACTGATGAAGAAGAAAAAGATAACATCATATGATTATGTCATTCTGAACAATGGTCATAGTTAATTTTCTTATATCTAAAGATCGAAGTGGAGTGCAAGTTTATATGTTTGATGGTCTTTCGCATAGATTAGATATTGAATCAAGTTACTATGGGTGACTGATTTGATATATTCTTCCGGTTAGCTAGACGATGTCTCTCTAGTCTTCAATTCAAATTGCTGATAATTTCATCAATCAAGGTAACTCTTGTTTTTCAATTTTAGTTTCATCTCTTTTGGAAGACAGTTCGAAAGAACCACCGACTGATGAAGAAGAAAAGATAACATCATATGATTATGTCATTCTGAACAATGGTCATAGTTAATTTTCTTATATCTAAAGATCGAAGTGGAGTGCAAGTTTATATGTTTGATGGTCTTTCGCATAGATTAGATATTGAATCAAGTTACTATGGGTGACTGATTTGATATATGCTTCCGGTTAGCTAGACGATGTCTCTCTAGTCTTCAATTCAAATTGCTGATAATTTCATCAATCAAGGTAACTCTTGTTTTTCAATTTTAGTTTCATCTCTTTTGGAAGACAGTTCGAAAGAACCACCGACTGATGAAGAAGAAAAAGATAACATCATATGATTATGTCATTCTGAACAATGGTCATAGTTAATTTTCTTATATCTAAAGATCGAAGTGGAGTGCAAGTTTATATGTTTGATGGTCTTTCGCATAGATTAGATATTGAATCAAGTTACTATGGGTGACTGATTTGATATATTCTTGCGGTTAGCTAGACGATGTCTTTCTAGTCTTCAATTCAAATTGCTGATAATTTCATCAATCAAGGTAACTCTTGTTTTTCAATTTTAGTTTCATCTCTCTTGGAAGACAGTTCGAAAGAACCACCGACTAATGAAGAAGAAAAGATAACATCATATGATTATGTCGTTCTGAACAATGGTCATAGTTAATTTTCTTATATCTAAAGATCGAAGTGGAGTGCAAGTTTATATGTTTGATGGTCTTTCGCATAGATTAGATATTGAATCAAGTTACTATGGGTGACTGATTTGATATATGCTTCCGGTTAGCTAGACGATGTCTCTCTAGTCTTCAATTCAAATTGCTGATAATTTCATCAATCAAGGTAACTCTTGTTTTTCAATTTTAGTTTCATCTCTTTTGGAAGACAGTTCGAAAGAACCACCGACTGATGAAGAAGAAAAAGATAACATCATATGATTATGTCATTCTGAACAATGGTCATAGTTAATTTTCTTATATCTAAAGATCGAAGTGGAGTGCAAGTTTATATGTTTGATGGTCTTTCGCATAGATTAGATATTGAATCAAGTTACTATGGGTGACTGATTTGATATATTCTTCCGGTTAGCTAGACGATGTCTCTCTAGTCTTCAATTCAAATTGCTGATAATTTCATCAATCAAGGTAACTCTTGTTTTTCAATTTTAGTTTCATCTCTTTTGGAAGACAGTTCGAAAGAACCACCGACTGATGAAGAAGAAAAGATAACATCATATGATTATGTCATTCTGAACAATGGTCATAGTTAATTTTCTTATATCTAAAGATCGAAGTGGAGTGCAAGTTTATATGTTTGATGGTCTTTCGCATAGATTAGATATTGAATCAAGTTACTATGGGTGACTGATTTGATATATGCTTCCGGTTAGCTAGACGATGTCTCTCTAGTCTTCAATTCAAATTGCTGATAATTTCATCAATCAAGGTAACTCTTGTTTTTCAATTTTAGTTTCATCTCTTTTGGAAGACAGTTCGAAAGAACCACCGACTGATGAAGAAGAAAAGATAACATCATATGATTATGTCATTCTGAACAATGGTCATAGTTAATTTTCTTATATCTAAAGATCGAAGTGGAGTGCAAGTTTATATGTTTGATGGTCTTTCGCATAGATTAGATATTGAATCAAGTTACTATGGGTGACTGATTTGATATATTCTTGCGGTTAGCTAGACGATGTCTTTCTAGTCTTCAATTCAAATTGCTGATAATTTCATCAATCAAGGTAACTCTTGTTTTTCAATTTTAGTTTCATCTCTCTTGGAAGACAGTTCGAAAGAACCACCGACTAATGAAGAAGAAAAAGATAACATCATATGATTATGTCGTTCTGAACAATGGTCATAGTTAATTTTCTTATATCTAAAGATCGAAGTGGAGTGCAAGTTTATATGTTTGATGGTCTTTCGCATAGATTAGATATTGAATCAAGTTACTATGGGTGACTGATTTGATATATGCTTCCGGTTAGCTAGACGATGTCTCTCTAGTCTTCAATTCAAATTGCTGATAATTTCATCAATCAAGGTAACTCTTGTTTTTCAATTTTAGTTTCATCTCTTTTGGAAGACAGTTCGAAAGAACCACCGACTGATGAAGAAGAAAAAGATAACATCATATGATTATGTCATTCTGAACAATGGTCATAGTTAATTTTCTTATATCTAAAGATCGAAGTGGAGTGCAAGTTTATATGTTTGATGGTCTTTCGCATAGATTAGATATTGAATCAAGTTACTATGGGTGACTGATTTGATATATTCTTCCGGTTAGCTAGACGATGTCTCTCTAGTCTTCAATTCAAATTGCTGATAATTTCATCAATCAAGGTAACTCTTGTTTTTCAATTTTAGTTTCATCTCTTTTGGAAGACAGTTCGAAAGAACCACCGACTGATGAAGAAGAAAAGATAACATCATATGATTATGTCATTCTGAACAATGGTCATAGTTAATTTTCTTATATCTAAAGATCGAAGTGGAGTGCAAGTTTATATGTTTGATGGTCTTTCGCATAGATTAGATATTGAAACAAGTTACTATGGGTGACTGATTTGATATATTCTTGCGGTTAGCTAGACGATGTCTTTCTAGTCTTCAATTCAAATTGCTGATAATTTCATCAATCAAGGTAACTCTTGTTTTTCAATTTTAGTTTCATCTCTCTTGGAAGACAGTTCGAAAGAACCACCGACTAATGAAGAAGAAAAGATAACATCATATGATTATGTCGTTCTGAACAATGGTCATAGTTAATTTTCTTATATCTAAAGATCGAAGTGGAGTGCAAGTTTATATGTTTGATGGTCTTTCGCATAGATTAGATATTGAATCAAGTTACTATGGGTGACTGATTTGATATATGCTTCCGGTTAGCTAGACGATGTCTCTCTAGTCTTCAATTCAAATTGCTGATAATTTCATCAATCAAGGTAACTCTTGTTTTTCAATTTTAGTTTCATCTCTTTTGGAAGACAGTTCGAAAGAACCACCGACTGATGAAGAAGAAAAGATAACATCATATGATTATGTCATTCTGAACAATGGTCATAGTTAATTTTCTTATATCTAAAGATCGAAGTGGAGTGCAAGTTTATATGTTTGATGGTCTTTCGCATAGATTAGATATTGAATCAAGTTACTATGGGTGACTGATTTGATATATTCTTCCGGTTAGCTAGACGATGTCTCTCTAGTCTTCAATTCAAATTGCTGATAATTTCATCAATCAAGGTAACTCTTGTTTTTCAATTTTAGTTTCATCTCTTTTGGAAGACAGTTCGAAAGAACCACCGACTGATGAAGAAGAAAAAGATAACATCATATGATTATGTCATTCTGAACAATGGTCATAGTTAATTTTCTTATATCTAAAGATCGAAGTGGAGTGCAAGTTTATATGTTTGATGGTCTTTCGCATAGATTAGATATTGAATCAAGTTACTATGGGTGACTGATTTGATATATGCTTCCGGTTAGCTAGATGATGTCTCTAGTCTTCAATTCAAATTGCTGATAATTTCATCAATCAAGGTAACTCTTGTTTTTCAATTTTAGTTTCATCTCTTTTGGAAGACAGTTCGAAAGAACCACCGACTGATGAAGAAGAAAAGATAACATCAGATGATTATGTCATTCTGAACAATGGTCATAGTTAATTTTCTTATATCTAAAGATCGAAGTGGAGTGCAAGTTTATATGTTTGATGGTCTTTCGCATAGATTAGATATTGAATCAAGTTACTATGGGTGACTGATTTGATATATTCTTGCGGTTAGCTAGACGATGTCTTTCTAGTCTTCAATTCAAATTGCTGATAATTTCATCAATCAAGGTAACTCTTGTTTTTCAATTTTAGTTTCATCTCTCTTGGAAGACAGTTCGAAAGAACCACCGACTAATGAAGAAGAAAAGATAACATCATATGATTATGTCGTTCTGAACAATGGTCATAGTTAATTTTCTTATATCTAAAGATCGAAGTGGAGTGCAAGTTTATATGTTTGATGGTCTTTCGCATAGATTAGATATTGAATCAAGTTACTATGGGTGACTGATTTGATATATGCTTCCGGTTAGCTAGACGATGTCTCTCTAGTCTTCAATTCAAATTGCTGATAATTTCATCAATCAAGGTAACTCTTGTTTTTCAATTTTAGTTTCATCTCTTTTGGAAGACAGTTCGAAAGAACCACCGACTGATGAAGAAGAAAAGATAACATCATATGATTATGTCATTCTGAACAATGGTCATAGTTAATTTTCTTATATCTAAAGATCGAAGTGGAGTGCAAGTTTATATGTTTGATGGTCTTTCGCATAGATTAGATATTGAATCAAGTTACTATGGGTGACTGATTTGATATATTCTTCCGGTTAGCTAGACGATGTCTCTCTAGTCTTCAATTCAAATTGCTGATAATTTCATCAATCAAGGTAACTCTTGTTTTTCAATTTTAGTTTCATCTCTTTTGGAAGACAGTTCGAAAGAACCACCGACTGATGAAGAAGAAAAGATAACATCATATGATTATGTCATTCTGAACAATGGTCATAGTTAATTTTCTTATATCTAAAGATCGAAGTGGAGTGCAAGTTTATATGTTTGATGGTCTTTCGCATAGATTAGATATTGAATCAAGTTACTATGGGTGACTGATTTGATATATGCTTCCGGTTAGCTAGACGATGTCTCTCTAGTCTTCAATTCAAATTGCTGATAATTTCATCAATCAAGGTAACTCTTGTTTTTCAATTTTAGTTTCATCTCTTTTGGAAGACAGTTCGAAAGAACCACCGACTGATGAAGAAGAAAAAGATAACATCATATGATTATGTCATTCTGAACAATGGTCATAGTTAATTTTCTTATATCTAAAGATCGAAGTGGAGTGCAAGTTTATATGTTTGATGGTCTTTCGCATAGATTAGATATTGAATCAAGTTACTATGGGTGACTGATTTGATATATTCTTGCGGTTAGCTAGACGATGTCTTTCTAGTCTTCAATTCAAATTGCTGATAATTTCATCAATCAAGGTAACTCTTGTTTTTCAATTTTAGTTTCATCTCTCTTGGAAGACAGTTCGAAAGAACCACCGACTAATGAAGAAGAAAAGATAACATCATATGATTATGTCGTTCTGAACAATGGTCATAGTTAATTTTCTTATATCTAAAGATCGAAGTGGAGTGCAAGTTTATATGTTTGATGGTCTTTCGCATAGATTAGATATTGAATCAAGTTACTATGGGTGACTGATTTGATATATGCTTCCGGTTAGCTAGACGATGTCTCTCTAGTCTTCAATTCAAATTGCTGATAATTTCATCAATCAAGGTAACTCTTGTTTTTCAATTTTAGTTTCATCTCTTTTGGAAGACAGTTCGAAAGAACCACCGACTGATGAAGAAGAAAAGATAACATCATATGATTATGTCATTCTGAACAATGGTCATAGTTAATTTTCTTATATCTAAAGATCGAAGTGGAGTGCAAGTTTATATGTTTGATGGTCTTTCGCATAGATTAGATATTGAATCAAGTTACTATGGGTGACTGATTTGATATATTCTTCCGGTTAGCTAGACGATGTCTCTCTAGTCTTCAATTCAAATTGCTGATAATTTCATCAATCAAGGTAACTCTTGTTTTTCAATTTTAGTTTCATCTCTTTTGGAAGACAGTTCGAAAGAACCACCGACTGATGAAGAAGAAAAAGATAACATCATATGATTATGTCATTCTGAACAATGGTCATAGTTAATTTTCTTATATCTAAAGATCGAAGTGGAGTGCAAGTTTATATGTTTGATGGTCTTTCGCATAGATTAGATATTGAATCAAGTTACTATGGGTGACTGATTTGATATATGCTTCCGGTTAGCTAGACGATGTCTCTCTAGTCTTCAATTCAAATTGCTGATAATTTCATCAATCAAGGTAACTCTTGTTTTTCAATTTTAGTTTCATCTCTTTTGGAAGACAGTTCGAAAGAACCACCGACTGATGAAGAAGAAAAAGATAACATCATATGATTATGTCATTCTGAACAATGGTCATAGTTAATTTTCTTATATCTAAAGATCGAAGTGGAGTGCAAGTTTATATGTTTGATGGTCTTTCGCATAGATTAGATATTGAATCAAGTTACTATGGGTGACTGATTTGATATATTCTTGCGGTTAGCTAGACGATGTCTTTCTAGTCTTCAATTCAAATTGCTGATAATTTCATCAATCAAGGTAACTCTTGTTTTTCAATTTTAGTTTCATCTCTCTTGGAAGACAGTTCGAAAGAACCACCGACTAATGAAGAAGAAAAAGATAACATCATATGATTATGTCGTTCTGAACAATGGTCATAGTTAATTTTCTTATATCTAAAGATCGAAGTGGAGTGCAAGTTTATATGTTTGATGGTCTTTCGCATAGATTAGATATTGAATCAAGTTACTATGGGTGACTGATTTGATATATGCTTCCGGTTAGCTAGACGATGTCTCTCTAGTCTTCAATTCAAATTGCTGATAATTTCATCAATCAAGGTAACTCTTGTTTTTCAATTTTAGTTTCATCTCTTTTGGAAGACAGTTCGAAAGAACCACCGACTGATGAAGAAGAAAAAGATAACATCATATGATTATGTCATTCTGAACAATGGTCATAGTTAATTTTCTTATATCTAAAGATCGAAGTGGAGTGCAAGTTTATATGTTTGATGGTCTTTCGCATAGATTAGATATTGAATCAAGTTACTATGGGTGACTGATTTGATATATGCTTCCGGTTAGCTAGACGATGTCTCTCTAGTCTTCAATTCAAATTGCTGATAATTTCATCAATCAAGGTAACTCTTGTTTTTCAATTTTAGTTTCATCTCTTTTGGAAGACAGTTCGAAAGAACCACCGACTGATGAAGAAGAAAAGATAACATCATATGATTATGTCATTCTGAACAATGGTCATAGTTAATTTTCTTATATCTAAAGATCGAAGTGGAGTGCAAGTTTATATGTTTGATGGTCTTTCGCATAGATTAGATATTGAATCAAGTTACTATGGGTGACTGATTTGATATATGCTTCCGGTTAGCTAGACGATGTCTCTCTAGTCTTCAATTCAAATTGCTGATAATTTCATCAATCAAGGTAACTCTTGTTTTTCAATTTTAGTTTCATCTCTTTTGGAAGACAGTTCGAAAGAACCACCGACTGATGAAGAAGAAAAGATAACATCATATGATTATGTCATTCTGAACAATGGTCATAGTTAATTTTCTTATATCTAAAGATCGAAGTGGAGTGCAAGTTTATATGTTTGATGGTCTTTCGCATAGATTAGATATTGAATCAAGTTACTATGGGTGACTGATTTGATATATTCTTGCGGTTAGCTAGACGATGTCTTTCTAGTCTTCAATTCAAATTGCTGATAATTTCATCAATCAAGGTAACTCTTGTTTTTCAATTTTAGTTTCATCTCTCTTGGAAGACAGTTCGAAAGAACCACCGACTAATGAAGAAGAAAAAGATAACATCATATGATTATGTCGTTCTGAACAATGGTCATAGTTAATTTTCTTATATCTAAAGATCGAAGTGGAGTGCAAGTTTATATGTTTGATGGTCTTTCGCATAGATTAGATATTGAATCAAGTTACTATGGGTGACTGATTTGATATATGCTTCCGGTTAGCTAGACGATGTCTCTCTAGTCTTCAATTCAAATTGCTGATAATTTCATCAATCAAGGTAACTCTTGTTTTTCAATTTTAGTTTCATCTCTTTTGGAAGACAGTTCGAAAGAACCACCGACTGATGAAGAAGAAAAGATAACATCATATGATTATGTCATTCTGAACAATGGTCATAGTTAATTTTCTTATATCTAAAGATCGAAGTGGAGTGCAAGTTTATATGTTTGATGGTCTTTCGCATAGATTAGATATTGAATCAAGTTACTATGGGTGACTGATTTGATATATGCTTCCGGTTAGCTAGACGATGTCTCTCTAGTCTTCAATTCAAATTGCTGATAATTTCATCAATCAAGGTAACTCTTGTTTTTCAATTTTAGTTTCATCTCTTTTGGAAGACAGTTCGAAAGAACCACCGACTGATGAAGAAGAAAAGATAACATCATATGATTATGTCATTCTGAACAATGGTCATAGTTAATTTTCTTATATCTAAAGATCGAAGTGGAGTGCAAGTTTATATGTTTGATGGTCTTTCGCATAGATTAGATATTGAATCAAGTTACTATGGGTGACTGATTTGATATATTCTTGCGGTTAGCTAGACGATGTCTTTCTAGTCTTCAATTCAAATTGCTGATAATTTCATCAATCAAGGTAACTCTTGTTTTTCAATTTTAGTTTCATCTCTCTTGGAAGACAGTTCGAAAGAACCACCGACTAATGAAGAAGAAAAGATAACATCATATGATTATGTCGTTCTGAACAATGGTCATAGTTAATTTTCTTATATCTAAAGATCGAAGTGGAGTGCAAGTTTATATGTTTGATGGTCTTTCGCATAGATTAGATATTGAATCAAGTTACTATGGGTGACTGATTTGATATATGCTTCCGGTTAGCTAGACGATGTCTCTCTAGTCTTCAATTCAAATTGCTGATAATTTCATCAATCAAGGTAACTCTTGTTTTTCAATTTTAGTTTCATCTCTTTTGGAAGACAGTTCGAAAGAACCACCGACTGATGAAGAAGAAAAGATAACATCATATGATTATGTCATTCTGAACAATGGTCATAGTTAATTTTCTTATATCTAAAGATCGAAGTGGAGTGCAAGTTTATATGTTTGATGGTCTTTCGCATAGATTAGATATTGAATCAAGTTACTATGGGTGACTGATTTGATATATTCTTGCGGTTAGCTAGACGATGTCTTTCTAGTCTTCAATTCAAATTGCTGATAATTTCATCAATCAAGGTAACTCTTGTTTTTCAATTTTAGTTTCATCTCTCTTGGAAGACAGTTCGAAAGAACCACCGACTAATGAAGAAGAAAAGATAACATCATATGATTATGTCGTTCTGAACAATGGTCATAGTTAATTTTCTTATATCTAAAGATCGAAGTGGAGTGCAAGTTTATATGTTTGATGGTCTTTCGCATAGATTAGATATTGAATCAAGTTACTATGGGTGACTGATTTGATATATGCTTCCGGTTAGCTAGACGATGTCTCTCTAGTCTTCAATTCAAATTGCTGATAATTTCATCAATCAAGGTAACTCTTGTTTTTCAATTTTAGTTTCATCTCTTTTGGAAGACAGTTCGAAAGAACCACCGACTGATGAAGAAGAAAAGATAACATCATATGATTATGTCATTCTGAACAATGGTCATAGTTAATTTTCTTATATCTAAAGATCGAAGTGGGGTGCAAGTTTATATGTTTGATGGTCTTTCGCATAGATTAGATATTGAATCAAGTTACTATGGGTGACTGATTTGATATATTCTTGCGGTTAGCTAGACGATGTCTTTCTAGTCTTCAATTCAAATTGCTGATAATTTCATCAATCAAGGTAACTCTTGTTTTTCAATTTTAGTTTCATCTCTCTTGGAAGACAGTTCGAAAGAACCACCGACTAATGAAGAAGAAAAAGATAACATCATATGATTATGTCGTTCTGAACAATGGTCATAGTTAATTTTCTTATATCTAAAGATCGAAGTGGAGTGCAAGTTTATATGTTTGATGGTCTTTCGCATAGATTAGATATTGAATCAAGTTACTATGGGTGACTGATTTGATATATGCTTCCGGTTAGCTAGACGATGTCTCTTTAGTCGTCAATTCAAATTGCTGATAATTTCATCAATCAAGGTAACTCTTGTTTTTCAATTTTAGTTTCATCTCTCTTGGAAGACAGTTCGAAAGAACCACCGACTAATGAAGAAGAAAAAGATAACATCATATGATTATGTCATTCTGAACAATGGTCATAGTTAATTTTCTTATATCTAAAGATCGAAGTGGAGTGCAAGTTTATATGTTTGATGGTCTTTCGCATAGATTAGATATTGAATCAAGTTACTATGGGTGACTGATTTGATATATGCTTCCGGTTAGCTAGACGATGTCTCTCTAGTCTTCAATTCAAATTGCTGATAATTTCATCAATCAAGGTAACTCTTGTTTTTCAATTTTAGTTTCATCTCTCTTGGAAGACAGTTCGAAAGGACCACCGACTAATGAAGAAGAAGAGAAAATACTGCGAGAGTTGCTGTTATTTTGCGTTAAAAAGTATTTATTTCTACCAATAAAGGTTACCATTCTTGAGACGAAAAAAAAGATAACATTACGCATCATCATTTGTCTCCTTTCATATTTTGTTTTTGATGGTACACTTCTGGTAGGAGGAGCTGGTTGCTTGTATATGTACATCCATGGTAAGCTATTACTCCTAATGCTCACACATTTCTCAAAGACGTTACTAAATCGTACTGCTGTTAAAGAATAACAGTTAAAATGAGGTATTTATATCTGTAAAAATATGTTAATTTATCTAGCTATTCAAAAAGCCTTTCATGAACTTTTCGACGTGACAACCATCTCTCTTCATTCTGGAAGAGTAGTGAATGTTTCATGCCTCAATTTCTTCGCAGTTTGAATCAAGTTTGATAAGGTTGCCTTAAAATAAATGAAATTAGTAGCGTCTGATAAAACATTTCGTTAATTGTTCGATATCTCCATTTCTAGCAAGCGCATATCTGCGAATGATTTAATGATTTAATGATTTAAAAAATGTAATGGAAAAATGCTTTACATTCAATAGCATCCCCATTTTCTGACATACATATACCCAGAGTAGAAGTGTTGCAGAAGGAAAACCTTGTTAGCAACACACATGTGAAAACAAAAATCAGAGTAAAACACTCAGCTAAATATACTTATTAAACTAAATCTCAGACACAAAACAAAAATTTATAAATAACAATTTTTCCCGAGCCAAGAATAGCTGTCCTAAAAGGCTTCATTTAAATGAAAAATACAAAGATAATGCATAAAAAAATAAAAATATACATACATATAAATAAAAATATGAATATAAATTCCCCACAGGCTCCCCAGTCAAACAGAATATCAAATGAACATAATATTGATAAAAGACCTTTCCTTTGGACCCATCTGAAAACCCTCTTCTTAAAAACTTGTATTGAAACAGACGAATTTCTTAACTGACTGTCGAGAAAACTATATACTCTATTCAGATAGTATGTGAAAAACCTCTGTGTTATTCTAAAACATGCTTTGTGGGCGTAATTCAGGTGGCGTGCTACCCTCTGGTATCGTAATTATGTGATAATAGATTAACACTGATTTTACCATAATACCAATCAATCAACAGAGCTCTTACATAAAGTTGTCTAATATTTAGCAGGCCACTCATTTGAAAAATAAGTTCAGTAGAAAAATCATATGGTTTTCTGTAGATTGTTTTAATAATTTTTTCTGAACTACACTCAAACCATCAAGATGTCTGTCATATACTCCTCCCCAACCTATGCAACCGTACTGCAAAATAGGACTCACTAAGCCGTGATAGGCGGATAATAAAGTTTTGTATCAGCCACTTTACTCAGAATACGAAAAACATAAATGAATGGACGCAATTTTTTGCACATGTTATTTATTTGATCCACCCATTTGAGAGTAGAGTCAATGTATACACCCAAATACTTCGTAGTGTATTGCAGAAAGAGAACCTGAGTTCCACATCCACAATTTTTCACAATTTTCCGATTTTGGCATTCCATGCAAAAGCTTATACTATTAAAATGCGGCAATCCAACTGTACTTCTAGCAAAAGGGAGAATAGTAGTTTTTTTCTGATTTAGTATTAAACCATTGCTGTTCATCCAATTTCCTGCCAAAATCAGCCCTTTACGGACTAAATCCCTTGTAGCGTTCCAACTTTTCCCACTAAACAATAGCACCGTGTCGTCCGCATAGGATGTTATCTCACCTACACCACTCAAACTAAGAAAGTCGTTTATATAACATAGAAACAATAAAGGACCCAACACAGTACCTTGTAGTACACCCATTTTCACATTTTGACTATCACTTACAGATTGACCTATACGGACGCATTGACATCTATCTGAAAGATACGATGCCAAGAGACGCAGAGGAACACCTCTCACCCCCATTCTATCAAGCTTACACAGTAGTTGTTTATGAGGTACAAGATCGAAAGCCTTGGTAATATCGAGAAAAACAGCCATCGGAAACAGTCCCTGGTCCAGAAGCTCATAGACGCGGCCCACAACCCTCCTAATCGCGTCATTGGTGGATCTACCATTTAGAAATCCAAATTGATTACTATTAATGACCTCATATTTATCAAAAAATTTATAAGCCTCTTTTGATGACCTTCTCAATTAGTTTGGCTATACACGATGTAAGGGATATAGGTCTGTAATTATTCATATCTGCTCTATCGCCCGATTTAAGTAAAGGAATTATTGTTGCCATCTTCAAACTATCCGGGAAGATACCTTCGCCAAGAATACGATTACAGATGTGAACAAACGGTCCTCCAATAATATCAACAAATTTCTTAAGTATTTCATTACTAATACCATCACCCCGCCAGCAGAACGACTAATTTTAAGATCCTTTATCATTCCCTTCACTTCATTAAAGTTAGTAGGCTCCAAAAAAATTGAGTTATCCTGAGTTAGAGTATGCGGGTTGGAATTGAAAGATCTATACGGACAAATGTTTTCAGACAACCTAGAACCTATTCCTGCGAAAAAATCATTGAATTTTTGAGCAATATTCTGTTTATTAGTAGATTCGACATTGTCCACTCTAATTTTTTCGATAATATTACTATATGCACTAGGATCCCTCAAATTTGAAACCTCACTCAATCAATTCCACATCTTCCTAGAATCATTACCTGCATCTTTTATTTTGTTTCTATAATAAACAAGCTTACTAGACGACACAATTTCATTTAGTTTATTTCTATTACTTTTATACTCCTTAAAAGATTCTCGTCATTTGGGCGGGCCAAAGTTTTTTGTAGAGACTGTTTTTGTTCCAAATGGACACCGATAGCGCGGCTGTTATCCATGGCTTTCTTATCTTACGCTTTTTATACTGAAAAACTAGTTGAGCTTTCAATCGACTTCGTCACCATATCCAAAAACAAGCTCATCTTTGAATTTATATCACCCACTGAATACACATTGTCCCAATTTAAGCCCATCAGAAGCTCTTCAAGCAAAACAAAATCAATCTTTTTCCCTTGATGATCATTATTACTACTCGCATCTGGAGTATTTTCAACTTGTCGTATTTTCAGCACTATAGGAAAGTGATCGGTTATATTATAGTCAATAATCCCCTTCAACAACTATATTTTTTTTCAAATTTGAAACAAAAAAATGATCAAGGCAGGTGCCACCCGAATCACACCTTCGTGTAATATCATTTACATATGACTTGAACCCAAAAGAGTATAAAAGATTTAAATACTCATCACGAATATTACCACCCACCGCGGAATCCAGAATATCTATATTGATATCTCCAACAAAAATCTCAACATCATTCTTTTCATTCAATTTTGAGTTGAAATATGAGCCTAGATTTCTAATAAATTCGTCTACCTCAATAGGGGGAAGTTTATAGCAACAACTGATCAAATAACTAATATTATTTATCTTGAAACCAATTTTAATTATTTTTGTGACACCTACATCAACAATATCAACATTTTCGAATAAACCCACCCTTACATAACAGATCACACCATCATTTTATTAAAATGACAAACGTTGTAGTATATCTTAAAATTAGGTATTCTGAAAAGGTCTACACTACTAACACTAAAACATTCCGAGAGAACAATATTATCAAAGTCGACTGAAAAGGAGTCCAGAAAAATTCAATAATTGAAAATTTTTTCCTATACTTCTAATGTTGCAGTGAATAATCCTCAAACCAGGCGCCCTCAAAGACATTGCTGAAGAACATTCTGAAGGAGAATCATATGTAACAGTTTTGTATTCTAAATTCTCTAAGTCATCTTGTATATCCCGTAGAGCCATCACAGAACAGAAAAACGACAATAACAAACACACTATACCTTACAATTGAATAGTAGAATACTATCCCATCAGACCCGTTATTACATCCTCCGAAGCGATCTTTGTGATCTTGCTCCCATCAGACTTTCTTGCCAGAATTTCGCCGTTTGAATGCCAAACGTACTTATATCCCACATCTCTCAAACGTCTAGCCGACTTGAAGAGACTCTGCTGCCACTTAGTTAGATCCTCTCTGATATAAATAATTCTATTTGCCTTGCCCAGACCACAGTTCGAAACAGTCAACTGTCCTTTAAAACGCCGCTTGCATCGAAAATCTTCTTTTTAATATCTAAGTTCTTCACCTTAACAACAATCATTGGCATGGAATTATTATTTATAGTTCTAACCAATTCGAAATCATCTTTACTAACAGAATGATCCATCTTCTTAAACAAATCAAGAACCATCCCATCAGTATTTTCTGCGACTTCTACATGGTCAGACTCTCCTTTTCTATTCAATAATCCAGAAATAACCACATTATTCTGAATTTTTTCGTATTCAAATCTACTCACAAACTTCTTAATATCATCTAATTCGATCCTCATCTTGCCATTTTCCCTATTTAGGTCAGTAACCATCTCAGATAGTACTTTAGACTTATTCCTTTCTTCTTCGAACTGTTGATTAATGAATTCCATAGATACTTTCATACTAGCAGTATCTTTTCTAAGTTCCTTTATCTCATTTGTTAGATCAGACACCATTTTCATAAGTTGATCAGAACCCTGGCCATCACCAGGAACAGGGATTGGTAAATTCGTATTCCTGCGACCTCTTGACGACAGAGACGCTCTTCCATTTTTTTCAAACGTATCATCACCTCGATCAAAGATATTTGAGACTCTTGAATCAGGAGAGGATGCAACTTTACACTCCTGACATATCCAGGATTTTTTCGTTTTTTCCAGCAGCCGAGCATCAAATTCAGACATTTCACCGCATTCAAGGTGAGAATATCCCTTACAAGAACCACAGTAAAGCTTAAAACCACTTTTAGTCACATTTTTCATACAAAACTTGCATTGTTTTGGCTTCGCCATGTTTGTACACAAACTGGTATAAACAAAAACACCCAAAATTTAAAATCCACAGTCCTTCGCCTCGCGTCTGAATGTTAATGTTTATCTGATTTCTTATCGACAGACTAATGCTTTAACATGTGTGCGATAAGAAGCGTACGCGGAGCAGTCCACATCGGAAACAAAAATAACTTTTCACCCCGAAAAACGGTCCATATTCGTGTGAAAATTAACTTTGATTAATCACCACTAAAAAGAAAAGTTTTTCCGTTATTGAGGTACCCGTTTCACCCAAAAAATCACCCAATTTCACTCAAAAACCGATTATATTCACGGATCAATTCGATAGATATACACACATGCTCGGATCAGATTTCACTATGAACTGAAGAGAGCAGTAGGTTAGACCAAGCTACTGTTTTGCCTTTATCGCTTTTGTGTCATCAGTACATACAGCAATGCATTTATTGCTATCGAAGTGATCGTTTTGAATTATTTCAAGGCGTTGTACACTTCTTCGTCTGATGCTCGTCCAGGAATTACTTTGACAAAAGCAAATTTTCGTTAGAACAAAACATGAAAATTGGACCGATAGGTCTGTTGACTCGTCAAAGTGAAAAGCGATAAATTGACTTCTTCTTCGGATTGATTGTGAATATCGACAACCATTTCATTATTGTGCCTCTACAGGATGTTTCAGGAATGACAGCAAAGATTTTTATGGTTGATAGAAGACATCCAGTGATGTTAGAAATGCGACTCAAAAAGTTAAGTGAGACCATTCTGCCCTACAAAGCAAAAACCAAGTAACTCTAAATTTTCAACTCGTCAGTAGAGTTATTTTTATGATGCAAATAAGAGAGATTACGCTCATTCAAAAAGTGTTGTAACTAGAAGCTTCTAACTTGAATTTTTACTACTTCTCAATTCTAGAAATTCACTGAGCGTACTAAATTCAAAATTCTTCGCGCCAAATTCTAGATGGACGCTCACTTTCAGTTAATAGGTTTTGGATTATCACATCCCCATGAAGCTTTTACAAAACATAAAGCAAGTAGGTCGAAAAATTCAAGACAAATTCAAGTAAATGAATTTACATCTGAATATTTTATTGCAGAAACACGTAACAAAGAATTAATTTTTCAGTTTTCAAATAGAACACAAAAGTAACAAATACTGAACATCAAATGAACTTTCAAATAAATACAGAAATAGGTGAGAAGATTATGAAAACTTTGTAACTATAAATCACCCTCTTCAATTTGAGTTTCTACCCTACAGTTAGTTCATTCAAAATCTTTTCTTTTTTTTTCTTGTTCAGACATGATAATTTATTAACTGGCAACTGATGTTTGAATTTTGGTCTTAAAAATTTGACTTCTGAAACTCCGGACTATCTATTTCGGTTTTGAAGTACAGTGATCTCGAATTTTTTCTGAATTGACACTTCTTCAGGTTACGGAGAAAACGTACAGCATTGTCACCATTGCTAACTGTTCCTTTTTACGGGTTTGGTAACTGTTTTCGAAACGAAGAAAAATGGAGAATGAGTGGTTTATTGTACTTACTGCTTCTACTAATTAAACTGACTAAATCATCCAAATCTAATATAATAAAAACAAATAATGTGTTTTTTGGAATTTTACTTAATAATTATGGTTCGTAACGCGTTTCACTACACCGAAGCTTCTTCAGACGAATGAATGTACAGAAAATAAGAATGAAAATTTAAATATAAATGGTCTTAATTTTTATGTCAGGTATATCCAATAAAACTAAGTAATAGATTGCTCCCCGAAGAGATTCAATAGAGGTGAAGGGCTTAAAGCGACTTGTTCATTGATGAGTCTACCTGATTATTTGTATTTGTTGATTTCTAAAGTTTCCCAAAGATCTACTTTCTAATATTTATTATCTGTATGCAAAATTTCAAACTGTGGGTCGAAAGAGTGATTATTATCTGAGAGATGATTCGCGTAATTTGAATCTGATTTTCTATTTGAAAAACTGCGTTTATGTTCCGATATTCTAATATTAAAATTTCTATGTGTTCTACCAATGTAGAAATTATCACAGTCATTGCAATTCAATCTATAAACGCCTGATTTATTGCTTTTACCTGGTTTGGTTTTATTATTTTTATATATTTGCCTAAATTATTATTAGTTTGGAATGCTATGTTGAAATTATTGCTACTCAAGAATGATTTCAGTTTCTTACTTGTAATGCCAACGTAGGTTAAGGTGTTGAATTTTGTTTCAATTTATCGACAGGATAAGCTTCATTCAATGCGATTTCCTTTGTTTTTATTTAAAATATTATTTATTAGTTTGGAATTGAAACCATTATTGTTGGCTATTTGTTAAGTCAAATTCAATTCTTTATTGAAATTTTCTGGTGATAACGGGATGTTAATCAATCTATGAATAAAACTGTTGAATGCTGACATTTTATGTTGATACGGATGACACGACCAGTTATGTATTATAATATCTGTATGTGACGGCTTATGGTAAATTGCGAAAACATGTTTTCCATTTTCTTTCGAAATTGTTACGTCTAAGAAATTTATCGAATTATTGCTTTCTATTTCGGTTGTGAATCCAATTTTCGGATTTAACTAATTTATATGATTTTCGAGAATTTTTAACTATCTATCTGTTCCTGTGAAGCAAATAATGATATCGTCTACAAAGCGATACCAGTATAAACAATATATAGTGAGTGGATGATTATGAATTAATTTCTCTAAATGATACATGAATATTTCTGCTAACAAAGGACTTAACGGATTGCCCATAATCAAGCCGTCTTCAATAGTATAATATTTTTTATTGAAAGGAAATAATTTGATTTGTAATAATGAAAGAATATCTGATTTTATGATCGTATTGACATGATTCTTTTCTAATAATTCTTCAACTAAGTAGAACGTATCTTTCGGAGGAATGTTGGGAAATAAATTCTTAACATCGAAAGAAATGAGTTTGGAATTAGGTGTTATGAAGGTATCTTTAATATTGGCAATTAGTTCGTATGAATTTTTGACCGAAAATTTAGATTTAAAATTGCAATGTTTTATTAGTAAGTCGTTTAGGAGTTTTGAACCTTTGAAAGAAGGTGCCGCAACATAAGAAACAACAGGTCTAATAGGGTAATCAGAATTATGAAGTTTTATCAACGAATATAATTCGGGGGATTGTGGATTAGAGTTAATGAATTTATATCTTTCGTGGTCTGTAATTAATGATTTTGCTGTCGAAATGATGTTCTTAACCTCTTTCTGAAATTTTGCGGTAGGATCCTCAGTTGATGTTATATAGTTTCCGGATGTTAAGAATTCTTCAGTTTTTGAAATATAATCGGTTTTACTCATCGCGATGACGGTGTTACCTTTATCTGCTTTAGTGAATACTAAATCGTTCTGGGTATTATTTTCGCGATTAGCATTCTACAGTTCTATTCATAGATTCATTAAAATCCCGTTATCACCAGAAAATTTCAACAAAGAATTGAATTTGATTAAACAAATAGCCAAAATTGATGGTTTCAATCCCAAACGAATAAATAATATTTCAAATGAAAAACAAAGTAGAATCGCATTTAATGAAGTTTACCCTGTCGATAAATTGAAACAAAAATTCAACACCTTAACCTACGTTGGCATTACAAGTAAAAACTGAAATCATTCTTGAGTAGCAATAATTTCAACAAAGCATTCCAAACTAATAATAATTCAGGCAAATATATAAAAATGATAAAACCAAATCAGGTAAAAACAATAAATCAGGTGTTTATAGATTGAATTGCAATGACTGTGATAATTTTTACATTGGTAGAACACAGAAATTTTAATATTAGAATATCGGAACATGAACGCAGTTTTTAAATAAAAAATCAGATTCAAACTACGCGAATCATCTCTTAGATAATAATCACTCTTTCGACCCACAGTTTGAAATTTTGCATACAGATAATAAATATTGGAAAGTAGATCTTTGGGAAACCTTTGAAATCAACAATACAAATACTCAGGTAGACTCATCAATGAACAAGTCGATTTAAGCCCTTCACCTCTATTGAATCACTTCGGGAAGCAATCTATTCCTTTAATTTATTGGATATACCTGTCATAGATAACCACTTAAGAAGAATCAACCCAATAAGCTTTTAATTACACTTAAGAACATTTATAATTATATTTTCACTCTTATTTTCTGTACATTCATTCGTCTGAAGAAGCTAGGATGTAAAATTTCAAAGAACACATTATTTGTTTTATTATTGATAATGAAATTTTATCAAGTAAAAGCCTCCCAAATTCAAAATAAATCTAATATCTACTTCGATTTATTCCATTTATTCCTTTTTCCGATCAGCCCATGTACCGAGTCAGCCTTCATAAATGAATGGTCAGCTTCAAAAAACTTGAAAGTAATAGTCTCTGGTCCCCATTCTTCATTAACTAGAATACAACATGCGGTAAATAGTGTCCAGTTTTCATTTTGTGCGGCACAATTGTCTGTGCAAAATACCATAATTTCTACATTTTCCCCAAGAGACTTCATGAAATTATAATATGCGCATACAACATCGGATCAAGTTCTGCCCATAATAGCCTCATGCCATAGTGCACACACATTCTGTCCATGATTCCTCAAGCTCGCAAATGTTTCATTGAAACATATTAGAAGACTTATAAAAAAGAATTCTTAGTCACCATTTTCGGAATTAATAATATCTTCTGCATGTCAACTGCGAAAATTCCTTTATGTTCTGGGCATTCTTCGGAACAATCTGCTTCATATGCTTTTCTCGTTTCAGTATATCTTCTCTTGTGTATTTTATAGTTTTGACAAATTTCACAGTTCGCATCATCTCCTTCATTTACGTTTTCATGGTGGACATGATTCTTGTGCAATGAACATAATGGACATTCATCTTATGATGGTTTAGTGAAGTCAATATTCTCTTGATGAAAAACCTTCCTGTAGGTTTCGATACTTTCTTTTCAGGAGTTGTTTCATTCAAATCTTCCCACATCTTATACTCCGAGATGTCGCTTGTAAAATACCTTCTGTTAGGAGCATGCTTTATTTTATAATGTGAAACTGCTGGATGATAACTCTCAATATAAGCTTTGATAGCTTTGATGTTTTAATAATTTTCTTCTGAAATTTCTTTCATCTTTTCACCACATTTAAGTCCTCTTCTATCTGTAACACACTGAAACTCCGTGTTTTTCAGAAAGTCTGTTATCATAGCATCAGATGAATGTCCAATTCTGTGCAAAAACAATATTTTGCATACGGTTTGTGTTTTATTTGTTTTTAAGTTTTTCCCTTCTACATTCATTGTTTCATTCGAATCAATAGATTTTTCTGCAATTTCTCCATTTGAACTTGTGATTTCTTCAGTATCCTCTCTATTTCTGTCTATTCCCACTTGATCTATAACTTCATTATGCTTTGTGTCTTCCTGCTCCTCGGTGTCTGAGCACAATAACATTCTGTTCTGCTGTGATTGATTTTAAAGATAAAGTATAAACTATAGAGCACTCCTTGTGGCCAACGGCGTCTTTTTATTGATCTTGACAGGCATTTTCTTGAGGTATTTTTCAGTAAAGTATCTTTCCTCTCCAAAGTTGAGTGAGTTGAAGTAACTAAAAGTGATTCTTATTTGTTCTTCTGAGATATTTCGGGAACAGTTTTTTCTACAACTGTCTGGACATAGTGGAAGCAAAATCTTTGTTTTAGTTCGATTTTTCCTTTGTTTAGTCCGAGGTAACTCTATTTCTGTAACAGTGTTAGGTAGTACATTTTCTGTCTCTACTTGATCTTCTCCACCTCTGTTTTCTATTTCTGGTGGTACATATTCAGGTACATATTCTGCTGGAAACTGGTCTTCTTCAACTTCTATATCCTTTATCATCTCTGAAATAGTAGGATCAGTTTGGTCAGTACTGTTAATTCTTATTAAATTAATCATGTCGCCATCAGTATTTTCTAGTGAATCACGGCATTCCAAATTTCCTTCAGCTGACTGAGTGTTTCATTTTTATTCTTCTTAGAAATGAGCTGTGTTCAAATTCTGTTGGTTCCCACCAGATATCACCATCATTTAAATACAAACGGCTTTTTTGCGGCTTCGGTATTTGTTTCAGGAAGAACTGCTAATAAATCAACAAGTTTTCTCTTTCGTCATCCGTTTGATGGATTATAATTTGGGTCCGAATCGGAATCATCCATTGGCGAAACAGGTCACTGAGTAGATGAAGTTCGACCTGTCGCCGTTTCAAGTGCCATTTTTAGAAGACGTTCGCTCCGCGAAATCATTACTGCAGCACTGAAAAAGAGCTTTATTACATCTCTTCCGTATCGTAGTCAAAACACATACTGCAGAATATTCACACTTATATGATTTAAGTACGCGAAATATGAAATCATGTGATTTTACTTTGCATTCTGATTGATGTTGGTTATTCAATTCAGAAGTTAAGACGTTATACTTTCTTGAAGGATTTGTCTATTCATTGCCAATAAGTTGACTTACTAAGTTTTTGTTTTGTAGTTATTGAATATCTCACTCGTAGGTATTCACCTACACCAGAGTCATCCTGTTCAAGTAGAGTAAGTAGACATACTAGGTTCTTTATTTGGAAATATCAAGATCAAGTATGTAGTATTGATATATTCTAATTATGAAATGAAAAAGTTACTTGGTTTTTCGATTGATATTTTATAATCTATAATCAAAAAAACATTGCCTTCTAAAAAGTAACTGACCATAAATTCTCAACGGATTGATATATTTCAAATCTGAAAGAAACATCTTGCAGCCCTTTTACGAGGAATCCAGTAGTGTCAAAATCTCGAAAACCAAGTATGTTGACTTACTTGGTTTCTGTTTTGCAAGGCAGAATTGTTTCTGAAGATACAGGATGTTTTATGAATCTGAGCCAAATCTTAACTGTTGAATCTTCTGATCGACTCATGTCGGGATAGACAATCATTACCATAAGCAGTTTGTTGCGTTAAGGATGTTTCGATAAGAAATTCACCAATTTTAACACAGAACTCAATTGCAGCTCTTTGTTTGAAATCAATTTTCCGACCGTTGTACTGAATGCACTAACAAACATGACGCTATAAATGAAGTTGTTTGTATACCAATGGCATAAAATTCCTCACAGATGTCAATAGAATACCAAGTTATCGACTGGTGTCACAGATGACACTAGTTATACACACTGTTTTTTTGAAACAGTTCTGCTACTTTTGGAATGGTGGGTGTAAATTAGATACAGTTTTTACCATAATTAAGAAGACTCATTCAATCATTTGAATCACAAATTAACAGCTTATAAGTCAATGATCCATAGGGCATTTTCTGAACTACTGTAACCTACAGACTTCAAAATAGAATGAAATACTATCAGAAAAATAATGATATTTCGCCAGTTTTCATCGACGAAATTATCCAATGTAAAGACAAGTATTAAATTACACGATTATTAAAGTAAAACGAAATGAGACACTTTTGTCCCTTTTCCACAATTGATTCAATAATCACGACCGGTTTCGACCCTATGGTCATTTTCAAGTGAATAACAATATAGTACATGAGTAGGCGAGTAGAAGTACAGAATGAAATTTATCCTAAATATTGAGTAGTGGGGATCCATTATGCTCTGGTTGGCTGTTGAGGCTAATAAATTGTGGGTTTTTACATAGTTTGTTAATCTCCAAACTTTCCAACAGATTCAAAGAACATTTATCCTATAAAAATAATTCTCCAATATGTGAACAAACACCAAAAAACATTCAATAACATTAGTTAATATGAAAATTCTTCATGCGACAAAGGAAATAAAATGAATATGCTGGGAAGTTTGGAAATCGATAAACTTTGTAAAAATCCAAGTGACATCACCATCAATAACTGGCTAGACATTAATACTAGGGAATGCAATCTCGCATCAAAATATCAATCTCGGTTATCGCGAGATTCAGGAATTCTAATCTTAGGAAATCTCGGTATTCTGTGAGATCTCGCATTGTCAAGAAATGATCATCGAAAATGTACAAAAATTCCTATCATTTAAGTTTATTTTGGCTCTAATTGTTCTTCGGGAGCAAAATAGAGAAATAAAATCTCAATCTGACCAGTAATTCATTCAAAAAGTAACATATTATTCTAAAACTAGAAAACAACTCCTCAAAAAGCATAAAGTATCTAGGGTTTCATCTGCCAGCCGACTCTTAATGCTGCAGCCAGATAACCAGTTGAGGAAAACGCCTGTTCTGCCTCGACACTTGTTGATACTACAGATAACAGACATTGGTGAGCGAATTGTAGATTTTGTCCTTCTGACTCTCCTGACTCGTACAAATTGATTTATTTCTTCAAAATCATAACAAGTGACGATGACAAAGGTGCCACACGGATTTGCAAACGCTCTTTCAATGCCGTTTCCAATTCCTCATCAAGACTAAGAGAAGAGTTAGCCATTTCAAGCTCTGATTTTCTTTCCCTGCAGCTTTCATTCATGGCTTCATCTGCAATTGAAGATGTAGAGGGTTTGTTTTGTATGTTGACTTCAATACTGTTCTTGTGTAATCTTTCGAACAACTTCATTATTTCTTTTTTGATTGAAGATTTTGTAGGCAGTTTGAAAGTTTGATCACTAGCAGATTGATTAAATATACGTCGTATTGGACAGGGTTTAACAAATAATACAATGCTGCGGTCATAAATGTTCGGCGTTCATTAACCCGAGCTCTCATGGATTCAGCAAGTTTTTGAGCTACTGATGTTCCGAGTTCTTCTAACTTCTTCACCATAAATTGCAGAGTAGTTTCGGTAGTTAACAAATCTTCGACGACATAGTACTTTCACTGCTAGTTTTATAGACTGGAATACGAGTTCTAAAACTGATAAAGCACGAGATTCTTCGTCTGAGACACTATGATTTGTATTCGATCCAAGATTGCAATCAATCAAGGCTTTGCTTACACATTGCTTCACCTTATTGAATGTGGAAATCATATTTGCAAGACTAGACCAGCGTGTTTTGCAGTCCAGCACGAGATGCACATTTTTGGCTGAATTCGTCCTTGATATATCTCTGAAGAATGTTTGACTACTTGTCTTACTTTTTTGATAAGGTGTTCAAATCCTGGCACTAAGTTAACTTCATCTACAGTGGGTAATCTGCAGTCAAATCATTCATTATCAATAATGTCATCAAATTCTTCATCGTCAGACTCCCCACATCTAACTGAGCTACGACTGTGTCTTTTGTACTTTTTTTTGCGTTTCGGTATCACGTTTGAATTTGTAAATCACATCTGTAACTCCCAATTGAATACCGTGAGCGTAGCATAGCTGGGTAAGAGGATTCATGAGTTCGCCCAACATTCACCATTACACTGGCCCCGTCTGTACACCTACTATATCTTCATCTAATGACAATCCATATTCTGATAATTTCTTTTACAAAATAGGTATGAAATTCTCTTCAGGCATGCTTCCTACTATGCGCACAAGACCCAAATTCCAGAACATTTGTATTCTCTGAAAATGTATGAACAATCACATTTATGAAACGCCTGTTTTTGCATGAAGTCCATTCATCGAAAGTAAGGCTGAATCTATAGTTATTCTTTCTTAGATTCATAAGATCCTGGGAAACTTTCATTTTCAAACTAATGCCGTAATCCATAACAATCTGTTTTATGGAGTTATGAGATGCAGGTAATTTGTAGTCACTAGTCGCAAATAATTCTCTCAAGTCTTCTTTCCTCCAAAAAAACTTTTTGTAAGGACCAAAAGTATTCAGATATTTTCTTCCTCTTCGTACCGGTTGGAGGAGGTAGCCTTACTGACGCATTGATTAGCATTGAAGAATTTGATGGAACTAGAGTCATGTTTTCCGACATTTTTTAAGGAGAAGTATCAATTTTGTGTTGGGCAGTAAATGTACATGTAAGTTTTTGGGAGATCATGCCGTTGTTTTCAAAATAGACTTACACACTTTGCACTGGGCAGTTTGTCCATTCTCTGCCTTCAAAAAGTATTTCCATACCTCTGATCCACTTTGAAACTCTTTATAAACTACCTTTGTTGTCATTTTAACACAAAACGAATAGACCGAGAGATCTCAAACACACAATGAACTATTTTCAACTGTTATTGAAACAGTTTATATATCTGCAGATTGCCATGCACTCTGACACGTCCAGGCTCGCAAAACAATGACAAATTTACGACAACCGGACTCGCCTTACTCATCCCTATCGCGCAGTGGCCCTAGCGCCACGTGTTGTCGCCAGGAATAGGTATATTGTTTACATAGGTCAACAACAACATGTGAAAACACTGAATGCTAACCAAAATTGACATAATACCAATCTTGCAAATATTGCAAGATCGCCCATGATGGATCTTGCAGAATAGGTGCGAGATCTTGGTATACCGAGATTGCATTCCCTACTTGGGATCTTCCTGGAGATTTGTATGAGGATTTCTATTAAAGGTCCGGCCATAAATTGTTGCCTGTTCCAAGACAAAATCTTAGAAACTCCATTTATTTTTGAATTTGCCCACATACCAGATGTCTAGGGATCTGCATACTTAATGAGCTTATATTCCTCTCCGTCTTCACAAAATAGACTATAGTTATTTTTATAATTATTATATCAATGTTCACTGCATTTATACGAGATTTTCAATGTTATTTTCAGATGAAAGACTGCACTCCGAAATTCTGTTGCAAATTTGTTTGCTGGTTGAGGCCCTTGTCCCACCATTGTTGATGTTCGCACTAGGATCACAAACAGTTAGACTCATTGAAGTAATTCAATTTTTGTGTACTGATGAACAAGCCAAGCCAGATGACTTGAGGAGCGTTTATACAGTGGCAATATTTAAAATAAAATTTATCGAGATATCTTCTACATATTTTCCTCCATTATGTCTTGTGTTCAAGTTCTTCTTGAATTATGAGGGTGTAGGAAAAAGAGTAACAGGAGATGGGAGATTTATCGACTACAGTGTGATACCATACTATTTTTCCTTCGAAATCAAATCTTTGCTAGGTAATGTAGTAAATACTCAATTCAATAAAGAAATGCTGATGCAATTTTCACTATACCGAATGTGCACGATCATATATGATAGTTGGATCACATCGAAAATATCATACAATTATAAATGATAAATAACAAAAACTCTTTCTGATCATACCGTTTATTTTATTTAAGGAACAACCATTGTTCTTATATATTTCTTTAATAGGTAACATTACATCCATTTCCGAACACTGAATTCTACATATTTTTCGTATGAAAACAAACGTTAAAAGCAAACATCGGGAGAACCCATGGGATATTGTTTTTCCCCAACTGCTAATTTATTCATAGCGAATTTCAAGTCACAAAAATTCCTTCTGAAACCCAAAATATGGATGAGATACGTCGACGACATCTTTACCATATGATCTAATGGTGAAGAATCTCTGAGCTCGTTCACAGCTCACTTGAATTCAATGCATCCGAACATAACATTCGCAATTGAAAAATAATCAAACAGACACTTGCCACATCTGGATCTCCTCTTAACAAAGTCACAAAGCGGACATTTACAATTTTCAGTAAAAAGAAAATCAATCCACACAGATAGATACTTACATATCTCATCACAACATCATCCAGCTCAATAAAAATCAGTGGTCAAAACGCGATAAAAGCAGCAATAAGAGACACTCTCATTGGGCGAAACACGATATGCATAGAAGAACAAAAGCACACAACTGTTTTACCACATATCAAAGGAGTAACAAATGAAATAGAAAGAACATTAAGGAAACAAAATCGGAACGGCATACACTATACTATCTAAAAAATTCTGTGAAATCCGAAAGACAACTTACCTTTAGGAAATCAGGGAGTTTATTATATACCATGCGGAGATTGTAACGAGGTTTACATCCTTCAAACCTATCGAAGCATAAAAGAAAGAGTAGAGGAACATAAAAGAGCATTAAAAACTAAGTTCATCTCATCTGCCATTTATCCACATAAACACTACAGGTCATACAATAGATTTCGATAACTTAGAACAAATCTGCACCACACAACAACTTGGGAAACGTCTTATCAGAGACGCAGTGGAAATTGAAGAAGGAGGTACAATGAACAAAAGAGACAAAACTCCCAAACTAACAAATGCTTAGAAAAATATTTTAGAAACCAGCAACATCAATAATAAATAATTGAAGCATCACCACCACCAGGTCTACCGACGCCCACAAAGAGAATGCGAAAAAAGAACTACCAACAAACCGCTATCAGTTACGCTCGAGACAATGTCTACCGAACGCCTGAAGATGACAAGGGACAACTTATCGAAACGTAGCCAAAATCAAAATGGTATACGATGTCTCCAGCGTAACTATACTGAGTGATTCAACAGTGGCGCGGTGCTCTGTAGCTCGTACACTCTTGAAGATTTCATTTTTGTTCGAACGGTATTGTATATAGAAAGCAAGAATATACTTCAGCAATTCATTTTGCAGTAAACAGGGTGTCCCAATTTTCTATGAAAAAATCTTTGGTGGTCTTTTCAGATTGGATACCACTTTTTTGTTGAAGATTCAAGAGCGTCCTAAACTCTGCTATAATGTCTTTAACTAATAAGTTTTTTTGGTGACTAGTTTCGTCACAATATTTTTTTTCCGTAAAAATTCATGAAAATAGGCTCTCACATCATCGCATTCTCATTCGGCCAAAGAGGACGAATACTTTTTTCCTTTCGTTTTCTTATTGCCCAAGGATAGCTTTATTGATGAATTGAAATGGATTATCCTCATTTTATACAGGAGTGACTCAAAAAAATATTGAACATTGTAATTTTAAAAATATCATATCTTGAATTTTTCAAATGGAACACCCTGTATTTTATTATTCATGTCAAAGCATAAAATATTGTGCTATATTTTTGCAGAAGTTACTTTATCTTTATCTTCCATTTTTTCGAATTATTCGATAATTTGTGAAAAATTCTACAAACCATATTAAACTGATCAACATGCATCATTATTCGCACAGAAATTTTCTTTCTGTAATGATTCAAGTAGTAAAAATGAAACCTAAACAAGATAATTCTTTAAACGAATTCATCATTCGTTTAAAGTATTATCTTGTTTAACCATACTCTTCATTCTATTTTTCATTCTTGATAAAGCTGCTGTGTCAGCGAAACGTCGTCGAATTTTTCAAATAAAGTGTAGATCAAAGTTGAACCTTGTGTTTTTATCTCATTTATATCTTGTTTAGGTTAGGTTGGATCAACATGATCAAAACGTAAATCGGGGCATGTGTTGACATTTTTTTTATTTGTGCCTTCTGTCAGGTGTCCGGACATATCATATTCTGCATTTTACATGGGAACATATCAATGTTTCGTTATTAAACATTGCTAAAGTGAGGTTTGAACCCAATTTTCTTAATTAACTGCCATAAAGTTTTCCAACGAAGAAATGGTTGATATAATTTTTAATCTGGATGAGTATGATAGAAATTCTTTGTTGGCAAGTAGAGTTTATGCACAAAGGTTTCCTGAAAGTAGGCATCCTGATGCAAGATTCTTTGAAAACTTCTAATCAGATTTATCGAAACGGGTAATATCGCTTACAAAAAATATGGAAAAACAAAAACTGCTACAGCTTTAGACAACAAGTTATCAGTTTCGTTGACAGTGTCAGAGGACCCATATAAAAGCCAAAGGGAGATTTCTCAGTTAACAGATATAGGTCAAACTTCCGTCCAGAGAATCTTGAAAGTGCATTCATGCATATCATGTACAGCTGCACCAGGAACTGAACAATCAAGACTATGAAAATCGAATCAATTTTTGCAATTAGGCAAGTGACAAAGTAGCGGAAAATCGAAATATGTTATGCAGAGTTCTTTTCTCGGACGAGGCAACTTTCCACACGAATGGGTTTATGAACAGGTACAACTATCATTATTACGCCACGGAAAATCCACACTTCATGAGACAAATAGATCATCAGCATCGTAGGTCTTTGAATGAATGGGTAGCTATAGTATATGGATATCTAATTGGGCCGCACTTTTTCGGCAGGCACCTCAATAGTGATATGTATTTAGATTTCCTGCAAAATAATCTACCACTTGTCGATGTACCAGAGCATATAAGGCAAGATTGGTTTCAACAGGATGGAGCACCGGCACATTACTCACATCAGGTTAGCGAGCATTTGAATCATGTATTTCCAAACAAATGGATAGGACGTGGTGGTCCTGTTAGATGGTCAGGCTAGGTCTCCGGACCTTACAAGTCTAGATTTTTTCTCGTGGGGTTATATTAAGGACATCGTTGACCATATTATTTCTACAACACAGTGGGATATGAGAGAATAGTACACGCCTTTCAGTCAGTCAATCCGCAAATGTTGTCGAGAGTAATAAAATACAGCGTGTTCCATTTGAAAAAAATCAAGATATGATATTTTTGAAATCACAACGTTCAATCATTTTTTTGAGTCACTCCTGTATAAAATGAGGATAATCTATTTCAATTCATCAATAAAGCTATCCTTTGGCAATAAGAAAACAAAAGGAAAAAGTATTCATCTTCTTTGGCCGAAGAAGCATGCGATGATGTGAGAGTCTATTGTCATGAATTTTTTCGGAAAAAAAATATTGAGACGAAACTACTCGCCAAAAAAACTTATTACTCAAAGACATTATTGCAGAGTTTAGGAAGCTACTGAATCTTCAACAAAAAAGTGGTCTTCTGATCTGAAAAAACCTCCCAAGATTTTTTTTAGAAAATTGGGACACCCTGTTTACTGCAAAATAAATTGCTGAAGTAGATTCTTACTTTCTAATTACAATACCGTTCGAACAAAAATGAAATCTTCAAGATTGTACGAGCTACAGAGCACCGCGCCACTGGTGGATCACCCAGAATAAATACCAAAACTGTAATGTAGTATAAACACTTGATGAATGATGTAATATTCGAAACTAGTCATGCACCTAAACAATAAATAGTAAAGTTTTGATAAAATATATATCATTCACCCACTTCAAATTGACATCCAGAATTGCATTCAAACATCCAAATAAATTGTCATTGCTACAAACGTTACAATTTAAATAAATCAGCAGTTGAAGATTTCAAATCACTTTTTAATAACTCACAGATAATGAACGACCAGACTGTAAATCCAAAATTTTTGATTTATTCAGATAATAACTCCTTTCAAATTCAATAAGGAACCATTTATAAATACTACGGCAATTATTACTTAGTGTCATACTGTCCGATGATGAGCGAGAGTTAGAAACGGCGGTAAAAGTGTTAATTTATTTGTTGGTAGTAGAAACACGATAAAGATTGCATTCGTGTTTTGATCGTGATTTACTAAAACCTCTCCTGAAATGTTGAGGATTTGGTAGAAGTACTGCCTTACCCAAGATATGAAATTTGTTGGAATAACAAGAACAAGAATAAGAAGCAAAATGATGAAATATAGAACAGAGAAAAGATGCTTTCGAACCTGAAATTATTGCAGAAAAATAGCATACTGAAAGTATTGAAAAAGGGAAATTGAAAAAAGGCAGAGAAATATCTTCTAGCTAATAACTACACCCTAGTCCGAGCTTAATAGATATTACATAATCAGAATAAGATGTGGCAGAGAATTGTTTCAATACAGTACTGATTCGTTTTATCATTTCTGATAATAATAAGATTTTTCTCATCTTATTGCATATCTTGGTAGATATAGCCTCTGTTCAGTTTTCGTTGAAGCACCCTGTATAGGTCAGTATATTTCGTTAACATTTTGTATTTTTCTTTGTTATTTTCTATAAATCTGTACTGCATTTGAGCCAAAATAACTGATTTTTTCTGAAAACTCTACCATTATTTGAGAAAAACTAGTTCAGGCATAAGTTAAAGAAAACAGTCAAAATTACCTTGACTTGATCGGCTTAGACGTGTTCTTACGGTTTCGATTCAGTGGAAAGGCGCCATTCCGAAGCTAGTTGATTAGTTTGCCGAATTTATAAATCCATGTCTCATCACCAGTTACAATGCGTTTTATGCGTTGTTGGGGTTGGAGTTGACTAGTTCTAGCAGGTTCATGCGATTCAATCGTTTGAGAAAATCCAGATCTTCTGGAACTAGTCGAACGGCAACCCGTTTCATGCCCAAACAATCGGTTAAAATGAAACGGATTGATTTGTGAGAAACTGAAAGTTTATTGCCAATCTCTCTCAAACTTGAATGATGATTTTCAATTACCATTACCTCGACTTTATCAATGTTAACTCCAGTTGAAGATGTTGATGGCCGACTAGAGATGGGCAAATCTTCCATTATATTTCGGCCGCTGGCACTGTACCACTTATATGCACGTGTAGTTGATAAGGTCTATTCTCTGTAAGCCTTTTGTAATATTTTCAGCAATTCGACACACTAAAATCCATTTGCAATACCAAATTTAAGCCAAATTCTTTGTTGGATATTTTTATCCTTTCTGAAAATCGTAAAACATATTCGTGAAAATTGACACAATAATATAAATGACAGATGGCGTTCAAACTCCGCGTCAGAAAACAGAAGTGCCAACTTCGCAACAACAAAAATTTCTGACAATCGTTTCGAGCAGATTATTTCAATGATCACTTTCAGGTAATCTTTTAAAAGAATGTATTGGAACTGTCTGAAAAATGTTCTTTTAAATTTAACGTGAATTTTCACAATACTAATGGTGTATTTTTCCAGGTCGAATTCTGTTTCTGATGATCAACTTACTGGTTTATTCTCATTATGCACTAATCTGCGTGTACGTTGTCATAATCTGGATTGTCTTCACCAGTTGGGCTTATTGTAGAGTACAACACCTAATAAAACTCATGAAAATGGTCTCACTTGATAAAACACAGAATTTAGAGTTCGTGAGAAACAATCTTCATAACTTACTGCGGATCCATCAGGGCATAATCGCGTAAATATAATTCTAATCAATAATTTGTTTAAATGAGATGAAAAACACAAGGTTTAACTTTAATCTACACTTTATTTGAAAAAAATTCAACGACGTTTCGCTGACACAGCAGCTTTATCAAGAATGAAAAACAGAATGAAGAGTATGGTATTATAAACAAATCGTAGAACAAGTTGGATGAATAACAGGAAAATCCACACCGAGCCATTGTACAGTTAGTATGAAAGGTAATTAAAACTAATTAAACAAGTTAAGTAGGGGTGAGTAATTCACATCTAAATGTTCATTCAAAAGCTTGTCCGAACGTTTGTATCTATTTATTTCTAATGCTTCTAGGAGATCTAATTTTGAACTTTTGATTTTATATGTAATATGTCAAAGTTTTTATTGAATGAATGGTTTTCTTTTATTAGGTGGTTTGAATAATTTGTATCAGATTTATTTTTATCGAAGCTACGTTTATGTTCAGATGTTCTTATGCCAAAACTCCTATAGGTCCTACCGATATAATTGACGAGTCAATTAGACTTATTTCTTAATTTCATTAATTCCATCCATTTGAACATTAAATTGACAATAGAAATTGAACAGAACGATTCCATTAATTTTTGGACCTAAAATCACTAAACAAAATAATAATCATGTTTTTCGGTCTTTCGTAAACCAACACATACTGATACAATTATACATAACTACTCATTACATCCAATTCAACACAAAGTTGCAGCTTTAAACAGCATGGTACATCGGTTACTCAATTTACCTTTATCAGTAGAAGATTATAATAAAGAGTTAAACATCATCAAACAGATAGCCATTAATAATTCATATAATCCGGATATGATAGATCTAATCATTCGTAAAAACTGTATCAGAAAGCAATAAATGAAGTATATCCTATTCATAAAGACTATAGAATATTCAACAGTTTAACATTCTGCGGTTCTGCAAGTAGAAATATTAAATCCTTTCTCGTCAAACAACATCTTAATATAACTTTCAAAACTTCTAATAACTTAGGTAAACATATTAAAAATAATAAATCTCGTGTTGAAAAATCAAGTAAATCAGGAATCTATAAACTCAATTGCGGTTCTTGTGATAAAATTTATATCGGTAGGACCTATAGGAGTTTTGGCATAAGAACATCTGAACATCAACGTAGCTTCGATAAAAATAAATCTGATTCAAATTATTCAAACCACCTAATAAAAGAAATCCATTCATTCAATAAAAACTTTGACATATTACATATAAAATCAAAAAGTTCAAAATTAGATCTCCTAGAAGCATTAGAAATAAATAGATACAAACATTCGGACAAGCTTTTGAATGAACAGGTAGATTTGAATTACTCACCCCTACTCAACTTGTTTAATTAGTTTTTATTACCTTTCATACTAACTGTACAATGGCTCGGTGTGGATTTTCCTGTGATTCATCCAACTTGTTCTACGATTTGTTTATAATACCATACTCTTCATTCTGTTTTTCATTCTTGATAAAGCTGCTGTGTCAGCGAAACGTCGTCGAATTTTTTTCAAATAAAGTGTAGATTGAAGTTAAACCTTGTGTTTTTTATCTCATTTATATCATGGATCTACATCAAGTAACGGCCTCCACAATTCAAATAATTTGTTTACTTTGTTCATTATTGTAAATTGCCTCTCACTTACTACGAGGGATGTCTTTTGAGTTTGGGTATACCGGGTGGCTCACCACATTTGCGACGGAAGATTAGGCATATTTTGTGGCCGATTTTGAAAGTTGACTACAAACTTAAAATATTTTAGACTATACAGGGTAAGGTGTTCCATATTGAAGTTACATACCAAAAATATGAATTCTTAACCCGGAGTTGGTGTAGTGGGGTTAAAATCACCCAGAGTGTTATTCAATTGCGCATCACGAAAACAAGGAGACTATCAGCTCCCCCCCCTTCAGTATCTTCAAATGTTGAACTGAATATTGCTGTCTCAGTTGCCTTTTAGCTTTAAGTGAGTTAACATATATATAATCTGAGTGCGAAGTTCGACTTGGTAATTTTCACTCCACAACACCACTGACGTTATCGATTATAGACAATTTTGGTGATAATGACCCCACCACAATTTTTTTTTCAAGTCATACAGGTATGTTTTGTGATGTGGGGTTAGTTTTTAGGTATTATTTGTTTTTTTGTTGGTTATTTAGAGAAAAGTGTTACGAAGAACGACTAAGGAAGCTTCTCGCCTTATGGCATGATCTAACCCAACCTATTGAAACCATTGAAAATATGTTTATCGATTTTCATCAAGTAACAACCTCCTAAATCAAATTAAAAATGACCTAAATTGAAAAACTGCTGAGTTATTCTCATTTCAAAAACGCCCCTTCATTACGCCTCACCCTGTATAACGAAACATTTGCAAAATGAAGATAGGAAGATTTTTCATATCATTTTCAACAAAGATGTTCAAGATTGCCTTAATTTGGAACAATACACAATGTTAACATGTCTGCAAAAGATCTTCCAAGGTTACTTAGTGTGTCTGGTGTAACTGATCGTATTGCTTCTATTATCTTACATATCGTAAGCCGTCGTTGGCGGTGTTCGAAGAACAATTTCCTCCACCTACCCCCACGGGAAAAGATCAAGGCAATTTAAATAATGCGGTCTTTCAGACCTAGTTCAGAATCGACCTCCACTGATCCATTTATTAGGAAAATGTGAGTCCATGAAATTCTGCACATTGGCAGTGAAATAAACCGGAGCTCCGTTTATTTAAAACTACATTCGTTGCCTTACGTCGATCGTCACATCTCTTAACAATTCTTATAGATGATCATGAAAAATCTCAAAATATATTTGTTGCTGCGTATACGGCTGACGAAAGATATATGGATTCTTGTCACCTTAATAATGAAAAAACTCGCATTTGTTGGCGCTCTGATTTTTCCACTCTCGTCGAAATTTTTTGTTCTAACCTAGTTACAAAATATACTTTTACATTTATTGTTGCGAGCCTTGAATAAAAATATACACACCACAAAATTGTCGCATCACCTGGTATTCTGAATTCCGCAATCGATTAAGCAGCTCGATGGTAGTTTCTTTGTCAACATATGTTTTTGAACATATGTAGTAACATTTGTTTTCACATGTTCTCAAACACGTCTGAAACAAGAATGAGTTTATTCGACTATCAGTATTCATTCAATTTCTCTTCAGTTTTCATGCTAAATTAATTCAAGTTTTCTGTGTTTCTTGTTAATTTTCGAATCTTTGAATTTATTGTTATGGCTGCTAAACGTCCTGGACGCTATTTGAGTAATCATGAAGTGGTAGGAAGAGGAGAGGCGAAGCCAACGTTACGTGGCTTACTTGTTGAATGTTAACCAAAGCACCATTTCAAGAGCAATTTATCGGTACCACGAAACAGGGGAATATGGAAGAAGGGCCAGGTAGGGAAGAAATCGGATAACAACACCAGTTGATGATCATTGGCTTCGTTTGACTGCACCAAGAGTTCGGCACTGTACGGCTCGAATGCTACAGAATGAACTTGCACTTTCCAAAATGTGCATATTTCATTGCAAACTGTTGGGAACAGGCTCAGAGAAGACGATATCAGACCAAGGGTGGCTTCTACCGGCCCGCGTCTCACCAGAGAGCATCGAGTTGCAATATTTCAGTTTGCGAGGGAACATGCAAATTGGAGTATTCCAAAATGGTCGAATGTTCTTTTTCCGATGAGCCCAGGTTCTGTCTAGTATCAAATGATAGACGCATGCCTGTATACAGATGACCTGCCGAACGATATCGGCAATGCAATATCCGGCAAACTGAAAACTTCGGAGGCGGCTCAGTAATGATGACCTGAGTTCATCCTGGTGAATTATGGAAGAATAACAGCGACCAGATACATCGCAGATATCCTTGAACCCCATGTTGTACCCTTTGCCCCATTGATTGGCGAAAACTTCATTTATATGCATGATAATGCTAGAGTAATTACAGAATTTCTGCAAAATGCCGAAATTGATATTTTAAGATGGCCAGCCAGAAGTCCCGACTTGAATTCTATAGAATATGTTTGGGACAACACGGGGTGGCAAATTCAGCAACGAAGGATGCCTTGTAGAATACACCAACAACAAGAAAATGTGCTTCCTGAAATTTGGAACTCAGTGACTCAAGAGTACATCCAAAATTTGCTTGAGGGGCTTCCGAGACGTGTACTTGCAGTAATGAGGAAACATTTGATTTTGAAAATGATTAGTAACCATTCGAAGATAGTTGGTTGGTCTCTTCGCGAATGTTTGAAGATGATAGAGTTTTTTAATTTTTCATTATCTCGAAAATTGTTGATGTTTTCCGTCATATACTCATCTCTTTTGAATGATAACTACTTATTTTACACTATTAAAAGTTACCAAGCGACAATTTTTGTGAGGAGTGTATTTGGGATGTTTTGTGTAAATAAAGATGTATTGAAATACACACAAACGCCTGTAGAATCCCAAAATAGTTTTTACCTAACTTTCATAGCAAAGTAGATATTGACATTTGCTGAAATCCGGAATATCGAGAATGATTTGACCAATAAATTTTCCTTTAAAATCGAGAACAGCGATGGGGACCATTACACCTATTTGAAATGTTTCACATAACTCCCATACTAAAACATCGAAAATGGAACACCATGTACTCAATAGCAACGCATATTTCACCTCACCATTACCATCTAATTTTAAGGATCCAAGCTACAATCTGTCAACTGTAGTTTTCTTTCTGTTTTTGAACAATTTCTTGAATGTTTCTGTCACTTATTCTATTTACAGGGGATCGAGTAAGATGGCTTCAATTTTTATGTTCTTTTCTGCTCCCCTTTTAATAATGGTAGTTCCATTTCTATCCATAGAATTAGGTATGGTTTACCGGGTAAGTAAACAAAAGCCAAATTCAGCCGTAGTTCTCAAAATTGCGATCATAATCATATGCTTACCCATAAGACACGAGATGGTTTAATAGTCGATCAGTTTTTATCTATGCCATTAGTATATTTCTGATTGATTTGGAAACCTCCCATACCAAAAATAAACAATTTATTTCTAATATATCATTAACAATCTCAAAACGGATATCAAACTCAAGCCCGAGCCAGACAAGATTGCACATAGAATTCAGATCAATCAGTTTAACCTCGTTTCTACTGAAGATCACAGAGAGACTGGTAGAAAGATATCTTAGGGAGAAAAACCTTGCGGTGCGCCCACTACATATCGCACAACATGTCTACGTGCTAGGCTGATCAGTCGAATCATCACTACACTCTGTAGTAGGCTATGTTGTGAAAGGCCTAGAACAAGACGATGTCTCTGGATTATTCCAAGACATAGAAGTAGCTGTTGACAACGCCCTCAATAAGGCAATTGACGAAGCTATAACAAAAAGAAGAGAGGGTAATACCATTGCAAGGTGGATAGGACGTTTGCTATGGAGCGTCCGAGGCTCTTCCCGGAGGGTCGACCTTCTTGGGAACCACCAGCAGGGGATATCTTCAGGAGCGATTACTATCTAACATTGTGCTGAATGGACTCCCGACGAGCCTAGCCGACGCTGGACTCTTTGTGGTTGGTTATGCCAAAGATTCTGTACATCTTGTTTGCGGAAAAGACCTAAGCACCATGTGTGAATTTGCGCAGAATACTTTGCGAATAACTGAGGAATGGTGCAGAAGGAACGAACTGTCTGTTAATACCTACAAAACGTACATTATTATATTCCCAACAGACAAGTGCTAAGAACGCCAAACATACTCTGGACTTGCCACAAGTTATTTTATATTTTATTTATATCAATTAAATATTTGTACAATTGTTCGAACACCCGATATATCATTATATTTCATATTCCAGCACATGGATTCAGCAACAATGGTACTATTAGCTGGGACTGCTGCATCATTCGGCTACGTTTTCAATCAAATTCATAGTTTTCAGACAATTGTAAGTAATATTGGAAATCTTTATTAGTTATTTGTTTATGAATTTCATTGAATTGAGTGATACGAGGTCCGCTATTAAATAACGAGACTGTGCACCTAGAGGGCGCCCTAAAGTAGTGAGGATAAAACGAGCAATTCGTTGGGTATCTAGATATCTTGTCTATGCACGTACCAAAACACATTTTCGTTACTATTATAGTATTTGTGCTGTAGCATTTTAAAATGAAAGTGTGCCGAAAACCATGTGTGACAAAAACCAGAAGTAACGTCTCAATCTCAAATTTCTAGTTAAATTGAGTACAACCCCGACTGAGGCCTAATGGGATAAATCTCTATCTCGTGCGCATGTTTTTGATTAGTGTAAGCGCTTCCGTGAGAGCCGAGAGAACACTGAAGATGACCAGCGCTCAGGTCGCCCTGTCACTGTTTCAACTCCGGAAACCAAGTGACCAAAGTCAATCAAATTGTACGTGCAGATCGTCGAATGAGTATCCGGATGATAGCCGAGGCTGTAAACGTCGATAAAGAAACTGTTAGAAAAATTTTACACGATGAATTACACACGACAAAAGTCTGTGCCAAAAACCTACCCAAAACGCGCTATCTGTGCGCTCCAGTGCTCGATTACGCGTCGTACTCGCCAGATATGGCACCGTGCGACTGATAGGAGCTACTTTGTCTGAGTGTGATCTTTGAAATCTTCAACCAGACCTGTCACTAGTGATGTGCTTCCTTCTAACGATATGCTGTATGTGGTACGAATCGGTTTCTGGAAGAGTAGCAAATCAAGTTTCCTCTTGTTCGTAAAAGGAACTAATAGCTCCACTTCAAACCAATAATCACGTGACATTATATTCAGACAGCATGGGGGTCAAAACAGAAATCCACATTTGGTAGTGATGTTCATGCTATTGATGCAGAACTCCATCTTTGTGTTGTGATCATAGATTACTTATAGCTGGTCATACAAGAATGGAATGCGATGCAGACTATTCAGTAATTGAGAAGAAAAGCAGAAAATACGAACGCCCTTTAGAATATCTCAGGGACTGGTACCAGTTGGTGAAATTATGCGGTAAAAAGAATCCGTTTAAGGTGATTGAAATGAAAAAAGATGATTTCATCGATTTTGTCAGCCTTCTCAAAACAAGTTTGCAAGCTTGAAAACAGGATAATGAAGATAATCGTTTCATTTGGCATTCCTTTGGATCAGCACGGCTTTGTTCCTGGTCAGATAGTCAAAACTAATCTCCTTCTTTGTCTCAATGTCTAGACTAAAGCGCTGGATCGTGAAACACCTATTGATGTAATCTATTTGGATTTCTCTCGTGCGTTCGACCGGGTTCCATTGCGGTGTTTGCTTTTTAAACTGGAACATTTTAGTATCAGAGGCGATCTGTTAACCTGGATAAGGGTTGTCTTGACTGATAGGAGCTACTTCGTCTGAGTGGGATCTTCGAAATCTTCGACCAGACCTGTCACTAGTGGTGTGCCTCAGGGCTCGGTATTGGGTCCCTTGTTGTTCCTGCTCTCTTGTCGTCATCATGTTCACAGTTTGCTGATAATACCAAAATATATAGCTGTCCTCTGAACAGTGACATTCAAGGCGATCTGGATACGATTCCTGAATGGTGTTCTCATTGGCTAATACCTCTCAATCTCGAAAAATGCTGTATCTTACATATAGGCAAAAACAAGGAGCTAATAGCTCTACCCTAAACCAATAATCACGTGACATTATATTCAGACACCTCTGGGGGTCAAAATAGAAATTCGCATTTGGTAGTGATGTTCATGCTATTGAAGCAGAACTCCCACCTTTGTGTTGTGGATCATAAGTTCCTAATAGCTGGTCATACAAGAATGGAATGCGATGCAGACTATTCAGTAATTGAGAAGGAGAAGAGAAAATACGAACATCCTTTAAGACATCTCAGAGACTAGTACCAGTTGGTGAGATTATGCGGTAAAAAGAATCCGTCTAGGGTGATTAAAATGAAAAAAGATGATTTCATCGATTTTGTCAGCCTTCTCAAAACATGTTTTCAAGCTTGAAAACAGGATAATGAAGATGTGTAGTTTGTTATTCCTTTAACGTGCTCTATTTCCGCCTTTCGGCCAATGACACGCCGGGGAATTCTGTCACCTCACTAACCCGAGAATTTTGCCGGACCTCTCTCGTGTCGAGGAAAGGGATCTTTAATGTCCAACACATATGTGTTAGACAGGACCGACGGCTTAACATCTCCTCCGAAAGATGCATCTCAAGCAATTCCCAGAATCCGAAAAATCTCACCGACTTTCTGGGGATTCAACCCAGGTAACTCTGCTTAGAAGACGAGCATCATATCCTCTAGGCCACCGAGCCGGTGGGATAATGAAGATAAGCATTTTAGTTGGCAAAACGTGAAACGGATTCGGTACAAAAAGCAGTTTGGAGAATTCCAATATCTATTTCTTTTATTCGAAGAGGTATTTCTAGCCCTCGGGAAAATCTACCGAAGTGCAAATATCCAAACCCCATATAAATGGAGAAGAAAAATAATCTAATTGAGCTTCTGCCTTACGTCGATGAAAATTTTCATGGATTTTACAGAAAAATACTAACTGAGCAAGACATTACGGATATAAATGAGATAAAAGCACAAGGTTTTACTTTAATCTACACTTTATTTGAAAAAATTCGACGACGTTTCGCTGACACAGCAGCTTTATCAAGAATGGAAAACAGAATGAAGAGTATGGTATTATAAACAAATCGTAGAACAAGTTGAATGAATAACAGGAAAATCCACACCGAGCCATTGTACAGTTAGTATGAAAGGTAGTGAAAACTAATGAAACAAGTTAAGTAGGGGTGAGTAATTCACATCTACCTGTTCATTCAAAAGCTTGTCCGAATGTTTGTATCTATTTATTTCTAATGCTTCTAGGAGATCTAATTTTGAACTTTTTGATTCTATATGTAATATGTCAAAGTTTTTATTGAATGAATGGTTTTATTTTATTAGGTGGTTTGAATAATTTGAATCAGATTTATTTTATCGAAGCTACGTTTATGTTCAGATGTTCTTAAGCCAAAACTCCTATAGGTCCTACCGATATAAATTTTATCACAAGAACCGCAATTGAGTTTATAGATTCCTGATTTACTTGATTTTTCAACACGAGATTTATTATTTTTGATATGTTTACCTAAGTTATTAGAAGTTTTGAAAGTTATATTAAGATTTTGTTTGACGAAAAAGGGTTTAATATTAGCACTTGCAGAACCGCAGAATGTTAAACTGTTGAATATTTTATAGTCTTTATGAATAGGATATACTTCATTTATTGCTTTCTGATATAGTTTTTTACGAATGATTAGATCTATCATATCCGGATTATCTGAATTACTAATGGCTATCTGTTTGATGATGTTTAACTCTAATTTTCTACTGATAAAGGTTAATTGAGTAACCGATGTACCATGCTGTTTAAAGCTGCAACTTTGAGTTGAATTGGATGTAATGAGTAGTTATGTATAATTGTATCAGTATGTGTTGATTTACGAAAGACCGAAAAACATGATTCTTATTTTGTTTAGTGATTTTAAGTCCAAAAATTAATGGAATCGTTCTGTTCAAAACGTCGTCGAATTTTTTCAAATAAAGTGTAGATTAAAGTTAAACCTTGTGTTTTTATCTCATTTATATCATGGATCTACATCAAGTAACGGCCTCCACAATTCAAACATTATGGATACATTATCAGATGGAGATAAATGAATGATTAGTGAAGAAAGAGATAAGTCTATATATTTTCAGTGCTTTTGGAGTTATGTTTTTTCTCTCAAATTTTGAAATATTTTTGTCTTTGAATATAGCGTTCAGTTCTTTACCTTTAAATGAACGTTTTCGTGAAAGAAAGAAGGAGTTTTCAAACAAAAAGATACTACATGCGAGATTTCGCATTGTGTAGACACATCGATGAAATTGTTATTCAAGGAACAATATTCAACCGCAGTAGAATGAGGCCCCGGTTGGCAGTAATAATGAAGATTAGATCGGGAAACAAGCCCCTTCAAGATAGGATATTTAACATTCTACGAAAGGTTGAATATTGTTCTTTGAATATTAATTTCATCGAAAGAAGGAGTTATCATTCAAATGACAGTAGTTATAGAAGTTTGAAATTGTTGAAAAATTTCAAATGCAAATATCTCGAAACTACCTTTTCAGAATTATCTCACTTCGCACGCGCAAGAGCGAAATGGTAAATAAACAATATGGTTGCTACGCAACAGATGCCTAACCGGTCGAAGATTAGACAGAAACGCCTTCTACGTTTAGGTGGTGAAAACAATAATTAGATTCGATGGGGTCATGGAACTCAAGGGTTAATTCAAACTGCTTTTGATTAGATTTAAATTCTGGATTTTGCGCGCAGTGTATGTTTTCATTCTCCTCAGAACTCTGGCTCTTTTCAACCTTATTGATTCAAATTTGAGAAAAGTACTTTCGAATCTATTTTTTCAGCAAGAAGAGTTGACTGAAGCAGTATACAATATGAACTGGTACAGTATGGATCATAGATTAAGAACAACTTTTATGATATTTTTCATCAGAACACAAAAGCCTGTTCCTGTTCGAATATTTAGCTTGACTATTACACGAGCACTGTATTTGGCGGTAAGTTAATAATAATAATAATTTTTATTCACTCAATCATAATCACAATGTGGAAAGCCCCCTCCCATTACAAACTAAAAAAAAACACAAATTATGACCATGACGAATGAACAAAACACGTCAAGGATTACCCACTAAGGCTAAGCCAGTGCGTGGGTACGCAACTACAAACAGAGAAACACAAAAGGTATGCTATGATCAACGAAATACAAATCAATAAAAAAAAATTTATATGGATCAAAACAAACAATGGATGTCACTTCTTTCTTTCATTCTGAGAAAACAATTGACCTTCCTTTTGAAACTATTTATATTGGGTACAATTCTTATGTTTAGTGGAAGGAAATTATACATTCTATAGGCATTAAAATCGAAAGAACGTTGAGATATAGTTATCGAAAAGAAAAGGGTTTTGACCTTTGCCTGTGAACAAGATCGGGTCCCATATCCATGATCAACATATTGAAGTTTGTTTTTACTTTTGTGAATTTGTGTTACACAATCAAGGAAATACAGCTGCCTGACATCCAATACACCAGTTTGTTTATATAAGTCATCTGAGGGGTAGGTATTTGGTTTTTTTGAAATTATTTTTAGATTTTTTTCTGTAAGATTTCCACTTTATTCAGATAACAGCTTGCTGCAGCACCATATATCGTGATGCCGTATCTAATTCTGCATTCTACAAGGCCGTGATAAATCATCTTCAATCTACGAAAATCGACAAACTTAGCAAGGAATCTAAACAAGTTGAGTAAACTCCTCAGAGACCTAACCAATACTTCGATATGATAGTTCCATCTTAAATTTTGATCAATTAGTACTCCAAGATACTTCACAGTTTCTTTTGTAGCAATTTTGACAGTTTTTTCATTTTTTTCAATTTCGAGTTCTTTGAACAGGGGTAAACCACTGCTATAGCAACTAAACGGCAAAAAATATGTTTTATCATAGTTAACAGTCAATAACATTTCATCAAATGCGTTCAATATTTTACTTAAATCCATTTCTGTATTTTCTTAACAGCTTCCCATGACCTATCTGTATAGAACAAAACCGTGTCATCCGCGAAACTAATGATTGTACCCTCTGTTTCAGCTTTCAAAATTTCGTTCATGTAAATTATAAATAGAATCGGCCCAAGAACAGTGCCTTGGGGTACTCCGTATTTAACGATCTTTTGGGAGCTCAGTGTGCATCCAACCATAACATATTGTTCTCGTCCTTCGAGATAACTTGCCAAAAGTTTTCCAGCAACGCCTCGTATTCCCAAGTCTTGCAATATTCCTAATAATCTTTCATGATCGACAGTGTCGAAGGCTTTGGCAAGGTCTGGGAAGATTGCCAAGGACCGTTCACCCTTCTCAATACTTTCATGAATTTTTGAAATTGATAGCATCTTGCGTCGATATATGTTTTTGAAAACCGAGCTGCTTAGGAGACATCAGCTGATATTTTTCTAAAACATTTGTTCCTTTCTGCCCGATTTATGCAATGGTTTTATTAATCCCACCTTGAATGCTCTCGGCACTATACCCATAAGCATTATTCTATTAATCAAATAAGACAATGGTGAAGCAATGTAATCGACTAAGATTTTGAGAACCTCTGATTTAATTCCATCTATTCCTGGTGACTTATTGTTCTTTAGTGACATAATCGCAATTTTTATTTCCTCACATGAAGTGAGTGAGAGAAAGATGGAGTATTCAACAGGGACCCTCTTCTTCAGAATCTTGTCTCTTGGTTTTGGAATTGCTTTCGCAAGATTTTCGCCAACTGTGGTGAAATATTCATTGAAGGAGTTTGCAATTTCCTTCTCACTTTGAATTGATTCATTCATTGAATTTACTATACTCTTAATCTGAATACCTCTACCACCGCTCGGATTGATCGAGTTAACAGTATTCCAAAGGGATTTACTATCATGACAGTTACAATCGACTTGTTTTGATAATATTTAAGTTTTTCCTTTTCTATGAAGGAATGCAAGGTATTTCTATATCGAACATACTCTTGTCTCAACTCTATGTCATGAGGTTTATTTTGCATTTTTGAATAAATCGTCCTAGTTTTGATAGATGTGATAAGTCCTGCAGTTATCCAGCATTTTATTTTTTATGTTTATGTTTTATTTTAACTTTTCGGGTGAATTCTTCTATTTTATTTTGTATAATACCAATGAGGTATTCCGTAACCTGATTTATATCTTGAATACAATAAAATTCAACCCAGTCGAGAGACTGAAATGATTTAACAAGTGCTTCCTTGTCGAGAAAATATTTCGTATATGTTTTTTCGATTGGTTCCGTCTCTATTGACACAGGTAAGTCAAGTATAGTAGGGTAGTGGTCGGTTATGCTTATTCTGACAGTGAAGGAGTTAAATAAGTCACTCTCAGACCCACTTTTTAGGAATAAGTATCTATACAAGTACCACTGTCTGGTCTAGTTATTGTGTTGATCATAGATATGTAACCACCCGTGCTCATTATATCAAGATATTCACTTGAGAAAGCGTCTTCATTCAATATATTTATGTTTGGATCACCCGTAATAATATGATGTCTCGAAGTGGTGATAGGTAGATAAATGAATAGAGTTGTTTATTCAAAGAATATTGTTGATAACAATAAATACAAACCTCACTTGATTTTTATAACCTGGTTGCAACCATCCCATCCAAGTAATTTGTACGCAATAAGAATTTACTCTATTTTCCGAAGAGATAGTGTTACTACACGCGGCTATGGTGGTGTTTGTGTTTATGTTCTTGATAAAATTATGAGTGCTTTTACTGTTGCTAATTCATCATTACATACTCCAAGAATAGACACCATTTCCCTGGATATCCATAACCAGTATTACAGTATTGATTTGGGATGTATTTATCGACTCATACCCTCACTCTTCGACCATTTAGTTTTCAACAATCTTGCTGCCACATCTTCATCCAAAATACATACTTTATTCGTTGGTGACTCCAATTGCACTGGTATTAAGTGGCCTATTCATACTTCTTCAATGCCTTCAATTGGATCTAGTTCATATGCCTTGGCGGATATCGCATTGAATTCCAATCTTCTACAACTTATCGACAAACCTACTTGATTTCGTTTGGGAAATACTTCATCTCTCCTGGATCTAGTTTTCGTCAATAACAGTGAACTTGTAACCCCAATTGAACATTTACCTCCCATCGGATTGTCGGATTACGTAGTTCTGAAGTCGACCATTCAGTTTGTACCGATAATCCGTTCAAGGACATTCAAGAAAACTATCACTCTAATAGATTATGGAGAACTCAATGAGGCTGTTGATGGTACCAATTGGCCGGACCTATTTGTTGATGATATCATCGTTTAGAAATGGCACCTCTTTCATGAGAAAATTAAATTCCTCATATCTTCCTGTTCTCTACTAAAGAGATTTACATGGATCCTGCTAAACCTTGGATGAAACCTTATTTGATTCAAATGTTGAGCCGCAAGAAGGCTTTGTGGCAATGATATCTACGAAGTCGCAACCAGGAGGACTATACTTATCATCGTTCGTATTCTAACAGGCCGATCAGCTCGATTAACCAAACCAAAACGCAATTTGAGTGTGAAATTTCTTCAAACCAAACCTAACTAACCCTAACCGAACCTCAAACTTAATTTGAATTTATAATTTTGAATTGAGTAGGTTAGTAGGTTAGGTTTTAGGTGAAATTAGGTTAGTTAGGTTAGGTTTGGAAATATTCCCATTTGAATTTCAGTCGCAATTATGAACGACAGATATAGATTCTATCTTTCCTGATACGTTTTGAACTGTACGTCGTATAACATGTAACATGAAATCATTGTAAAAATGGCGGGTTAACTATCTAGAAAATAAACATTGGATTAAAAAGCATTTCAATGAGAAATTAATGTATATTTGAGTGTAGAATTACTGACTAATGGTACATGGGCCAAAATTCTTTTCAATGCCTAATGTGAGCCTTCGTTTTGAGAAAATTAAATGAAATTTCAGTTCCAATTTTCCCATCATTTATTGTTGGTTTTGAATAACAGTGATTCGATGTATGATATACTTAGGTTTGCAGCAATGTTTTCAATGATTTAGTTATATTAGAAACAGTTTGTACTCGTGAGGTTCTAAAAATGAAACAACTGTGTTACCTCACTTTTGATTCAACTTTTATTCTAATCTCAAGAAACTCGGATCATTCATGTAGCAATTACATAGGATAGTACTAATTATAATCTCACATATAGTTGAATCAAAGAAAAAAATCACTTCGATGACTAAATTTCTTCAGTTGAGTTTCCTGCGTTACCAAAATATCACTCAAAAAGTCAGAATTTTCTGGAAAAATTAATATACAAACTGAAACTCACACAAAATCATGTTGATAGCTCCAACTTTTGGTAAATATTCATGAGAATAAAGTTGGTGTGAAGTTTGATCAATGAGACGCATTTATATTGCTCTGAGGTCTTTTCAAAACTGGGGACAGAATAGTAACGCAGCAGTTATCTTGTAACACAGTGGAAAATGTCTAGAGCACAGCGCTTTCATAGTGAAAATCAGGTGTATTTAATGAAATGAGAAATGAAACATTAATTCAAGTACAAAGAAGCTCAAAATAAAACTGAAATATTCATAATAAAACGGGTCTGGTTATGCACTATCTCAGCTGTTAGCTGGATATAATTTACCTTTCCCAGATTCAGCAATCAAAGGGAATAGACTCGATTACAATATACTTGACATAAATTTCCTAACTATCCTACATGTATTAAAAATTACAGCTTTTTGCATTTCTATATAGGTATTCTTATGCAATTCTAATTTCTTAAGACAATCATGCAAAGTTTTGGGTATTAACCCAGTCGAGGATACGATGACAGAAACAATATCTATTTTCTTGAGGTGCCACATCTGCTTGCTCTCAATAGCAAGGTCATTGTATTTGGACTTTTTCTCCTGGAACTTATTTGGCACGTTGTTATTATTCGGTATGGCGACATCCATCAGCATCGCTGTTCTGGCTCTCTTATCATACACCACTATGTCCGGCCTATTATTCGTCACCATTCTGTCAGTGATAAGAGAATCGTAGTATAATCTGATAGAATCATTTTCCAATACGGGCGCCGGTTGATACTTGTAGTATGGCTGGAAGGTGTTCAGAAGTCCGTACTTGTGTGCAAGTTTCTGGTGGATAATGTTGCACACTTGATTATGCCTGTGAAGATACTCCGTATTGGCCAGTTGTTCGCATCCGGACGTAATATGCTGTATAGTCTCCGATCTTATGTGGAATTTTCTGCACTTATCTGTTTGTAATGTTCCGTCCTTCATTATAAATTTTTTGTAATTGTTTGTAGCGATCACTTGGTCTTGGATGGCCATAAGGAATCCTTCTGTTTCTGCGAATAATTCTCCTTTCATCAACCATTTGTTGGAGGCTTCTTTGTCGATGTGTGGTTGATTAATCTCATGGTGATGTCGTCCATGCAATTCCTTTCTTGACCATTGCTCTTGTTTTTCAGTATCTGATAGGAATGGTAGATTCAGAAGGTCATCTCTGTTAGCAAGATTTAGAGGTGTATATCCCTTATCAGCCAACGATACCACTCTATGGAGGTCAGAAGTGAGAGCTTTTGCTGAGAAGAATTCTCTTAGATTTTTTTCTATTCGGTGTGTAAATTGACAATATCTATTAATCCGCGTCCTCCTTCTTTCCGCTTCAAAGTTGTTCGTATCACAGACGATTTTGGATGATGGTTGTTGTACTTTGTCAGCATCGTTCGGGTTTGCCTTTGAATATCATCCAGTTCTGTCTTAGTCCATCTGATTATTCCAAATGAGTAAAGCAACACTGGAATGGCTTAGGTGTTGATTGCCTTAACTAGATTCACCGAGTTCAACATCGATTTCAGCACAGACTTCAGACGCTGACTGTATTCTGAACGAATCTTCTCCTTTGATTGTTTTTGGTCTAGCAATCTGGCTTGTTGGTATCCCAGATATTTGTATGTTTCGCCATCTCTCATGCACTGTATTATATCACCGTTTGGAAGTTGTGTTTCACCATCTATGACTTTCCCTCTTTAAATGTTCAGGGTCTTACATTTATCAATCCCGAATTTCATATGAACATCTGCCGAGAACTCACTGACAGTTTTCAGCAAATCATCCAATTGCTTCTTGTTCGAAGCATATAATTTGATGTCATCCATATACAGCAGGTGGGAGATTGTATGATAATTCCTTTCTGCTTTCATCATAAATCCGTATCCTGTTCTATTGAGCATTGAGGACAATGGGTTCATAGCTAAACAGAACCATAGTGGACTCAAAGAGTCTCCTTGAAAAATTCCACGACGTATGGGTATCTCGTCGGTTTTAATTTATGTATTGTTCATGTTGACCTGCAGAGACGTGCGCCAGTGTGTCATTGTTGTCTTCAAGAACTCAACCAGTGCTAGGTGAATTTTGTATATCTGCAATACATCAACAAGCCAAGAATGAGCGGTACTATCGAATGCCTTCAGATAATCGAGAAAAGCCGAATGAACATTCCGATGCTCTACGTGTGCCTGTTTCATTATCACAGAATCGATGATGAGTTGTTCCTTGCACCCGTGGTGTATTTTGTAGAGTGTTGGCAGGCAAGTGATTGGCCTATGTTGGGACGGATTCTGTGTTCTACAGCTCTTTGGTAGCATATATGTTAAGCCTTGTGTTAGGAAAGTGGGTGTTTTCTTGGGATGTTGAAGAACATACGTGAGCTGTTTCGCTAGGGCTCCATGGAGCTTATCAAACTTCTTGTACCAGTAGTTGTGGATATTATCTATACCTGTGGCCTTCCAATTGTTGGTCGCTCGAACTACTATTGTGATTTCTTCCTCCGTTATTCCATCAAAGTCCATATGTCTGATATCGAGGCGTTCCTTTTCATTCGTGATCCATTCCGCATCTCTATTGTGTTCTTTGGGGTGCGACCAAAATTTTCTGGAAAATATTAATAAACAAACTGAAACTCACACTAAATCATGTTGATAGCTCCAATTTTCGGTAAATAATCATGAGAATAAAGTTTGTGTGAAGTTTGATCAATGAGACGCATTTATATTGCTCTGAGGTAGTAAAATTAGTCTCCTAATAAACTGCACTAGAGCATTGACACACAACTACGCGAAAAGAAGCGAGTCCATTTTGTTTTTGAATTCATTTACCAATGCCGAGCGGAACACATCACCTGGAAACCCATTCCAATCATTGAACACTCTATTGACCAACATGTGCTGTCTTTACCTTGACGAAAACTTTTCTTTTCTCAGTTTAAGACAATTGCCATCCAAGCGAATATCATCGTTTAATGCAAACAAACTCTTGAGGTTGGAGTAGTTGTGTTTAACCATTCTGTAAGTTAAAATCAAATCTCCGCGACGTCGACGTTGCTCGAAAGTCGTTAGACCAGCTGCAGATAACCTGTCAGCGTATGATCGACGTACGGCACCGAAAGTCATACGCGTAGCACGGCGCTGAACACCTTCCAGCATATTCTTATCCCGAAATAATAGCTTTTCTAAACGAAAGTGGCGATGACACTCAGATATTGAAAAATGAAAAACGGCTGACTGATTTGACATCAAAATGCACTTAAACACCATTAACTTGGAGCTTCAAGGTAAAGGAAAAACTATTATTGAGATGATAAGCGCAGAAAACGCATTCAAAAGTAAATTGCAACTTATGATAGATCAACTGAAATGAAAGGATCTGAAATATTTCGCGTCTTTGAAAGCAAGGATTCCTCAGTTGAATTATCATACGTATGAGGCTGAATTATCAAATATTTTGGGAAAATTCGAAATGCTTTTATATGATTGCAGTAAATTGGCGAATGAAGAATCATTTATGAGTTATCCTTTTCATGTAAAAACATTGAGGAATTAGCTACTGAAATAGCAACTCAGTTTAATATAAACTCATGTTTTGTTGAAAATGAGTTGGTGAACATTATACCAGATATACATCTCAAAGCTACAGCATCTGATACAAAATTTTTGTTGTTTTATATCTGAAGATATATATCCGAATCTCAGCAAATCGCCCTTCAACTGACTGCAATGTTTGGATCAATTTACTCGTGCGAGTCTGCATTTTCTAAAATGAAGATAATCAAGTCAGAATATCGCAATCGACTAACTGACGATCATTTGTCATCATGCTTGCGATTATCACTCAGTGGTTACATACCATCTTATGAAAAGATGCTGATGACATGCAGTGCCACGCTTCAACATCCAAAATCCCTCCTTAGTTAAGTTGAACACCTTATGTAAATGTTTTGTTTAGCAATTCTGAATAACTATGAGTTTTTCACTGATATATAGAAAAGAACCTAACTAAACCAAACCCAAATCTTGACTAAAATAATGTATATTGCGCGGAAAGCTAATATCCATATATGCTACCTAGGTAGGTAGGTAGGTTAGGTGTATCGTGTATGTACGACAACCCTGCATCACACATACGTGCAGCCTCTCAGAGTCGATCGTAGGTTGTCCAAAAATATTGAGGTAGATCACCAGCAGTTTAAGTTTGAGCACCCCTCTTCTAATGGTTCTTTTGAGTGAGAACGCTCTGCATATTCGATAGGTGTGGTCATTAACGAAATTCTTTTGTTCTAGATGTTGCGATGTACTTATTCATATTTCATGTACATCGTTAACTCAACCGAGAGTAAATGAGTGGTTGTTCTAAATCTTCTTAGTTGCTTGGAAGAACCAGAGAAAGCTTGCAGCAATACAAATTATATATTCATGCACATATTTTGTCAACATGTATTCATTGAAAATAAACACTCAGTATGTTAATCGTATCTATGTTCCTCTTGAATTCAATCAGGAGAATTCAGTAGCTAAATTAATAATAATAATCGTTTTCAAAAGTGGTGAGAAAAATGAAGTAAGTAATTACCGACCTGTCTCTATCCTATTTCGGTAAAATTTTTGAAGCAATCGTAACTGATAAATTTTTTCATTAATCCAGTTTCAAGTTGATTCAATCTCAACATGAGTGTTTCAAAGGTAGGTCGGTGTTAACTAATTTAAGTCCTTACATTCGTTTCATAAGTAGTATTTTTGATTTTGAACATAATGTCACTTAACAACAGGAATCAGGAAATACTGAAAGAACTTAACGATAACAAAATAGATATCTGCGCTCTACAAGAAACCAAGGAGAAAGGCAAGGGCCAGATACAACATGCTCAACACACAGTGATCTATAGTGGAGTACAGAAGCATGACAGAGCAAAGGAGGGTGTTGCCCTAGTGATCCACACGAGGTACCGAGACTGTATACAAGAATGTGACTATATATCGTCTAGAATTTTAGTTGTCGAAATGAAAACAGAAGACCAAAGGTTAAACATATTGTCAATTTATGCTCCCGAAGACAGTAAACCGAAAGCTGAGAGAGAGTCTTTCTTTGAACAACTTCAGAATACAATTGGCTCCTTACCATGCGATCAGCTGATGATTATCCTTGGGGATTTTAATGCCTGTATCGGTAATGATATAGTACCAGGAATTGAACAAAGATTCAACGAAAACGTGTTAAACGATAACGGAGAATTAATGATCAGTGTCTGTACTTTCAACGAGTTGCGAATCAATAACACATTTTTCGAACATGAAGAGCAGTACAAATAAACATTTGCAAATACTAGGGGTCAGAAATCAACAATTGACAAATAAAAATTTTCACCCATCACAAATATTAGAGGCCAGAACACTAAACTCTGCTAATGTGGGCAGCAACCAAAGTCTACGGTTAGGGAAACTTAGAATCAAATTCATGCTGCAAAAGAATACTAAACCAACTGTAAAAACACGTAAAATAAACGTTGAATCATTACGGGACCCAACCATAGAAGAACTCTACAAGAACAGGCTAAATGGGAAAATCGAGGAAAACCCGATAACAGAGGAAGATGATGTTAAACGCAGCTGGGAAAAGATAAAAAACAACATACCCACTGCTGCATACGAAGCACTGGGCACTAGGATATCAAATAACAGTAAGAAGAACAAAAACAGAACTCCGTGGTTCCGTATGGAAGTTGCAGAAAAGTGCAGAGAAAAGAAACATGCTTACCTCACATATCGAACATTAAGAACACCAGAATCGTACAATGAATATCAAAAAATCCGAAACGAGACCACAACGTTAGTACGTTCAATTAAAAACCAGTACTGGGAAACTTATTCCAAAAGCATGGACAATGACTTCTACGGGCTACAAAAACAAATATGGAGACTAATCCGATCACAACGGAAAGAAATAAATGAGTGGGTTGAAACAAAGCATATAACCAGCGAGACCTGGATCGAGTACCTAACTGATCTATATTCGACAGAGGATACAGAAGAAGACCTAAGTACACCGGAAATAATAGTGAGCGAAGATGATGAGGTGAATGTGGATGACGTACAGTTAGCCCTACAAAAATTTAAGAATAAGAAAAGTGCCGGACAGGACGGAATTAGCAACGAACTACTCAAGTATGGCGGACAACGTCTTACTCAAGAGTTGACAATTTTAATTCGAAAAATCCTTCACCATCACAGGATCCCAGATGAATGGCGTACAAGCACTACTATTCTTATGTTTAAGGAAGGAGACAGGAAAGTACCTTCGAATTATAGAGGAATAAATTTGTTGAGCACCACGCTGACACTTACTACGAAGTGTACAACAAACAAAATAAATAGCCCCACCTGTTTCGCTGATGAACAACAAGGATTCAGATCTGGAAGATCTTGCACAGACGCCGTATTTGTCATAATACAAGTAACAGAAAAGTCGATAGAATATAATAATCAGCATTTATGTGTTTTGTTGACTTGCTCAAGGCTTACGACCGGGTCCAATTATCAGACATTATACATCTGCTCTACAACAGGCAAATCCCACGTAATATAATAAAGACTATCGAAAATATATATACTGCGAACAAGATCCAGGCAAGATTAGACGGGGAGCTTACCACACAGATACCAGTGAGAAGTGTTATTCGTCAAGGAGATTCGTTAAGCCCCCTTCTGTTCAGCATCATCATGGACGAGATAATCAAAAAAGTAAGAGGAATGAGGGGCTACAAAATGGGGGACAGAAAGAACTATCCTGTGTTACGCCGATGACGCTGTGTTGATTGCAGAAAATGAAGACGATTTACAGCGCCTCCTACACCAGTTCAACCGTACAGCCAAATCGTTTAATATGATAATTTCTGCCTCTAAAACAAAATGCATGACTACATCGAAAACACCATTGAGATGCAAGCTTGAGGTTGATGGTAAATCTAATCAGCAGGAAATAAAATTTAAATATCTCGGCATAGAGATTTCGGGCTACGGAGATGTCGAGGCGGAGGTAAGGGAGCAAGCAACAAAAGTAACAAGAGTATCAGGATGTCTGAATGACACAATATGGCGCAATAAGCATATCGAAATTGAAGCCAAGGCACGAATCTACAAAGCAACTGTAAGGCCCATTATGACATACACTGCAGAAACTAGACCAGAAACAACGAAAACCAGGCGACTACTGGAGACAACCGAAATGAAGGTACTTCGCAGGATAGCCGGGAAAACACTGCTCAACAGAGAGAGGAGTGAGAATAATAGAAACATGTGCAAGGTGGACAACATTAACAACTGGGTATTGAACAGAAAACAGGAGTGGAATGACCATATAAACAGAATGGATGACAGAATAATAGTGGAAATCGCCCGTGATAGATCTCAACTGGGGCGCAGAAGCGTGGGACGACCACGAAAAAGGTGGAGTGACAACTTGAACGTTCCGTAACAAACAAACGACCGAAGAATAAACAGGTGGTTTCGCCTAAAATAACGTTGGAAGAGGAAGAAGAAGAAGAAGAGGTATTTTTGATGATGGTATTCAAGTTGATGCCGTCTACACAGATATGGCTAAGGTGTTCTAGAGGTGTGGTGAGGTCCTCACTAAAATGGATAGAATCGTATCTGTCGGATAGATTTCAGATGATTACACTCAATGGCACTCATTCCGGTTTCGTTCGTGTCACCTATGGTGTTCCTCAAGGGCCACTTCTGGGTCCCCTTTTATTTTCAATTTACATCAATGATATTTCGGAATGTTTACTCTATACAAAGCATGATTTATATGCCGACGATCTTAGAGTGTACAGTGCTATTCGGTCCTATGATGATATTTTGCGGTTTCAGAGTGATCTTGACAGACTTTTTCCTTTTTGTCAAAGTAGGTATTATCAATTAAACATTGATAAGTGTTGGCATATAAGGTAAACAAAAAATTTCAATGTTTTCGATGCTATTTTTTCTGTTGATGGGCTTGTAGTTGGGGGGAGTACACCAAATTAAAGATCTTGGTATATATCTTGGTTCTAAGTTGTCCTTAGAGTATCATATTGATCATATAGTTTCTTAGGCTTTCAAAATGTTAGGTTTTATTCTAGGAATTACTAAAAGTTTCAGTGATCCGAGTTCTTTAAAAATTTTATATTTCTCGTTGGTGAGGAGTAATTTGGAATATGCTGTACCTGTTTGGTCCCCTCGCTATTACAAGTATATTGGCAGAATTGAATCCAGAGAAAGTTTGTCAAAAGTTTCAACTTTAGATTTTTCAGTTCTAACCATGATTATTAATTGAGTTTGTGCCAACACAAAATTTTGAGCCTGGAGCAGAGGAGAGTCCCTTTTGACACTCTATTTCTTAATCGAATTTTAAATCAATTTTTTAGTTTTTCGCTTGTAAATCATCTCACTTTCAATGTTCCCGTGTATCCTAGTCGTCGAAATGCACTCTTCTATGCTCCGAAGGCCTGTACTAGTTTATTTTTTCATTCTGTTTCCATGGGAATTATTTGTCTGTTTAATTGGCATATTGCCAGTTTAGATATTTTTCATGAGCCTCTTTCTTTTTTCAAAAATATAGTTATTGCATATCTCATTAGATCTGAATCATCCTCATTGTAGTGGTTTTTAGTTTTCATGATATTTTGATTGATTCTGTAATCTTTAGTGAGTCAAATACACTCAACGAAGAGAATTTTTCCTCATACCAACTCAACAAATGAATATGACTCTACAACAACTCAAGTATTTCAAATGAGTTATGTCGGAAATATTTTTATGATTGGTACTAATTAATATTCACCTGCGAACGGAATAGGAAATTGTGGTGATGATGAGAGTGGAGGTGGAAGGGTAGAAAATAAGCATCAAATGAGTAATGCCGAGAAAAATTGTGGGGATGATGTTGACTAGAATGTAGATGAGACTGTTAAAAAATTGAAAAAAGTCGAAAGAAATAGAAAAATCAATTCTAACACATGGAAAAGAATGAAGATTAAAAACTGAGAATGGAAGGAAAAGAGTATGTATCTTCCATGTTGAATGACCAAGGAATTCGAGTGAGAAGAGATGCTAGAAAATTGGGCCAGAGATGTATGTGTAAATCTGTGGAAAATCATGCGAAAAAATTTGAGAAGAAACGAGAAAGGAAATATTTTATGCATTTTGGAATATAAATTGGGAATCTAAAAGTAACTATATCAGAAATTTAGTGAAATATGAACAAAAGCAAAGAAGCTATGTTAAGAATGAATCTAGAAGAAAGTGAAGTTTTCCGTATAGATTACAAAGAGGAAACGATAAAATGAAGATATGTAAAAATATGTTCCTCAGTATGCTGGGTCTAAGGGAGAGATCAGTGATAGAATGGGTTACCAACCCAACAGTTCACGGTATGCCAAGAACAAGAGATGAAAAGAAAGAAACTATCGAGCACATAGAAGATAATAAGAGTAAAACCTCGATGATTTCCTCCATCAATTCCATTTCTAAACTTCCATCTCACACTGTAGGGATGCTTCAAGCAAATTATATTTGCAAGAAAATTTCAAGAACAACGGAGGTTTATAAACGTCATAAAAATATTGTGGAGAACAAAGAATATCTCCCTTGTCCATCTGTTCTTTTATGGACACACTTGCAGATATGAACATCGCTATCCACCGTCCGATTATATATCAGTGTGATCTCTACTGTTGTCACAAAGTGGGAAAACTTTCTGATGAGGAATACAATGCGCACATTTTACAAAAAGAAAAAGCAAGGCAAGAATAGTCAAAAGATAAAGAAAATGCGGTTAGATGAGAATGCCACGAATTTGCTATGGACGTGCGGGCAGTGAATTCCATGTTATTCGCAAGTTAACTCTACAGCTACAAGTGCACAATTTCTATGTTCAATTTGGCTGATCACCATTGCATAATTTACTGTTGGAATGAGACTGAGGGTGAACTGGTTTCCTCAATCTTCACCCCCTACATCATGAACCACTTGGAAAATTTTCGCTCTCAAAATCAAGAGAGAAAGCCTGTGATTATATATTCTGATAATAAAAAAACAAGTACTGTGTTTTGAGGAATTTTACTTAATAATTGCGATTCGTAACGCGTTTCACTACACCGTAGCTTCTTCAGACGAATGAATATACAGAAAAATATAAATGAGAATATAACTATAAATGTTCTTGAGTAATTAAAAGCTTATCGGGTTGCTTCTTCTTAAGTGGTTATTTATGACAGGTATATCAAATAAAATTAAGGAATAGATTGCTCCCCGAAAAGATTCAACAGAGGTGAAGGGCTTAAATCGACTTGTTCATTGATGAGTCTACCTCAGTGTTTATATTTGTTGATTTCTAAAGTTTCCCAAAGATCTACCTTCTAAGATTTATTGGGAAATAGATTCTTAACATCGAAAGAAATGAGTATAGGATTAGGTTAGATTAGGTTAGTTCCAAACTCATTTCTTTCGATGTTAAGAATCTATTTCCAACATTCCTCCGAAAGATACGTATTACTTAGTTGAAGAATTATTAGAAAAGAATCATGTCAATACTATCATTAAATCAGATATTCTTTCATTATTACAAATTGGTTTAAATCAAAATTATTTCCATTTCAATAACAAATATTATACTATTGAAGACGGCTTGATTATGGGCAATCCGTTTAGTCCTTTGTTAGCAGAAATATTCATGAATAACTCAGAGAAATTAATTCATAATCATTCACTCAGTGAATATTGTTTATACTGGTATCGCTATGTAGACGATATCATTATTCGCTTCACAGGAACAGATAGACAGTTGAAAAATTTCGAAAATCATATAAATTCATTACATCCAAAATTGCATTCACAACCGAAATAGAAAGCAATAATTCGATAAATTTCTTAGACGTAACAATTTCGAATGAAAATGGAAAACATGTTTTCGCAATTTACCATAAGCCGTCACATACAGATATTATAATACACAACTCGTCGTGTCATTCATATCAACATAAAATGTCAGCATTCAACAGTTCCATTCATAAATTGATTCACATTCCGTTATCACCAGAAAATTTCAACAAAGAACTAAATTTGATTGAACAAATAGCAAAAAATAATGGTTACAATCCCAAACTAATAAATAATATTTTAAATAAAAACAAAGTAGAATCGCATTGAATGAAGTTTACCCTGCCGATAAATTTAAACAAAAATTCCACACCTTAACCTACGTTGGCATTACAAGTGAGAAACTGAAATCATTCTTAAGTAGCAATAATTTCAACATAGCTTTCCAAACTAATAATAATTTAGGCAGATATATAAAAATAATAAAACCAAACCAGGTAAAAACAATGAATCAGGTGTTTATAGACTGAATTGCAATGACTGTGATAATTTCTACATTGGTAGAACACATAGAAATTTCAATATTAGAATATCGGAACATAAACGCAGTTTTTCAAATAAAAAATCAGATTCAAATTACGCGAATCATCTCTTAGAAAATAATCATTCTTTCGACCCACAGTTTGAAATTTTGCATACAGATAATAAATCTTGGAAGGTAGATCTTTGGGAAACTTTAGAAATCGATAAATACAAACACTCATGTAGACTCATCAATGAACAAGTCGATTTAAGCCCTTCACCTCTGTTGAATCTTTTCGGGGAGCAATCTATTCCTTAATTTTATTGGATATACCTGTCATAAATAACCACTTAAGAAGAAGCAACCCAATAAGCTTTTAATTACTCAAGAACATTTATAGTTATATTCTCATTTATGTTTTTCTGTATATTCATTCGTCTGAAGAAGCTACGGTGTAGTGAAACGCGTTACGAATCGCAATTATTAGGTAAAATTCCTTAAAACACAGTACTTGTTTCTTTTATTATTGATAATGGAATTTTACCAAGTAAAAGCCTCTCAAATTCAAATATATTCTGATGGTTGTCGGTACCAGAACAGAAACGCAGTGTTGGCCAATGATTGCTGGATTTTGCTGTTAGGAGTGGAGTGACTATTTACCAAAAATCTCTAGAGAAAGGCGACACGCAAATGGAGGTCGACTCCGTCTATTCACTCATAGAAAGGAAATTAAAAGGGCGTGGAATTTATATCCTTAGTCTGTATCCAATATATATAAGAGAAGTTTGGCGAAAACTGTCCCCATTTGAAGTGAAATATTTGACTCACGAATAAGACTGAAGGTGGAATGGTTCCCTGAATCTTCATCACCTGCATCATTCGTGAATTATGATGTCAAATCAGAGCTACGCTACTCATCAATTAGACCTGATCAAATAAAAAATGACCCGACAGTGAATGACCTTAAATTCCTAAAATATTCAACTGATAGGGTTATTTACTATAAATTTGACTTTGGAGATGAAAATTTACACCCCTGCCTAGAAGACCAAAGACTAATGTAAAATTTAATGAACGACCATTAACCATGCTAGAATTCCGATCACTTAAAGAAAATATCAAGTTCTGCAAGTACTAACCCAAGTTTTACCAGCAGAAGTGAAGGATTTTTACGATAATTTACCATTTCATAAATTACACAGTGTGTGAAAATGACACTTCAAAATTCGCGGGAAACATACCTAGTAAACCTATATCGGGTTCGCTGAATCCAGTGGTAACCGATGTTTATGAAAGTTAGCTCTTGTTTAGGAGATGTTCGCCTTTGAAGTTAGCTGATTTTAGTAGGGTTCGTCGCTTATGACTTCAGTACATTATATGCTTGTAATTTCTAAACCGTTCGGAATATCGCTTTACTGTCTTCGGCAAAGTTTTAGCTATTATCATGGCCAACAACTTTCCTGAATATACCAATATAAAAAACCTCATTCAAACACCATTTCTCAACAAAATGTCCAATAAACTCCATTTCTTTGCCATTGTTTCGTTAATTTTCGTCTAAATAATAGAAAAATCAAGGGAATTTCGCTTTAGAATCTTGAAATAAGAAAAGAAAACACATTTCCTATAGTTTAATCAAAAATTTAAACGCACAATCATGATTTTAACTCAAATTTCTCACAGATATCACTGTTAATACGTATTTATTAGTATGGTCACTGATGTTACTACGTATTTTGCTATGTATTTGTGTGCCATTCTTCATAGTCTGAGTTCTGATATTTCTCAATTTGACATTTCTTGTTGAGGTTTCTTTGTTTACACAAGTTATATATCTGATAAAAATATCAAAAATGAATTCGTGCAGTAAATTTAATAAATTTTGCTACATTTATGGAAAGTTTACTATGATGACAAACAAGCGTTTAATTTCTGAAGAAATTGCTGAATCGTACACACAATATTTCAACCAAACTGTAATCAAAGATGTGAACTGGGCTCCACAAATCATTTGTACTGGTTGTGACATAAGATTAAGTGGATGGAAAAGAGGTAAAATGAAATGATTTATCATTTATTTCGAAATTATATCAATTCAAGCTATTTTTATTACAGGTGAATTCCAATCTATGCCTTTTGGCATTCCAGTAATTTGGACAAATCCTCAAGAACATAATCCAGATGACTGTTTTGCTTGTGTATATGAAATTGTCGGATTGAACAGAGCTAATAAACGTAGAGTTGAACTCAGAGGAACTCGGTTTGTTCAGTTGCCGTTACCACATTCGGAATCCATTCCAATACAGTCCCAGTCCGACAGAAGAGTACATTCCATTTACTTTTGATACTATTGGCGAAACGTCTACACAGTGTAATCATGCCGAATTTTCTTCAAAAAGATCTGGATAAAATTATTCGTCGATTAAAATTATCGCAGCGTCAGTCCATTATTTTGACTATAGAATTGAAAAAAAATAATGTCTTAGCACCTGATGTGAAAGTATATGGAGCAATCAGCCGTCATAGACAGTTCACTGCTTTATTCAAATTCATCAAAGACAATTCATTCGCGTACTACACTGATATCAAGGAATTGGTATTAAAGATCCATCATGAGTATAAACCAGAAGACTGGCGTCTTTTCATCGATTCGTCCAAAAGTAGTCTCAAGGCGGTTTTACTTCATGTCACAAACTCAAAAAACAATGTCCCGATTGCCATCAGCACAAAAACGAAAAAAAATTACGAATCATTGAAAAAATCCTTGATTTGGTGAAATATGAAGACCATCGTTGGAAGATTTGTGCAGATTTGAAGGTGATAACTCTTTTGAGAGGAATGCAGACGGGATATACGAAAAACATGTGTTCTATATGTTTATGGGATACTCGAAATGCCGGCGACCAATATGCCAATAAAAGCTGGCCTATGAGACAAGGGTTCAGATTTCGTCGAGAAAACGTCGTTGAAATTCCACTTGTGCCAATCGAAAAAGTGTTGCTTCCACCTCTGCATATCAAGCTTGAAATTGTTAAAAATTTCATCAAGGCCCTAGATCCTGCATTCAATGAGTCGAAGCGAATTTTCCCAAGATTGAATGGAATGAAAATAAAAGAAGGTTTATGTGAAACTATATACGTATCAATCAACCTAACTTATTCAATATTTAACACATATTTTTTCGAATTATTTTATTACAGGCATACTCAATGGACCTGATATTCGACGCTTGATGAGAGATCAACAATTTGAAAACATTTTGGTCGAATTTGCAGCTCGTTGCTTGGGATTGCGTCAAAGGAGTCATCGAAAATGTACTTGGAATTCATCGTGACGAAAACTGTCGCATACACGTTGAAAATATGCTCTTGGCTTTCCGTAACATCGTTGTAAAAATGTCTCTGAAAATTCATTTTTTACATTACCATGCAGACAAGTTTGCCGAACAATCACTATGTGAATCAGATGAGCATGGTGAACGGTTTCATCAGGTGACGGCTAGGCTTAAGCACTGGTATAGTGGAGAAAAACTTGATTCTCTATTAGGAGACATTTGCTGGAAATCACAGCAAGATAAAGATGGAGAAGAAGAAGAATGAACATAAATATATATGTTTATTTGTTGAAATTGTTGGAATTGGAATAAAAATTTGAGTTAAAATCATGATTGTGCGTTTGAATTTTTGATTTAACTATAGAAAATATGTATTCTCTTCTTATCTTGAGATTTTAAAGCGAAATTCCCTTGATTTCTCTATCATTCAGACGAAAATTAACGAAAAACGGCAAAAAATGGAGTTTTTGGACATTTTGTTAAGAAACGGTGTTTGAATGAGGTTTTTCTATATTGGTATATTCAGAAAAGTTGTTGGCCATGACAATAGCTAAAACTTTGCCGAGGACAGTAAAGCGATATTCCGAACGGTTTGGGAATTACAAGCATAAAATGTACTGAAGTCATAAGCGACGAACCCTACTAAAATCAGCTAACTATATCTCCTAGACAACAGCTTACTTTCAAAAACGGTGGTTACCACTGAATTCAGCGTACCCGATATAGGTTTACTCGGTATGTCTCCCGCGTGTCAGAATTTTGAACTAGCACAGTGTTATTATTTTGATATTATTAGGTTTTGACTAAATATAAATTTTCTTCAAATGAAACAAAATCAATGCATTTCTGTCGTATACTTAAAAATATAATGCAGCGAAATGTCGTAACCCCCAAAATTTAAAGAAAAAAAGATCAAAACACCTTGAATGTGTTAGTCCTACTCCTGAATTAATAACATGAAATAGGAATCAATGAAAAAGGTTTTCAAGCAGTAACTAGGTAATTACTCAGTTTTATGGCCCTCCTGTAAAATTTACTGATAAGGATACGACGTTTTGCACCTAAGTCATGGATATGTGTATTTTCATTATCTTACCTGAATACTAGTTTTATTAACATCTTTCTCACATAGAAACTGCTTAAATCTTGTGAAATCAAATATTCTTCTTTTAGAGTGACTAAAAGTCTCTTCGCGGTGAGAGATTCTTCACGAATTTGGTGATAATTGTAAATATGATTTCGCCGCCCCAAATATAAGTTAAAAAAATTCCTTTTAGATCTCTCAATGTATAATAGAAAATGTTTATTTTCTGAGAACCTAGAAAAACACTATATAACGTTCAAGTCAAGAAGAGAGACATGGGAGTTATAGCTATCCTCAAAAATGTTTCACGAGAACACAACAAAACAAGAGTTTATGAATACGACATACTAACGAGCCAACAATCATCTGAATGGGTAGAAAAAATGTGCAAAAACTGAAAAAACCTCACCAAATTCGTTCGAAATCAGTACAATGGTGATTTTTTTCATCGATATTCGTGGTGTGCTTTATCATGAATTCATTCCGTAAGGTCAAACGGTCAATAAGCACTTCTATTCAACCGTTTTGAGACGTATGCGTGAAAATATTCGCCGTAATGGGCCGGATTTATGGCGAAACAATTCGTGGATTTTTCATGGCGATAACGCACCATCTCATCGAGCCATGGTTATTAACGACTTTGAGACCAAACACTCGATAAATACCATCGAGCAGCCGCCTTATTCGCCTGATCTATCTCCGTGTGACTTTTTTCGCTTCTCCAGAAAGAAGAAAATTCGCAGAAGGAGCTGAAGGCTATCTCTGAAAGCGCCTCCAAAAATGTTTCGATGATTAGAAAAATGTTGGCACATATGTGTCGCTTCAAATGGAGCATACTTTGAAGGAGATTCAATGAATATGTTAATAGATTTAGATTTTTGCGTTTATTTCTAATTCTGTACATAATAAAACTGTGCTTTGTTTTTTTAAAATACTATTTCGAATTAATGTTACATTTTATATTGTTCCAGACGAGTTTTATTTCAGTTTCATGTTTTCTATTGAAATTTAAGACGGTTTTTGAGACGTTGAGAAAAAAGCTTCATTATATTAGTTATTTTCTATTTGTTCAATAAAAACCTTTTCTTCATTCTGTTATATTCATTTTTTAAATATATTCAGTTACCAAAACACTCTATACTTTAGTAAAAACACACACCACAAAAATTATGGCATCTCCTGGTATTCTGAAATCCACAATCGATTAAGCAGCTCGATCACAGTTTCTTTCTCAACATACATTTCTGGCATATGAGGGAAAAAAAATCTTATCTATGTAGTAACATTTCTTTCTCAATTCTCAAATACGTCTTAAATACGTCTGAAACAAGAATAAGTTTATTTGATCAGTATTCATTCAATTTCTCTTCAGTTTTCACGCTAAATTAAAGCAAGTTTTCTGTGTTTCTTGTTGATTTTCGAATCTCTGAATTTATTGTAATGGCTGCTTAATGTCCTGGACGCTATTTGAGTGATCATGAAGTGGTAAGAATTGTAACACTTCTAGAGGGGCGAAGCCTACGTTAAGTGTGTGTTGTTGAATGTTTACGAAAGCACCATTTCAAGAGCAGGACAGGGAAGAAATCGGATAACAACACCAGTTGATCCTTGGCTTCGTCTAACTGCATTAAGAGTTCGGCACTGTACGGCTAGAATGCTACAAAATGAACTTGCACTTTCCAGAAATGTGCATATTTCATTGCAAAATGTTAGGAACAGGCTCAGAAAAGACGATATCAGACCAAGGGTGGCTTTTACCGCCCCGCGTCTCACCAGAGAGCATCGAATTGTAAGACTTCAGTTTGCGAGAGAAAAAAAAATGATCGAATGTTCTCTTCTTACCGACGAGTCCAGGTTTTGTCTAGTATCAAATGATAGACGCATGCCAGTATACAGACGACCTGCCGAACGGTATCAGCAATGCAATATCCGGCAAACCGAAAACTTCGGAAGAGGCTTAGTAATGGTAAAGAGAGGCATTTCTTTTTATGGTCGAACTGAGTAAGTCCTAGTGAATAATGGAAAAATTACAGCGGCCAGATACATCGCAGATATTCTTGAACCCCATGTTGTGTGCAGCTGGAGTAGTTACAGAATTTCTGAAAAATGCCGAAATTGATATTTTAAGATGGCCAGCCAGAAGTCTCGACTTGAATCCCATAGAACATGTTTGGGACAACATGGGGTGGCAAATTCAGCAATGAAGGATGTCTTGTAGAATACACCAACAACCAGGAAATTTGCTTCTAGAAATTTGGAACTCAGTGACTCAAGAGTACATCCAAAATTGCGTGAGGGGCTTCCGAGACGTGTACTTGAAGTAATTAGGAAACATTTGATTTTGAAAATGATTAGTAACTATTCGATGCTAGTTGATTGGTCTCTTCGCGAATGTTTGAAGATGGTAGAATTTTTTAATTTTTCATTATCTCGAAAATTGTCGATATTTTCCGTCATATACTCATCTCTTTTGCATGATAACTACTTATTTCACACTACTGAAAGTTACCAAGCAAGTCTTGAATGACCAACCTAAAAGTTTATATAGTATTGTCGTAAAAGTAGGGTAAAACGACAATTTTTGTGAGGAGTGTTTTTGGAATGTTTTATGTAAATGAATATGTATTAAAATACTCACAAACGCCTGTAGAATCCCAAAATAGTTTTCACCTAACTTTCATATCAACGTAGATATTGACCCCATGTTGTACCCTTTGGCCCATTGATTACGAAAACTTCATTTATATACATGAAAATGCTCGGCCTCATGCAGCTAGAGTAGTTACGGAATTTCAGCAAAATGCCGAAATTGATATTTTAAGATGGCCAGCAAGAAGTCCCGACTTGAATTCTATAGAACATGTTTCGGACAACATGGTGTAGTGGTTTTGTATCTAGAATATCTAAAATTGGAGAAATATTTCAATTCTACTGGAACAAAGAAATTTAAATAATGAAGTTTAATGAGATTCAATTATAGAAAGTCTAGTTGAAAGAAAATTACAATTGATACTACCTATTAATACTTATGCGTAGCTAGATCAGAGTCCCTTTATCTTAGTGTGTGAGATCTTCGTCTAGAACCTAAGTCCTAGATATAGCGTTAGGAATAATACTCATCACTTTATTCAACTAGCTTTATTACAAGATAAATATGGAAATCACAGCAACTGATTAATAAATTACTATCTTCAATCAAGGTAACTAATACAGAAATAAACTTAACTAAAAAGTTCAACCAATTACAAAAAAATCTATAATAATACCACATATATCTCACGAATATATATTTTTAAAATGAACGGAATGAATTTGACTTACCTTTGGAATAGCAGATATCGATCTAGGTTTATATAACAAAAGAAAATTCGAAATCTCTACACTCTCTAATTGAATTGGTTGTCGAGGAAATCCGGCAGAATTACCGGCTACTTATAACACCTCAGACGATTGGAATTTATCCAGAAATTCAAAGAATACTTGATTTCTGTTACTGAAAATTATTCACTCCAATCGCTACAACAGAGCTCCAATGAAATTACAAACGGATCCGAAGATTTCTAAATGGAAATAGAGCGAATCTAATGAATTTCGAACTTATATAGACTCGGTTCTATGACAAAGTATTGATTTTCAAAAAAAAAACTAATAAAAAGCGAAATTATTCTCTTCACAACAATAAAATGAAAACGAAACATAGAATGAGTACTGCTTTCTGTTGTCCCACAGAACCGAGGAAACGATCTTCTTTCAAGTACTGACTTTTAATATTTAATATTTAATATCTATTCAATATCTATTTATTTATTTAGCAATCTGCTACTTAATCACATATATTACATGAAAAAATCAGCAAAGATTTTGAAAAGATAATTCTAAGAACAAAAAACATTTTCTTCAATCTAACTTTGAAGATCCTTTCCATGGCAGTTGAGGCATATCTCTCAATTTGAAAATCCTGACTCTAATCTTCGTTTTAGAAACTTTTGCAAATACAAAGGTGTTTTTTTGTTTACTGTTTTGTAAATAAGAACCAGACAAGATTGAGTCACAAGCTGCCGAACGCTCAGGACATGTTAACATGTTAACAAAAATCTCATACACTTATTCTGAAGGAACTGTAACTGTTGAATATCTTTCTTATCACAAACACTCAAAAGAGAAGCACAATAATTGAAACTAGGATATATCATACAATTATAAACAATTACTTCACAATTAACCGATGAACAACCTAGATCAATAGCAGCGGCACCTTACGGATATAACTATAATTTTCATTGGGTATCATTAAATGTAGATTCTTGATTCGAATTTCAAACCAAATATTTAACTTGATGAAATGAGATTGAATTATTGATAAAATTATGAAAACTGAGTTTAAAAGATATAAATGATTAATTCAAGAAATCGGACTGTGACATTGGGGTGGCAAATTCAGCAACGTAGGATGCCTTGTAGAACACTCCAACAACTAGAAAATCGCTTCCTGAAATTTGGAACTCAGTGACTCAATAGTACATACAAAATTTGTTTGAGGGGCTTCCGAGACGTATACTGGCTGAAATTAGGGCCCTGGGAGGAAACACTTGATTTCGAAAAGCATTAGTAGCCATTCGATGCTAGTGATTGTTCTCTTCGCGAATGTTTGAAGATGGTAGAATTTTTCATTAACTCGAAAGTTGTTGATATTTTCCATCATAAACTCATATCTTTTGAATGATATCTTCTTATTTAACACTTCTGAAAGTTACCAAGCGACTCTTGAATGACCAACCTAAAAGTTTATATAGTATTGTCGTAAAAGTAGTGTATGTAAGGAAAATACGCAGCCGAATTTATTCATTATGTTCAGTATTGGAAAAAGACATGTTCAGCTTTTAGGACACAATGTCCGGCTTTTATATCTTGGGCCTATTAACTCTAGATGCGGAGCTCCATACATGATTCATGTTGTATTTTCGTAATTAAATTTTAAATCGGAAAAAAAAATTATATTCACACAGTAAGTATTTATTTCTAATGAATAATCGTCTAATATGTCGACAAAATTTGTGCATAAATACATAATTTGTGTTATTGCAAATACTTGTTCAGAGTCCTCCAAGCAAATTTCACCTCAGCCAATATAGTTTGATTCTCCGCTCATTTTCTGTCGGATGAATTGACGATGAACATGAAACATGAATAGGAACATCGCAACAGCTGCAATAAAAGAACTTCGTTGATGATTACACTCATAAAATACATGCAAAAGTTATAGCGTGCTATGTTAACTCAAAACTTCATAACGAATTGAATTTTGTCTCAGATATTTTCCTCTAACAAAATTATTCCTCATTCAACCTTTCATATACGAGGTGATTAATCTCACCATGCTGTACTAGGTGGAGTTTGCTATACCCCAATTATGAAAGGTAATAAAATCCTCAAAATTGAGGATTCAACCCCCAGAATTTCTTTTATACTATTATTGACTAGTTTAAAAAAAATTTATTCCCAAATATTCCATAGAAAACTCTAGCGAAAATATGATATTCCACATTAGTATAAAAAAATGTCAGTTATAAAGATAAATAAAAGAAGTGGGACAAGATTTGAACCTTGTGACACACCCAAGAATACCATGAAGTATGCCGACCTGAAACCATTCTTCTGGACATTCTGAGTACGCTTAGTCAAGTAAGATATAAGAAAAGAAATGAAACAATCAGGCCAAAGGAACCCAACTTCAGCGATATTATTTCATGTTTGATGCTGTTAAATAATAATAATAATAATAATAATACATGCAGGTATCTCAAGTATATTGTAATCGAGCCTATTCCCTTTGATTGCTAAATCTGGGAAAGGTAAATTATATCCAGCTAACAGCTGAGATAGTGCATAAGTCCACGATAATAAATACATGCAGAAAGAAACACCACGGGTGCAAGGACCAACTCATCATTGATTCTGTGATAATGAAACAGGCACATGAAGGGCATCGCAATGTTCATTCAGCTTTTCTCGATTATCTGAAGGCATTCAATAGTACCGCCCATTCTTGGCTTGTTGAAGTATTGCAGATATACAAAATTCACCCAGCCCTGGTAGAGTTCTTGGAGACAACAATGACACACTGGCGCACGTCTCTGCAGGTCAACATGAACAATACATCAATTAAAACCGACGAGATACCCATACGTCGTGGAATTTTTCAAGGAGACTCTTTGAGTCAACTATGGTTCTGTTTAGCTATGAACCCATTGTTCTCAATGCTCAATAGAACAGGATACGGATTTAGGATAAAAGCAGAAAGGAATTATCATACAATCTCCCACCTGCTGTATATGGATGACATCAAATTATATGCTTCGAACAAGAAGCAATTGGATGATTTGCTGAAAACTGTCAGTGAGTTCTCGGCAGATGTTCATATGGAATTCGGGATTGAAAAATGTAAGACCCTGAACATTCAAAGAGGGAAAGTCACAGATGGTGAAACACAACTTCCAAACGGTGATATTATACAGTGCATGAGAGATGGCGAAACATACAAATATCTGGGATACCAACAAGCCAGACTGCTAGACCAAACACAATCAAAGGTGAAGATTCGTTCAGAATACAGTCAGCGTCTGAAGTCTGTGCTGAAATCGATGTTGAACTCGGTGAATCTAGTCAAGGCAATTAACACCTACGCCATTCCAGTGTTGCTTCACTCATTTGGAATAATCAGATGGACTAAGACAGAACTGAATGATATTCAAAGGCAGACCCGAACGATGCTGACAAAGTGCAACAATCATCATCCAAAATCGTCTGTGATACGGACAACTTTGAAGCGGAAAGAAGGAGGACGCGGATTAATAGATGTTGTCAATTTACACACCGAACAAATAAAGGTCTCAGAGAATTCTTCTCAGCAAAAGCTCTCACTTCTAACCTCCATAGAGTGGTATCGTTGGCTGATAGGGGATATACACCTCGAAATCTTGCTACCAGAGATGACCTGCTGAATCTACCGTTCCTATCAGATAAATTATATCCAGCTAACAGCTGAGATAGTACATAAGTCCACGATAATAAAGAATAATACCGAATACCGAATAATAACAACGTGCTGAATAAGTTCCAGGAGAATAAATCCAAATACACAGACCTTGCTATTGAGATCAAGCAGATGTGGCACCTCGATAAAATAGATATTGTTCCTGTCATCGTAACCTCTACTGGGTTAATACCCAAAACTTTGCATGATAGCTTTAAGAAATTAGAATTACATAAGAATACCTATATAAAATTGCAAAAAGCTGTAATTCTTAATACATGTAGGATAGTTAGGAAATTTATGTCGAGTATATTGTGATCGAGCCTATTCCCTTTGATTGCTGAATCTGGAAAAGGTAAATTATATCCAGCTAACAGCTGAGATAGTGCATAAGTCCACGATAATAAATAATAATAATTTCAAGGAGACTCTTTGAGACCAGTATGGTTCTGTTTAGCTATGAACCTATTGTCCTCAATGCTCAATAGAACAGAATACGGATTTAGGATAAAAACAGATAGGAATTATCATACTGTCTCCCATATGCTGTATATGGATGACATCAAATTATATGCTTCGAACAAGAAGCAATTGGATGATTTGCTGAAAACTGTCAGTGAGTTCTCGGCAGATGTCCATATAAAATTCGGTATTGAAAAATGTAAGACCCTGAACATTCAAAGGGGGAAAGTCATAGATGGTGAAACACAACTTCCAAACGGTGATATTATACAGTGCATGAGAGATGGCGAAACATACAAATATTTAGGATACCAACAAGCCAGATTTCTAGACCAAAATCAATCAAAGGAGAAGATTCGTTCAGAATACAGTCAGCGTCTGAAGACTGTGGTGAAATCAATGTTGAACTCAGGGAATTTAATCAAGGCAATTAACACCTATGCCATTCCAGTAATGCATTACTCATTTGGAATAATCAGATGGACTAAGACAGAACTGGATGATATTCAAAGGCAGACCCTAACGATGCTGCAACTTTGAAGCGGAAAGAAGAAGGACGGCGGATCAATAGATGTTGTCAATTTACACACCGAACAAATAAAGAATCTCAGAGAATTTTTCTCTGCAGAAGCTCTCACTTCTGACCTCCATAGAGTGGTATCGTTGGCTGATAAGGGATATACACCCCTAAATCTTGCTACCAGAGATGACCTTCTGAATCTACCATTCTTATCAGATACTGAAAAACAAGAGCAATGGTCAAGAAAAGAATTGCATGGGAGATATCACCATGAGATTAATCAACCACACATCGACAAAGAAGCCTCCAACAAATGGTTGATGAAAGGAGAATTATTCGCGAAAACAGAAGGATTCCTTATGGCCAACCAAGACCAAGTGATCGCTACAAACAACTACAAAAAATTTATTATGAAGGACGGAACATTACAAACAGATACGGGCATTATGCTTGTCACCAAAAGTGGCACATCCTCGAGCAGTAAAGGAAACTCCTCCTCAAGAAATTGCCGATAAACAGGACCGTCCATTAGGTAAAAAATTGGCCCAATAAAATGATTTCCAAATGATCCAACCCAGACATTTAGTGAGAATTGTTCTTGATGATGTGATTCTTCAATCAAATGGGGGTTTCCTCAGCTCTATAATGAGTATTGTGAAAGTTTATGACATCAGTTCTCGAAAAGTTAGCTTCATCTGTGAACATTATTTCACTATCAAAATCAGCATTTTCTCTAATTTCATCTAAGAACCATCCGCAGAAATTGAGTCTTGAGGGAAAATCTCGAGGAAGTAGAGTTTGGACACGTTGAATACGAAACGGGTACAATAAAGTTCTCATATTTTGAGTTGCACCTTCTGTCGATATTTGCTTTAAATTCAGCGAATGCATACAATCGCTTAATAATTTGTTGGTTGAGAACAATCGGAGGTACAAAAAAATTACAGGTGTCAAAAAAATTTCTAAATTGAAAGAAGATGATTGTACGCTGATCACTGGAGTACTGTAAACAAGATTGAAAGGGCAAAAATGTCATGGCTTCGGAAAAGAATGCACCTTGTAGATTCTAATTGAAATTGAGAACGTGTAATGATGGAGGCTGTAAGAGATAGCTTGCATTCCAAATTTGGGCTGGATATCTCAAAAATTACAGGCGATTTGAAGAAAAAACCAATTTATTCCGAAAATCTCTACACCCTGTAGCTCTGCAACGAAGCTTTTGCGGACCTATGTTTATATGAATGTTTTTTCCTGAAATTGCACGTCGCTATACTTCCTCAAGTTATGACATACTATTATGTAACACCCTGTATACTCAACCTGTTCTGTTAACTAATTTTTTTGTATGTACCTATATCAGAAAAGTGCCAATTTTGTATTTTAGTTTCGAACTCATACTTATCTAAAGATAAAAAATGTATCACTTGAATAGAGTTTTCAATCTTAAACAGTGATATTTTTTACGTAGTAATATCTGCAATCTTCATAATGTCAATTAGATATCACATAGCTACTATTTCAGTTACATCAGTAATCAACCTCAACTCATATGGTGAAGCTTATTAAAATATGCTTTTTTAAGTTTATAGCACTTAGATGCATTATCTTTATTCACCATAAACTTGGTATCTCCAGCCTCTTACATCACAACACACACAAATCTGTATTACAGACATCCTCACTCACACAGGGTGCCTTCATGCCATCCACAACACAATCAAAGTTTACAAATTTTAAATCTAGACATCTATGATAAATGTTATCCTCAATAACAAAATAGTACATTTAAGTACCAAGTGATGGGCTAATAAATATGAAAAATTCTATTCCTAAAAGAAGATATACGGTTTTAAATTTATTCTCCATGAGTTTACTTACCCCTAAATACATTTGTCGATTAAACTCTAAATTAAAACATCGGATAGGAATGGGCTTTTGTGTTTTCATGAAAAATATCATAAAAGTTGTTCTCAGTCTATGATTCATATTGTACCAGTCCATATTGTATACTGCTTCAGTCAACTCCTCTTGCTGCAAAAGATTGATAGGAGAGTATTATATCTGTTGCTCTAACTAACTGTTGAAGGGGAAGTGAAACGATTTAAAACAAGCTTAATCGTGTCTGTTTGAGAAATGAATGTGTAATATTATTTTTGAATTGAAATAAGAAATATTATGGAATATACTTCACGACGCTATCTTGTGATAGTAGGCTCTGCTTTGTATTTTTCAACTGAAAGAAAAGTCCTCAGACATTTGGTATGATATGAATGTTGAAAATTATTCACAATATTTGATGTATTTATTGAGTATTCGTTGTTATAACTGTTATAAGTTACAAAAACTTTATATTCATGAATGTCGGATGAAATATCCTTCAAATCGCTATTGACAGGTAATGTTCTCAACATATTCTTCCTAAGAGAGATTTCACTTTTCGTAAAGTCATTTAGTAAGATATAAATATTGAGTTAGCCACAACATGCCTCGTATCTAACTGTTGATATAACGGTTATTAAATAAATAAATTGCTTAATTATGAACTTTATGATGTACGAGGATGTTAAAATGATACTAAACTAGGTAAATTTTACCTGTTTTGGAAGTAAATGTCTGTTATTGTTTCTGAATTCGACTGGGACAAGAAAGTCAGAATCAAGAATAAATAAAATATTATGAACTCGATATCTGATTATCTGTGTTCAATTTATTATTTCCGCTTCCTAGTAGTTGCTGGTTTTAGTTGAAAATAGGTAGACACAATTGCAGTGTCCTGAGCATGTATATTCGTTTTCCTAATCGGGATATGTAGACGCCCTAAATTATACACATTGTAACTATAACAAGTTTAGTTGCTTTTATTGCAAATTATCCTTCGGTGACCAACCGAATATCAGGTTACAATAGCTCAGCGAAAGAGGTGATCGTAGGTGAATAATTTGTCAATTTTCCTGGTAAAAGAACTATTATTGGCACTCGAGAGCAGACAATCAGTTTTCAAGGAAAAAAACACTTAAATTGAATAAATATATTAAATCTTTACTCTGAACACAAAAGCTGCATAAAAATTAATTACTATTTGTAGCAAAAACTGCAGGTCGACTCTCCAAAACTATTTCAAAATGATTAATTTGTGATGTTATATTTATAATATGTACGAAATGTCTTACAGCTGCAATGGGGAGAAGAGGCCCCCCATTATCTCGTTCTTGTTGGAAATAATTGCATAATGATGAAATTCTGTTTTGGGCTTGGCTCGAGAAAGCTCTTGGTATTTTCACTATTTATACAGGGATATCCACCGGGGGCCTTCCGTTTAAAACTTTTCGAGTTCTAATTACAATATCAAGCTGTAATTTTAAACGCGGCCATAACTTTCGATTTCCAATTGAAGTGAAATATTTTCGAAGTGATACCATTTCCAGTTATAACCTTGTTATTTCAAATGGAAATCTACCTTTTTTATTATACATCTAGAACCGACATTTGAGCAAGGCATAAAATACCCAAGTTGTTGGCACTTATCTGTCAAAACTTTTGACAATTTCAAATATTTTTGTTATAAACTCGGTTTTTGAGGAACATTTAAAAAATTGTAGCTCATAGACATTTTGCACTACAGACACAATTTTTGCTAGGGTGGATAGAAGAAGAATCAAGAAATTTTTTAAGCAATTTACACATGTCGAATGTTTATTGCGTTGTTTTGTATTATTTTTTCAATTTTGCCTTTTTCAAACAGCAATAACTTAATTTTTTCAAATTGCACGTGCCAATTTTCAGATGAAGCGTCAAATTTCAGAAGGAATTGTATAAGCTTGTGCTATACACATCTCTTATATTTCCGAAATATTTTGGGAATATATTGAATTTTGACGATTTTGCAAGAACTAACAGTGAATACTTTGAAATATTTGAATCAAGTAGCTGAACTGGCTACGCTCACCTGACAGGTGCCTAAAATTAATGTACTTGTCACTTCATTCATTCGAATTTGATATTTCAACAAGAATTGTGGTTATTTCAGATTGAAAATATCCAAAAAATAAGACACTTTTAGAATAAAACCACTGGTTATTCAAACGAAAATATATTTAATATTTTTTTAATTCATTTAAGAATGTCGAATGGTAGTGGGTAGAAATTGCAGGCAATTCAACAACCAATTTCCAAATTTACCGTCTATGAGTAAAATAAAATTTCGAACCATTAGAAGCAATTTTCTACAATTCGGATGAATAAAAATTCTAGGAACTAAGCGAAAACCAATCATCGAAGATGATTACATTAATACGAATAAATGATAGCGAACATCATAAGAGAAAACTAATTTACGATCTGAATAAATGTTCAATATGGGCCCCATTCTGCTCGATTCACTAGAAAGCTCGTATACGAACATAATGAGTTGCCCTCCTAGTTTCCTCAGGATCAATATTACGAAAAGCATTATAAATGCGCTCTAGTAACTCTTCTTTACTTGTTACAGGAATAAGATACACTTCACTCTTGATTTTGCCACATAAATAAAAATGAAGGGGCGTCAGGTCCGGAGAACGCGGAGGCCATAAATTTGGTCCTTGATTACCCCACCATCTATCCTCGAACATTTCTGTTAGCTACCGATCTACAGCTCATGTTTTATGTGCTGGTGCACCATCCATTTGTTAATAGCAATCCTTCAGAATGTTAAGGGGTAATCCATCTAAAAAAATTGATAATGTTCCTCTCAAATTTTCCAGGTAGCTTTGTACATTAAGATTTTCCTCATAAATGTGACAAGCCAACACAAAATTCATTAAAATTGCAAAAACGCTCAATCTGAATTCATTTTGGAAATCAATAACCTCAATGAAATGTGTATTTTCTGTGGCCCAAAAATGTCGATTTCTCCTGTTGGTTATTCCACTTTCATTGACTTGGCTTCATCAGACCATATAATTTCTTGCAGAATTGTCTCATCTTCTTGAAGCCGAATTAATAAATTTTCACAGAAATTTAGTCGCTTAGGAAGGTCAGTTGGTTTCAATATTTGTAGTCTGGTAAAAGAATACGGGTGCAGTTATGTTTCTTAAGGATCCTTTGAATGGAAGTATAACTCAATCCAATATCCACTGATGCTGACTCAATGGACGCATGTGGATTGGCACGAAAATACGCTAGCGTATTAATTTGATTGTCGTCGTCCTCGAGAATTGCTTTTCTTCTAGTTTCTATGTACTTTGTTCCTCCAAATTGCAGGAATTGCTTCTAATCCTAATATAATAATTTTTTTTTACTCATAGACGCCAAATTTGGAAATTTGTTATTGAATTGCCTGCAAGTTCTATCCACCACTTTTTGACATTCGCCATGAATTAAAAAGAGATTAAACATATCCTCGTTTGAATATTTTTCAATTTTATTATCAATCTGGTGTTTTTCAAAAATTTCCACTTCAAATTACCTACAATTCTTGTTGAAATATCAAATTTGAATGAACCAAGTGACAAGTACATTAATTTTAGGCACCTGTCATGTGAGCGTAGCCAGTTCAGATGCTTGATTCAAATATTTCAAAGCATTCTCTGTTAGTTCTTGCAAAATCATCAAAATTCAATATATTCCCAAATTATTTCAGAACTATAAGAGATGGGTATAGTACATGCTGATACAATGCCATGTGAAATTTGAGGCTCCATCTGATGGCGATATAAAAATTGGCACGTGTCATTTGAAAAAATTGAGTTATTGCTGTTTGAAAAAGGTCAAATTGAAAAAATCATACAAAACAACGCAATAAACATTCGACATGTGTAGACTGCTTAGGAAATTTCGTGATCTTTCTTCTATCCACCCAAGCAAAAACTGTGTCTGAAGTGCAAAATATCAAATATCAATTCAATTCATTCATGAACTGATTATCAAGTAAATATCAAAAAATTACTCACAACAGCCAGAAAGCTATGGAATTCATTGTAAATGAAAGCGGAGGCCATTATCAATGCAATTAAAATTCCTATAGATTTTCCATCCGCGTGCTGAAATATAAAATATATCAGTAATATATACCACGTATCCATTTCGTGCGCAATCGATCCATAATAAGTTGAAAATATTGAAATATTAAAAAAAATGAACTTGATTGAGGAGGTCGGTACTTGATGAAAATTGATATTAATCTTTTGATGAAACAAATTTGTGATGTGGTACCGGTTGTCTCAGTGAAGAAACCAGGACTCAACACATCGCATAGAAAAAGAATGTTAAGTTCAGCAAGCTCAACTAGGGAGAAGAAAGTCAACTCAGCTAAACACGCACAGAACTGACGGTTTTTAGAACTTGGTGAGAATTTATACCGAAGCTGTCGGCGTACGCATCACCTCCCACTCTGTCCTGACTATGTGCTGCGTTAGTAATGGTGATCATCGTTACGAATTCCCTCCTTATTGGCAAACTTATGACACGTTTCACCACACTGTGGCTCAATCAAATAAGTGGTTCATTCTTTCGAAAAGGTACCAGGAAATAATTATTTTAAAAATCTTTTTTAAATTGTCAAATTTCTGTTGTTGCTAAGTTGGCACTGTTTTCTATACCGACGAGGAAATTTAACGCGATCCGTCATTCAGTTTGTTTACAGTGCTCAATATTGTCAGTTCTCACAAGTGTGTTTTGCGACTTCTACAAGAAATAGAAAATTCGACACATGCATCTGCGTGAAATTGTGGATTCAAGGACGAGATATAGTGGAAGATTTGCCTCGAGCAGAGCTGTCTTGTTAATTGGAGTTTACATCAATAAAGTGAGACGAATGGAAATTGAAAATCATCATTTAAGTGTGAAAGAGATGGGCAAATTAATTTTCTGTGTATGAAACGCGTTGCTGCTTATTCCAAAAGTCCAGCATTTTCTACTAAAATTGAATAGCGTAAAGGTGGCTGAGGACATGCTATATGGAAAAATTCCGACCCCACATTCATGAAACGTATTATGACTGGTCATGAGACATATTTGACATCCAAACTAGCGAACCGAAACCGAAAGAACCACGTCGAAGTCGATCAGAGTCAAGATAACGTTGATTGTTTCTTTGGTTATCGCAGTGTGGTGCACTCAGGGGATTTGGTACCATGCTGCATCATCTCACAGGCAATCATTGTGAATGAATTTCGTGATCAAATAGATCACGAAAATATTAACGAAGAATGGGAGGAATTAAAAAGAAATATAATTAACCCTTGTACAGAGATTCTAACTGAAGATAAAGAGAAGAAACAGGAGTGGATAACTGACGAAATATTAAAAATGATGAACAAGAGAAGACTTTATAAAAGTCAGAACACTCAAAAGTACAAACAACTACAAAAGGAAATCTAAAGATACGTCAAGCAAAAGAAAAGTATTACGAGGACAGATGCAAAGAAATTGAGGACTTAGACAGAAAATATGACATGTTCAACCTACACAAAAAAGTGAAAGAGCTTGCAGGCACACAGAGAAAGAATCAAAGCACAATTCTTGTAAATAAAAAGGGTAAGATCTTAATGAATACAGCAGATAAAGTACAAAGATGGAAGGAATACACAGAAGAATTATTTATGGATAACAGAACTGAACCAGAAGAAATTAACACATACTGTGAAGAGATAGGCCCAGATATCACTAAAGAAGAGGTGAAACATGCATTAAAGAACATGAAAAATGGGAAAAGCCCCAGACCAGATCGATTGGCAAGTGATATACTCAAATTAATTGACGACAATCATATCGGTCTCTTAGTCAATATATTCAATAAAGTATACAGAACTGGAAATATTCCAAGAGAATGGTAAGTATCTACTTTCATCTGCTTACCGAAAAAACCACATGCTAGAGAATGTAGTGATCATCGTACAATCAATCTGATGTCACACACTCTCAAACTGCTCCTCAAGGTTATCCATAATCGAATATACCATAAACTTGACATGGATATAAGCGATACTCAATTTGGATTCAGAAGGGGATTGGGAACCCGCGAAGCTCTTTTCGCATTCAACGTGTTGACTCAAAGGTGTCTCGATGTCAACAAAGTGGTCTATGCGTGTTTCATAGACTATAATAAAGCCTTTGACAAGGTTCGTCATGATCAACTGATAGACATCCTTAAATCAAAACATCTAGATAATAGAGACGTACATATCATCACTAATCTCTATTATAAGCAAAAAGCTATAATATGCATGGACAACCACACATCAGAAGAAATTGAAATACAACGAGGGGTAAGACAGGGATGCGTTCTATCGCCGACACTCTTCAATGCATATGCTGAAGAAATACTCTGGAAAACGAAGAATGTGGGATAACAGTTGGTGGAACACGGGTAAACAACATAAGATATGCGGACGACACAGTAATCTTAGCGGGGAGTATCGAAGGTCTGCAGAGACTAATGACCAGAGTATCTACTTACAGTGAGGAATATGGGTTATCACTAAACATAAAAAAGACAAAATTCATGGTAATCTCAAAGAACAATCCAGTAAATGTTAGTCTAACTATAAACGGCAGAAATGTAGAAAGAGTGGAGCAATATACTTACCTTGGAGCAATGGTGAACAGCACAAATGAATACACCCAAGAAATAAGAATAAGAATAGATATCTATAGATCTATAGATACAAACATTCGGACAAGCTTTTGAATGAACAGGTAGATTTGAATTACTCACCCCTACTTAACTTGTTTAATTAGTTTTATTACCTTTCATACTAACTGTACAATGGCTCGGTGTGGATTTTCCTGTTATTCATCCAACTTGTTCTACGATTTGTTTATAATACCATACTCTTCATTCTATTTTTCATTCTTGATAAAGCTGCTGTGTCAGCGAAACGTCGTCGAATTTTTTCAAATAAAGTGTAGATTAAAGTTAAACCTTGTGTTTTTATCTCATTTATATCATGGATCTACATCAAGTAACGGCCTCCACAATTCAAAATATAATTTTTCTTTATAGTTTAATTTTCGCACTACAAAGTATACGTCCTGTACAGTTATTGATATGGCTAAAGTTTCATTACAATATGTCAAACTGGCTAAGAAAAAACTTATTATTTATATTTTATATTTATAAGAAATTTATTAACTTACCGAGTAAACAATACCTGAATCAATTGATATGCATGGAACCAATGTCAATATTTGAGGAGCAGAAAGTGTTAAAAAATGTGCAGCCATCCTACTCGATCGACTGTAGATAGGAACAACAAAAAGGTTTAAGAAGCATTCCAACAACAGAAAGAAAAATATTCATACACCCTGTATTAGGACTTTCAGATTTTTTGTACGTCGAAGCTGTGATTTATAGCGATCCAACACGCGTAAGAAAATCATGACACAATTTTTACCTTCAATGAAATCAAAAATGTAATTTTTCAATTATCCTTTCAATAGGGTCCCTAAGTTTTTCAACGTTCAACTTATGACGTGGTATTTGTGTTACGTTAGGTTAGGTGACGTTAGGCCTAAAAGGTCTCTTAGTCCAGTTGAATTAGACCAAAGAATCAGAGTACAGTTACATAAATTACTGAAATTTCAAAAATTGTTCAACACATGATTAAAATTAACATTTAATAATTCCGTATCGTTCCGGCCCTTGGAAAATATTTTATTGGAGGTCAAATGTCAAAAAAATGTTTTTTTTTTGTGATTTCCACAAAACGATACATTTTATCATAAAATTACACAGGATCTTACAATCTTCTATAAAAAAATCTTGGGAGGTTTTTTCAGATTGGATGACCACCTATTTGTTAAAGATTCAAGAGCGTCTTAAACTCTGCAATAATGTCTTTAAGTAATAACTTTTTTCAGTGAGTAGTTTTGTCAAAATATTTTTTTTCCGTACAAATTCATGAAAATAGGCTCTCACATCATCGCATGCTCCTTCAGTCAGAGAGGATGAATACTTTTTTCCTTTCGTTTTCTAATTGCCCAAGGATAGCTTTATTGACGAATTGAAATAGATTATCCTTATTTTATACAGGAGTGATTCAAAAAATTATTGAATATAATGAATATAAATGAAGATAATATGCCATATTTTTGCTAAGGTAGCCTTATCTTTTGCTTCGACCATTTACGAAATAAAAAAATAAACTAAAATAATAAAATCAGAGGTTGCCAAAGAAAAGTTTATTAGTATATATCATTATACTTTATCGGAGAAATGGAGATATTTTAAGGTAGTCGTGTATGAAATACGTGATAGATTGGTTTTGTTGAGATGATCTACATTGTGTTGAACTATTACAATAAGTGTTCAAAATATTGCCAGTTTATTTGTAGACACAACTCTATCCAGTTTATATTGGATGAATGTTATAATCTTGGATTCAGAGGCGTGTTCTTGAACTGGATTCGTAGTTATCTGGAGGACAGAACTGCCTCAATCAGGGTTCACGACTCGTTCTCAAATGAACAGTACTGTAAATTAGGAATACCCCAGGGTTCTGTCTTGGGGCCACTTCTATTTCTGTTATTCATCAACGATCTGCCACCAAATTTGAAAAAAATATTCTACAGATAATCTAATATTCGCAATTTATTATCAAAAATAATCTGGTTGATACTGTTCGCTGATGACTCTTCCATAGCTAATACTGCTGAGACTCTTGAGGAGCTTCAAAAGTTATGCGAGCTGCTGGTGGAGAGTTTCGTAGAATGGTGCCATTTTAATGCTATTATGATCAATGTCAACAAGACGGAATGCATTCACTTCACTGTGTCGTCTTGTGATCAGGGTAGCATAACAATAAGGTATTTAGATACAGTCACCTCTTCGAAGGACACCACTAAACTCCTCGGCGTTCACATCGATAGGAATCTGAAGTGGAGTGCACATATCGATGCGATTTGTAAGAGGCTGAATAGTTCCTATTATGCCCTAAATAGAATCAAGAGTTCACTAACTCTAAGTTCCCTTGTGAACGTTCATTACAGTTTGGTATATAGTCACCTGTCCTATAATATCTTACTGTGGGGAAATTCCTCAGACGTAGGTAGAGTTTTCATCATCCAGAAAAGAATTCTGCGAATGATGTTCGATACAGCTCCACAATCTTCATGTAGACCGTTGTTCCTGAAGAATGGTATCCTCACATTGGCGTCTATTTTCATTTTGAGATGCCTCGTTTATATTAAAGAAAATGAAAGTAACATGACTAAACTTTCTAACTTTTATTCCCACAATACTAGAAATAAGGAAACATTATGTATCCCTAAACACAGAACTTCTAGATTTGAAATGTCGCCCCTGTACCAGGGTATCAGATTGTTCAATCATCTTCCACGGCATATACAGGGTCTAAGTGTAAATAGATTTAAGGTAGCAGTTAAGAATTTACTTTTAGCAAAATGTTTTTATACTGTGAATGAGTTTCTATGTGTTGATTTAGATAATGTCTAAATGTCTTTTCTATTGACCTGTCCTATACATACTTGTGATGTCTTAAGGGATCAATAAATTATTATTATTATTATTATTATCCTTCTGAGGAAAGACCGTTGAACTCTCGACAACATTTGTGGATTAACTGACTGAAAAGCGTCGAATATTCTCTGTCTCATATCCAACTGTGTTGCAGAAGGATTCTGGTAAACAATGCCCTTAATATAACCTCACAATAAAAAATCTAGACTTGTAAGGTCCAGAGACCTAGCTGGCCATTCAAAGGCCCACCACGTCGTATCCATTTGATTGGAAATACATGATTCAAATGCTCCCTACCCTGATGTGAGTAATGTGCCGGTGCTCCATCCTGTTGAAACCACAAATCTTGTCTTATATGCTCTGGTACATCGGCAAATAACATTGGTAGATGATTTCGCAGAAAATCTAAATACATTTCACTATTGAGGTGCTTGTCGAAAAAGTGCGGCCCAATTAGATATCCATCTACTATAGCGGCCCATACATTCAAGGACCAACGATGCTGGAGATCTATTTGTCTAATGAGGTGTGGATTTTCCGTACATCGACAAATAACATTGGTAGATGATTTCGCAGAAAATCTAAATACATTTCACTATTGAGGTGCCCGTCGAAAAAGTGCGGCCCAATTAGATATCCATCTACTATAGCGGCCCATACATTCAAGGACCAACGATGCTGGTGATCTATTTGTCTAATGAGGTGTGGATTTTCCGTGGCGTAATAATGAAAGCTGTGCCTGTTACAAGCCTATTCTTGAGGAAAGTTGCCTCATCCGAAAAAAGAACTCTGCTAAACATATTTGGATTTTCCGCTACTTTGTCACTTGCCCAATTGCAAAAATTGATTCGATTTTTATAGTCTTGATTGTTCAGTTCCTAGTGCAGCTGTACATGATATGCATGAGATTTACTCAATTTCAAGATTCTTTGGGCGGAAGTTTGCCTTATATCTGTTAACTGAGAAATCTCTTTGGTTTTCATATGGGTCCTCTGTCACTGTCAATAAAACTGATAACTGGTTGTCTTTAGCTGTAGCAGTGATATTACCCGTTTCGATAAATCTAATTATATATTCTTCAAAGCATCTTGCATCAGGATACCTCTCATCAGGAAACTTCTATGCATAAACTCTACTTGCTAACAAATTATTTCTATCACACTTACCCAGAATAAAAATCATATCAATTATTACTTCTTTGGAGAGCTTCGTGTCAGTCAATTGAGAAAATTGGGTTCAAACCTCACCTTAGCGATGTTTAATAACGAAACACTGATAAGTTCAACATGTAAAATGCAGATGATATGTCCGGACACCTGACAGAAGGCACAAATAATAAATAAACACATACCTCGATTTACGTTTTAATCATCTTGATTTTATCATTCGTTAAAAGAATCTTCTTGTTTAGGCTTCATTTTCTACTACTTGAATCATTACAGAAAAAAAAACTTCTGTGCGAATAACGATGCACGTTGATGAGTTTGATACGGTTGGTAGAATATTAATCAAAAATATTTACAAATAATAGAATATTTCGAAAATGATCGAAGATAAAGATAAGGTCACTTTTTTGAGTCACCCCTTTATAAAATGGGGATAATCTATTTCAATTCATCAATAAAGCTATCCTTCGCCAATAAGAAAACGAAAGAAAAAAAGTATTCATCCTCTCTGGCCGAAGGAGCATGCGATGACGTGAGAGCCTATTTTCATGAATTTTTACGGAAAAAAAAATATTGTGACGAAACTACGCACCAAAAAACTCATTACACCAGAGCTTAGGCCGCTCCTGAATCTTGAACAAAAACGTGGTGTTCCTTTCTGAAAAAACCACCCAAGATTTTTTATAGAAAATTGGGACACCCTGTTTACTTCAAAATAAATTGATGAAGTAGATTTTTACTTTCTAAATTCAATACTGTACGAACAAAAAATGAATTCTTCAATCTACGAGCTACAATGCATCGCGACAATGGTGGTGGCATAATTACGGATACACAAGAACATCTTTGCGGGTAAAATAACCACTCCTCTTGTTTCGCTTTAACTTCTACCGGTCACGTGGCGAAGAGCTCAAATCTCTGTGAACCTTTGAAGCTTCAAGAAGAGCTAAGCGAATGGGACCGAATTTTGCAATGCTGTAAGTGCAACTTCTGATGAACTTATTTTTCTAGTGTTCCTAAGGAGAAGAGTGTTCTTGTTTGCCTGCTCGCCATTTTATCTATATGAGTTTCCCAGTTCAACTTTGAGTCGATATACACTCCGAGAAATTTTAGGCTTGATATTTCAATAGTGGGATCTCCAAACTTGATACATTGTGTTTCGTCATCATCGATATGTAGCATATTACTCCGAAACCAGTTGTCAGACTTGTATATCACCTCATCTTCTATTTCTTTCAAATGCTCTATTTTTATGGCCATCAAGCTCTATGTGTTGTCATCAGCAAACAAAAATGTTGATGCAAAAGCATGGCTTCGATAGTTATCGAAGCCATTATATCGTTTATGAATAAAATGAAAAGCAATGGTCCCAAGACAGAACCTTGGGGAACTCCAAACTGGACTTGCTTTTCCCCTGATAAAGAATGGCTCTACCATACTTGCTGCATTCTCCTCTCCAGATATGTACGCATGAGATGAAGAGATGTTCCACAAATGCCATAATACCTTTGCTTTCTCATTAGCAATCCATGACTTATCGAGTTTAATGCTTTTTCAAGATCTCCTGAAATTATTTCGGATAGCATTTTTTTAACGCTTAAATTTATGATTTGATCTATTACTTCGGAGAGAGCCGTGGTTGTCGATCTTCCATGCCTAAATCCGTGTTGTTGATTATTCAGTTGATTGTTCGGTTCTAAGTAGAAAGTCAGTTTGGTTTTGATTATTGTCTTTAAAATCTTCGAAAACACTCGCAACACAGACACAAGCCTATGGTTAGAAGGGTCATCAGAGTTTCCTTTCTTGAAGATAGGTAAAACTTTTGCTTTTTTAAGCTGTTTTTGGCAGACTTTTCTCCAGCAATTGCTCACTCGTATGTAGGCACAGGTTTCTCTCCAACATTAATAAAAAAATCATTCAATTCGTCTGCGGAAAGGTTCGTATTTTCTGCAATTACTGGCCTAGTTACCTCTTTCTTTATAATATTCTAAACTGTCTTTATTTTGTTAACCGATTCTTGTATGAGGCCACGATGGTGTTGTTTCTTACCGAATTCGATTTTGTGCCGAAGGATTTCTTCGCATTTTTATATGCTACATAAGCTACATTTGAGCGAGTGACTTTAAATATTAAATCGATAGCATCCAGTGTGTTTCTTATTTGTTTTACTCCATCAGAATCGAATATAATTATATATCCAATCTGTGTTGCGCATCCTTGAATAACACTGTGAATGCCCCTATTTACGTATTTTTATTTTATGAGTAGGTTTTGAATGATTTTTATTCGTATGTCGTATTCAAGCAAACACAAGCCTTGAAAGCTTCAGTGAAATGGTAAAGGTCAACTTCTCGGATGGTGAATGTATCAGTCTGCAACCGAAGCATCCAAAGAGGTACACCTCATTCAGAGTTGAAATTAGTGCAGATGATTTTGAAAAAAGCAAAAAGTACACATTGTTGGCTTGATGGAACTCTAATCAAGCAGTATTTTTTCCCGAAGGTCACGACCAAGACAGAAAAGGAGGCATAATTTCCTGTCTGAACATAAAACATCATTCTGTGACAACTCTTGAAAAGTCTGACAAGAGATTCAACAATATCTAGCTGATTCATATAAATGTGCACAGTGTTAGAAACAAGTTCAATGAAATTGCAGCTTTCTTTTTGAACCAAAGTCTTTCTCGTCATGAAGCCTCTAGTTTTGTGTTAAAGGGCTAGAATACAACGTTTCCCCAAATCTCTGTCCAGTCATGGAGGTAATATGGTGCTTGTCAAGGATACCAATTTCACTGAGTTGGTCAACATTAAAGACTTATCAATCGAGTTTCGTTGTGAGGTTTCTGCTGTTCGTTTAAATGAATTAAATCTCATTTTTCTGTGCGTGTACAGGTCTTCTCTTGGCGACTTCAATGTTTTTATACATGGGTTAGAAAATATTTTGAACTTGTTTAGTGTATCTAGTAATGTTCTTCTGTGTTGGCAACTGAGTTTTCTGATCATGATGCAGAGAATGTCTGTTTGGGTTTACGTGGTAAGAACGTAAAACAACCAAATTTCAAATTCCGTCCAACACAAAGGGGTCTGAACACCATGCATGATATTCTTCAGCAGTTACACTAGGATTTTGCTACATATGAGAGTTTGGATCCATCTGAAGCTCTTAGAATTTTTCACCAAAATTTCTTGGACTCTTTTCTTTTATATTTTCCTGAAAAAACTGCACGTGAGGGGAGAACACATGACAATGGCTGGTTTAACAATAACTTGAAGGATCTATGAGATAACACCTGTCATGCTGTTATGGGTTTTGTCAGTACTGCTATTGAGTGTTTTGAACTTGGTTTGCACTCAATGACACTTTTCCATTACCTGTTCAAGGCGTTCGACTGCGTCTCTCATGACAAGCTCCTGTGGAAACTTAGAGCCTACGTTTTCAAGGATACAAGCGTTGGTTTCATCTGCTCACTTTTATCTGGTAGGCTGCAAATTGTCTTCGACAGTGGTGTTTTCCCTGGGAAGAAATCAGTTGAGATAGGTGTTCCACAGGGTTCTATAATGGGACCAATACTGTTTCTTATTTTTATAAATGACTTCCCTGATCCCATCTCGGCTGCTTCAAGTACCTTTTATGCGGATGATACAGCGGTCTCAGTGCAGTACAGATCTTTCTGAACTACGGGAGCTGTCGGGGGAGGCCCCGAGTGCCTTGAATTGGTTCAGTGGTAATGAACTCCGTATGAATATAAATAAGACGCAGAGCTAGTTGATCAGTCTGAGACATAGAGGTGGTATGGATCATGATGAGAGGAATGGTGTATGTTTTCCATGTCAGATGGGATAGACATTCTAGTCATTTGTCTTCGAAGGTTAGCAGTAATATTTTTGTTCTGAGGAATCTTTTCTGTTCGGTTTCTTGAAATATCTTGAAGACAGCTTACTTTGCTCTGGTCTTATCTAAGATACTGTATATTGGTGTGGTCGCTAGGATGGGTAAATTTTTGAATTTTTGAATTTTCTGTATCCTTCTGTGTAATGTACTATGTATTACAGTAGGTATTCTTTGTAGGTACTTACAAAATTTGTTGTTTTGACTGTTTCTAACTGACGATTGGCAAACTTCTTTTAATTCAATCACATCAATAAATTATCTATCTATCCATGTATCTATTTCCACATGGAATTAAAAACAGAACTTTTACTTTCACGTCCACAACTACTAGCACAGACTCAGACACAATCATTTCATCTGAAATTGTGGTTGCCGGTCGTCAACGGCTAAGCAACGAGCACGTAAACGAGATTGAGTAAAGTCGGCGGATAGTCATTTGGCAAGTCTTGACACCGCCAAATTATGTGACGAAAAGCTGTGATTGTCATCACATCTACACTGAATTATACAGGGTGCTTCAACGAAAACTAAACAGAGGCTATATCTACCAAGATATTCATTTCTGATCAAAACGCAAAAACAGGTCAATTTTTGTTTCGTGGAGGACATCTTTTGGGGTACAAAACTTGCCTGAAATATCAACTTCCTAAGCGGGGGTTGCAATCCTTGAACATTTTGAATAGGGAAGATAGGTCGAGTGATGACTCAAAAGAAAGGTGGTATCTTTGTCTACATCGCCTTGAACGAATTTCCAGTTTTAATTGAAAACTGTAAGAGATAAAGGGTGAGCAACTGAAAGGTAGTGAAGACTATTTCCTTGAGACTGTTCAAGTTTCAGTGAAGTAAAATGGAACAGACCCATGTTTATCAATGCAGTTATCATCAAGTGACATCCTCATCTCGAATTTCAACCCCTAGAGTAGGGGTGACCACCCTTGAAAATTTGGAAGAGGGTAGATGGGTCGAGTGATACCTCGAAAGAAAGGTTTTATTTTTGTCTGCATGCCGTGAACGAATTCTAATTTTTTATTGAAAACTGTAGAAGATACAGAGTGAGCTGCTGAAAATAGAGAAGACTATCTATCGCCCTGAGCTAATCAAGTATTAGTGCAAAAAAATGGAACAGATTAATTCCAGATCAAAGGCTGTCAACTTCCGAAACACCATTCACATCTCAAATATTGCATTTCCTAGAGCAGAGGTGACTACCCTGTGTTATTTTCAAAGCAGAAGATAGGTCCAGTTATAACCTTCTGAGAAAGGATTTTTGTTTGTCTCCACAATGATGTGCAAGTTTTCGTTCGCAGACAAAGATAATATCTTTTTTTCTACCCTCTTCCAAATTCTCAAGGGTTGTCACCCCTGCTTCAGGGGTTGCAATTCGAGATGAGGATGGTACTTGATGATGACTGCCATTGATCAGCATGGATCTGTTCTATTTTATATAGCCTCTGTTTAGTTTTCGTCGAAGCACCCTGTATAGGCTTTGACCCCATAAAATCTACGTCAATAGGTAGTCAGCGTCAAAAGCATCGTAAAAAGATGGTATAGTAGTACAGTCAATGAACGACATTCAAAATGGCGTGATCTACGATCGTAGACCACGCGAGTACCGGAGGTTTAATAATAGAATTCAATTCGTTGATCTCCATTAATGAAGAGCACAAGCAATATCTACCTTCGATTACACAGCTCTACAAAGAAAATTTTTTTTATTGTTGCCCTGGATGTCATCGCAAATTTTTATGTTTTCAAGTGCCCAGATTACGAATATATTCATGAAAGTTCTCAATGTGCTCGTATTTTCATGATTTTTGCATTTCTTATATTTTGAACAATTATAAGCTTGTTAGAAATAAAATTTAATTTTCCAGTCATGATTAGGCTTCTTCGCAACTTTTTCGCGCATACAAACATCACCTGATCCCCACTCTCAGACCCCTTGCTCAACAGAACAGCTGAGATCTCAGTTATTTGACAATATTGAAGTACATATACACGTAAATCTGGATAAAGTGTCATGGATTGATATTTTGTTTCAATTACTGAATGTCCATTCTTATATATTTGTCTTCTAGTCTAAAATATGAGTTCGTCACGAAGAAAGTGTAAATATTGTAGTGATTTATTTTGTTATATTTGCGGTGTTTATATACCAAAAAACAAAAAGAAATACCACAGACTTTGTCAAGGAGACTTATGTTGAATATTTTGGTTTCAAAATGGACAAATAAGGTAAACCATGGGTTCCTAATAAAGTTTGTAAGTCCTGTGATGAGTCTTTACGGTTGTGGAAAAAGGTGAACGTTCTGGATTAGACTTTGGTATTCCCATGATCTGGATGGAGCCTACGAATCATTTAGATGATTGTTACTTTTGCGTAGTAGATGTTAAAGGTTTTAATCGAAATCAAACGTGGAGATACCCAGACTTACAGTCTACGAAATGTCCGGTTCTACACAGTGAAAATCTCCCTCGGCCCATATACATTTCAAAAGTAATTCGCATGCCCTCAGAAACAATGATGTTACCAAATTCACAGAAATCAGGACCATTTACTAGTGGAAGTGAATGGGAAGGTGAAACATCTACGCCAAAGTTATTTTCTCAAAATGAACTCAGTGATTTAATACGTGATCTCAATTCATCAAAACAAGGATCAGAACTGTTAGCCTCAAGATTGAAAGAAAAAAATTTATTGGCACCAACAGTAACAATTGCAACATACAGAACGCGAGAAAAAGAGTTTTACAATTTTTTAGTGAAAATGAAGGATTAGTGTATTGTGATGATATCGCGAAGCTGCTTATAGACATGGGTTTAAAAGAGTACAAATCTACTGAATGGCGCTTTTTTATTGAAAGTTGCAAAAGAAGTTTAAAATGCGTCTTATTACACAATGGAAATAAATTTGCATCAATTCCAATTGCCCATTCAACGAAACTCAAAGAAGAATATGAAAATGTAAAATTAGTTTTAGAGAAAATTAAATACTCTGAGCATCAATGGCCGATCTGTGTGGATTTAAAAATGTTTAATTTTTTACTTGGCCAACAAAGTGGATATACAAAATACCCTTGCTTTATTTGTATGTGGGATAGTAGAGCAAAGCAACTTCATTGGGAACAAGATGTTTGGCCTGTAAGAAATTCTTTAACTATCGGTAAAGCCAACGTAATAGGGAGCCGCTGGTGAGCAGAGACAAAATCATACTTTCACCATTACATATTAAGTTAGGTATGATTAAGCAATTTGTAAAAGCGTTAAACAAAAACGGAAATTGTTTTAAATACTTTTGCAGAAAATTTCCGAAGCTTAGTATGGAAAAATTGAAAGGTGGAATATTTGATGGTCCTCAAATACGGCAATTGATGAAAGACTCAGATTTTATCAAAGTTATGACTGTTCCGGAAAGTAAAGCTTGGAAAAGTTTTGTGTTGGTTGTCGAAAATTTCCTAGGTAACCATAAAGCAGCAAATTATGACGAAATTGTGCAAAATATGCTGACAAACTTTCAGACTTTAGGAGCAAATATGAGTATTAAGTTACACTATCTTCGCAATCATCTAGATAAATTTCCGGATAATTTAGGAAATTATAGTGAGGAACAGGGAGAGCGGTGTCATCAAGATCTAAAAGTGATGGAAGAAAGGTATCAAGGTCGATGGGATTGTCACATGATGGCAGATTACTGCTGGTCTTTGAAAAGAGATTGTCCCTGAAAAATTATAGAAGAAAAGCTCATAAAAGGCGTTTTATGGAAATATGAAATATATTTAGGACATTTTCTCTTTATTTACTTCGATGTATCCGAATTTCTCAAAACATAACTGACATTATAAATATATCTGTTATTTTGTTTCTTGTTTTACGATTTTGTTATGTGAAATGAAAATAAAGATTTAAAAGAAATCAGATCAAATCCTACAAAATCATTGATAGTTTAACGAATTGTGTGCATAAATAGACCCAAAATCATTTTCATATCTAGGGCAACAAAACCATTGTAGACCAGTGTTATCAAAGAATTTAGTAAAATATATCCCGATTCAACCAGTGTTGAGTAATTTTTCAATTGGCTTGTGTATTTTATGTTCAAACTTGACAGTTTCTTCTGCTGTGAATAAATGTGGTAATTTATATAAACAAAATGGTTGGATTTATATTTACAAGATTATGGCCTGATGGATCCGCATTAATTTATGAAGATTGTTCCTCACCAACTCGATATTTTGTGTTTTATGGAGCGATGTTTCTTTTATAAGCTTTATAAGGTGTCGTACTCTGCAATTAGCCCAACTGGTAAAGACAATCCAGATCATAAATATATGTATGGTGATAAAACCGTAATACGTGACCGCTATTATGTTGCCCATCAGAAATAGTAAACGCCCTGAAACAATGCATTATTAATATTACAAAAACATAACAGAATTATCAATGGAATATCATATACATTTGTTGAAGGGATTTATTTCTCGGATGTGTTGGTGTTTATGATTAAATATATTTGGCTAATAGCTATCTAATATTGTTTTCATGTCACTATTTCGTCACAAAAAACGAAGTTTATGATGTTGTTGTGGGCTATTATTTCAATGGAATAAACTTCGAAGGCCTTCGACAGAGTCCAACTGAAGGATGTAATCAAGATACTGGAAAACAAAGAGGTACCCAAAAAATATATAAGACTCATAAAAGATCTGAACACTAATACAACAACGCAAATACGAACAAACCACACCCTAACGCAGCATTTCGGAACAACGTCGGGCATCCGCCAAGGTGATAGTCTTAGCCCTCTACTATTTAATACTGTTATGGACCAACTTGTAAAGACCGTTAAAAACTTGGGACTAGGATACCGTATGGGAACCAACAAAATTAACATCTTATGCAATGCCGATGACGCCGTACTCATTGCAGAATCAGAAGACGACCTACAAAGAATGTTATACGCCTTTAGCAAACGCGCAAAAATTTCAATATGGAAATCTCAACAAGTAAGACAAAATGCATGACCATAGCTAAGGAACCTCTGCGCTGCAAGTTAACAATAGGCAACGCCACTATAGACCAAGTCATGTCATTCGAATACTTAGGGTGCAAAATAACAAGCATGGGATACCTTGAAGACGAAGTGAGGAGACAAGTGAACAAAGCAGCTGCAGTATCGGGACATCTTAAACAACCAATTTGGAGAAATAAACACCTTAGTATACCATGCAAATCCAGAATCTACAAAACATGTGTGCGACCAATTATGACATACGGGGCAGAAACAAGAGCAGAAACGTCGGTAACAAAGAGGATACTAAAAACAACAGAAATGAAAACGCTAAGAACTATAACCGGTTACACATTGAATGACAGACAAAGAAATACCGACATAAAGGAAAAATGTGAAACAGACGATATTGTAAGATGGGTAAGAAAAAGAAGAAGAGAATGGAACCAGCATGTAAACAGAATGACCACAGATAGAATAGCCAATATCGTATACAACAACATACCACACGGAAGAAGACCCGTTGGACGACCACCAAAACGATGGCGGGACAGTTGGCAATCAACTTCACAAGAACTGCTGCAGAGAAACCGGAACTGAACGGGCGCTACGCCTTCTACACGGTGAAGAAGAAGAAACTTCTTTTTTGAATTTTCTAATGTTAAAGATAAAGGACGACCTTGTTCATGGAATCATTGACTTGTAAGTTGAAATTTCATATGAATCTGGATGATTGGAATATATTTCATGCTAGAAGGTTTTCCAAAGATTTTGAAGATAATTTTCCTATTTGGGAGGGAAAATGACAGATCTAAAAGTGATATTTGATGATTCTCGTCTTTTTCGAATTTTTATTCAATTTTCGGATGGATGCTATTTATGAATTTGAGAAAATGACCAAATTTTCAAGGTGCACTGCGAATAAGTATGTTACTAATGTAAGTTTACCTAAAATGAATTTCAACAAGCAGGTTAGAATTTAGTGGTTTTTTTTTCAAGCTAGATAAGAGTGCCTCTGCTGTAAGGGACATAGCATAAATTCCATCGCAAGGCTGCTTTTTTTCCATATTTTTGTCATTAAATTGAGAATAATTAAACTGTATGCATAACTTCAAGTATATGTGTGGAATATCCATCATAGCAACAGAACAGGTCTTTCACTACTTATATAGTATGTTCACGTTAAGTTTGAAGTGACGTCGTAGCTAGGTCTGGTTGGAAAAGATTTCAATGGACACGAACAAAATAACTAGTCTCGCGCAAAGGAACTACTAGTGACATATGGTGACATTTGGTTATGACAGTTGGCATTGAAATGCAGCGTTGACGTATTTTTATTGTTTATTTTAGTTCGCTTTCTTGTGCTGATTGTGATTGAGTTAAAGTATTATTCTCAAAGTTTTCGATAAATTTTGAATCATTATTGCAAAATCAGTTATTTTCATAACTAAGTGTTTCGAATATTTATTCTATACAGGGATATCCACTGGGACCGTCCGTTAAAAACATTTTAAGTTCCAATAACAATATCGAGCTGAAATTTTATACGACGCCATAACTAGCGATTTCCAATTGAAGCGAAATATTTTATAAGTGATACCATTTCCGGTTATACCGGAAGTGGGTCATCACTTTGTTATTTCAAATGGCAATCTACCTTTTTATTATGCATAGATTTAATTATTTTTGTTATGAACTCGATTTTGGAGGAACATTTTGAAGATTTGTAGCTCGTAGATCTTTTGCACTACAGACACAATTTTTGCTTGGGTGGATAGAAGAAGGATCAAGAATTTTTTTCAAGACACATGTCAAATGTTTATTACGTTGTGTTGTATAATTTTTCCAATTTGGCCTTTTTCAAACAGCAATAACCCCATTTTTTCAAATTGCACGTGCCAATTTTTATATCGCCATCAGATGAAGCGTCAAATTTCAGATGGAATTGTATAAGCATATACTATACCCATCTCCTATAGTTCCCAAATAATTTGGGAATATATTGAATTTTGATGATTTTGCAGGAACTAACAGAGATTGATTTGAGATATTTGAAACGAAAATATATTTAATCTTTGTTTAATTCATTTTAGAATGTCAAGAAGTAGTGGGTAGAAATTACAGGCAATTCAATAACCAATTTCCGAATTTACCTTCTATGAGCAAAATAAGATTTCGAAGCATTAGAAGCAATTTTCTACAATTCGGATAAATAAAATTGTAGGAACTATAACAACTACAGTACTAAGAATCTATACCAAACACGACTCGAGGAAAAGATCAACCTTAACCCTATAGTAGACACAGACAACATAAACGCCGCATGGAACAAAGTGAAAAACAACATAATTAACAGCGCAAAAGAAGCCATTGGGAAGGAAGAATCAATATAAACAGTCATAGAAAAGATAAACCATGGTTCACACAGGAAATCAAAGATTTAGCAAAAGAAAAGAAGAACGCATATATCAGATATGTCAATCACAGAACACCAGAAGAGTACCGAAGATATAAAACAGAAAGAAATAGAACAACGAACAAAATTAAAGAATTAAAAAAATATATTGGGAAAGATTTACAAATCACATGGAACACGACTTATGAGGAGCACAGAAAAAGGTATGGAACATGTTGAGAAACAGGAAAAAACCAATCACCGAAGAACTGCAGATCGATGTAATAAAACCAGAAGAGTGGGTGAAATATTTCCAGAACTTATACCTGGGAGATAATGATAACGGTAACAATGAGGAACGAGAAATCAAACAACAAAACACACTCTACGAAGAAACAGAAAATGAAATTATCAGCCTAGAAGAAGTACAACAAGTAATCCATACATTAAAAAATAGAAAATCACCCGGTCCGGACAACATAAATAACGAACTAATTAAATATGGGGGAGCAGAAATAACAAAACTATTCCAAAAATTGAAAACAACAAGGAGATACCAGAAGAATGGAGAGAGAGCATAACCATACCCATATACAAAAAAGGCGTGAAGACAAACCCAGCAAACTATAGAGGCATCACACTCCTTAACTCTGCATCGAAACTACTCACTAAAATTCTATCGCAAAAGATATATGACAAAGTAGGTGTGTCTGAAGAACAACAGGATTCCGACCAAATAGATCAACAACGGATGCAATTTTTATATCGCGGCAACTGGTGGAGAAGTCCATAGAGTTTGACAAACCGATGTTTATATGTTTTATAGATTTGGAAAAAGCATTCGACAGAATTCGAATGAACGATGTGATCACTATCCTTAGAAATAAAAACTTAAGCAATAAATAAATAAACATAATCAAAGAACTAAATAACTCTAATAAGCGAAAGTAAAAACTACACAGGGACTTACAAGCGAGATCAAAATTAACGCAGGCATTAGACAAGGTGACAGCCTCAGCCCATGTCTATTTAATTTAATCATGGATGAAATAATAGCAGGTGTTAACCAAATGAACCAAGGCTATAGGATGGGTAACAAAACTATGAGAATACTGTGCTACGCAGATGATGCTTTACTAATAGCCGAGAATGAGGACGACCTACAACGCCTACTACAAAAGTTCAAAGTAACAGCAGAAAAATATAACATGGTAATATCAACACAGAAAACCCAATCGATGGTAATAGCGAAAGATCCAATTAGATGCAAACTAGTAGTGAACGACCATATAATAGAGCAAGTTTCACACTTTAAATACCTAGGAGTAGAAGTATCGAGCGATAGGCAACTATTACAAGAAGCAAAACAGCAGACAATGAAAGCATCGAGAATATCTGGCTTCCTGAGAGATGTAATCTGGCGGAATAAGTACATAAGCACAGAAAGCAAAGTCCGAATCTATAAAACCTGTGTGAGACCCGTGATGACATATGCGGTTGAGACAAGAGCTGAGACAACAAAAACAAAACAACTAATGAGGACAACAGAGATGAGAACACTAAGAGCTATAAGAGGTGTTACACGCAGAGATAGAATAAGGAATGAGGATACGCTGAGGGAGCTAGGTGTCCAGGATGTGGTGAGGTGGACAAGAGCACGTCGACGCCTATGGAGAGATCACGTAGACAGAATGGGCCCCGAACGTATGGCGAAGTGGGCAAAAACACAAAAACCCAACACTAGAAGACCCATAGGAAGGCCGAAAAAGCGATGGCATGAGTGCTGGAGCTCCGGTTCGCAGCAGGGGCTGTAACAGAAAAACAGGACATCGTCCTATTTAAAGAAGAAGAAGAAGAATAAATCTTCAATATGGACCCCAGTTGGCTTGATACACTTGACAGCTCGTATACGAACATGATGAGTTGCCCTCCTAGTTTCCTCAGGATCAATATTACGAAAAGCATTATGAATGCGCTCTAGTAACTCTTCTTTACTTCTTACGGAAATGAGATACACTTCACTCTTGATTTTGCCCTAAAATAAAAATCAAGGGACGTCAGATCCGGAGAACGCGGAGGCCATACATTTGGTCCTTGATTAGCCCACCATCTATCCTCGAACATTTCTGTTAGCTGCCGATCTACAGCTTGTGTTTTATGTGCTGGTGCACAATCTATTTGGTAATAGCAAATCCTCAGAATGTTAAGGGTTAATCCATCTAAAAAATTTGCTAATGTTCCTCTCAAAATTTCCAGGTATCTTTGTCCATCAAGATTTTCCTCATAAATATAATAAGCAACGAATCACTCATTAAAATTGCAAAAATGTTCAAGCTGAATTTATTTTGGAAATCAATAACCTCAATGAAATGTGAATTTTCTGTGGCCCAAAAATGTCGATTTCTCCTGTTGGTTATTCCACTTTCATTGAACTTGGCTTCATCAGACCATATAATTTTTTGTAGAATTGTCTCATCTTCTTGAAACCGAATTAATAAATTTGCACAGAAATTTAGCCGTTTGGGAACTTCAGTTGGTAGTCTGATATAAGAATACGGGTTCATGTTATGTTTCTTAAGGATGCTTTAAATACAAGTATAACTCAATCCAATATCCATTTATGCTGACTTAATGGACACATGTGATTTGGCACGAAAATACGCTAGCGTATCAATTTGATTGTCGTCGTCCGCGAGAATTGGTTTTCATCTAATTTCTATGTATTTTATTCCTCCAAATTGCAGAAAATTGCTTCTAATCCTTTGAAATTTTGTTTTACTCATGGGCGCCAAATTTGGAAATTGGTTATTGAGTTGCCTGCCAGTTCTATCCACCACTTTTTGACATTCGCCATGAATTAAAAAGAGATTAAACATATCCTCGTTCGAATAATCAGCCATTTTATTATAAATCTGGTATTTTTCAAAAATTTTCACTTCAAATTACCAACAATTCTTGTTAAAATATCAAATTCGAATGAACGAAGTGACAAGTACATTAATTTTAGGCACCTGTCAGGTGAGCGTAGCCAGTTCAGCTACTTGATTCAAATATTTGAAAGCATTCTCTGTTAGTTCTTGTAAAATCATCAAAATTCAATATATTCCTAAATTATTTCGGAACCATAAGAGATGGGTATAGTACATGCTAATACAATTCCATCTGAAATTTGACGCTTCATCTATTGGCGATATAAAAATTGGCACTGTCAAAAGTTTTGACAGATAAGTGCCAACAGCTTGGGATTTTATGCCTTGCTCAAATGTCGGTTCTAGATGTATAATAAAAAAAGTAGATTGCCATTTGAAATAACAAAGTGATGACCGAAAATGGTATCACTTTGAAAATATTCCACTTCAATTGGAAATCGCTAGTTATGGCCGCATATAAAATTTCAGCTTGATATTGTAATTGGAACTCAAAAAGTTTTTAACGGACGGTCCCGGTGGATGTCCCTATATACTCCGCTTTTATCCTATAATTTTGTTTGGTTAATAATAAATATAAAACAAAATTATTGGATAAGAGCAGAGTTGCAGCCAGTATCAACGATTTTTGAAATCAGTGAAAATTTAATCAAATGATTATTGGTGAGTTTATAGTTAAAAATTCATCTACACCAAAGTCGCACTTATCCCACTCCACCTTACAGTTAAAATTCTAATAGCATTATTTCATTAAATTACAAAAAGAACCAAATACTTTACCTAGAAGAGATGCGATTTCGAAGGGATAATAGGTTGGTATAGCACCGATTTCGTTATATCTTCCATCTCCGGTTACTCTTTTTCCTTCACAATCATAATTGAAAAGGAAGTTCAGAAACATACACACAGAAGGTCCATACATGGAACACATTTTGATTAGTTTGAGTTTAAATGTCGCCAACATGTAAATTTTCCTCAAATCATTAGGCTTAGCATATTCATCAGCACTCAAATACTGAATCATTTCAATAAGTTCAACCGTTTTTGATCCAAACATGAATATTAACAATGGTGGGAAATTGCCTTGAACCAGCAAAAAAACCAGCGAGAGAATTTCTGGTTTCAGTCTGTCATCTGAAAAACACATAAAAATCTCATATAAATAAAATGAACGGTAATATAATTGAAAATGTGAAAGAATTTGGTCGTAAAGGATTGAAAAGCAGTTTTCTATTTGAAAAAGAATTTTCTGAATAAAATTTTCGTGCAGGCGCAATCAAAGTGGCATTAAAATCTTTTAAGTGACAGTCGGCGATTTGTTATTAAATTAGTAACAGTGATTCACTGTCTGATTTACGGATTCACAGTGACAATTCATCGTCCAGAACAGTTATCTAAGTAACAGCCAAAATTACTTATCCAAGATTGAAAACAATCATTAATTTAACAATTATGTCAGGAATAAATTAAAGAGTCCTAATATAGCTAACCCTGACGTTGCTATGATCTTACAAAACCGCTAATAGTGTTGCACTTGGCGCTACATATTTGATTCATACAATTTGTTGTCTCTTGAAACAAAATCAAATTTGTTTAGATTTTTGACTTCAATGGAAAATACATAATCGAAAATTAAAACATTTCGATCTCTGAATATTTACTTCGAAACAAAATCATCAATCACAAATTTCACAGAATCTCTATTGTTCTCAAATATGAGAAAGATTCAATTTTACTATGTGATATGTAATTGACATTGAGAGAATTGCAAATATAATTACGTAAAAATATCACTGTTTAGGATGAAAAAGTTTATTCAACGTTATAGCTATTCAGAGAAAAGGATTAACAGAACAGGTAAAATAAACACCTCAAAAAGTCTAGGGATCACTTCTGAATATCGATATATCGTATCCAGAACGATCAACATGGATGATTGTTTTCAAGAAATGAACACCTGCATCAATTTCTCACCAAATTGTGTAGAGTGCCGCAACATACTTTTGTTTTTTTTTATAAAAACAAAATAATTTGGTGAGAAATTGATGCAGGTGTTCATTTCTTAAAAATAATCATCCATATTAACCGTTCTGGATACGATATATCGATATTCAGAAGTGTTCCCTAGACTTTTTCGAGGTGTTTATGTTATTTTTCTGATATCATTCCTGTCAATGTTTTTATCCCTCATGAGTTTCATGAGATGATTATGGCGGACTTTGTCGAAAGCTTTGTTATAATCAAGGAAGGCTACATATATTGGCTGATTGATGTCCATGAGTCTTTGAGACCACACATTAAAAGAAAACAACGCCTCCCTAGTACCCATTGCATTTCTGAAACCAAATTGTGTTTCGCTATTATCTTGCTCAAATCTAAAAATTCCTCGATGTATTATTTCGAGAAATATCTTAAGGGTATGACTCATTAGGCTGATCGTCCGGTGATCCTCGCATTCCTTAGTGTTCGATTTTTTTGGCAGTGTAATAAATGTTGATTTGAGCCATTCTCTAGGGATGATTCCGGTGTTATATACAGTGTTGTACAGATCAACCAGTACTCCAATTTGATCTTCTGCAATGAATCTGATAATTTCTGTTGGTGTTTCATCAGGTCCTTGAGCTTCATTGTTTTTAGCTGTTTTAACGTCATTCATAACTTCTTCTTTTGTTATATTTGGGCCTTGTTGCTTATCTGTGTCTCGATTTATTGTTTCCTGCTGTCTCTCATCTTCCTACAATTCTTCAATGTACTCTTTTCATCTTTCAGTTTCCGTTTGGTGTCTGGCATTGTCTTACCGTTTTTATCTAGTAGAATATTGCTTTTGTTTGTTCTCTTAATGTCCGCTAGTTCTTGAATCTTTTTATGGAGATTGAAGTTATCATGTATTGCTTGGAGTTCTTCTGTTTTACGCATTTTCCTTCGTACCATTTTTCTTTGGCGTGTCGTATTTTCTTTCTGTATGGTCTTTTATGCACTTTTGTCTCTATTTTTATACTACCTTCTGATTTCCATTAACTGTAATATGTCATCAGTCATCCATGATTTTTTCTTGTTTGTATCCTTGATTGTTGCTAATAGGTCTATTGTTGGGGCAATAATTGTAGTTTTAAGAGTTTTCTATTTTATGTTTACATCGGAGCTCGGGGTTAAGTCAATTTTGCTTAGTTCTTCATTCATTTTTTCTGTTACTTGTTGTTTCACCATTGGGTTTCGCAGATGTGAAACTGGGAGCTGCTTGTTTCTTGAGACAGATTTCCATTTCAACTGTCACTGGTCTAAGCCGATGTCCGTACCCGGGTAGGTTTTGGCCGAATTAATGATATTCCGATATCTCTTCTTCATCAAAGCATAGTCTATTTGATTTCTTCTAGTCTTGTTGTCTTTATCAGCTGGCGATTTCCATGTATATAATCTTCTTTCATGCAGCTTGTAAAAGGTGTTTGTGATTGCCATATCATGTTCTTAAGTTTTAAACTCATACCAATGTCTGATAATGATCTAGAGCTCGAAATAGCTATAACGTTGAAAAAACTTTTCCATCTTAAACAATGATAATTTTTATGTAGTAATCTTGCAATCCTCATAATGTTCTCATCAACCTTAAGGGTTCTCTTGATACACAATTCAACAATTGCTCAATACTCTTCCTTTCATAGCGTTCGTTCTGAATTGGGTCCAAATTGAATTCCAAATTCTTCAGTAAGCTTTGGATTGGGGGTGAAACATCTCAATACTAATCAACAAGATTTCTCTCGCCCAGTCTGACCGTGCATTGTCTCTGTAAGTCTTTAAATCATTCATATAAGTTGCACTTGCATCTTCTACATATCTTTCATAATAAATTCGGAGTCACTTCGAAGATCGGCGTTTTATTGCAAGATTCAGTTCATGTTTAATTTTTTATCGGACAATTCAATTTTTAATATGCGGTTCTGAATAAAATAACAAATTTTGAATACCAAACTGATGGAGAATTTTGAGTTTTTCCATTACCCCCGTATATGTCTCTTACATTTCTGCGGCAGTTACATAACCTAACTATATACGAGACTTTAGACAGATATTTCTGGTTACACAATAAACCTAACCTTAATTCGAACATAAAAATCAGCATCTGATGATTTTAACCTTCTTGGTTCTTCTAACCTAACCTATTGTTGGGAAAGAAGTGGGTAATTTTTTTCACTGTTTTCTGCGGAAACTAGTTGAATTAAATTGCAGAATATTCGAAGCAGCAAATATGTAAAAGTCGTTTGCTTTGCGAAAGATATCCTGTTCGAATTCGAGTAATCATGACGAATGAAAGAAAATCATCAAATTTTATTTGTTCAGCTATTTGTTGTCGTCAGAGGTTAACAGAAGAAAATTACTCTGAAATCTTGCAAATACGACTTCAAACGATATTGTCCCTACAGAAAAATAAGAAGTTTCTTGGAGTCAGAGCATTCTTTCCGACAGTGATTAACATTTATTTCGTTTTTATCGATTTCCTGGGGCGCCCGAGTGCTATTCTTCAACAGCAGTACGATTTGAAAACTCCATAAATCTGTGAGTATTTTGAATGACGGCTTACCTTGGGAATACATGTATAAGCAATAAAGAGCTCCCAAGAATATATACCAACTTGAAACATAATACATCAGCACAGAAATGGCAGTGCGCAATGTTAAATTTTTTTTTGCCTCAGGTAAGGTAACACTTTTCGATAAGAAGAAATACCGTTCAAGGTACATCAATAGCATCTGTCGAAGTAAGATTTCTTCTTCTTGATCAGTCAGCAGTTCTTTCGAACAGTCTTCGAATAGAGGAAACACTGAAAATGAAAAACAGAGTCAGGAGGTTCATTGATTAAAAAAAATATTAATTGAAATGACTAAGTGATTTGAGAATCGTTCTCCTTCAATAAGAGTCTAGCTAGCCAAAATTATACATCAAATTGGCCCAAGTTACATCCCTAGACGAGTTCATCCTGGATAAAGTGGTAGGGGAGGGATTGAAGGCGGAACTAAAGCCTAAATTCCTTCAGCGCCACAGTAGACCAGGATGGCTGGGACTCACGTGTGCCGATGAGATCACTGCACAGTGGCTGGAAAGCATCGAGTCGCAATTGAAACCCTGGATCGGTGCTAGCCTTCGAGTGGTGAATGAGGCAGAATTACCTCACCCAGGAATCCTCTTCGGGTACCTGTCAGGAAGCCAGGACTACTCTAACGAGAACATCCTGGGACTAATTGTGGCCAAAAATGACCTCACTGCAACTAGATGGAGGATTCTCAGGAAAAATCCTGCGGGAAACTCACTAGAAAAAACAATTTCGGCAGATAAAAAATACTGACAATAGGGTTAGCTACAGATTCCGAAATATTCAGTTCCGACTCAAGAACAAACCTGAAAAAACAAGCCCCCAACTGCGAACTCAACTACAGTTAGCCAACCGGAAGGGACGACCTCATCGAAGCAGTTAGAGGGGGAAACTAAGAGCACGCCGCTCCAAGTGAACTCCAATACAGCTACCGATGGGGAAAGCTCATCCTAACGGCTAACAAATCCGAATGCCTTCAGATCAATCTGCATCATGCAAAGGCTGCTTCAAGCACCCACTACAGGTTGGCCACAACAAGGCAAATACGAGTAGGACTTATTCAAGAGCTCTGGATTAATGGGGGAAAAATTAGAGGTTCCTCAACTGATTCAAAAAACCGTTAGAGAGACATTAGAACCAAAAGTAATTAAAGACGAGGAAAGAAGATCACTATACGAAGAACATCTTAATAAAGAATTGGAAAGTATACGCAGTAAAAATTAAACGAACGAACACTGGCTCAAACTTAAAGAAGCTTTTACGGAAACAAATGACATCTTCCTTACAAACACCGGAAGGCAAACGAGGAACAAATGGATGACCGAAAATATTCTAAATTTAATGGAGAAACTAAGGCAATGTAAAGTCAACAGAAAATACACAGAATATAAAAGTCTCCAAAGAAAAATTTGAAATGAAATAAGAGCAGCAAAGGAAAGTTGGCTGACTGAAAGATGTCTGGAAGCAGAAAATCTGAGCAGGCTGGGAGACAGTTTCCATCTCCATAAAAAAGTCAAAGAAATCACTGGAATATATAACAATAAGAGTGTAAGTTTCATCAGGGATGAAGACAATAAAATAATATTGGACACCGAAAAACTACTACTAACATGGAGGGAATACACCACTGGTCTTTTCCTAGATGACAGACCAGGAAACCCCGAAAACGAAATAACAACGCTATCAGGACCGAGTATACTAAAGAGTGAAATCAAACATGCTATAACTCTGATGAAAAGCAACGAAGCTCCGGGCCCTGATGATATGTACTCGGAAACATTTCATTTAGTTAGCGAACAAAACCTCGATATCATAGTCCGACTCTTTAACAATATTTACGACACTAGACAAATTCCCTGGCTCCGTTCTACATTTGTCGCACTTCCGAAAACAAACAACTCAACAGCGTGTAAAGATTACCGCCTCATTAGTCTAATGAGTCATTTCCTCAAACTCTTCCTTCGAGTTCTACACACGAGACTATACAGGAGGTGCGAGGAAGTGAGTGGTGCCAGTCAGTTTGGATTTAAGAACGGTTTTGGAACAAGAGAAGCCATATTCAGTCTCCAAACATTAGTGCAGAATTGCCAAGACCAAAGAAAGAACGTTTTTCTGTGCTTTATCAACTACGAGAAGGCATTTGATAATGTAAAGCACGACCTCCTCATATCATATCTTAGAGACTTGGGGCTGGATGGAAAGGATATCAGACTTATAGGTAATCTATACTGGAACCAAAAAGCAGACATCCGAATTCAAAATGCAGGAACAACTGAGGATTTTGAAATAAAAAATGACGTCCGACAAGGGTGTATCTTATCTCCGATGTTGTTCAACTTATATGTGGAAAGAGCTTTCATCGAGTCAATCTCCGACAGTTCCATGGGTATTAAAGTAAACGGAATTCCCATCAACAATATTCGATACGCGGATGATACCGTGATACTGGCAGATAGTGCAAATGACCTGCAAGCTCTACTAGATAAGGTCAATCAAGAAAGCCAGAGATTGGGTTTGAAAATTAACATCCGTAAAACCAAATGTATGGCCATTAGCAGAAACGATGCCCCAAATGCCATAATTTCCATAAATGGAGAAAACACTGAACAAGTCACTCAATTTAAATACTTGGGATGCATGATCAACCAAAAATGGGACCCAGATCAAGAAATAAAATGCATGCTCGAACAACGTTTATAAAATTTAAAAAATTTTCTTGACAGACAAAAACCTAAATCTCAATCTCAGATATAGAATGTTAAAATGTTACGTCTGGCCCGTTCTCTTGTACGGAGTCGAGGCATGGACGTTGAAAACAGCAATTATAAATAAAATTGAGGCCTTCGAGATGTGGACCCTACGACGGATGCTGAGAGTATCGTGGGTTGAACATGTAACGAATGAGGATATACTGAGAAGAACTGGTTTGATAGACCGTGAACCGAAATCATCAAAAGAAGAAAAATTGGCTACCTTGGACATGTACTGCGCGGAGAACGCTATCACTTCCAGCGTCTTATCCTCCAGGGTAAAATAGAAGAAGGAAAAAGAGGAGTAGGTAGGAGAAAACTATCTTGGCTACGAAACATACGACAGTGAACAGGAATACAGGACTTCCAGACACTACAAAATGCTGCAATCAATAGAATCATATGATGAGTGAAAGGATGGACGCCTACGCAGGAATCTGCATGGCACTTGAAGAAGAACTAATTCACATGAAATAGTCTACGATAACAGGTGTGTAAATCCAAGAGCAGAATTAATGCTCAGAGAGAATATAAAATTTGCTTCTGTTCCAGAATTCATTACTAGAGATATAGCAACAGCTCTAGTAGAGGTGCCAATGAAAAGGGGTAAGAGGCACATCATCATGGCCTCAGCATATTTCCCAGGAGAAACATCCTCCCCACCACCAGAAGAGGTACAAAAACTCGTAAGCTGGTGCCGCAAGGAAAGCAAACATTTGATCTTGAGCTGCGATGCGAACGGTCACCACACCGTATGGGGCAGTACCGACGTCAATGAAAGAGGTAAATATCTTTCAGAATACATCTGTTCTAATAACATAGACATTGTAAATAGGGGTAATAAACCAGCTTTCATAAATGCGGTTAGGAAAGAGTTCCTGGATCTCACCTTTGCCTCGTCATTTATACTACAATCAATTAAGAAGTGACGCGTCATGGACGAAATATCTATTTCGGACCGCCAAATGATTGGTTTCGAAATTGACTCAGATAAGATTCAAAGAGAGTAATATAGAGCACCAAAAAAGGCGGACTGGGATCTCTTCGAAGAGACGTTGAAGTCTGAACTCGAAGGTCTCGAATATAACATAACCAAAGAAGAAGAACTGGAAAATGCTTCTACTCACCTAATCCTAACATTAATATTAGCATTTGAGGAGAACTGCCAATGAGGAAAAATCACTTCTCAAGGGAAACGTCTTGGTGGAACAAGCAGCTTGCTCAACTCAAAGCTAGAGCCAGAAAAGCATTCAATAGAGCGAACAGAACATGTGAATGGGACGCCTACCGAGAAGTTCTAACTGAGTACAACAAAGAACTCAGGAAATCCAAACGACAATCATGGAAATCCTATTGCGAGGGGATCAATGATCTTGCCCCAGCTGCACGAATTTGAAAGGTTTTAGCCAAAGACCATTCGAATGCACTTAGTCCTATTAAGGAGCCTGGAGGAGAGTATTCTAAAGACTTCAGCGGAAGCGTGAGGGTACTTTTAAATGCCCACTTCCCACTCGAAAATACTCCTCATCAATAGCACCCAACAACAGGAGCTAGAACTGTATAGCTCCAGTAGGGAAAGACGAAATCTAGCAGGCCGAATCTTCACCCTAGATAGGATAAAAAGGGCCACCAAAAGCTTCAAACCCTACAAATCACCAGGGGTGGACGGAATCTATCCGGTCATGTTGCAAAGAGGCAACAAATATACAGCCTCGTGTTTGAGAGCTATATACAAAGCCAGCTACTCACTGGACTACATACCCCAGTCATTGAGGAAAGTCAAAGTATTATTTATACCGAAAATGGGCAGAGGTCTTCAGATGAGACTGAATCATATCGCCTGATAAGCTTAACCTCCTTTCTTCTAAAATCAATGGAGAAAATTCTCGACAACCATATGAAAAGTTTTATATAACTGCATAAAAAACAAAAACAAACAACAACCGGGCAAGTCAACAATTGATGCCCTACACGATCTAGTCAGAGAAGTGGAAGGAGCACTAGAGGCTGAAGAAATAGCCTTAGTTCTATTTGAAGACATTGAAGGAACCTTCGATAATACCTTCTATACATCCATTAGCAATGGTGCAAACAACAAGAGTGTCGAAACAGCCACCATCAAATGGATCAAAGAAATGCTCAAAAGCCGGATCATATCGGCCATTTTTGGAGACACTGAAATATCTGTGTCAGCATTAAAAAGATGCCTTCAAGGAGGTGTGGTCAGTAGTTGTTGATGGCCTCTTAGAAAGTCTAAACAACGCTGGCTTCAACGCACAAGGCTATGCTGATGATCTAGTTATCATCATTAGGGGAAAGCATGATGGAATCTTAATGAACCTGATGCAAAAAGCCCTTAACATCGTTAATGAATGGTATGCTGAACAGGGGCTCAGCATCCATCCAGACAAAACCATTCTAATTCCATTCACAAGACGTAGAGAGTTGAATTTAAAGCCAACCTTTCTGGATGGACATACTCTAAAATTTTCGGAATAGGCTAAGTATATAGAGTTAACCCTAGATCAGCGACTCAATTGAAATTTACACATTGACAGAACTCTTTCCAAGGCTACATCATGCCTATGGGCATGCCGTAGACCCTTCGGAAAGATCTGGGGGGCTACAGCCAAAAATAACCTACTGGTTATCACAGCGGTTATAAGACCCATTGTCACATATGCATTGTTAGTATGGTGGACGAAAACTTCAGAAATAACTACGCAAAACAAGCTGCAGAAACTGCTGCAGCTAGCGTGCGTGGGCATAACAGGTGCTATGAAAAGCACCCCCGACTACTGCCCTGGAGGTAATCCTAAATTTCCCACCTCTTCATATAAAAGACACAAAAAAACCTATTACCTGGTGATCTGAAGGGACACCTGGAGATTCTTGGTTACATAGCGCCAGAAATTTTAACAGACAGCCAAGCAGCGATTGAAGCTCTAAACTCTTACAATTATCGGATCATCTCTGTCTTGGAATGCCATCAATCATTAAAGCAATTTGCTGAAGGGAACAAACTTTTCCTGTGGTGGGTGCCTGGCCACAAAGGCATACAAGGAAATGAAGTCACTGACGAATTGGCCAAATCAGCTGCTGGAATTCCTCCCATCAGACCTGAACCGTTCTGCTGTCTAAGTAAGCCGCACAGACGACAGGAACTGGAACGATGGGAAGAATCTAGCAGAAAAGAAAACTGGAGGAAAACTCCAGGCCAAAGGCAAGCGAAAAAGTTCATTGACTGTTTGCCAAAGAAGACAAAACAGCTTCTCGATCTCTCTAGGAACGAGCTGAGGGCCATAACTGGACACTGCCCACTGAGATACGATCTCAATAAAATGGGCAAATAGGAAGCAGCAACATGCAGAATGTTTAAAAAGGGTGATGAAACTGCCGAACATATTCTTTACAGTTGCATCGCAACTGTCGCAGTTCGGAAAGGCTCGCAAAGCCAAACGACCCCCACGAATATAATGTAATGAATGTAATGTACCTATTCTGTCGGACTTGAGTTCAATTTGGGGTTAGGTCGGTGTCACACAAGCAATTCTTGTGGCATCGATAATTTCAAGATTTTTCTTGCTTGAACAGCTCGTATGGAATGCAGAACCGCACTTAATATGCAAACTGTGTATTCAAATTCCCGATGCTTACAGCACTTGAACGGAATTTTGATATTTTTGTCACCACTCGATTCCCCAGCGTCATCATCTTCGGCGGCCATCATTGATATATGATATGGAGCGCTTACGGTGGATCGACTTCATAATAATCACGTGCATTAGGGTGGTACAATGCATTCAACAGGGATCGATATGTAATGGAAGATTTGCAACTACTCACCTAAAAAAATTATCACTTGAAGACATTATAGCAGAGTTTAGAATGCTCTTGAATCTTCAACAAAAAACTGGTCTTCCAATCTGAAGAAACCTCCCAAGATTCTTTTTCAGAAAATTGGGACAACCTGTTTACTTCAAAATAAATTCTGAAGTAGATTTTTACTATCTAAATACAATACCGTCTGAACAACAATGGCGATCACCCAGTATATATGAATATTTGAAAAACAATTTTTTTTTAATTTTTTCCCTACTCAGGATGTATTTTTACACCTTGAAAAATTGTGTTTCGATAAAAAAGAAGAATTGCGTGATGTAGGGGTTAAATACATTAAAACTTACGCTTTTTAGGTTGCAGATAGTTCAATAACTTCATTGCGACAAAATGAACCAACACTTCAAATTTCTGTTGAAGAATGAGAATATTCTGAACGTTCTCTGGAAAGGTAAATGAGCATACATTAAAAAAAGATGAAAATTTATAATGCACCTTTCAACGATGCGAAGAGTTACCATTTCCCAAGGAAACTTTTTGCGTCAAGTAAACAGATCAGCATTTCCTATCCAATGAAACCGTTGAGTTTTGAGAAAACTCGGTCATTAAAGGCCTTTTTCCGTTCTGAGTTTCCGTTCCTAATGACAATGTCAACCTCACCTATTTGCATATAGTGGACTTGAAGAGTTCAAATCTATTTGTTTTAGTTGAAAAAAACTTAGACATTAGAACATTAGATATTCGAAAATTGATGTCATTAGGCAATGTCCCCGCCTCGTGGAGCCCACAGCGCGTTTTTAATCAATTTTCACATCATATCCAATTAGATTTCACTAAATTTCTCATTAGTGGGTTATTTAAGTTAATTAAATGAAAAATGAAATTCTGAATGGAATTTTCAAATTCATTTTCTCCAAATACTTCAAACATTAGGGAAAAAAATTAATATGAAATAAGTTTGACCTTCTACAGGCACTTTTTAATTAGAATACAGTGTTGTGCGAAAAAATTTTTAACTCAGCGGTTTCCGAGTTTTAATACAAAACATAGAAAATTTTAACTCTATTGGATGCAACAATTTTTTTCCTTTTCAGAAGTATATAACACTTGTAGACAGTTATTGCATTCAATAGCTTTTCTCACAGAAAAACCTGAAATTTCCACAATTCCATTCATTGAGTGCATGCCTATCAACGAACCATATTGTTCTATGACTGAAAGCCAAAGATTTTAAAGATCCTCTTTAAGATCATGGTTATTTCTATGGTGATTCGATTTAGACCATAGTAATCAACTGTAATCTTAGGGTTCAACAATCACTTTTCATGAATCGAATTACGGATGAAGATTAGTTTTTAGAGATTCGAAACTATTATATGACTCCATGCATGTTGCTTTGGGACCCCCCTCTCTCGATCTTATTTTCAGGGACTAGTTTAGTGATTCAATTAACAAGGCTTTTACGTGATAGGAATCCATTTTCACAAATACAAGTAAACAATGATTTCTACTCAAATATATTATTGAATGCTCGACGCGTTTCGATACACAGTATCTTTATCAAGAGCGAATGAATACAACAAATATATCTTACTAACAAATTTTTCTATATACTAAAGAGGCAATCCACTCAGAGCTATCCGTAGTTGAGCTAATGTTTAGGAAATAAATTTAATATGGGTGAGTTATTTATGTCTACCTGATCATTAAGAATTTCCGGTGAATACCTAATTCTGTTAATTTCAAGTACCTCAGAAGGTTGAGTTTTATACCTCTATTCTCAGAATGTAGGATTTTAAATTCTAAATTGAAAGAGTGACTATTCATCTAAGATGATTTACATAATTTGAATCGGTTTTTCCATTGATGCAACTTCCTTTATGTTCAGAGATTCTAACATTAAAATTTCTTCCTGTTTTACCTATATAAAAACAATTGCAATCTGCACAATCCAATCTATAAACACCTGATTTATTTTCTTTATTAATTGGACATTTATAATTCCTGATAAATTAACCTAAATTTGTTGATGTTTTGAACGCTATATTTGAATTTAAATTATTAAGAAGGATTTATCATTATTGCTAATATCGCCTATATATGTTAAACTATTGAATTTCTTGTCTTGGTGTTCACCGATTGGATATATATGTTGTGAAGCTAATTTTTATTTTTTCTTATGTAATATGCTGCTAACTAAATTTTCACCATAACCATAATTTATTGCGATCTATTTTATCAAATTCAATTCTTTGAAATAATTATCATTACACATCGGTGTGTTCAAGAGTTTATGTATATAGCTATTAAATGCTGCAACTTTATGCTGGTAATGATGTGCTGATGTATAATAAATTGTGATATCTGTATGAGAAGGTTTATATTAAATTGAAAACTGGTGTTTATTATTTGATCTTGTTATTATTAGGGCTAGGAAATCAGAAGAATTTGATCGAATTGTTCTGTTCTATTTCACAAGTGAATTTTATTTTTGGGTGCAGTTTGTTGATGAAATTTTCAATACAGTGAACTGTCTGTTTGTTCCTGGGAAACACACAATAATGTCATCGACATATTGATACCAATATAGGAAAGGTTTACCGAGCGGGTGTTTATGAATAGTTTTTTCCATGTTATCCATGAAAATTTCTGTTAAAAGAGGGCTTAAGGGTTTCCCATTATAAGTCCCTCATCACTCTTATAAAAACAATCATTAAATAAAAAATAATTTTGAGATAAGCAAACATCTAATAAAACCATAATGTCGTATTTAATTCGTGGATTCGTAATATTCTGTGTTAACAAATTATTGATTGTATTATACGGATCTTTCGTTGGAATACTTGGTAACAAATTCTTGGCATCAAAAGAAACTAACTTTGCATTACTTGAAATGACAACATATTCTATATTTGAATTGTGGAGGCCGTTACTTGATGTAGATCCATGATATAAATAAGATAAAAAACACAAGGTTTAACTTTAATCTACACTTTATTTGAAAAAATTCGACGACGTTTCGCTGACACAGCAGCTTTATCAAGAATGACAAACAGAATGAAGAGTATGGTATTATAAAAAATCGTAGAACAAGTTGGATGAGTAACAGGAAAAACCACACCGAGCCATTGTACAGTTAGTATGATAATATATTACATATAAAATCAAAAGTTTAAAATTAGATCTCCTAGAAGCATTGGAAATAAATAGATACAAACATTAAACTTTTTGATTTTATATGTAATATATTACATATAAAATCAAAAAGTTTAAAATTAGATCTCCTAGAAGCATTAGAAATAGATAGATACAAACATTCGGAAAAGCTTTTGAATGAGCAGGTAGATGTGAAATATTCTCCCTACTTAACTTGTTTAATTAGTTTTAATTACCTTTCATACTAACTGTACAATGGCTCGATGTGGGTTTTTCCTGTTATTCATCCAACTTGTTCTACGATTTGTTTATAATACCATACTCTTCATTCTGTTTTTCATTCTTGATAAAGCTGCTGTGTCAGCGAAACGTCGTCGAATTTTTTCAAATAAAGTGTAGATTAAAGTTAAACCTTGTGTTTTTATCTCATTTTAACATACTCTATTTTTTTATGAAATCATTTGAATTACGAATAGAAAGACGGTTTAAAAAAACAGAATTTTTCCAGAATATGTATTGAAGTTTGGAAATCTTGAATGCTGGGGCATGTTTGATTGATATCACTGATCTTATTGGATAACCATTTTTGTGCAATTTAACTAAGGAATAAAGTTGAGGTGGTAAAGGATTCGGTAAGATAAAGATTAAAGATTAAAATTTTTCGCTATCTGTAACGATGGATTTTGAAGTATCAATGACTGTTGTTTATTGAATTTATTGGTTGGGTCTCGGGATATAACTGAATAATTAGAAGCATTAATGAAATCTAATGTGTTGGAAATATAATCTTGTTTATTTATCGCTTTATCGTATTGCCTTCATCTGCTTTTGTGAAAATAATGTCATTCGATGTTGATTTAACTTATATATTTTTGATTAATATGTGATCTCTAATTGGTCTATTAAGCTGTTTTAGGTATTCTTTCTCAATCATGGATGCAGTTTGTATGATTTGAAATCATCTCAGGAAAATGGTCACTCTTTCAATTCAGAATTTAGAATCCCTCATTCTGAGAATAGAGGTATAAAACTCAACCTTCTGAAAGTACTTGAAATTAACAGACTTAGGTATTCACCGAAAATTCTTAATGATCAGGTAGACATAAATAACTCACCCTTATTGAATCTATTTCCTAAACATTAGTTCAAGTACAGATAGCTCTGAGTGGATTGCCTCCACTCAGATCTATCCGTATAGAGAGTATATATAAAAATTTGTTAGTAAGATATATTTGTAGTATTCGTTCGCTCTTGATGAAGATACTGTGTATCGAAACGCGTCGAGCATTTAATAATATATTTTAGTAGAAATCATCGTTTACTTGAACTAGTTTAGTGGTGCCAAAATTTCACTGATATCTTTTTCCCTTCTGGACTCGTTCAAAATTTCTCGGATTTTCGGAAAATCGTCCCTCGCAGATATTTTGATCATCATTAAAGTTACATAAAAATAAGTTTGACATTCCATACTAAAACAATACAAAAAGAGCAACATCCGTTGATGCGCTGATAGAAGTTGGGGAATTTTATGAATCAAGACACTATACAGCAGGGGTGCTCAAACTTGAACTGCTGGCTATCTACCACAGTATTTTTAGACTACTTACGATCGACTCTGAGAGGCACAATATAGATATTAGCTTTCCGCATAATATAAATTATTTTTGTCAAGGTTTGAGCTAGGTTTAGTTAAATTCTTCTCTATAATATTAATGACAAAACTCATTGTTGAGGATCGCAGGAGTATCACAACTTAACCGTTGATTTCCTCTTAAAGCGAATTGAATTGTTTTGTTTTGTATTAATAATATTGCACTTGATTTATTTGAGTAATGGTTGTTTTAATTAAAGTTGAAGCACTGCTGTACTAACTTAATTTATTTTGTTTAGATTTTACACGTTTTATAATATCTTAAAATGATTCTGCCTGGTCTGGTATACACACACATCTATAATGTCTTCCTGAAACTAAGGTTGGACTTAACATTTAGGTAGGGATGCACACGTTTCATTGGTTTGAAAAATAAGAATAAGAATATTTCAGAAATATTGCAAACAAATATCAAAATGTGGTACTACGTAACTGGGCAAACCCTAGACTAATAAACCTCTTCCGGCTTATTGTACCAAGCTGTTAAAGGACATTCATTGCATCCCTATGGTGATAAAATAATAAATTTTATGATGGTATTTGAAATAAAATTATGAATTGTGAAATTATCCTCTGGTCATCCCAGTTTAGTAGAGCCTATGTTAATATTTACAATTTGTTTCATTTCTTAAATCTTAGAATATATATACAGGTTCTTTACACTCATAGTTATTCTAAATTGCGATTCTATTGGCTGTTACTGAACAAAAGAGTAACATATGGTGTTAAACTTAACTAAGAAGTGACTTTGGATGTTGAAGCGTGGCACTGCATGTTCTCAGCATACTCTTCATAAGATGGTGTAATCACTGAGTGCTAATCGCAAGCATGATGACATATGGTCGTCAGTTAGTCGATTGCGATCTATTGACTTAATTATCTTCATTTCAGAAAATGCAGACTCGCACAAGTCCAAACATTGCTGTCAGTTGAAGAGCGATTTGCCTTAGTTTCGGATATTTATCTTCAGATTTAAAACACCTTAAATTTGTATCAGACGCAATAGCTTTGAAATGTGTATCTGATATAATCTCCACCAATTCATTTCCAACAGAACATGAGTTCAAATTGAACTAACTTGCTATTTCAGTAGCTAATTCCTCTATGTTCGTACATGGAAAGAATAACTCATAAATGATGCTTCATTTGCCAATTTACTGCAATGATAAAACGCATTTCGAATTGTCCCAAAATATTCAATAATTCAGCCTCATACGTATTATAATTCAACTGAGGAATCCTTGTTTTCAAAGACGGAAAATGTTTCAGCTCCTTTCTTTTTAGTTGGTCTATCATAAGTAGCAATTTACATTTGAATGCGTTTACTGCGCTGATCATCTCAATTTCTTTCTCCTTGAAGCTCCAAGGGCATTGTGATGTCAATCAAAAATGCCAATTCAGTCAGCTATTTTTGTTTTTCAACATCTGAGTGTCATCACTTCTTTCGTCTGGAAAAGCTGGCAATAATTCTTAAAACCTTTCTTGGAATTTTCTGCGACTCAACCACCTGACGTTTGTGTGAAGAACTAAAGGAGTGTATTCAGCTGAGTCTCTATCCTCCAACTTTTCAAGCTACGTGCAAGAATGGAATTCACAATTTTTGTTGCAATGCCCATAATTTCCTTCGTGTTTAAATTTTTGAACACAAAACTTGTTGATACATAATGCAATGGAAACTTTTAGTGTCAAGTAAACAGATCAGCATTTCTTATCCACTATTAAACCGTTAAGTTTTATGAAAACTCGGTCATTAAAGGTCTTTTTCTGTTCCGAGTTTTCATTCCTGATGACAATGTCGACCTCACCCATTTGCATATAGTGGATTTGAAGAGCTCAATTCTACCTTACATCCGTGTGAAGAACAAAGTCAGTGTGCTCAGCTGACTCCCTATCTTCCAACTACAACTTAAAGAGCCGCCGTTGCAAGCTACGTGTACTGATGGAATTCATATTTTTTGTTCAATGGCCATAATTTCCTCCATTTTTAAAAGTTTTGGATACAAAACTTGTTGATGTATAACGCAAGGAATGATAAAAATGAAAGGAAATCCTCATTAGCTCGACACAATGCCACAAAACCGTTTTTGTTTCCAGTCTTTGCTGGTGCTTCATCGGTTGTAATGACACTAATTTATTTATAGGTAGCCCGTATTTGTAGTTTTTTTTACAAAATTGAAGAAAACGTCATATATAGCTTCCCCTTCAGAGAAATGATTGCCAAAATTTCCTCCTTAACCACCATGTCATTGAATACCATCCAAATAAAAATAGACAGCTGGGCAGTGTCTGTCATATTGGTGGATTCCTCGAACTGTAAAGAAAAGTATGTACATTTCATGATATCATGTTTTACTTCATCTGCCATGTCCCTGACTCATGACTTCAATACAACTTGTTCTCTAATAGCAAACATGATTTCTGTTTTATTTTTAAAATATCCAAATAAAGTCTCTCCCTCTTCAATAAATGCTACCTTCACAACCGATCCATCTTCGAATGCTTTCTTGTGTTGCGCCAACATATTAGATATTTCAAATGACGCATTCGTAGCTGGTCTTGTGAACATGGTTTCTTCTTTCCTCAAACACGATATCAAATCCCCTACTTTACGTTTTCTTAATTCACCCTGTGCGGAAAATCTTTTTCATAGTTTTTATGAACCGTTTTATGATACCTCTCTAAGTTATCACGGTTATGTATTGCAACTGGCGCACGACAAGTGAGACAAATGCACTTATCTTTCACCATACAAAAGAATAATTCGTCCTCCTAATTGTTATTGAAATGATACGTTTTAGATTTCTTCGCTGCACTCATTTCGTACTTTTTAATAATAAACTTTGTATCGACGTAGTATAGCTTTCAAGTTAGAGTTCAGAACGACTCCAATTCCTGCATGCGGAACATTTATATCGGCGTGAACGAAAGTCTCGAATGTTTTCGTCAAACGCGCCTCCTGAAATTTCTAGAAAAGCGCTTTCCTTTGATAAGGCCAGTTTTTGCCGCTAGCAGAGTGTTATTTTATCCCGTAATAAATTTCTGAAGTTTAGTTACTTACTTATTGAAAATTTTTTTCTTCTCGAGATCTACTCAAAAGTACTCGCGGTCGACCCCTGCTCTACAAAGAACTGGAGTTGTGAATGAGAAGATGGGCTGAGAACGAAGGTGTCGAAGTCGACTTTGTGACTGAAATACAGCATACAGCATATTTTACGGACGTGCGTCACGCTCTACCATGTACAACAGCCACGGACATTCAGCACTATGCGCCAGATGAAAACTTGGATAAGGTTCTCATTCTCCTTCAACCTTCTTCGAAAAGATAGCCCTTCTAATATTCACAACTAAGAATGATCGGTATCTTGTTTTTATTTAAATAAAAAACTGGTCGTATTTCTCTCAATTTTTCTAAACCATCCTTACCTAAGTTATCTTTCTCCCCATCTCCAGATGCTACCCCTCTTGCCCGAAGTTTTCTGTGCCCATGATTGTGGCCACGCTTTTTTGAACAACGGAAGTTCAAGATCTGTAAGGTAGATAGTATAGAGCACATTCTAATGATTTTCTATTCACAGTTGTTCTCTGATCGTACTCAATAATAAAAAACAAGTACTGTGTTTTAAGGAATTTTACTTAATAATTGCGATTCGCAACGCGTTTCACTACACCGTAGCTTCTTCAGACGAATGAATGTACAGAAAATAAGAATGAGAATATAAATATAAATGTTCTTGAGTAATCAAAAGCTTTTTGGGTTGCTTCTTCTCAAGTGGTTATCTATGACAGGTATATCCAATACAATTAAGAAATAGATTGCTCCCCGAAGAGATTCAATAGAGGTGAAGGGCTTAAATCGACTTGCTCATTGATGAGTCTACCTGAGTGTTTGTATTTATTGATTTCTAATTTTTCCCAAAATCTACCTTCCAAGAGTTGATTCGCGTAATTTGAATCTGATTTTTATTTGAAAAACTGCGTTTATGTTCCGATATTCTAATATTAAAATTTCTATGTGTTCTACCAATGTAAAAATTATCACAGTCAGTGCAAAACACATAGAAATTTTAATATTAGAATATCGAAACATAAACGCAGTTTTTCAAATTAAAAATCAGATTCAAATTACGCGAATCATCTCTTGGAAAATAATCACTCTTTCGACCCACAGTTTGAAATTTTGCGTACAGATAATAAATATTGGAAGATAGATCTTTGGGAAACTTTACAAATCAATAAATACAAACACTCAGGTAGACTCATCAATGAACAAGTCGATTTAAGCCCTTCACCTCTATTGAATCTCTTCGGGGAGCAATCTTTTCCTTAATTTTATTGGATATACCTTTCATAAATAACCACTTAAGAAGAAGCAACCCAATAAGCTTTTAATTACTCAAGAACATTTATATTTGTATTTTCATTCTTATTTTCTGTACATTCATTCGTCTGAAGAAGCTACGGTGTAGTGAAACGCGTTACGAATCGCAATTATTAAGTTAAATTCTTAAAACACAGTACTTGTTTTTATTATTGATAATGGAATTTTACCAAGTGAAAGCCTCCCAAATTCAAAATATAATCGTACTCAGTTAGTAATATTCTCAAAATTTATAATTGTGCTGTTTTTAAAGCTGGAAAAATGATCACATTGATCTAACCTAACTATACTTTCAAAAAAACTCTTGGACTTATGCAGTTTTATTCTAATTAGCACACTATGTGGTTACAATCACTATTCCATATGTTTCAATGTTATGCATGTTTCTCATCTCGAAGAGCTTACTTGCTATCGGCATTAGTGAGATACATAAAGTAGGAATAAGAAAGTCTCAGCATCTGAAATCAGAAAATATTTAGTTAATAATCACAATTTCTCTGTAGAACCTATTATGAAAATCTATAGCGGGTTACTTTTCTATAGGTCGCGTGTCCTTTCTACCCCTACAACTTCTTTTAGTACGCCTCGGAAATACAAATTTTATTTTTATGAATCATATTATTTTTGTATCTTACATTTTTTCTAACTCCGCCTCAGTTTTTGTGAGAAAAATTGATCAATTTCATTTGTACGATGGAAACATAATAATTGTTAGGTGATTTGTTCCACTAATAGACGGCTGTTGATTTTTTTCATCGACCATTCTAAATTAATTGTTATAAATTCACATTCATTGATATTTTGTGGATAGGCAGTGATAGTAAAAATGGCTGAAACCTTAGATAGTCACTGTAAAGAGTTGAACAATGAAAATTCACTAGCTTTTATTTACTGAAGTTGCCATTTTCCCGTTGAAGTTGGAAACTTTTCAGAGAATTCTCCTATGATGCTGGCCTAAGAGTAAATAAACACCTCAAAACAAATCTAGGCAACACTTCTGAATATCGATATATCGTATCCAGAACGATCAATTTGGATGTTTTTTTTTCAAGAAATGAACACCTGCATCAATTTCTCACTAAATTATGTAGAGTGCCGCAACAGATTTCAGTTTTTTTTATAAGAAACTAAAAATGCAGCAGATGTTTGAAATCAGTTAGTTGGCACTTTGTTTCTGTTGTAAACACAAATAAAAGATTCAAGTTTTTGATTCGACCATGGAAAGACGACATTTGACTAGAGAAGAGATGTTACGAGCCGTTGGCTTGCTCCAAGCTGGGAGCTCACAACGGGAAGTATCCAGGGTTCTGGGGTGTAGCCCAAGTGTTATAAACCGTTTATGGTCGCGTTTCAATGAAACAGGTAGCGTAGAAGAACGCCATCGAGGTCGTTTCAGGATTACTACAGTCGCCCAAGACCGATTTTCGGTTTTACAAGCCAGAAGTCTGCACGAAGGTCAACTCCACTCCAGACGTCCTTTGAGAGTTCCACAATTGACCCTTGGAAATCGCGCTGCTCGTTTAGCTTGGTGCCAAGAACACGTAAACTGGGATCAAGAGAGGTGGGCCACAGTTCTCTTCAGTGATGAATCTAGATTTAGTTATTATCCTGATTCGGGAAGAATTCGAATATGGAGGGAACCTGGAAAGCAAAATCGTCTCCAGCATGCTCGAGAAGTTGTTAGACAAGGAAGTGGATCAGTAACGTTTTGGGGAGGTGTACGCCTTGGTGGAAGAACTGACCTCGTTTTCATACAGTTCAACCTCACGTGAAATTCTTACGCAAATGAGATAGTTTTACCTGTAGTGGTACCGTATCTCCAAACAACGGGTCAAAATCTACTCTTCCCTACTCTTCGTGAAAGCGTTGTCTTGAACGTTCTTGAAGAGAATCATATCGAACTTCTACCGTGGTCATCCTGCTCCCCAGATCTGGATCCCATCGAACATGTGTGGGACACCCTAAAAAGAAATCTCCTGCGTCAGAACGTCTTCCATCATGAACAGGAGCTTCGATTAGCAGTTCAGGGGGCTTGGAATGACTTAGGCCAAAATTTAATAGACAATTTGATATTGAGCATGCCGCGACGATGCCAAAGTGTCATTAATAACAGAGGTGGACCTTCTGGGTACTGAAAAATATAAGTGCTTCCATAACGTTTCGAAAATATTAGTTCAGGATTTTTTTTTTGTGTTTGACCAAATTTCGTCATTTTCAAATTTCAATTTTTTAATAATATATGCTTTGGAGAAGTCAAATATTATTTTGTTTTCTCGAGAATACATTATATACAATACATCCTAACAAAAACCGAAAGATTTCTATAAATTCGAATCATCAAATTCATATTTTAAAGATATTGGAAGTGTTCCCTACACTTTTTCGAGGTGTTTATGATTGAATCTTCATTGCTCTTGTTTTCGTTCATCAATTTCATTCATTTCCATTTTCATTTGCACATATAACATTCAGAATAATATCTTACAGCCATAAATAGTGGCCGATCTAATTTCAAGTGTAGAAATCTAAAGAAAATCGGATTCTGGGTTCTCATGAAAAATATCTGGAATGTGTTTTTTAGTTTAGGGTCCATATCATACCAGTCCATATTGTATACAGCGGCAGATAAATCTTCAACCTGAAAAAAAATATAATAATTTCAAACATTGCTTGATGCTTTTTAAAGGGTATTTTTTCTAGCTCTTCGAGGTAAGAAAGTTCATATATACAGGATGTCCTGAATTCCTTTTCCCTGCCTTCTTTGCGATTTATAGATTACAAATGAAGTATGTAGAAAATAGTATGGCTACCGTAAATAATTGAATAGTTATCACATTTTATGAAAAACGTTCGAAGAGGAGATTTTTTTTCATTTTGTTCATCAACATTTCACTAAATCAAAATACTGTATGGAAAAAAATTTAAACTTGCCATAATTACAGTGGCCGACAATATTTTCATACGCTCCGAAAAGAACATCTGTGCGGGTGAAATAGTCCCTTCCCTTATTGCGCGTTAACTTTGCCGGTCATGTGGCTCAGTTCTCAATTAACCTTTAAAGCTTCAAGAAGAGCCAAGCTTACACGACTGACTGTTGCAAATGTCAATTCAATATTTCTAAGTTTTGGCGTGGATGGAGTTCGGACTTCGTTTCTGATTTGAGAGAGAAAAAAATGAGTGGGCGATCTAGGAAAATAATTGCGAATGTCATTCATTTCATGGAAGGAGAAGTGATGCAGAACGAACCTATAAATTCTTTGAAAAAGGTTCAAGAACGTGTAGCTATCGAAACAGGGATATGTTTGCGAACTGTGCAAAAAGTTCAAGTGAAATGAAGAAGATTGAACATTGCGAAAATAACAGTTCTTCAACTCCCGATGAAACAGAAGAAAATCAGAGAACAAACCAGATCTCGCTGACTTCGACAGTTCTTTGCTTCGTAGGTTCGTCGTCGATAAAATCGTAGTCAAATTAAAGCAAATCCATCAAAAGTTCATCGATGAGAATGAATATGCAGGATCATGAGAGAGCTTTCGAAAAGTTTTGAGACGAATGGGGTTTCGTTGGATTTAGACGAAAACGAGTGGAAAGCTACTTATGGAAGAACCTGGAATACAGCAACTACGATTTAATTATTTAAGAAGCATCAAACGATGGCGTCAAGAAAAGAAACCAATAATTTACATGGACGAAACATATTCAGGGCCCCCGTGAGGGCTATTGGCGCTTGTGTGAAAAAAAGGATTCTGGCGCCCCTTAAGGCACTTTGGATAATGCTTTTTTTTTAAGGTAGGAGGTAGGTCGGTAGGTGCTTGAAGTAAAGCAAAAAACTGAACTTTAGAAGTCATATTATTTGTAGACTAAAATATCGAAATGAAACAAACAGAACAAAATCATAACAAAATAAATTCTTGTTCACCCCCATTTTTGAAACATTTACTTAAGTAATGGGATACAGACACGTTGACTTGTTGCTTATAAATACTAAAAATGAACTAAAACTAAAAACAGATTTTTAGGAACTAATCAGAGAAATATTGCCTAAATATATACAATAAATACCTAGGGAACTTCGTTACAAAATCAAAAATGATAGCTAGGTCTAGGTGCAATAGACAAATAAAAGATAGCTACTGTAGTAGCGATATTTTCCGAGATTTTGCTATTACAAACTCATTTATTACATCGCTAGAATTTATACCCTCAAAAATTTCTTGTTCAATTGCTAATATTGTTAGCCCAGACAATCTTTCTTGAATCATTGTCGATCTTTTTTTATGATTTTTAACTTTGAAAAAGGTCGCTACAGAAGCTACAGATACAGGCAATGTCAAAAGAATTCTTAGTGAAATGCTTATGTTTGGAAAGATGTAAATTAAATTGTTTTCAAATATATATTGTGAAATACTTAATGAATCAACTTTAACGCTTTAATTTCGTTGAACAGATTATTGGAATCTATATCCTCATTATCCTGATCTGTCAGTCGCTCTTCAAGAATAAAACAATGTTTTAGAAGATCGCTGTCACTTAATTTGAATACGTCGCTAAATCCGAAAATATTATCATACTCATTTAATGAGTCAAATCGGTTTTTTAGAGAGCTTATAGTTTGATATATAATTTTTAAGAAAAAACTAATTCTGAAGGCGGTTTTTGGACCATGAAGGATCTCATCTCGTTGTTCATAGTCGAACAGTTTTGGTTTTCCTAAGCGTAGGTAATGGTGGAAAGTCTTCTTCAATTTCGAGAGAGGATGCTACTCATTTCGCTTGCACAAGAATTTCTTGAAAAGATTGGTCAAATTGCTGGAAGTGATCAACTAAATTTTTTAGGTAGGTTTGACATACTTTAATATTAATTGTAGCACTTAGCATTTGTTTGCTGACAATATTTATATGAAATGAAATGTCATGCCAAATAATAATTGAACAAATAAATTAAAAATTTTATACAGACGTTAAGAGGGAACTTGTTTTATGTCTTGCATCACTGTGAAAGGAATTATCCTCAGCCACTTTTAGAAGATTCTCGCAAACCTTAATTTAATAAACTTTGAGGGACTTTATTGCGTCAATTCTGCTGCACCATCTTGTCTCACTTAGAGGCTTTAAACTCAACCCGGGGACAGTTTTTCTCAAAAAATACCACCTTTTTGTGGATGACAAAAAAAATCCATTATTAAATTAAACGCAATAAAACACTCCTTAACTTCAACCTATTTTGAAATGGTGTTAAGGACAACATACCTCAGAACAAGATAATTTGCTCAATATGACTAGTGTCTGGTGTACAATCTAATATTATTCAAAAATATTATGAACTGCGAACCATTTAGAAAATTTCATTTCTTACTTTGGACGACAATAATTCAATTATTTCATTCTGTATCTGCACGCCTACATAATGAGTCATTTTATAAGATTTTTTTGGGAGTTACACACTCGGCTAACGTGCTCCTAGAAAACAACATGCTTTTAGAAAATTCCCATTACCATGTTCGAAAATCAATTGAGAAGAACCTTGAAATGCCAAGCATTATATAGATAAATACTAAACAATCGCAATAATTCTTTCCAGCACGATGATGAGCATTAACAGGGCGGACCACGTTTAACCAATTTCCTAGCCATCTCATTGGTGATTCTTTCGAGCCACAAACCGGGGTCTGACGGAATTATATCGATACTGGCCTCATTACAGCGTTCATCGAAAGTGTCACTTGCAGCCCGGTACCTGATATTACCGAACTTTTTACACTGGCTGAATTACCTGAAGTGGATTGTTCAAGTGCTGTAGACGAAAATGGTGTCATCGCTTCATCGGGCTCTGCATCAGTAGAAGCTGTTTTGCTGCTACAACCACTGCCACTTGCTGCAGGACCTGATGTTACTGTTGAAATTTCAGATGGTCTACTCACGATTATTGATATTACGGATTTAGAATCTTGAGAGTCGGACGATTCGGTCGCACCAACATCGATAGTCTCCGTGGAATCTCGATTGTTTTGCCATGAAAGCTTTAAAGGTCCAACCATTTTTCCCTTTCTTGTAGTCTCAATTTCTTCTGCTCGCAAAACATCGCAAGTGAAGGTCTCTTCCTTTTATCCTGAAAAAATAAATAAATAATTAGTACTCATGGGAATTAGGAATTAACTTCAAAAGTAACCTCAATAATAAGCACCATGTGTGTAGGGTAGGAAATATCCTTGAAAAGTTAACTAAGTAGCCAATACTTTTTATAGGGCAGATTATTATTAAGTAAGGTAGGGCCGATCGAAATTTGCATATTTGAGTAAAAAGCAATTTATTCGAGACCTTTCAGCTTAAATCCTTTCAAAAATAAAGGCAAAAAAGATATTAAACTTATTTGATCTCATAGCCATTAAAACACCCTACAATATGGTTTTTAAAAAATCAATAGCATAGAAACTAAGCGGGTTATGGATAGAACCAGTTACTTTTAAACTCGTACCTGACATTTCGATTAATACAAAGATATTTGGCTAAAAAATTAATTTTAACCAGTATCCTATAAAGGGTTAATGTTGATAGTATAAAGTAGGGAACACTTACCATTTTATAAAAAATCTAGCCGTTGTTATTGCAATCAGCAGGTATTCGGCACTTAATTTAAAAAAACAAACCGTACAAGAGCGGAAAACTATCTGGACATTCATAGAACAAAATGCTCTATTTCATTCGAACTACGACGAGTACCAACACGATCTTCGGCCAAAATATAGAAAATATACAGGCACTTCGGACAATATTTCAAAATAGGTTGACAAACCGTACAGGAACGTATAAGAGCGAAAAACTATCTGGACACAACCAAATTTATATGGAATCACCCGATATTTTGAATATTACCTCAGAGATTTTGGAAATTTCGAAGGATTGTTAGAATTGATTCTGTTTGAGGTATTTCAATTGAAAAATTGAATAAATTAAGGTTCATTTCAAGAAAGAAACAAGTAAAATAAAATAGGAGACTCTTTCCGCATGTAGGAAAAATATGGAAAATTATTTTCTCACGAAGTTGTGTTTTTTTCCCACCTCAGTAGCTTGTCTTAGTTTATCTTGCCTTGATACAAGCCTGAATCCGTCTAGGCATGCTTTGGATTATATTTTCGACCTCCATTACAAATGGTCTACTGTACTGAAGCCTTTCCGAAAGCCGGCTCGTTCCATGGATTGATAAGCGTCCATTTTGTTGGTTAATCTATTTGTCATTTTTTCTTCAGTATTTGTACAAGTGTGATAAAAGGCTTATTGGGTGGTAATTTTCTATGTTATTTCTGTCTCCCTTCTTATACAGAAGAATGACTTGAGCATTATTCAATACCATTGGTATTCTTCCTTCATTTAGGCATTTGTTAAGAAGGATCCGTACGTTATCCAATAGATATTCTCCTACCATCTTCAACATCTCGATTGTGATCTTATCTTCACCGGGGCATTTTTGATTCTTCATCTGATTGAGCTCAATTTTCAATTCATTTGTATCAATTTGAGGAATGTCCTGTATTAAGAATATTTCTTTTAATATATTTTTGTTTTTGATTTTCAGAACTATAAAGTTTTTTGTAAAATTTTTCAATGACAACTACGATTTCTTGCCTCTTGCTGACCAAGATACCTTCAGAGTTTTTTATTTTCGTCATTTTTCCATTTGATAGTTTCGATCTGAGGACTTTCATGTTTTCGTTGTTTTCAATAGTTTCTTTAACTAGCTGTGTCTTCCAATCTCTCAGGTCTTTCCGAATACTTCTGTTTATTTTCTTCTCAATGTTTTATAGCAGTCATCCTCCCGAATTGTTTTTCCCCTTTTTTCAATTAGATGTCTGGTGTTTGACTGATTTTCCCTAGGTTTTTCTGAGTACTACACGTCTTCTTTGTTGCCACTTGTAAACAATTTGTTATCTTCTCAGTAAGATCATCAATTTTTTCATCTCCCAAATAGTCTGAGTGTTGTAGTTTCGTCGTGACAGCTTTTTCGAACTTTTCTCTATTTCTAGTGAGAACCTCTAAAGTGGGATACTTCTGTTTCCTTAGTATCATTTTGGTTCGTTCAAATTTGGTGTCGAGATGTATTGTAGCTCTTACGAGCCGATGGTCGCTGTTTGTGTCGAATTTATTCAGGACCGAAACGTTGTAACATATTTCTCTTTTCTTTATTATGATGAAATCAGTTTTATTTTTTACTTTTCCACCAGGACTTTTCCAATTCCTTCTTCACGTTTCCGGTTTTTGAAAGAAAGAGTTAATACAACAGAGATCCTCAGTCTTGCAGAAATTGATGAGCATTTCTCCCCGAGAGTTTTTCTCGCCAGAACCGAAACTGCCAATGTGCTGGATTTCTGTGTTTTTGCCAATTTTGGCATCAGAATCTCCCATCACCACGACATACTCAGCATTTTCGCCAGTTTTTGCACGAGTTATACCCTCATAAAGCTGTTCGACTGTTTCGTCATCAGATGAAGTGGTTGGTGCATAAACTTGAATAACTTGCAAATTGTATCTCTTATTGACCTTGATGACGATGTATATAACTCTCTCAGAAATGGTCTTCATGGTGACAATTCTTGGTTTCAATCGTTCGTGTATTAACAACGCAACTCCTCCTAGGTGATCATTCGTTTCTGGGTTATTTTGATACAGCAAATGTCCTGATTTCAAGGTTGTAGCGAGTTCGCCCTTCAATCTCGTCTCGCTAATTCCCAAGGTATCCCATTATATATTCAGTTCAGTTCAGTTCCTCCTCCAGTCTTTCGAGATGGCTCTATGATCTGAGAGTTCTGACATGGTAATTAGCGATGTATAACTCTTCAAAATGTCTCTGGTCCTTCGCTATTGTTTCTTTCGGATTGTTGCCTCCCCCAGAATACGTGAGTCAGACTGACGCATCAGTGCACGATTCTGAGCTGATTGGTCTACTTGCCAGGGGTATTTTTGTTGTGAAATTCGACATCATTTCAGATTTGAAAAGTTCTTAGCATTGAAACGCCACGCTTGCCAGGCGGGTTGGCGAGTTTGATTTCAGACGCTCGATTCGAGAACAGACGCTGTTGGTAGCCGCCCAATCTGGATCTAACGCTACCGCGCTAGATTTTGATCCACCCTGAGGTGTTCAAATTTTCTCGGTACCTGCCATATCTGACAGACTTCCCCCTATCTGCCACCTGGGGAGGCGCCCTGTGGAGGATGTAGCAAACCCCCTGTACTTAAAACAGGGGGAGAAGCATTATCTTGCACAAAAGTTGAATTCTCACCATAGACACCTCACCAGAGTCTCACTATGGGCTCCAGAACTTGGTCCACGTAATCTTTAGTCGTTACACTTGCAGGAAACGAAATCAAATCAGTTTTGATTCAGGCATAATGCCGAATACCAAGTCTGGAACGTTTCGCCAATTCTCAATATTCCAATTTTGGTGGTCGACACACCATTTAAGTCTGTTAATTTTTTGTTGTCTGGTTAGCTCTGGAACTCTCAAGGGTCTTTTGCTGTATAAACCCCTTGAAGGAAGTCTTCGACGTATCATTTCGACTGATACACTGATGCCGGTTGCTTCCAGAAATTGCCTTTAGAGTATGGGATACGACGCACTAGGGTCTTGCAATTCAGCACAAAAAGCGATCTTTCCAGAGGTGATCTTCCTGCGACTTCTTCAAGCTCTATTTTGCAGAGATTGTAACTCCACGTATCAGGAATAGGTTTTTGAAATCGCCCGCTGTGATACCCCCATTGAGACCGCTTTATCCCTGTGTCACCCCTTCTTCAACAAGTGCAATTATTCAACCCCTCTGAACAACAGACAAGCCAATATAAGGCAATTTCAATTATGATTACAGGCTTTTTTATCATACTATCCAGTTTTTTCACAACAAAAAATTTCATTCTTCACAAGTATTCAAAGATCCATGGTTAAAAACTATCAATAGTGTGAAATGCCGGTTGATTCCACATAAATTGGTGTGTATATCGTCTATATTGTCATAAACACCTCAAAAAAGTCTAGGGAACACTTACCAATATCTTTAAAATATGAATTTGATGTTTCGAATTTATAGAAATCTTTCGTTTTTGTTAGAATATATTGTATATAATGTATTCTCAAGAAAACAAAATAATATTTGATTTCTATTATAAAAAAAATGAAATTTGAAAATGACGAAATTTGGTAAAACACAAAAAAAATCCTGAACTAATATATTCGAAACGATATGGAAGCACTTATATTTTTCAGTACCCAGAAGGTCCACATCTGTTATTGATGACACTTTGGCATCGTCGCGGCATGCTCAATATTAAATTGTCTATGACATTTTGGCCTAAGTCATTCCAAGCCCCTGAACTGCTAATCGAAGCTCCTGTTCATGATGGAAGACGTTTTGACGCAGGAGATTTCTTTTTAGGATGTCCCACACATGCTCGATGGGATTCAGATCTGGGGAGCAGGATATCCACGGTAGAAGATCGATATCATTCTCTTCAAGAACGTTCAAGACAACTCTTGCACGATGAGGAGGGGTATTATCTTGTTGAAAGAGTGGATTTTGACCCATTTTTTGGAGATACAGTACCACTACAGGTAAAACTATCTCCGTTGCGTAAGAATTTCCCGTTAGGTTGTTCTGTATGAAAACGAGGTCAGTTCTTCCACCAAGGTGTATATCTCCCCAAAACATCACTGATCCGCCTTCCTGTCTAACAATTTCTCGGACATGATGGAGACAGTTCTGCTTTCCAGGTTCCCTCCTTCTGGAATTCTTTCCGAATCGGGATAATAACTAAATCTAGATTCATCACTGAAGAGGACTGTGGCCCACCTCTCTTGATCCCAGTTTACGTGTTCTTGGCACCAAGGTAAACGAGCAGCGCGATTTCCATGGGTCAGTTGTGGAACTCTTAAAGGACGTCTGGAGTGGAGTTGACCTTCGTGTAGTCGATTTCTACAGTTTGGTCGGAACTGTGGATTACTGTAGTAATCCTGAAACGACCTGTATGGCGTTCTTCTACGCTAGCTGTTTCATTGAAACGCGACCATGAACGGTTTATGACTCTTAGGCTACTGCCCAGAACCCTGGATAATTCCCGTTGTGAGCTCCCAGCTTGGAGCATGCCAACGGCTCGTAACATCTCTTCTCTAGTCAAATGTCGTCTTTCCATGGTCGAATCACAAAACTTGAATCTTTTATTTGTGCTTACAATAAACAAACAAAGTGCCAACTATTTGATTCCAAACACTGAATACATAAAATGATTATAAAGCAGCGTCGCATATGCTGCATTTTTAGTTTTTTATAAAAAAACTGACGTCTGTTGCGGCACTACATAATTTGGTGAGAAAATGATGCAGGTGTTCGTTTCTTAAAAAAAATCATCCATATTGATCGTTCTGGATACGATATATTGATATTCAGCAGTGTTCCCAAGATTTTTTTTGAGGTGTTTATATTAGTTACCAAAATATCAACTTACTACTGGTGCCATTGCAGACACTGCATTAGTATAATTCATAGAAAACGTCACTTGCACGAGTATCTGAGATAGAATAATCAGACTGTGTTCCTGAAAAAATAAAAAAAGTTAAAGCATGAAAAACAACAGTGTTTTTACCCCTGGAATATCTTCACTAAATACTTGAAACACTAAACATGAATTGATCTTCGAATGGAATTTCAAAATTTCTGCATACCTGTACGGTTTGCTAACTACGCTTATTTCGATATATTTCAATGAATGTAGAAACATATAAAATAGAAAAATTGATTGATAAACCTGTAACTCACGGAAGGGAAGCCATTTGATTGAATTCGATTTGATTGATTTTGAATTTCACCATTATATTTCAACAGGTGTGTAGGTTTCACCCCTGAAAGTTCATGCACTTAAACCAACTAAGGTGAAAATACTCCACAAGTCGCCTAATCAACATTTCGATGACCCATGACGGGAAATATGGAATGAAACTCTGCAAGCTAACGTCTGATGGATTTCCCGTGTAAACGAACTTGGAGCAGCGACATCAATCTAGTACGTCATGCAATAATCAGTATATAAGTAAACTTAAATTGTACAATAAACAATCACAAAAAATCTACAATTCATTCAACAAGTCGTTACTCGACCCAAATTATCACTGAATCTCTGTCTCTCATCGCAGATTAAGATTTTCTACCATTTTATCCATCTTAGTCAATAATAAAAAACAAGTACTGTGTTTGAAGGAGTTTCACTTAATAATTGCGATTCGTAACGCGTTTCACTACACCGTAGCTTCTTCAGACGAATGAATAGACAGAAAATGAGAATGAGAATATAAATATAAATGTTCTTGAGTAATCAAAAGCTTATTGGGTTGCTCCTTCTTAAGTGGTTATTTATGACAGGTAAATCCAATAAAATTAAGGAATAGATTGTTCCCCGAAGAGATTCAATAGAGGTGAAGGGCTTAATCGACTTGTTCATTGATGAGTCTACCTGAGTGTTTGTATTTATTGATTTCTAAAGTTTCCCAAAGATCTACCTTCCAATATTTATTATCTGTATGCAAAATCTCAAACTGTGGGTCGAAAGAGTAATTATTTTCTAAGAGATGATTCGCGTAATATGAATCTGATTTTTCATTTGAAAAACTGCGTTTATGTTCCGATATTCTAATATTAAAATTTCTATGTGTTCTACCAATGTAGAAATTATCACAATCATTGCAATTCAATCTATAAACACCTGATTTATTGTTTTTACCTGGTTTGGTTTTATTATTTTTATATATTTGCCTAAATTATTATTAGTTTTGAAAGCTATGTTGAAATTATTGCTACTCAAGAATGATTTCAGTTTCTCACTAGTAATGCTAACGTAGGCTAAGATGTTGAATTTGTGTTTCAATTTATACTTTGTTTTCTATTTAAAATATTATTTATTAGTTTGGGATTGTAACCAATATTTTTGGCTATTTGTTTGATCAAATTTAATTCTTTGTTGAAGTTTTCTGGCGATAAAGGATGTTAATCAATCTATGAATAAAACTATTGAATGCTATGTGTTTTATTCATAGATTGATAATTTACAAATGAGAATAACAGACTAAAACTCAATCTATTGGAAATTTTAGAGATCAACAAAGAAAAAGATTCAAGTAAGTTACTTAATAGTCAATTAGATCTAAATTCTTCTCCTTCACTCAATCTTTTCAATTCATAAAGTAAGCCACTCCGATGGGTTTTCCAACATATCTCTTGTACCTATTGTAATATTAAGTAGGAAATAAGACTAATATATAAGGAATAACTCTGTTCATTAGTTTGTATCTATCTGATGAAGCCACAGTGTGGTGAAACCGGTCACAGTTTTCTTAATATAGTGAAAATCTAAATCCTTTAGTTTTATTTCATTGAAAATACAAACATTCATAGCCTTGCTCGATTTTCGTACCCAAAAAATGTTTAACTTTTCACTATATCAATCAAGTTCCTTTCAGTTCATAACCTAAAACATTAAATGAGATAAATTACACTAACCTGTGCAAATCTCGTTAACAATACAGCTATTGTTGGTGAGAACATAATAATATTCATAGTGCTCAATCTTATAGTTACTTTTTCCAACAAAGTCACTTGTCTGAAAGTATAAATCATTAATACTGATTTTTTCCATGCAGTTTACAATATGTATGAATTTTGGAACTGATCTAATAATTCTGTGACCTTTAGACAATTCAGTTTATTGAAGAATTGAGAGGTTGTAAAAATAATAGTTACTCTATAATTTCTGCATGATACTGTATCAGGTCATTGAGATCTTTTCTAACTATTCTGATATCTCTTTCTTGACTAAGTGAGGTTTTTCCTATCAATTCTGTAAGATGACGCATTCTGCATTTGATCCAACCTGAAGAAGTAGTGGCTACAGACGAAGAATAGGAAAACAGCATACTATAACGCACTATTCCGATTAAAACGAGTAGACCAACGATTCCTTCAACTGAAAAAAATCAATCTTAGTAGAAGAACTTAACCAAAGATATTTCACATCATGAATAAGGTTATGAGTTTGTATTTAGTGCTAGCAAATAGATTAATTTTTCTGAATAGGTGTGTGAACACACATGACACAAATGTTGTTTTTATTATTTCAGATTTCGTATGAGTGCACTTCAGAGGAGGAAAACTCATAAATGATGCTATGTTTGCCAATTTACTGAAATCTTAAAAACGCATTTCGAATTGTCCCGAAATATTTGATAATTCAGCCTCATACGTATTATAATTCAACTGAGGAATCCTTGCTTTCAAAAACGGAAAATATTTTAGATGCTATCTTTTCAGTTGATCTTTTATAAGTCGCAATTTACTTTTGAATGCGTTTACTGCGCTAACCATCTCAATAATAGTTTTTCCTTCATCTTGAAACTCCAAGTTTTTGGTGTTCAAGGGCATTGTGATGTCAGTCAAAAATGCCAAATCAGTCAGCCACTTTTCGTTCTTCAACATGTGAGTGTCGTCACCTCTTTCGTCTAGAAAAGCTGTCATTTCGGGCAATAATTCTTGAAACCTTTCTAGGACGTCCGTGTGCAGAACTAAATCAGTGTGTTCAGCTGACTCCCAAATCTTCCAACTGCAACTTAAAGAGCCGCCGTTGCAAGCTACTTGCACGGATGGAATTCACAATTTTTGTTGCAATGCCCATAAATTCCTCCGTGTTTAAAACTTTTGAGCTAGAAACTTGTTGATGTATAATGCAGTGGAATGAAAAAAATGAACGGAAATCTTCATCAGCTCGACACAATGCCACAAAACCGTTTTTGTTTCCAGTCAATGCTGGTGCTCCATTGGTTGTAATGCACCTAATTCATTTATTGGTAGCTAATAGTCTTTTACAAAATTGAAAAAAAATGTCATATATATCTTCGCCACGGGTCTTCCCCTTCAGAGGAATGATTGTCAAAAATTCTTCCTTAGCCAACATGTGATTGAATACCATCCAAATAAAAATACACAGCTAGACAGTGTCTGTCAAATTGGTGGATTCGTCGAACTGTAAAGAAAAGTAAGTACATTTCATGATATAATAATAATAATATAAATGAGATAAAAAACACAAGGTCTAACTTTAATCTACACTTTATTTGAAAAAATTCGACGACGTTTCGCTGACACAGCAGCTTTATCAAGAATGAAAAATAGAATGAAGAGTATGGTATTATAAACAAATCGTAAAACACGTTGGATGAATAACAAGAAAATCCACACCGAGCCATTGTACAGTTAGTATGAAAGGTAATAAAAACTAACTAAGCAAGTTAAGTAGGGGTGAATAATTCACATCTACCTGCTCATTCAAAAGCTTGTCCGAATGTCTGTATCTATTTATTTCTAATACTTTTAGGAGATCTAATTTTAACCTTTTGATTTTATATGTAATATGTCAAAGTTTTTATTGAATGAATGGTTTTCTTTTATTAAGTGGTTTGAATAATTGGAATCAGATTTATTTTATCGAAGCTACGTTTATGTTCAGATGTTTTTATGCCAAAACTCCTATATGTCCTACCGATATAAATTTTATCACAAGAACCACAATTGAGTTTATAGATTCCTGATTTACATGATTTTTCAACACGAGATTTATTATTTTTAATATGTTTACCTAAGTTATTAGAAGTTTTGAAAGTTATATTAAGATTTTGTTTGATGAGAAAGGATTTAATATTTGTACTTTCAGAACCGCAGAATAATAAACTGTTGAATATTTTATAGTCTTTATGAATAGGATATACTTCATTTATTGCTTTCTGATAGAGTTTTTTACGAATGATTAGATCTATCATATCCGGATTATATGAATTATTAACGGCTATCTGTTTGAAGATGTTTAACTCTTTATTATAATCTTCTACTGATAAAGGTAAATGAGTAACCGATGTACCATGCTGTTTAAAGCTGCAACTTTGTGTTGAATTGGATGTAATGAGTAGTTATGTATAATTGTATCAATATGTGTTCGTTTACGAAAGACCGAAAACATGAATATTATTTCGTAAAAATTAGATCTCCTAGAAGCATTAGAAATAAATAGATACAAACATTCGGACAAGCTTTTGAATGAGCAGGTAGATGGTAATTATTCACCCCTACTTAACTTGTTTAATTATTTTTTATTACCTTTCATACTAACTGTACAATGGCTCGGTGTGGATTTTCCTGTTATTCATCCAAATTGTTCTACGATTTGTTTATAATACCATACTCTTCATTCTGTTTGTCATTCTTGATAAAGCTCCTGTGTCAGCGAAACGTCGTCGAATTTTTTCAAATAAAGTGTAGATTAAAGTTAAACCTTGTGTTTTTTATCTCATTTATATCATGGATCTACATAAAGTATGGGCCTCCACAATTCCAACAATAATAATAATATTATTATTATTTTCCTATACAATTTTGTGTGTACATAAGTTGTAAAAACCAGGTTGTTGACAATAAATTCAGAAAATAAACATAAAACTGCAAAGTCATATGACTGTCTGCAGTGTACTAATCTAATTTTTCCTTAAGTAAACTTTACACACCGACACTGATCCACTAAACAAAATAAAGAGTGAAAACAAAACTCAAACAGAAAAACTCAGATTCAACAAAAAATATATCAACTTCTCAACTCTATGTCATGAATTTTATCCCTACCATTTACAAAGGATAATCTTCTTCAGCTCAAATTTAAACTTCCTCATGTCAGTAACATTTCTGATTGACAATGCCAAAGCATTAAACAGTCTAGGCCCCAAGAAAGAAAAACTTTACTGGCCAATGGATTTATCTGCACGAGGTGTCACATAAAATGTATGTTCCCGTCTGGTATTATAGGTATGATGAAACTTCTCCAGTAAGTATGCATTCCGATACAAATGTATTATATATGAGAATGCAAACATTTGACGAATATCCAAGATCCGAGCTTCATCATACAGACGTGAAGTACGGTAAGTATTTTCCTTATTGAAGATAATTTTTAAAAACTTTTTTGTAGAACCTCGATACAAGCTATATGCTCAGCCCTTGTAGCTCCCCAGTTCAGAATACCATAGCATAATCTAGAGTGTACAAGTCCGTAGTAAATCTTTATCAAAGCTTTTTGATCAAGAACATTTTTGAGGTAGTTGAATCTGTACAGCACATCACGAAGAGTTGCAACTACAGTACAAATATAATGGTCCCAACGTAGATGGCTATCAAAAACAAATTCCAAACACTTATAAGTGACAGCTTGACCTACTTTCCTTTTTTCAGAAACATCTATAGTTCTAGATGATGGCATATTGCGGTTGTAGCATGAAAAAGGTAAGAATTTAGTCTTATCAAAATTGACGTTAAGCAGCTTTGCATTCATCCATCTTTCTATAACTCTCATATCGTCTTCCGCCTTTTCCTTGTTTCATCCCAACTATCACCCTCAACTATTAAAGTGGAATCGTCTGCAAAACTGACTATAGTCCCATTCAGATTCAGCTGAAGCAAGTTATCAATATATATCAAAAAAGTACTGGGCCTAGCACGCTGCCCTGTGGTACACCAAATTTAATCATTTTCTCATCACTCATTTCTCCGTTCAAACTAACAATCTGCTTTCTCTCATTCAAGTAACTCTCAAAAAGGCGTAGAACATTCCCTCTTATTCCAATCCCATCCAAGGCTTCCAATAATTTTTTGTGGTAGACGGTGTCGAAGGCCTTAGCGAGATCCGAAAAAACACACATAATCTTTCAACTGTTATCCAGACCCTTATATATTTTTGTAGTTATACTTGAAAGTGCATCTTGTGTGGATTTATTTTCTCGAAAGCCATACTGGTTTGAAGAGATGACGTTAAATTTGTCCAGAAATTCACCTAATCGTTTTTTATAACCTTCTCAAAAATGTTTGCCAAATTAGACATAACCGAGATTGGTCTATAGTTAGAAAATTTAGTTTAAATAACGGTCGTACGACAGCGAGCTTGAACTGGGGCGGGCATTCAGCGGTTTCTATTATTTTATTGATATCATGGCATAATGGTTCGGATATGATTTGAGCCACTTATTTCAAGACCTCTGCCGTCAGACCATCACATCCAGGAGCCTTTCTGTTTTGGAGACTATTAATTATATTTTCTATTTCAGAACTATTCGTCGGTTTCAAGGACATTGAATTTCGAATATTTGATTTACTTTTACTTGGAATAACCGGCGGCAAACTAAATGGAACCCTTTCAGCCAAGCTCGAACCCACATTTGAAAAATAATCATTGAAGTGATTAGCCATGTCAACGTTTTCCTCAATCATATTTTCATCCTCAGTTTTCATTTTTTTGATACTAATAGATTTACCCTTTAAGTTAGATATTTCATTTACAACCTCCCACATATTTATTGTTTTAGTTGATTGTTGTTTTAGTTTACCTGCCACTCCTGATTCATGACTTCAATACATCTTGTGACAGTCGGACGAGATAACTGAAGTTCTCTAATAGCAGACATGATTTCTGTTTTATTTTGAGTAAAGGAGAAGGATTTAGATCTAAACTGAAAATAACAAAAAAAGTATAAAAATCTAAAAAACCAAAGAAAAATTAATGTTTTCAATGTTTATAATAGTTGAAGCGCCTACGAACGCCCGGCTGGGTAGACTATCGAGCTAGCGCGTTATGACTACTAGCAAGACGGTGTGTTCCGAGCGCTCAGGCATTATTATCACGGTGGTAACGCTTACACTTAATCCGAGCAAGACCCAGAGTTTGTTTGGTTTGAGACTGGTGCTAAGGAAAGTGATCCAATCAATAATAATATAATATAATAATAATAATATAAATATTTATTCAACAGAATTATCGTAAAACACTAGTACAATGTAATACAAAAATTCGACGAACAAGTCACAATAAGATACAAATGATTATTTACGACTAAAATTTTTACAATAGTCGTAAAACTCATTCACACAATACGGTTCACAATCTATTATCAAATTGCGAACCCTTTTCTTGAACAGATTAATCTCACCTAATATTCTGAAAGCTCTGGGTAACGCATTAAAAACCTAAGGCAAGTATATTCGGCCTGCTTTTGGGTAAGCGTCAGTCGACACTTTGGATACCGGTAAGGAAATATTTGTCTAGTGTTGTTGTCCTGAACATGTTGTAAAAATAGACTTTATGCTGTTTAACAAACACTAAGCTTCTATAAATGTAAAGACCAAAAGGGTCATAAATCCTTTTGCCCTGAAAAGACCTCGACAAGAAACCCTACAACCCATTCGATAAATGATCCTCAGTGCCCACTTTTGATCCGAAAAATTCTACTCACATTCGAGCAGCAACCCCAAAAATCAAACCGTAGGCCATCAGCGACTGGAAATTAGAAAAATAAACAAGTAGTAATGTTTCTTCATCAACATGATGTTTAAGGGCATTCAGTGTATAAATAACTGAGTGGAGCCTTTTACTTAGTGTCTCAATGTGATTGATCCATTTCATATTGCTATCCAAAGTAACTCCCAAAAATTTACAAGAAGAATTAATAGGTATGTCGATATCATTTATTTTGAGTGTGCAGGCTCTTTCAATTTTAGACTGATCTGTATGAAAAATAACACTTTCCGATTTCCTCATATTCAACAAAATATGATTATCAACACACTATTTTTCAATCTTTTCAAATGCTACATTCGCATGAGAAGTGACAGAAATAGGCTCTTCATCTGATACAAGATAATTGGTATCATCTGCAAACATAACAAGAGAGTCGTAAACATCTCCATCAAGAGCGTTGGGAAGGTCATTTATATATATTACGAAAAGAAGTGGGCCAAGAATACTTCCTTGGGGACACCCATTACTAATTTCTGTTCAGAGGACGTAAAATTTGATCATCTATTGTTGTAACGAGTCTCTGTTTCCGATCATTCAGGTAACTTTTCATAAGAAGTAGTTGGTTATCTCGGATGCCACAGGCTTCAAGCTTTTCCAGCAATATATCATGCTGCACGCAGTCAAAAGCCTTTGAAAAATCCAGGAATACCCCAAGTGGGATACAACCCGATTCCAAAGTCTCTGTTACTGCATGAATCAGTTCAAATATAGCAGTATCAGTACATTTCCCCCCGACAAAACCGTGCTGACAATGAGAAAAAACTTTAAATTTCTTGAAAAACTTAATAAACCTGTTAGCTAAGATTTTTTCGAATATTTTTGAGAAATTTGTAAGCAAACTTATGGGTCGATAGTTCCCAAACTCTTCAAGATTGTCCTTCTTGTAAAGTGGTTTGACAATAGCGATTTTAAGGCGATCTGGAAAACTCCATCTACAAAAGCTCGATTCATTATGAGGGACAAAGGTTCAGAAAGAATGTGAATAGATTTTTTATTAATTTCATAGGAATATTATCATACCCACAAGATGATTTACTCTTCATTTTCATGACAGTATTGCAGATTTCACTCTCAGTTACCTCAAACATGAAGATAGATTTCTTATTTCTTCTTTTGGGAAAACATTGAGAAGGATTTTTCGGAAATTTTTTGCATAAATTCGGTGCTATATTGACAAAATAGTTGTTAAAATCCTCTACTACTTTTGAGGGACTACCTGAAGGAAAAATAGCTGGCTTAGATTTCTGACATCTACCTGTGAGTTCATTGACAGTTTGCCAAGCTGCCTTTGATCTATTGTCAGAATTTCGGATCCTCATACCAATAAATGTTTGCTTACTTTTCAAAATTGCATCGTCATACTTCTTTTTCGCATTTTGATAAACACTTTTAAATTGAGGATGGAGCCGAAACACTGAATAAACCTTGTCCAAGGTGTCTTTTAATTTAAGAATTTCAGGAGTTTTTTATAAGACTTACTGCAGTACCAGTATTCACCCACTTTAACGGAAACAGATTCTCAAAAACTGAGCTGAAATAATCAGAAAAGGCATTCCACATCAAATTAGCATCCTCTGAAACATGACCTAAGACTTTATCCCAATTCACTCTAGAGATAATGCTAACAAATTCATTAATCTTACAATCACTCATGCACCATGCGCGTTCTCATTACCAGTAATCTCTCCTGGCACGAACACATAAAGACCATTTGTAAGAAACTTGCTACAGCCATTTACACCATCAGGCGGATGAAATCAACATCTTCATCGCAGATTGCAAAAATAGCCTACTTCCCTAACCTCTCCTCAGTGGCTACTTACGGGATACTACTGTGGGGTCACAGCTCTGAGTTGAGCAGAATACTTATCAAACAGAAAGAGGCGATTAGAAGCATATGTGTGTATCAAAAACTACAAGTTACAGAAAATACTTACCGTAACATCAGTTTAGATTCTTTCTTGCCTCAAGTATATCCATAACAACAAGAATGAATTCAATATTAGAAATTTTCCGCGACTCAAATACCTGACGTCCGTGTGAGGAACTAAATCAATGTGTTCAGCTGACTCCCTATCTTCTAACTGCAACTTAAAGAGCCGCCGTTGCAAGCTACGTGAGCGGATGGAATTCACAATTTTCGTTGCAATGCACATAATTTCCTCTGTGTTACAATTCAGAATGACTCCAATTCCTACAGGCGCAACATTCATATCGGAGTGAACGAAAGTCTCAAATGTTCGTGACAAGAATAAAAAACGCGGCTCGTCTTTGACAAGTGCCGCGCGTTTCTTTAATAAAGCCGCTATTTGCCGCTAACAGAGTGTTATTTTATTACGTAATAAATTTTTGTAGTTTAGTTACCTACACGTGAAACGCGTCATGAGTTTATTAATATAATGAAAATTTGTTTGATTTATTCAAAAAAAGCACACTTATCTAGTGGAAAATGCAAAAAACATATTTTACCTGGGAAGTAACCTATGTCAAAAGGAAACCACATTGGTGTGAACATGCCACCCGCATATCTCTTATCTCCAGTTATTTTAAAGGATTCAAGATAAGTTTGGAATCGAGCATTGCCAAGTACTCTAAGAAAGCAAAAAAATTGAACGATGCGACAAATAAAATATTTCAAGAATATTTCATGTAAATACATTTTGCCCAAACTCTCAACTTTTTGATGGCGAACTCTTGGCAATTCGTAAACAAGTTTCTGAATATTAGTATTCTGTAATCTCAATTCAAGTAATCCATATAATGGAACTGTGATCTCTGATATGTGGTAAAGCTGCTGGATAGTTTCAGTTCTCAATCTTGAATCTAAAATAAAAATTGTATTAAAGCTAACCCTATTGGTGCTGATACTTATGAGTATTACAATGGGGATGAAAGGTTTCTAAAAGCCGAAATTCTTTCGATAAAGATGGAGTAAAATATATACAGGGTGCTTCAACGAAAACTAAACAGATTCTATATCTACCAAGAGTAGCGAAAAATAGAAATAAGGCATAACTCAGTAGCCCCTTGGTCACCCGAAGGTTGATATAAATTAGGCTAATATCTATATAAGTAAGTTCGTTTCCAGTAGTTTACCACTTAAAAATGTCCTAGCGGTCGAAACCGGTCGTGGTTGTAAAAATAAAATTGTGAAAAGTATAATACAGGGTGCTATATCTACCAAGATATTCATTTCTAATCAAATCGCAAAAACAGGTCGGTTTTTGTTTCGTAGAGGACATCTTTTGGGGTACAAAGCTTGAAATATCAACTTCCTAAGAGGAGGTTGCAAACCTTGAACATTTTGAATACGGAAGATGGGTCGAATGATGACTCAAAAGAAAGGTGGTATTTTTGTCTACATTGACTTGAACGCATTTCCATTTTTAATTGAAAACTGTAAAAGATACAGTGTGAGTGACTGAAAGATAGGGAAGACTATTTCCCTGAGACTATTCAAGTTTCAGTGAAGTAAAATGAAACGGATCCATGCTGATCAATGGCAGTCATCATCAAGTACCATCCTCATCTCGAATTTCAACCCCTAGACCAGGGGTAATATTTCGATCCAGTGATACCTTTCAAGTAAAGGATTTCGATTGCCTTCATGACTGCTCGCAATAATTCTATTCTCTTTGAGTTCTATAGGAGTAAGAGGATGCAAAACGGAAAAGTGACTGAAGATGCAATTCATCTATCTTCGACCAGTATCAAACAGGGGTTGGTTTTTCCACTGAATAAACACCTTTTGAAAGACAGTTACTCGTTTGAGACATCCGGTCTCAAATGTGATAGATAAAATGGCTGAAAATAAAGAGGGGATTGAACGAAAGGAGAAAATGAACGAGTAGAAGTTGTACTTTATTACCCGATGAAATGAACGGAACTGAAGTCAATAAAACTCAACGTAAATGTTCGAATTGTTGGCCACCAACCAGGTGTGATTTGGTTACACTCATTGACGACGATGCGCTGTCTCAGGTCGTTCAAATCAGCAGGTTCGGTTTTATAGATTGTACTTTTAAGGTGACGGCCAATCTGTTGGGCCTCTCCTTCCAATCCAACGACCAGGAAAATGATCATCCAAGAATACTCGAACTTGTTGTGCAAAATGCGGGGGCGCTCCATCCTGCTGAAATACAACCTCGTTCTCCGAATAGCGGGGGTCATTCTAAATGATCTCCGTTATTGCTGAGTCGATAAATTCTTCCAATAGTTGATAATACAACTCTCCGGTAAGATTTCCAGGAATGAAAGACGGTCCAATAAGGTGATCGCCATAAATATCAACGCAAACATTTAGTTTTTGAGGCCGCTGAGTGTGAATTTCTTGGAATATTTGCGGCTTAGAAACTGTCCAATAACGGCCATTATGGCGGTTTACGGTTCCATTCAGAAAAAGTGTACATTCGTCCAAAGAACACAAGTGAAATGAATAATGAGGTTCGTTCATGACTCTCTCACTTATGGTCTCGCAGAATTAAGTCTTTGATCGAAATCATCTTCGTTCAGTTCTTGAACTAATTTGATTTTATTTGAATGAAACTTATGCCCCTTCAGAATGCGGAAAATACTCATTTGGTTTACACCACTTACATCTGCCAATTTCGGCAGGCTTAGGGTAGGATCAACCACCGCTTGACCAAGCACCGCCACTGCCACAGCTTCATTTCTTACTGGCCGCTCAATCACGCGCTTCTTATTTTGGACCCATCCCGTTTCACGAAATTTGGCAACTAATTCTAGTACATACTTCTAAGTCACTTTAGCACCTTCGTGGCGTTGTTTGAAGATATTGGCTGTTCTGTTCACGCAACTATCAGAACTGAAAAATGGTCCAATCATTTCAACCCTCAGCTATCGAGTAGACCATGACGATTTTATGAAAACTAAATTTCGAATAGAAGAGGAACTATTGTAATGAATGCAACAGAAGTTTCACAACTAATGTGGAATAAAATTGGGATGAAATTGAATACGAAAATACGAAAACATTGAGAATCAATGTTTTTGTTGAAGAAATCTGATCATTGTAACATCTGCATTCCTGAGTCGTAGTGTTGATTCGTATCGTCAAATAAGAGTCATTTCACATGAGGACGATGATCATACAGTATCACCTGTGAAGACAAAAAAAGTTTCCTTTCAGTCAACTGATAAAAAGGCATGTACATGTGAACCCAACTCTAGATGAATTGCTCCCATATCGTACAGGGAACGTTCAAAGATCGATGGAGTTACTATGACTGAGTTTTATCGTTTTCTTTCAAGATTCATAATCATTCCAATGTTTTAGCTGCTTACCCAGTGTTTTGATGGAGAACGAAAACTTGCACACCATTGTGGCAAACAAAAATCCTTTCTCAGCAGGTTATAACTGGACCTATCTTCTGCTTTGAAAATAACACAGAGTGGTCACCCCTGCTCTAGGGGTTGAAATTTGAGATGTGAATGGTGTTTCGGAATATTTGAATTTGGGAGGCTTTTACTTGATAAAATTCCATTATCAATAATAAAAAACAAGTACTGGGTTTTAAGGAATTTACTTAATAATTGCGATTCGTAACGCGTTTCACTACACCGTAGCTTCTGACGAATTCGTCTGAAGAAGCTACGGGTATTGGTGTTTCGGAAGATAACAACCTTTGATATGGAATAAATCTGTTCCATTTTTTTGCACTAATACTTGAATAGCTCAGGGCGATAGATAGTCTCCTCAATTTTTTAGTAGCTCACTCTGTATATTAAGTTTTAAGCAAAAATGAAATTTCTTTAACAGGGATGCAGACAAAGATAATACCTTTCTTTCGAGGTATCACTCGACCCATCTACCCTCTTCCAAATTTTCAAGGGTGGTCACCCCTGCTCTAGGGGTTGAAATTCAAGATGAGGATGGTACTTGATGATAACTGCATTGATAAGCATGGCTGTGTTCCATTTTACTTCACTGAAACTTGAACAGTCTCAGGGAAAAAGTCTTCCCTATCTTACAGTTGCTCACCCTGTATCTTTTACAGTTTTCAATTGAAAATGGAAATTCGTTCAAGGCAATGTAGAAAAAAATACCACCTTTCTTTTGAGTTATCACTCGACCCATCTTCCCTCTTCAAAATGTTCAAGGATTGCAACCCCCGCTAAGGAAGTTGATATTTCAAGCAAGTTTTGTACCCCAAAAGATGTCCTCCACGAAACAAAAATTGACCTGTTTTTGCGTTTTGATCAGAAATGAATATCTTGGTGGATATAGCCTCTGTTTAGTTTTCGTTGAAGCACCCTGTATAATTCAGCGTAGATGTGATTACAATCACAGCTTTTCGTCACATAATTTGCCAAATGACTATCCGCCGACTTTACTACGCGCTCGTTGCTTAGCCGTTGACGACCGGCAACCACAATTTCAGATGAAATGATTGTGTCTGAGTCTGTGCTAGTAGTTGTGGACGTGAAAGTAAAAGTTCTGTTTTTAATTCCATGTGGAAATAGATACATGGATAGATAGATAATTTATTGATGTGATTGAATTGAAAGAAGTTTGCCAATCGTCAATTAAAAACAGTAAAAACTACAAATTTTGTAAGTACCTACAAAGAATACCTACAGTAATACATAGTACATTACACAGAAGGATACAGAAAATTTAAAAATTCAAAAATTTACCCATCCTAGCGACCACACCAATATACAGTATCTTAGATGAGACCAGAGCAAAGTAAGCTGTCTTCAAGATATTTCATGAAACCGAACAGGAAAGATTCCTCAGAACAAAAATATTACTGCTAACTTTCGAAGACAAATGACTAGAATGTCTATCCCATCTGACATGAAAACATACACCATTCCTCTCATCATGATCCATACCACCACTATGTCTCAGACTGATCAACTAGCTCTGCGTCTTATTTACATTCATACTGAGTTCATTACCACTGAACCAATTCAAGGCACTCGGGGCCTCCCCCGACAGCTCCCGTAGTTCAGCAAGATCTGTACTGCACTGAGACCGCTGTATCATCCGCATAAAAGGTACTTGAAGCAGCCGAGATGAGATCAGGGAAGTCGTTTATGAAAATAAGAAACAGTATTGGTCCCATTATAGAACCCTGTGGAACACCTATCTCAACTGATTTCTTCCCAAAGAAAACACCACTGTCGAAGACAATTTGCAGCCTACCAGATAAAAGTGAGCAGATGAAATCAACGCTTGTATCCTTGAAACCGTAGGCTCTAAAATTGAGCTTATCATGAGAGACGCAGTCGACCCATCTACCCTCTTACAAATTTTCAAGGGTGGTCACTCCTGCTCTGAGGGTTGAAATTCGAGGTGAGAATGGTACTTGTTGATGACTGACATTGATCAGCATGGATCTGTTCCATTTTACTTCACTGAAACTTCAATAGTCTCAGGGAAATAGTCTTCCCTATCTTTCAGTTGTTTTCCCTGTATCTTTTACAGTTTTCAATCAAAAATGGAAACTCGTTCAAAGCAATGTAGACAAAGAGACCACCTTTTCTTTGAATCATCACTCGTACCTATTTTCCTATTCGAAATGTTCAAGGATTGCAACCCCCGCTTAGGAGGTTGATATTTCAAGCTTTGTACCCCAAAAGATGTCCTCTACGAAACAAAAATCGACTTGTTTTTGCGTTTTGATCAGAAATGAATATCTTGGTAGATATAGCCTCTGTTTAGTTTTCGTTTAAGCACCTTGTATTATACTTTTCACAATTTCATTTTTACAACCACGACCGGTTTCTTCCGGTAGGACATTTCTGAGTGGTAAACTACAGGAAACGAATTTACTTATATAGATATTAGCCTAATTTGATATTAACCTTCGGGTGATCAAGGGGGCTACTGAGTTATCCCTTATTTCTATTTTTCGCTACTCTAATCCTCGACAACATTTCTGTAAACATATTTCTCTACAATTTTGATATTCATCTTAACATATTTTGACTGTTATTGACAATGTGTTGAGGGGAGTATGCTTGTCACCCCTATTGTTCTATTGCACATCAATGAAGCTCTAGGCTAAGACGAGTCGAAGAAATTGGTTGTGTGTGCGCTGATGTACAATGTATCGCCTCAGTTTTATAACTTCCTTTATGAGATCAACACGGCACGTAAATCTTTAACGGACGACAAACAACGTATGATAATGAGAAATTGACAGTGATAATGAGTATGGAATTAGTGATGAAGATGATTGGGAATCAGAAGACTGTTTAAGAGGACAAATGGAGATTCTGAAACTGAAATATTCCTTCTCTGAACTCTGGAACATAGACGGCGTGACCATTACTTCGTAAACACATCTGTAGGGCTCTAAAATGCAAGTTAAATAATAAACCAATATTCCAATGATGAAGTTTACATCTTACAATATATTGTACAGATTACTTAAATACTTGAAGCATACAAGGTTTTCATGAGTGACAATATGCTGAGCCACATATGTGAATACACAAATAGGTAGGAAAATGTGTACACGAACAAAAAAATGGAACAATGGATCAACATAACTGTGGATGAGTTACAGACATTCATTGATGTTCTAATTTCCAGTGAAAGAAATCTTGGAAGGAAACTAGACATAACAGAAATGTGGACATTTGTGATGATGAAATTTTTGTGCCTCGTGATAGTTCACTTGAATATAGAATTTTAAATTTCATAATGGTGTTTGCTGCTATAAGTGAATATGTACTACCTATGTAAAACGTGTAGCGGACCAATAAAATTTGAAACAGCATCAGAACGAGGACTTGGTTTCAAAAATGTTATGTAATGTGATAAGTACGATCCTCGTTGCATAAACTCTTGTAACTATGTCAAACACTCGTATGAAATAAATAGAAGATTTGTATTTGTTATGAAAATAAAAGGTGCCAATTTTGTGGGAATTTGGGACACCCTGTACATTGATCTCACCTGTAACGCTTACGATGAAATATCCAAATATTCCAAAAAACGAGACTGAAAGGGAAAAGAAGTACGCCAGAAAACATTTCCATGTGTTCTTCTTGATTAATCTTTCGAAATCAGAATCTGAGGCATTTTTTGGTATGAAATAAAATTTCTCAGTGATTTCAGTAAACACCTCTCGAAGATATTTTTCTTCATCCTCAATTCCCATGTGTTTCAGTGGAACATCTTAAATAAAAAAAAGAGATACGTGAAAATTGAAAGGAGTCGCTTCGACGCATATAGCCTATAGTCGATTTGGTGAAGCCCATGGGCGTATATAAAGAGGGGTTTTGGGGGTCCGGACCCCCCTAACATAAATGAAAATGTCTAATCTATTTACTTGTCTGATAGAAGGCGTGAGTATTGTACGTATGTATGTAATCGGATAATACCTACACTACTCACTCAAAGTTTTATTTATCATTAGTTATTTGGTCTCAAGTTGTTTCTTAGTTCTTAGTTATTAATATTTTATTACTAAGTATTTATTATGTAAACCAAAGTATCTTTCTTATGGCCAAAGTTAAATGCCCTAACTAAGACATTAAGACTATCTCTTGGTATTTGTTTTTATTTTCATTGTGTTGTGTAACACATATTTGTGAGATATGCAATAAACAGGGTGTTACGTAATAATATGTCATAACATGAAGGTGTAAATCTACGTGCAATTTTAAGAAAATAAGTTCATATAAACATAAGTCTGCAAAAGCTTCGTTACGGAGCAACAGGGTGTTTAAATTTCTAGAAAAAATTGGTTTTTCCTTCAAAACTCCTGCAGTTTTCGAGCAATCAGCCCAAATTTAGAATGCAAACTATTTTCACAGCCTCCATCATTACACGTCATAGATTTCAACTGAAATTCACAAGGTGTTTTCTTTTCCGAAGCCATGTCTCCTTTTGTCCTTTCAAACTTTTTCGCAGTACGCCACTGACCAGCGTACAATCTATTTTCGTCATCTCCGTTCAATTTGGAAATTTTTTCGACACTTGTAATTTTTTCGTGTCTCCAACCGTTTTAGGGTGAAAAATTATTGAATTTTAATTATTTGAATTGTATGTTATTCGCTAAACGAATCAAACATAATAGAAATACTCGATAGGTAAGTAAAAACTTCGTTTTTATTTTGATAGCTCGTCTTCTGAGACTCAACTTATACTTATTCAATATCAAACTGAAAAAAACAATAAAAAACTAAATGAATTGCTGGAAGTGTCCTCCACCTGTAAGAATAGAAGCCTCTGTCCTTCTTCGCATATTATCACGCACTCTTTGAAATATTCCTGGAGTATTTATTATCGTGTCACAAGAGGTTATTCTTCGATTTCTCAACTCTTCTACAGTGTACACTGGAGTGGTATGAATTAAACTTTTAAGATATACCCATAAGAAAAAGTCTAAACTATTTAAGTCTGGAGACCCAGGAGGCCATGGTTCTGGCCCACCCCGACCTATCCATCGGTTGTTGAATATATTATACAAGAAATCCCTAGCTTCCCCAATGAAATGTGCTGGTGTCCTGTCATGCATGAACCACATTATGTTTCTCACCAAAAGTGGCACATCCTCGAGCAATAAAGGTATCTTTTCCTCAAGAAATTGCCGATAAATGGGACCGTTAAGTCTGTTAGGAAAAAAAATGACCCAATCAAATAATTTCCGATTATTCCGACACAGACATTCAGTGAGGATTGTTCTTGATGATGAGATTCTTCAATCAAATGGGGGTTTTCATCAGCCCAATATTGATTATTGTGAAAATTTGTGATTGTAGCTCTCGAAAAGTTAGCTTCGTCTCTGAACATTATTTCACTATCAGAATGATCATTTTCTCTAATTTCATCTAAGAACCATCGGCAGAAATTCAGTCGTGGAGAATCCTCCAAACTAGAACATGTGAAACATTCAACTGAATTCCAATTTTTCTTGTTCTCACTTGAGGATTCGAATCAATACCATTCAAAACTGCTTCCTCAATATCTGGAGTTATCATAGTTTGAGTTGCACCTTTTAAATGATTATTTGCAGTAAGAGTTCCAGTTTCCCTCAACCTTCTGTGGATATTTAAAAATGTTCGCCTGTCTGATGTTACTCGATGTGGAAAGCGCACCTGATATAATCGCCTAGATCCTGTTGTGTTTCCGTCAGCCAGACCGTACATATAATGGATATCAGCCAATTTGGCGTTAATAAAATTAGCCATATTTTCTTACAGCAATAACTTCAAAAGTCTGAAAACTAATCGTTAATTTGATAATAATTCGAGCAGACATTAGTTCAACTTTAGCAACTTTAGCAAAAAATGAAGAAAATCAAAGCCCAGTAGTCATTTTTTTGATTAGAAGCGCTTTCAATTCAGTGAATGCATACAATCGTTTAATAATTTTTTGCTCGAGAACGGTCGCAAATACTTGTCAAAAAATTTTCTGAATTGAACGAGCATGACGAAAATTGATTGAACGCTGATCAGTGGCGTACTGCAAAAAAGTTTGAAAAAGAAGACACCTTGTAGATTTTAGTTGAAATTTAGGACGTGTAATGATGGAGGCTGTAAGAAATAGCTTGAATTCCAAATATGGGCTGAATATCTCAAAAACTGCAGTTTTGAAGAAAAAAACAATTTTTTCTGGATTTTTCAACACCCTGTATCTCCGTAACGAAACTTTTGCGGACCTATGTTTATATGAAGTTTTTTCTTTAAATTGCACGTAGATTTACCCCCTCAAGCTGTGACATACTATTATGTATCCAGCCTGTACATACAAATTCAGTGTAACACAGTAGTATTTGAAATTGCAATAATAACTGAAAATCTTACAAGCACTCGGAATGAAATATCTCTTCCAATTTCGTAGATTCAACATCTTAAGCTCTTTATTCTTCCTCCAACAAAGAATATTCACTGATCTGACATTCGCTGCAAGTATGGATGAACAATTATCATTTACATCGATAACATCATTATCCACCGATACGGGTAAGAATAATTTGTTTTCCTAGAAACTTTTTCACTCGAGTAAACAGTCGCAACTTTCGCAAACAATTCAGAATGCTAAAGTTTTTTAATTTTTTCAAATGAAGGATTCTTTTTTTCACAATCATCGTTCATCTACATTGATAAATAATTACTTGTTTTTTAGGTAAACTCCTCATTTACGAGCTTTTATTAATTATGTACAACTATTCTGACTATTGACGCAAAGTCAATATCAAGACACGTATTTGGTCACCTACAAGGGTTAATTGAAAAATAATTAACAAAAACTTACTTTTTCCCACTAAGTGTCATCTATTTACAGAATTATCTTCTTTTAGAATTACACACAGATTCAACATGTGTTTGATGCTACAACGTAGTGTTTTCGAATATCCTCGGACTACTTCTTTGTTTCGATGATTATTTCCGAATCTTTTGAAAAGCTCTGAGCCATATTTTCCTATTTAGAAAGAAATAAAATGACTAGAAATCAAGTCTGGGGAGTATGGCGGATAAGGTAGAATTTCACTGCAATAGCGGAATTTTAGGCAGCAGATGAAACAGGTTTTTCTTCAGAACAAGATGGGACCACTCTGTTTTGATTTCCTCGTTCAGTGATGTGAAATACTTCCCACACATGCTCTTTCCTCTCAAAGAAAATCAATGAAGATAATTATCTGTCCATCCCAGAAGAAAAGTCCATCACCCTGCCGGCCGATGCAACCATTATGGCTTTCTTAGGTACACTGCCAAGGGTACCACTTACTCTTTGTATATAAGTTTCGATCGAAATAGAGAAAAAGGATTTTACGTATGTTCAACACAGTGTGGCTACATTTCTTGATGTGAAGAAAGCTTTTAACTACACCCTTCCAAACCTGATTGGAGAGGAGCTGTTAGGGCATCATATCCGGACTCGTCTTATGGAATGGCTCATGGAGCTTTTGGTGGGTAGGTGAAGTACTTTGAAGATCGGAAATCAGGTGAGACGCCTTTTCGCAAGGCGGCGTGGCATTACCGGCTGTCATGGTGACGAATGGTCTCTTACGGGCAGTGGACCGAGTTCAAGCTTACGCAGACGACTTCGACATTCTTCGTGAAGGAAGGAATCTACAGACATATATGAATACACTACAGATTACTTTGAAAATAGTGGAACTCTGGTATGCGTTTCTCTCTTTCTAAGAAAGATTGGGTGGTAATTGATATAAGAGGAAGAATCAAAGCGACAAATTCCAGATGTTTCGCCATCATTTGGCCTGATATTTCTATCTAATTATAGCAATCAGCCTAGTATATAATGCATTACAAATTGGGAAGAAACAACCGGGTCCAATCGACCCTCAGGTCTTTTCATGAAAACTATTCCCCCATAACCCACATCCATACCGAACCCTTCATGCTTCAGATGACTCTTACAAACACCCTCGGATTGGTACTTCACCCTCGTAAGAGTATTCTAGTGAGATATCAAGGATTTTCTTTAATAATTAGGAGCAGAAAATGTTCGAAGGGATGCAACCTAACTACAGAGTTCCGGACCGCAAGCTATGGCCTCCATACAGGAAGAAATGGCCTAAGATAAGAAGATTGAGCTCAACATTCTTTCACTGAGATTAGGCGTGAAAACTTAGCAAAATAAAAACCCCGGTTGAGAGTTGAATCATAAAAATTCAAATTCTCGATGTGAATCATTAAGAAAGAAATATTGAGCGGAATTCGAGATATTACGAAGAATTAGGGACACAAATATCAAATATTTTGCCACAGAAAATATCTGGCTAATGTTTTCTATCCAATTGTAACAATAAGCATAGTATTTATGGCATTACAAATAAGAAAGAGACAACCGGGGCCAACCGACCGACTCTTCAGGCTTTTTCATGAAAACTTTCCCCCAATAACCCACGTTTATACCTAATCCTTCACAGATGACAGCTAATGTTTCAGATGAGTCTTACAAACACCCTCGGATTGGTGCTTCACTATCATAAGAGTATTCCAGTGAGATATCAAGAATATTTGTTTCATGATTAGGAGAAAAAAAATCTTCGAACAGATTCAATTTATCTACAGAGCTCCAGACCGCAGGCTATAGCCTCCCAACAGAAAGAATTGGCGTTAGATGGGAACATTGAGATCAACATGCTTTCACTGAGATTAGGCTCAATCAAGAAAAGGACTTTGGTTGAGAGATGAATCTTAAACATTTTCATGAAGACCATCTCCCATAACCAACATCTATACCGAATCCTCCACAGATGACTGCTCTTGTTTTAGATGAGTCTTACAAATACCTTCTAATTGGTACTTCATCCTTGTAAGAGTATTCCAGTGAAATATCAAGGATTTTTGTTTCTTGATTGGTAGTAGGAAAATATACAGAGAGATGTAATCTATTTACAGAATTCCAAACAGCAGGCTATAGTCTACATATGGGAAGATTGAGCTCAATATGCTTCCATTGAGATTAGAGATGAAAAGTTGAAAGGAAATCCCGGTTAATATCGTAATATTCTTGGTTTTGGTGAAATTTCCTGGCTCAGAGAGGAAGATTGAAAAGGATTTGAGATACTCGTTGCGAAGAATTATAGCAGAAATTCCAAGTATTTCGCCACAGAGCACAGTGAGCCAATATAACCTCTTTTATTTAGACGAAGAGGAGGAAAATCTTCGAAAAGATATACCCTGGGGACGGGGTCAATGTCGGATTTTCAAGACTAGAACATCCTCTTGGAGTTCCAGACCGTAGGCTCCAGTCTCTATATATAGAGAAAAATGACCGAAGATGGAGGGATTGACCTTACTCGAATACGCTAACGCAACCAAGAGCATCCCCCATAACACATATTTATATTTATTTCTTCAAAATTAATTGCTCACGTTCTGTCACCAGGAATAGAAAAATCTTCGAAAATGTGGAACCTGTCTTCAAATTTCCATGCCATAGGCTAAAGTCCCCATGTTGGAAGAATTCGATTGAAGTTTCTCGAGAATATTAAACTCAATATGCTGCCACTGAGATTAGGTATGAATATCTACGAAATGGGGTAGAGAGGCTATATCTTAAAGATTATTTTATCAAGATGCGAACTTCCTGATTCGAGAAAGAAGATTGAGAAGAAATCAAGATAATAACTGAGGCATCGCTAAGATTAGTGTATTGTACATTACAAGTAATGCAAGTAAAGGCTACAAAGAGTTCTTGAGCTTTTCAATGCAATATCTATAGCATACATAAGGTGGGTGGATTATGAAAGGCCACTCTAACGCATAAACAGTTTTATTAGTTCATTCACTGGATAAATAAAAGGAATAAATCATTGATTCACACTTTGTTTTGTTGTGTTTCATACAAACTTCTTTTTTTATTCTAGATATAATTGTTATTACTTAAACTTTACTTTTATAAATCTCTTCTGAACGGCCTTGTAAGGAACATGGCTAATTGATCTTTCTGAAGTATATGTTTGATACTTTTGAAACTAAAATTTGGAATATAGTGAATTAATATCAGGGTTGTTGATGATTTAATTTCCATGCCTGGTGATTGACTTATTTGTTTTTTGAATCAATATTGAAATGTTTTTAATTTCATCTTATGCTAGCTCAATTGGAGAAAGATGAGATTTTCAAATTGAATGTTTTCTTTTGAGTTGGGATAGTAGTGAATAGTGTTGAAATTTGTGTGGTTGATGAGTTAGTATCCATAAAACAATACTGGAAGCTGCGTTACCCTAAGAATGAGGTAATATATGAGAGATTTCTATGTAACATAAAGAACTATTAAGTAAAAATATGAATAATGAAGTAAAAATAATAAGGCGTTCAGCATAGATAGAGTTGGATATGAAAAGGCGTTCAGTATATTAGGTGTTTAGTATATTGGCTATTCAGATATAAAAGACGATCTTAATGGGCTCACTAGTTTTATTCCTATATCTGACCACAATAGGTCTAGGTTTGTTATTTTTAAAGATGAAGTGAACCCTAGAACAATTATCCAGAGAGTTCTCAATTGAGGGATAGTTCATTGCTGGTTGCTAGATCTTTAATAATATCACAAATATTTTCATTTTTCTTTTCGGGTATTCCTATGAGGTCGATTTCATTCATTTTCATCTGCTGTTGCAGCGCATTCATATCATCCATGATCTTCGCATTTTCTTTCTTTAAAGTTTCAACTTCCTTGATTTTTTGATCAAACAACTCAATTTCGAAATCATGTATTTTATCACCATAGAAATTCGGTGATTTAGTTTTCCTTGATTTGTCTAGAGCTTTCGATTGCGTGGACTCTGATATTCTGCTGAAAAAGCTTGATAAATATGGCATTCGTGATAATGTTCTGGAATGGTTTCATAGCTACCTGTCTGGGAGTTCACAGTACGTGGAAGTAGAAAGCAGGGGAGTAAGGATCAGATCAAATTTGCTGGGGATCAGGACGGGGGTTCCCCAAGGCAGCATTTTGGCCCCTTTTGTTTATCATCTATCTCAACGATTTCCCGGAGGTCATTTATGGATCCCAACATGAAATAGTTAAATATGCTGATGACAGCTGTTTCCATTTTAGGACCAGAGATATGGAGGCTTCGATTCAGGTATTGAATACCTACTAGCCAATCATTGAAAAATGGCTGATTGAAAATAAACTTTTTTATGAATAAGAACAAAACGGTATTCGTAATTTTTTAGACCAAGTCACTCTCATTGCCCTACTCTGAGAATATCGAGTACTGTCCAATAGGTGTTTCTGTCAGTGCTTCAACTAAGTGTCTGGGTGGGTAAAATTTATGAACCTCCAGAAGGCCTGTAGGTCAGAATGGATTGAATTTTCAATCTTATTTAAATAATTAATAATCGGAAAGCACCTTGCAATCAGAACGCAACTTTCTGAAGCAATCGTAGTCAGCCGCACTGCCGGATCTCTTAAATCTACAATGAGCTTCTTTTTTACGACCAACATTTTACATGGGGTGAGCATATTCGTGATCTCCGGGGCCGGCTTAGTTATGTTATTTATGGTTTCAGGGTGGCAAAATGTTTCCACACAAACATTTTACTTCGCAAGTTTTCTCTCATCGTTGAAATTCGGTATAATATCATGGGGAAATGCCAACGACACTGAAGCTATATTCCCCTGCAAAAACTAGCCATTTCAGGAGACACCGGCTTTTGACTCTCTCTGCTTTTATGCTTTGTACATTTTGGAATGCATGATTTTCATGTTCAAACAAAATTGATATTCTTCATCATATACTCGGAATAGTTAAACGACAAGAACTAAGAACTATATTTTTCAAAGCATAATCTAGCACTCACAGAAAAGAAATTGTTTGTACATGTGCATAAAGATTTATAATTGTTTAACAAAACAAATTCAAACCATCATTGAAGTTGGAAAGCTTAAAAGTGTTTGTAAATAATTTTGTTAGATTTAGAACCATACAGTTCACTGGAATTCCTTGATCAATATAGTATATGTTACTGGTACCTATGTCCTGTAATCCTGTACGTTTTTGCTGTTTGTACATATTTTCTTGACGCGTTTTGTGCTATAGTTTCTGACATGTATATTTTAAGAGATTATCTTTACGAAATAAAGTATATTATTATTATTTTTATTAGTAAACACCATTATCTTGAAGCTTCAAGGTGAAGGAAAAACTATTATTGAGATGATTATTAACTTATGCGCAGTTAAATTATGAAACGAGGTTGAATTATAACGAAAACTTCAATTGACGATTAGAAATCAAAAAAACAAGTAAATTGCAACTTATGATAGATCAACTGAAAAGAAAGGATCTGGAACATTTTTCGTCTTCGAAAGCAATAATTACTCAGTTAAATTATGACATCTACGAGGTTGAATTATAACTCATTTTGGGACAATTCGAAAACTTCAATTGACGAGGCTTTTACGTGATAGAAATCTATTTTTACAAAAACAAGTAAACGATGATTTCCACTGAAATATATTTATTATGCTCGACACGTTTCGATACACAGTATCTTAGTAAATAGCGGATGAATACTACAAATATATCTTACTTACAAACTTTTATATATACTAAGGAGGCAATCCACTCAGAGCTATCCGTACTTGAACTAATGTTCAGGAAATAAATTAAATAAGGATAAATTGTTTGTGTCTACCTGATCATTAATAATTTCCGGTGAATACCTCAATCTGTTAATTTCACTTACTTCCATAAGGTTGAGTTTTATAATTTTATTCTCAGAATTTAGTATTTTAAATTCTGAATTGAAAGAGTGGCCATTTTCCTAGGATGATTTGAATAATTTGAATAATTTGAATCGGTTTTTCCATTGATGAAACTGCGCTTATGATCAGAGATTCTAACATTAAAATTTCTTCCTGTTCTACCTATATAAAAATAATTGCAATTGGCACAATCCAAACTATAAACACCTGATTTATTTTCTTTATCAATTGGAGATTTATAATTCCTGATAAATGAACCTCAATTTGTTGATGTTTTGAACGCTATATTTAAATTTGAAGTAGGATTTTATATTATTGCTAATATTGCCTACATATGTTAGACTATTGAATTTCTTGTCTTGGTGTTCAACGATTGGATATATATGTTGTAAAGCTAATTTTGTTTTTTCTTATATAATATTCTGCTTACTAAATTTGCATCATAACCATTATTTATTGCGATCTGTTTTATCAAATTCAATTCTTTGAAATAATTATCATTAGACATCGGTGTTCTCAAGAGTCTATGTATATAGTTATTAAATGCTGCAACTTTATGTTGGTAAGGATGTGCCGATGTATAATGAATTGTGATATCTGTATGAGAAGGCTTATGATAAATTGAAAACTGGTGTTTATTACTTGATCTTGTTTTTGGTCTAGGAAATTGATCGAATAGTTCTGTTCTATCTCAGAAGTCAATTTTATTTTTGGATGCAGGTTGTTGATGAAATTTTCGAATACAGTGAACTGTCTGTTTGTTCCTGTGAAACACACAATAATGTCATCGACATATCGATACCAATATAGGAAATGTTTACTACACGGGTGTTTATGAATAGTTTTTTCTATGTTATCCATGAAGATTTCTGCTGAAAGAGGGCTTAAGGGGTTTCCCATTATAAGTTGCTCATCACTTTTATGAAAACAATCGTTAAAAAAATAATTTTGAGATATGCAAACATCTAATAAAGCCATAATGTCGTATTTAATTCGTGGATTTGTCATACTTTGTGTTAACAAATTATTGATTATATTTTACTTGGAAACTAACTTTGCATTACTTGGAAAGACAATTTTTCTATTTTTCTTATCAAAAGATTTGAAGATGCTCCAGAAATCGAAATTGCCATACTGACTTTCAATGAACTCTTATGATAGTATAGTAAATAGTTCAAAATCATTACAATCGTTCATCATTTGCTGTAAAAAATAAAACCGAACTGAATGATTATCTAACAGAGTGAAACATTTTCATAGGTCTGTCACTTGAAGAAGTTCAATTGACGTGGTTTCACACTGTCTGTTTGTTCCTGTGTAACACAATAACGTCATCGACTATTTATACCAATATAGGAAATGTTTACTAAACGGGTGTTTATGAATAGTTTTTTCTATATTATCCATGAAGATTTAAATATGACATTATGGCTTTATTAGATCTTTGCATATCTCAAAATTATTTTTTATATAACAACTTTGGTTATAAAAGTGATCAGGGACTTATAATTGGAAACCCCTCAAGCCCTCTTTTGGCAGCAATCTTCTTTGAGAATATGGAAGAAACTATTCGTTTAGTAAACATTTCCTATATTGGTATCGATATGTCGATGACGTTATTGTGTGTTTCACAGGAACAAACAGACAGTTCACTGTATTCGAAAATTTCATCAACACCTGCACTCAAATATAAAATTCACTTCTGAATTAGAACAGAACAACTCGATCAATTTCCTGCACTTAACAATAACAAGATCAAATAATAAACGACTGTTTTCAATTCATCATAAACCTTCTCATACAGATATCACAATTCATTATACATCGGCACATCCTCACCAACACAAAGTTGCAGCATTTAATAGTTATATACATAGACTCTTAAGCACACCAAGGTCTCGTGAAAATATCTCAAAGAATTGAATTTGATAAAACAGATCGCAATAAATAATGGTTATGATGAATATTTAGTTAGCAGCATATTATATAAGAAAAACAAAATTAGCTTTAAAACATATATATCCAATCGGTGAACACCAAGACAAGAAATTCAATAATTTAACATATATAGGCAATATTAGCAATAATGTGAAATCCTTCTTAAAATTCAAATTTAAATATAGCGTTCAAAACATCAACAAATTGAGAATCATTTATCAGGAATTATAAATCTCCAATTCATAAAGAAAATGAATCAGGTGTTTATAAATTGAATTGTGTAGATTGCAATTGCTTTTATATAGGTAGAACAGAAAGAAATTTTAATGTTAGAATTTCTGAACATAAACGCAGAAAAACCGATTCAAATTATTCAAATCATCTTAGGAAAATAGTCACTGTTTCAATTCAGAATTAAAATCCTACATTCTGAGAATAGATGTATAAAACTCAACCTTCTGGAAGTACTTGAAATTAATATATTTAGGTAGTTACCGGAAATTCTTAATGATCAGGTACACATAAGCAACTCACCCTTTCAAATTTATTTCCTAAACATTAGTTCAAGTACGGATAGCTCTGAGTGGATTGCCTCTTCAGTATATTTGAAAATTTGTTAGTAAGTTATATTTGTAGTATTCATTCGCTTGCCTAAGATACTGTGTATCGAAACGCATCGAGCATTTAATAATATATTTCAGTAGTATTTGTGACAATTCGAAATGCATTTTTATGATTGCAGTAAATTGGCAAATATTGCTTCATTTATGAGTTATTCTTTTCTCGTGTAAAAACATTATGGAATTAGTTACTAAAATAGCAAACCAGTTTAATATGAACTCATGTTCTGTTGAAAATTAATTGGTGCAGCTACAGCATCTGATACAAATTTCTGGTGTTTTAAATCTGAAGATAAATATCCGAAACTAAGGCAGATCACTCTTCAACTGACGGCAATGTTTGGGTCAATTTACTTGTGCGCGTCTGCATTTTTTTAAATGACTATCTCATGAAAAGTATGCTGAGGATATGCAGTGCCACGCTTCATCATCCAAAGTCACTCCTTAGTTAAGTTTAACACCATAAGTAACTCTCTCGTTTTGAACAACCAATAAACTCGCAATTTTGAATAATTATCAGTTTTTTCATTGATATTATAAAGAAGAACCTAACAAACCTCGACTAAAATAATGTATATTGTGCAGAAAGCTAATATCTATATATGCTAAGATTTACCCTACCTAGGTAGGTAGGTAGATAAGATGTATCGTGTATGTACGACAACCCTGAATCATAGAGTCAATCGTAAGTAGTTTAAAAATATTGAGGTAGATCGCCAGAATTTCAAGTTGGAGCACTCCTGTTCTGAATCACCTGTTTCAGATAGTGTATGACAGCCAGAGTCTGGGAAGGCTATGAAAGTATAAAAAATTTCAATGGAAAAAAATACCTACTCCAAAATCAGGGTCCAATTGCTTTGTTGGTCATTATGTCGAAAGTAATTGAAAGGGTGATAAACTATGAACACAAAAATATCTCGAGTTACAAGGTATCATCAGTGATAGCCAATACGTTAGTACTGGTCAGCTAGTAATTTATAAATAATTGAATCACAACTCAATACTTTCCTTATGCGTTGTCAAATTAAGTGTGATTATGAATACACAATAGTGAATGGTAAGAATTTTTGTAGAGAAATAAATCGATATGCTTTTTCCGAATAGCCAAAATTATTTCTTCATCAAAATAGTTTTTTTGTTCTTCAAGTTATATGTGTTTACTAACATTCAATCTATTTTAATGAATCAGTCGGCTTTAGTTTATTTGATGGCAATTTTGAGGATTTCCTCTTCACTGTGTATCGTAATGAATACCTCGAAACTTGCCTAACCCAATCATCATCGATTAAAAGATTCAATCCGCATTTATTTTTTCTGAATTCGATGTGTGGGAAAACAAAAATGGAAATGAGAGTTGAAAGAACATCAATTATTCAAAAATCTATTCATGGTTAATCATGGAGTAATCATTTAATTTTTCATTCTATACCATATTCCACAAATGTGAATACTATTTAACATGAATTTTAGATTTTAATGTCTTTAATATAAACATTTTTATCGCAGTTTCAGAATTAAATTCGAGAACCGTTGATACACACGTATTTTTCCAGGTTTTTGAAATGAAAAAATTTTGAAGGCGTTTCGTGAGTATTTTGATACACTTTAATTAATCTCAGTATCTAAACAAACGTAAACAAAATAGATTACGAGGGATGTCTTTTAAGTTTCGATAATATGTAGAGCTGAAATGAATCAGTTGAGAGCTTTATAATTCATGACATTCGTGAAACATTTATTTTGTGGAAATCCATTTCAAAATATGAGAGAAAAAGCACTTTTGTCAGTATCCATGTTTATTTGTTAACCTATTTAGCCCTACTATCCTTTTAAAAGCACTGAGGTTATCAACCTAACTCGTTTCGGTTGAACTACTCGATTCTAGATGGCGCCATCTGTATAGCATAACAAGTGATCTATTCAAACGAGTTGAAACGCGCAACCGTTACTGACGTAGAATCTACTTGTGATTAGCTACTGTTTGTGAAGTTTAATTATATCGATCGAGATATCCAAGAGGTGGTAAGTAAATTCTCTCATTTTTGTACAGTATGATTTCATTTCATCTGATTCAACAGAGTCCACCGAATATTTCCATCTGCATAACCTCACTTTTTTCCATACCCCGTTAAATACGGGACAATATAAAAAGCTGTTCTTCTGAGAGAGAGGACAGTAGATTCATCGACTACCGTCGACTTAATTGGAATATTTTTGTTTCAGGTACAAAGATGATCGTTTTGGACCTTTAACGTTAGCTGAAATAATAGCAGAGATCGAACAAATTGAAAAGTAGGTTTCAGAAGAAATAGCTGAGTTTCCTGCTGAGAAGGCCAAGGATGACTGCGATACAGATGAAGACTCCGCAGATGAAAACACCGTCTCATTGGACAATTTACCGGGAACTCAACTCAGACCTCGAGTACGAATGCAAACTGAAGATGACTGAGATAGCGACGATGATAAATCTCTCTCAGAGTTTGTAGAACGACGACCAAAACTTTCGATTACAAAGAAAGTGATTTGGACTCAGAAAAATCGCCTCTACCGCAATGGGTACCAATATCATCGGCGGATAACAATCTTTCACCAGCTGCTACGTTCCAGTTATTCTTATCGAGTACTCTTGCCTAGTGGCTGTGTACCTCTTCCTCGGAAAAAGATGTTCTGGCAGAATAGGGATGACACCAACAATAAAATGGTATGTGAAGCTATATCGCGTGATAGATTTCAGCTTATAATGAGCAACATTCACTGCAATGATAATACATACCTGGGTTTGAATGATAAATATTCGAAAATGCGACCGCTTTCGATATTCTGAACTCAAAATTTTTGAGCATGCCCTTATCTAAGAAAATCATAGTATAGACGAGTCAATGATACAATATTACGGACGTCATAGTGAAAAGAAATTATACTCTTGGAAAACCTATCGAATAGGGATATAAGTTTTGGATTGGTGCTCTCCGACTAGGTTATATAGTTCATTCTGACCCATACCTAGGTTCTTCAAGTACGTTGCCAGAAGGCCCGCCGCTAGCGGTTTGAACGCCGGTGTGCAATTCCTATCGTGCCGCCCCTGTCTAACTACAAAACCTAGGTGTTTATAAAAATGCTGTACAGTGAAAAACTATGTTATATTAGGTTATTTTATACAAGATAGATACACTAATACGACATTAAATGAAAAAATGAAGGCAAGAAAGGTGCAGTTTATACATATTATGTAGGTAGGTATAGGTATCAAGTTATTTTACAGAAACTGCACCTTTCTTGCCTTCATGTTGGCAAAATCAGCTATAATTTTTTGGTGTCTAGTCTATTTAGAATCTCATGTTCAATTGAAATTATTGCTAAATTACTTAGTCTTTGCTGGTGCATAGTTGATCTCAAATAGTTTTTATTATTTTAACTTTGAAAATGACCTTTCACCAGATGCAACTGAAACCGGCAATGTAAGTAGTATCCTTAGCGCTATTGCTGTATTCGGAAATGTTGACATTAATTCATTAGCAAAAATGTATTGCAATAGGGTTTGTGGATCATTAGACTGATTTTCAGTTAAATGCAACTTTAAAGCATTGATTTCATTAAACATATCTATACCGTCAATAACTGCGTCACTACTTGAACTATCTTTTAGCTTCACATTCAAATCCTTACAATGTTTCATTAAATCATCTTTGGAGTAACTAAACAAGTTATTATTGGTGAAAAAGCCAAAAACGTCGGTTAAAGTTTCCAACTCATCGAATCTACGTTTTAAAGAAGTTAAGGTTTGGTCCAGGATCCTAAAAAAAACATCTACCTTGTATTTTGTTTTAGGGTCTAGTAAGACTTCATCACTCTGTTCATACTGAAATTGAGTTGGTTTTCTTCGTGGACAAACGGTATCTATAGAAGGAAATCTGCATCTACATAAAGTTCCCGAGCCACAGTGGTAGCTTCTTCTAACACCCTTTCGAAATGCTCATCTGTGCGATATTCGGTGAATTTATGAATCAATTTATTCAACAAATTTATGCAGATTTGAGTATTTATTGTACAACTAAGCAAATAAATCTATAATTTTGAATATTCGAAGCAAGCGAATGTGCTTTGTGAGTTGTTGTACAATCCCATTCCGGCGAATTGTTATCTGATATTTCAGGTAAAGCGTCAAATATTTTTCGAGGTGATACCGTAAAGGTTTGACTGCATCGATTCTGCTAGACCATCGCGTGGCACTTAATGCCTTTAGTTTTAAATCAGGTAAATGCTTGCAAATTATGGACCACCTTTTGGTAGAAGACGAAAAGAAAACGTAAATTTCTTGAATTAAGTTGAAAAAGTTGACCGTGTCGTGCGTTATATTTGCCGCATCGTTAACGACCAAATTGAGACTATGCGCCGAGTATGGAACGTAAAATGCACGATTATTCATTTCAATATTTTTTTCGTAATCCATTGTGTTTTCCACGCATATTAGAACCATTGTCATAACCTTGGCCACGTAAGTTTTTAATATCAAATTTTAATTGCGAAAATAAATCTAAAACAAAATTCAATAGTCCTTCACCTGTGGAGCTGGTTATCGGACAGATGCCAATAAAACTTTCGCATATTGTAACATTTTTAGTTTCACTGTTTAAAACAACATACTTTAGTATAACTGTAATTTGTTCTGTGTGACTTACATCTGGTGTGCAATCTAATATGATAGAGAAATATTTTGATTCTCTGACTTTGTTCAGGATATAATTTTTATGGTCGTGCCGAGTAAATCAATGATTTCATTCTGAATCTGATCTCCTAAATAGTGAGTCATGCGAGTTGAATCGAATTTCGAGGCTTGAATTCTGTGAATATGTTCCCGCATAACTGAATCAAAGGGTGCTATCATTTCTATTGCTTTGAGAAAATTACCATTATCATGCTCATATAATATTTTGGACAAGCCCTAAACGCCAGACATTGATGAGATAAAATTTTATAACAGCTATGATCCTTTCCAATACATCACACCATTGTTTTTTTCAGATTCTAATAGTCTCAGTTGCATTTGATTTACAGTAGTTTTATTTTTTAACATATGATTTAGTTGGACCCAACATTTTAAATTTTCGCTATGGGAAATGCTTGTTTCGTGTCGTTTTAAGGTAGATGACAGATGTTGCCAATCGGAAAAACCGCTTGGAGCTGACAGACTACTTACAGTTTTACTGAATATTTTACAACGAAAACAATAGACTGAATCTTTTGACGTAGAGTAAACAAGCCATTCTCTGTTAATTTTTTCTCCATTAGGAAGATTTCTAGAGTAATAACTGTTTGCAAATTTTCTTCCATCGATATTAGCAGGAAAATTGTGGTTAAACAGCTGCACGGGACCACGGCTAACCAAAATATTAACAATATCATTAGTCATACTGGCGGGCCACGAACCGGGATCATCACCACAATCTAAACAGCTACTTGATGACGATAAATTGCTTACAGGTTCTTTAGCACTACTTTCTCTTTTTTTAGTTTCATTGGAGTCTCCTTCTTAAGGACTAACATTTTTCTCTTCAGATACCTACATAACTTCTAGATTTAAAGCTGTGCTTGTTGAAGCTACATCTACGTCAACATTCTCTTGACATTCAGAGTCTCTATTTTCTGGTTTGCTAAAAATTTCTCAAGAGATCCCGCTAGTTTTTTTCTCTGTATCTTTTCTCGTTTTTGCCGTCGAAATTGAGCTCCTGAAATTTTTCCTTTTTGCGGTTCCTGGAATTTTTTGAAAAGTTTAGTATACGGTTGTACAAAAGTAACTTAAATCCCAAAGGGGTCGTTCATTCCACCCATTATTGCAAACAACCTTTACTAGGGGGTCAACACTGAAATCGCGAAAAAAAATCAGCTTTTCCATACATTTTGTATGGAATAGTTATTTTTTTTCGCGATTTCACCGTTGACCCTATAGTAAAAGTTGTTCGTATTTATGTGTAGAATGACTCCCTTTCGGGATTTAAGTTACTTTTGTTACACCCTGTATAGGTATAATTTTAATATTTTTTTTTATAAATCTTCACTCTTAAGTTGTATAACAGAAAAAAATACCCTTTAAATCACAATAATAATCACAATACTACTGCGAAAAAAAAATGTTTATACCTACTGCACACAAATGTAATGGAATAACTAATTTTTTTTCGCGACTTCAGAGTTGACCCCATAGTAAAAGTTGTTCGTATTGATTAGATGGAATGTCCCCCTTTCGTTACTTAAGTTACTTTTGTTACACTCTGTATTAATTTTAATACATTTTTTTAATAAATCTTTACTTTAAGTTTTTTCAGTAAAATAACCTTTAAATTTTACATGAATACCTGCTCTTTATATGAATGCGCCCATATGCTGATTAATTAAACAAAGACACTTACCATAATTATGATTTTTTGCGCCGACGGATAATATAAATAATTTTCTAAATTATTTTTATAGTCACACTTCGCATAAAAATATACAGAATATTATTAATTTTAAGTACCCTGGACCGTTTCCGGATCTCACATTAGGGCTATAACCAAATAATTGAAGTTTGTTGTTCACTCACATCACTTTCGCATTTGTGTTAAATAAATAAGAACAAAGAAATGAGTATATAGTTTTAAGGGGATTTCACCTGATATTTGTGGGATTTTCCTATTTCGCATAGAGCACGATACGGATTAACTTTGTTCTCATGAATTTCAATAGATGGCGCTATGTAATGCTACGATATAAAAGAAATATTTGGGCGCCGTTCATTATATTATTTTTATAAGGATAATCTTTTTAGTATTGTGTGGTGACAATGTCTGAATTTTAGTCGATGATTGTCTGATTTGCCGCCCCCCTGAATGCGCCGCCAGCGTGCATTGCACGACTTGCACGCCCGCTTATGGCGGGCCTGGTTACCAGATAAGTACAAACATATGGGTCTTGTCGCATCAGTAGTTTTACAATATGCAGATATATTGAAGAATATGCCCTCTGAAGGATTTCATTTATACTTTGATAGTTACTTCATCTCACTTTCGTTGCTCAAAGAATTGAAAGGGACCTAAAAGATACTGGAACGCTGAGGAAAAACCGAATCCCCACATCATCGCTATCTAGTTCAAGTGTACTAAAAAAACAAACAATATTGTGAATGTAGCATCAAATGCTTCAACAGTGTTTGCGGTATATAAAGTTAAGAGGTTTTCCCATGCTGGATCATGGTGATCAAAATCTCGGTTACACTAGAGTTGGGGCATCAGGGGAAAATTGGTATTTCCTTCATTTGCTCATTGCATTGACATGGCTGTGCAAAACACTTTGCGCTTATATAAAAACAATGGAGGAAAACTCGACCAACTAGAATTCAGAAGATCTATATTAACTGAACTATTAAAATCTTACAAGATAATGAAAAAGAGGGTCCTTCCAAAGCTCCTAGAAAATTACACGAGTTTTCACGTTATGACAGACTGGATCATCTCATTGTTTATAATGACAATCAGCGACGTTGTGCAGTATGCTATAAAATAGTAGATTTTCTTTGCCAAAAATGTGATGTTAGATTGCATCCAGAAGATTGTTTTGTTTATAATTATACTATTTAATGTTTAGATGTTCTTTTGATGAAAATAAAGACTTTGTTTGAAATCAATCCATTATTTCATATGAGTATGTTAAAATGCTACTGTCCTTTTAAAAGAGCGTATAGTTTCGACCAATAGCAACACTCGAAATTTCAAAAGAATTTCGAATTATACTTTATAGTCCCCCTTTCAACCTCAATCCACGAAAAACGTTTCATTTATAAAAAAACTTTAGTTTCAGGGTTATATGGGTTAATACACAACTGGTTTCGACCCTTCAGTCATTTTCAAGTGGTGAATACTAACTTAGGTTCAAAGATATATTTTTCCTCGAATTTTAAGAAGGGGAGAATTATTGATTTCAAGTTGGCTATTAAGAGTAGCATAATGCGGGGTTTTCCCCGGTTTATTAATTTCCAAACTTTCCAACAGAACTCCACTCTACTTTCTTCGTTTCATTTGTGGCTTTGAGATTGTCTGAAACTACTGTGTGGTGTGTTGAAATGATAGAGATTTGTCCGATGATATATGTTCTTTGAAATTGCATCCAAAATTGGTACCTGTTTCACCTATATGAGCTGAAGGGCATTTGGCATATTAAATTTTGTTAATTTCAGATTGTTTAAATTTAACTATTATCTGTTTTGTATTAAGAAGTAATTTGCTAACATCAGGACCGCTTGAGAATTAGGCGGTTAATTGTTAAGTGTACTGAAAAAAAAGATCGAGGTTATTTTGAGCATAATTTGGCGGATGGCGAAATCATCATGACCAAATGGAATGACAACAATATTGTGAATGTAGCATCAAATGCTTCAACAGTGTTTCCGGTAAATAAAATAAAGAGGTTTTCCCAATCAGAGAAAAAATATATTTATATAGATCAACCAGGCTTGATAAAATCTTACAATGAAAATATGGGAGGGGTGGACCATGGCGATCAAAATCTCGGTGACACTTAGAGTTGGTATCAGGGAAAAATTGGTATTTCCTTTATTTGCTCATTGCATTGACATGGCTGTGCAAAACTCTTTGCGCTTATATAAAAACAATGGAGGAAAACTCGACCAACTAGAATTCAGAGGATCTATATTAACTGAGCTATTAAAATCTAACAAGATAATGAAAGACAGGGACCTTCCAAAGCTCCTAGAAAATTACACGAGTTTTCACGTTATGACAGACTGGATCATCTCATTGTTTATAATGACAATCAGCGACGTTGTGCAGTATGCTATAAAATAGTAGATTTTCTCTGCCAAAAATGTGATGTTAGATTGCATCCAGAAGATTTTTTTGTTTATAATTATACTATTTAATGTTTAGATGTTCTTTTGATGAAAATAAAGACTTTGTTTGAAATCAATCCATAATTTCATAAGAGTATGTTAACATACTACTGTCCTTTTAAAAGGACGCATAGTTTCGACCAATAGCAACACTCGAAATTTCAAAAAAATTTCGAATTATACTTTATAGTCCCCCTTTCAACCGCAATCCACGAAAAAAGTTTCATTTATAAAAAAACTTTAGTTGCAGGGTCTTATGGGTTGATTAACTAACTTAGGTTCAAACGTGTTAACAAGATATATTTTTTCCTTGAATTTTAAGAAGGGGAGAATTATTGATTTCAAGTTGTCTATTAAGAGTGGTATAATGCGGGTTTTCCTGGTTTATTAATTTCCAAACTTTTCAACAGAACTCCACTCTACTTTCTTCGTTTCATTTGTGGCTTTGAGATTGTCTGAAACTACTGTGTGGTGTGTTGAAATAATAGAGATTTGTCCGATGATATATGTTCTTTGAAATTGCATCCAAAATTGGTACCTGTTCCACCTATATGAGCTGAAGGGCATTTGTTTTATTAAATTTTGTTAATGTCAGATTGTTTAAATTTAACTATTATCTGTTTTGTATTAAGAAGTAATTTGCTAACATCAGGACCGCTTGAGAATTAGGCGGTTAATTTAAATTTCGAAACATAGTTGTTTATTTTATGGGAAGTGGGCCGAAATGACTAAAACTAGCTCATCTTTTTCTTTTATTGCCGAAAAAAAATGCGAGTTTTAATCGGTAAGAAGTACTAGTACGCGTTGTGGAGTGGATACAACAAATTTCTATGGAAAATATGCCAAACAGTTCCATTGCTGATACCTTAAGCGTCAGCAATTTTTTGAGTGAAGATACCAGGATCGTCTTGAATTATTGCATGAACCTCATTTTCCAGCTCTATCGTTTTTATTTCCCTTGGCCTTCCTGCTCCTTCATATCGTCTCAATGTGCATTTTTCATATGAATATCGATGAATGCTTTCCAAAATTCTTTCAGGGGCAATACGGTTTGAATATCTTTCAATGTACAGGGTGGGCAAATTTCGATGTACTGTGTAAAAATTTTTTCAACTCAGTGGTGTTTGAATTATAATGCAAACATGCTTTTTTTTAAATACGAACCATAAAAAATTTCAACCCTTATTGATGCAGTGTTTTTTTCCTTTTTAAAAGAATATAATACTTGTAGTCAATCATTGCATTCAATACCTTTTTCAGAGAAAACCTGAAATTGCCACAATTCGATTCATTAGGTACATGCCCATCAACGATTCGTATTGTTCTATATATATATATATATATATATATATATATATATATATATATATATATATATATATATATATATATATATATATATATATATATATATATATATATATGACATTTGTCATATTTTTCGATCGACTGTCAAAATTTTTTAGTTAGTTAAAACACAATTTCATATTTACAATGCCTGCCGTAGTGTTTTTCGGCGATTTGTATCGTTGGGACTTTTCGTTTCTGTTAAAGATTTTCGTATGTGTTTTGGATTTTGGTTTAAGAAAAGTTCAATATCATAGATTTTGTTTTTCATAATAATATATTTTTACTCGCATAACTTTCTTATAAAGCTAATAGAATATTACCAGAGTAATGTTACGTAGATTCCTCAATTTCAAAAAATTAATCTTCATCTGTAATTCGATTCATGAAGAGTAGAAGTGATTGTCGAACTCTGAGACCACAGTTAATTACTATGTTCTAAATCGAATCAAACCATTGAAATAACCATAATCTTAGTAAGGATCTTTAAAATCTGTGGTTTTCAGTGATAGAACAATATAAATCGTTGATGGGCATGCACCTAATGAATGAAATTGTGGAAATTTCAGGTTTTTCTCTGAGAAAAGGAATTGAATGCAATAATTGACTACAAGTGTCATGAAGAGACTTTATCACAACTACACCAAAACTTCAACCTTAACTCTCAACGCGCGTTTCGCTAACTAAATTAGTATCATCAGGAGGTGATAATATATACAGGGTGCTTCAACGAAAACTAAACAGAGGATATATCTACCAAGATATTCATTTCTGATCAAAACACTAAAATAAGTCAATTTTTGTTTTAAGGGGGGCATCTTTTGGGATACAAAACTTTTAACTTCAATCTACACTTTATTTGAAAAAATTCGACGACGTTTCGCTGACAGCAGCTTTATCAAGAAGGACAAACAGAATGAAGAGTATGGTATTATAAACAAATCGTAGAACAAGTTGGATGAATAACAGGAAAATCCACACCGAGCCATTTTACAGTTAGTATGAAAGGTAATAAAAAATAATTAAACAAGTTCAGTAGGGGTGAATAATTCACATCTACCTGCTCATTCAAAAGCTTGTCCGAATGTTTGTATCTATTTATTTCTAATGCTTCTAGGAGATCTAATTTTAAACTTTTTGATTTTATATGTAATATGTCAAAGTTTTTATTGAATGAATGGTTTCTTTCATTAAGTGGTTTGAATAATTTGAATCAGATTTATTTTTATCGAAGAATATCGAGAAATATAGTGTAGATTAAAGTTGAACCTTGAGTTTTTTATCTCATTTATATCATGGATCTACATCAAGTAAGGGTCTCCACAATTCAAATACAAAACTTGCCTGAAATATCGACCCCCTAAGCGGCGGTTGCAATCCTTGAACATTTTGAATAGGGACTATGGGTTAAGTGATGACTCAAAAGAAAGGTGGTATCCCGTGAATGAATTTTCATTTTTAATTGAAAACTGTAGAAGATACAGGGTGAGCAACTGAAAGATAGGGAAGTTTCAGTGAAGTAAAATGGAACAGATCCATGCTGATCAATGGCAGTCATCATCAAGTACTATCCTCATCTCGAATTTTAACCGCTAGAGCAGGGGTGACCACTCTTGAAAAGAATAGGGTAGATGGGTCGAGTGATAACTCAAAAGAAAGGTATTATCTTTGTGTGCATCCCCATGAACGAGTTTTCATTTTTGATTGAAAACTGTAGAAGATACAGAGTAAGCTACTCTTTCTCCTATGGAACTCAATGAGAATAGAATTATCACGAGCAGTCATGAAGGCAATCGAAATCCTTTACTTGAAAGGTATCACTGGATCGAAATATTACCACTACTCTAGGGGTTGAAATTCGAGATGAGGGTGATTTCGGGAGATGACAGCTTTTGATCTAAAATGATTCTATTCTAGTTTTTCGCACTAATACTCCAATGGTCTTGGGGCGATAGTCTTCTCAATTTTTCAGTGGCTCTCTGTATCTTCTACAGTTTTCAATCAAAAATGAAAATTCTTTCGCGGGAGTTATCACTCGACCCATCTACCCTCTTCCAAATTTTCAAGGGTTGTCACCCCTGCTCCAGGGGTTGAAATTCGAGATGAAAATCGCACTTGATGATGAATGCCATTGATCAGCATGGATCTGTTCCATTTTACCTCACTGAAACTTGAATAGGGAAATAGTCTTCCCTATCTTTCAGTTGCTCACCCTGTATCTTCTACAGTTTTCAATTAAAAATGGAAATACGTTCAAGGCAATGTAGACAAAGATACCACCTTCCTTTTGACTTATCACTCGACTCATCTTCCCCATTCAAAATGTTCAAGGATTGCAATCCCCGCTTAGGGGGTTGATATTTCAGGCAAGTTTTGTACCCTAAAAGATGTCCCCTTGAAACAAAAATTGACCTGTTTTTGCATTTTGATCAGAAATGAATATCTTGGTAGATATAGCCTCTGTTTTGTTTTCGTTGAAGCACCCTATATATTATCATCTCCTGATGATGCTAACTTAGTTAGCGAAACACGCGTCGAGAGTTAAGGTTGATGTTTTGGTGTAGTGGTGATATAGTGTCTACATTGTTCATACGCCAAAGGTTCCAAAATCACAACATAGTACTAGTGTTATATATTTCTGAAGTGGAAAAAACTGCTGCAATAAAGGTTGAATTTCCTATGGTTTGTATAAAAAAAAAGCTTTTTTTTGCATTAAAACTCGAAAACCACTGAGCTAAAAAAATCACACAGCACTGTATTCTACCTAAAAAAGTGCCTGTAGAATGGCACTTATTCTTATGTAACTTTGATGATGATCAAGATATCCGCGAAGGGCGATCTTCACAAAATTCAACAAATTTTGAATAAGTCCAGAACGGAAAGAGATATCAGCAGAATTTTGGCACCACTAAACTTGTCCCTGAAAATCAGATCTTGAGAGGAGAGTTCATTTTCCTCTGTCTGCAATATTTCACATAGCTGCCGTAGAAATACATCGAAATTTGCCCACCCTGTACAGCTTCTAATGCATTTCCGTCAGAACGTCCATACATGAAACGCATCGGTCATCTCAGCATTCGTATAACGATTCATGATTTGATTTGAAATTCAATTCAATCATCAAAAACAGTACGTCACACAAAAAAAATCAAGAGAGCGTTCTTCCTGAAAAATAAATGGAAAATTCAAAAATTATTCTTATTTTTGGATAAATCAGTAGCGTCCTAGTTTTTCTTTGAGAATAACCTGCGTTCCTGGTGAGTCCGAAATATTATTTCGTATTGAAAATTATGCGCCTTTAATAGTTGTCGATTCCCCAAAATCTCAAGCAAATTTTCAAAAAAATCAAATTAAGCTTCATCTTTCGATTAAACTGTAATACCCTGTAAATCTATAACGAAGTATTCGGGAACTTATGTTTATACGAACTGTTTTCACGAAATCACCTTCTTGAATATTGCCCTGTCTTTTTTAAACACCCTGTATGCTCCCCGCAAATGAAACAAAAATAATTAGAATCATTCATACATACTCTTCTTAACGATGGCATATAAAACTATAGCAACTTAAATCAATAGTTTTTTAGTTAATAGCAAATTATTAAGATGATTAAGTGTTGTTTTCATAAAAGATTTAACTCGTAAACCAGGGCTGTTAGAAAACAAATGAGGGTATATTTAGAATCGGCGACGTAAAATTTGTAAACGTCAAGTGACATTAGTCATTTATCAGACAAAAAGTGCAATTCTGTTGTCTGGTGAAATATGCTTAGGTAATTTCATAAGGTAGATATTAGTTAGGCATTCTTCTTCTTCTTCTTCTTCTTTAAATAGGACGATGTCCTGTTTTTCTGTTACAGCCCCTGCTGCGAACCGGAGCTCCAGCACTCATGCCATCGCTTTTTCGGCCTTCCTATGGGTCTTCTAGTGTTGGGTTTTTGTGTTTTTGCCCACTTCGCCATACGTTCGGGGCCCATTCTGTCTACGTGATCTCTCCATAGGCGTCGACGTGCTCACCTCACCACATCCTGGACACCTAGCTCCCTTAGCGTATCCTCATTCCTTATTCTATCTCTGCGTGTAATACCTCTTATAGCTCTTAGTGTTCTCATCTCTGTTGTCCTCATTAGTTGTTTTGTTTTTGTTGTCTCAGCTCTTGTCTCAACCGCATATGTCATCACGGGTCTCAAACAGGTTTTATAGATACGGACTTTGCTTTCTGTGCTTATGTACTTATTCCGCCAGATTACATCTCTCAGGAAGCCAGATATTCTCGATGCTTTCATTGTCTGCTGTTTTGCTTCTTGTAATAGTTGCCTATCGCTTGATACTTCTACTCCTAGGTATTTAAAGTGTGAAACTTGCTCTATTATATGGTCGTTCACTACTAGTTTGCATCTAATTGGATCTTTCGCTATTATCATCGATTGGGTTTTCTGTGTTGATATTACCATGTTATATTTTTCTGCTGTTACTTTGAACCCTTGTAGTAGGCGTTGTAGGTCGTCCTCATTATCAGCTATTAGTAAAACATCATCTGCGTAGCACAGTATTCTCATAGTTTTGTTACCCATCCTATAGCCTTGGTTCATTTGGTTAACACCTGCTATTATTTCATCCATGATTAAATTAAATAGACATGAGCTGAGGCTGTCACCTTGTCTAATGCATTGTTAGGCATTGTAATATTTAATGGAATACCCATAAAAATATAACATTAAATCATTTCTAGGTGATGATTCTGAGCAGAAGACTCAAATGTCAGCCATGGACGAGAGAAAAATACTCATCGATATACTACTGAGAATGAATAGAATCTATTTGTTCATTTCGAGGAATGATACTTCAAAAACAATTAAAAAGGAAGTCAAGATTGCCATCGCCAAATTTTACTTGTTGAATCTTGCTATTTGTGGAAATATTAAATTTGGAATGTTCGGATTTTTGCTCGTTTGTATTCACGGTAAGAAAATGAATTAACTAATTATTTCATTAAACTACTGTTCACATACTAGGTCAAGGGTCTCCAAACTACGGCCCGCGTGCCAAATACGGCCCACCAGTGCCATCAATCTGGCCCACTACAGCCAATGTTTTACTGTTGTTACTATCCGTGTGATAAGTTGAATGTAAGAAAATGAAAATATAGAATCATAATTACTCGGTTTTATTTACTTGCAAGGTGAAACTTTGCGACAGAAATTATCACGCAGAAACCTAAGCTTAAGTATCTCAGCTTAAGCATATTCTAACAAATAATTAATATGAAATCAATCATACTAATAAAAAAACACTAATGCGATTCATGAAATTGTGATTTTTCATCGACAGTTGTTTGTAGTTGTGGATTAATTTTACTTGTACTAATTATTGCAAGAGATTTAAGATGCTCATCAGTTAATTTAGATCTGTAAACGTTCTTTGTGTACTTCATCTTGGAAAACGTTTTCTCACACAAGTACGTAGTACCAAATACCCACGATCAAAATTATGCTCGTGGGTTGTAAATGCTTGTAAAATTCCTGATGGTGGGTGGTGAGTTTTGATATTTGTTCTTAAACATGTCATTGCACTTTAAATCAATAACTTCCATTTGGACTTCCGGAGCCAAGGTCTCAACGTCAGAATCAAAAGGATTTTGAAAAAGCCTAATTTGTGCAAAGATATCAGCTTTTACTTCAGGTGATGTTGCAATGAAACCATCATCTCTAATCAAAGGTAGAAAGGATGAATAACAAACGTTGTTGCTGACTGGCTTCGCCATAGACCCGAACTCACCGTTCTGATCCAAAGGTCTATTCCTAGTTCTATCATTTATTGAGTAACAAATTTAGCTATAGTTTCAAATAACTGATCGATGAAGCCTGAACTACGTGATAGTTGATAGTCATAATGAATAATGACATAAAACAAGTTGCTCTCCTTTTACACTCGGAGGCAAAATTAGCGGAACACTCGAAAATTTAACCAAATTCGAAGTTCGATATTTTTCCTAATTCTCAACCGATTTAGATGATTTGTTCGGCAAGTTATAGATCAACTCTTCTGCTTTGTAGAAATTATAAGAGAAAACAAAAAAAATTTGAAAAAAATTTCATACGGGGGCAAAACTAAAAGTGTTTTTTTTGTCAAAAATTCGTAACACCCTGTGGAATTTCGTGGTCCGAGTTGAAACGTACAATATCATGGTCTGTCAAGACACATCTTCCTACAGTAACCCCCTTCTTGTTTAATCGATATATCTCTATTTTTACAAGAGATATCCAATTTGAAGCGAAAAGTCAAGAATTTGTTTTTAATCTTGCGTAGGTGCATAACATCCGAGGTTAGCCAAAAAGTAAAATCAAAATTAGAGAAGCGGAAATCTAACGAAATGAATATTTTTGAAATTCACTGGCCAATTTCACGCTCCGGGAGAACTCTAAGTACACTGGAAAAATCGTTGATTTTGCACATTTATTTTTGAATTTTTTTGTGTGACACTCTATAATAAATATCATTCCTGTCCAAAATTGAGAGCAGGTGTGTATCCTGGCGATACACTCCTGAAATGAAATGAACATGTTGAGACAAATGTTCATGATGACCCACAAGAAAAAACATTTGATTTTAGTAGCGAGTATGACCCCCCCGAGCTCTTATTACAGCGCGCATACTATTTCGCATACTCCCAATGATGTTGTCTATCATCTGTTGAGGTATGTTGTCCCACTCTTCCACCAAAGCCGATGTCAGCTCTTCAACGTTGCCTGGATTCCGTTGTCGAACCCTTCTTCCAAGAATGTCCCAAACGTGTTCGATCGGGTTTAAATCCGGTGACCGCGACGGCCAGTCCATTCGTGTGATCCCAACTTCATTGAGATATTCTATCACTATGCGCGCAGTATGAGGGCGCGCGTTATCGTGCATAAAAAGGAAATTTTCCCCTATGTAAGGAGCAAAGGGCACAACATGGGGCTCCAAAATTTCTGTTATATACCGATGGGCATTAAGTGATCCATTGCCAATAATCTCCAGTTCTGTTCGTACTCCCAAGCATATGCCACCCCATATCATAACTGACCCTCCACCGTATTGCTCAGTTCCTGCGAAGTTCGCTTGATTGTACCGTTCCCCTCGATGCCTCCATATTCTATCTCTACCATCCACGAAATTCACACAATATCGGCTCTCATCACTAAATAAAACTCGTCTCCACTGATTGATTGTCCATGCTACATGCTCCCTAGCAAAAGCCAATCTTGCTACCCGATGGGCTTTATCGAGTCTTGGTGCTCTTGCTTGCGCGTATGATCTCAGACCAACTTCATTTAATCGTCTTCTGACTGTCCTCACACTGACGTTAATGTTATCCACTGCTTGTAAAAGGTTACGTGCCTGAACAGCAGTAAGACGAGGATTTCTTATGGTTCGATTGACGATGTAAAGGTCATGTATAGCGCGGGTTGCCCGATTTCTTCCTTGTCCTCGCCTCCCCACGTATAATCCAGTTTCCCTGTAACGTTTGTAGATTCGATGGATAACCGACGTCGCAACACCCAACATGGTACCGACTGAGCAGTAGGTGCGCCCTTCCTCGATCAATGTAACTGCCCTTGCTACTGAGGTTGGTGGTAAATCTCTCATTCTGAATGGAAAATACCGTTTCGAATCGTAAACAGTAGAAGAATCACAAAACACCGCAGCCGATCGAATTTGTATCAAATCAAAGAATGGAAAACTCTCATTCTTTAAACAAGTGCTAATGTGGTCATATACAAAAAAACGTGTGTTGTATTTCATATTTGATGAAAAAAAGGGGTGCACATGTGTAAATGAAAAGTTTTATCAATGGTCCCAGAATTCGGTTGTGTATTTTAATACCTACCGACTGTTGTCTCCTATGAATTCCTAATTTTCACCAAATTAACCAAAATGTCATCAATAACTGATGCAATTCGAACATAAAAATCGCAAACGACAATTTCGACACGCCTGAGTGATAATAAGAAAATTCCAAATTGAAAGACGAATTTTAATGACAATTTCTTGATTCAATGGAATTTCCCAAAAATGGTGATTTTCCACTTGAAATTAAATATATTTTGCAAAAATAGAGATAAACGCATGAAACAAGAAGGGCGTTACTGTAGGAAGATGTGTCTTGACAGACCTTGATATTGTACGTTTCACCTCGGACCACGAAATTCCACAGGGTGTTACGAATTTTTGACAAAAAATACACTTTTAGTTTTACCCCCGTATAAAATTTTTTTCAAATTTTTTCTGTTTTCTCTTATAATTTCTACGAAGCAGAATAGTTGATCTATAACTTGCCGAACAAATCATCTAAATCGGTTGAGAATTAGGAAAAATATCGAACTTCGAATTTGGTTAAATTTTCGCTAATTTTGCCTACGAGTGTATAAAGGTCAAACAGGACGCTCTTTCAAGGCTAGATACAAGGAACTTTTCCCGTCATTTCTACATCAGAAATATGATTCAGCTTTAGCTGCACATTGTCTGAATGAATGTCATCCTTTTCCAGAACTTCAACAGCTAAAAATTCGTCCTTCTTGTGATGAATCTTATAAACTCAATTTCTTTGAATCGATGGAAAATTTCAAAGCATCTAGGGTAGAAAGGGTTAAGCGCCTTAACGACCAGGTAGACTTAATCACCTACCAATCACCATTATTTAAGTTACTGTGTCCTCTACTAGCATTATCTGGATGTTAGTTCCTGTATTGTACACGAGCATTCAGTATTAGCTTGATGTTCATAATGGACGTATGTCCGAAACCGGTCGAACCAATGTAAAATTTTGTCTTTCTTTACATCAATAAATTAGTGATAGTTAAAACATGGTAACTTGATTTATTTCATTATTCATTAAATCTATAATTTCATCTGTTCAATTTTTCTTCCAGTTCAAATAAGCTCTGTTTTTAATTGTGACAGCTTTTTGGCAGTTTATAAACCAAGGTTTTTGTGCGGATATTTCTTTTTATCTGCTCAATGAACCTTTCTTTTAGAACTAAATCTCTATACCTTATATACTAGATAACGTTTCTTGTAGCAGAAAAAAATAGTTGATAAATTCTTATAAACTTTCTAGATGAACGAATGAGACCTGAAATGATGGGACATTTACTCCAACTGATATTATACCTTTTTCCTCCTCTCGGAATAATTCCATGGATGGCCAAAGTTGAAGAACTCCTCAAATTAACAAATCATTTGCCAAATTTGAAGGTTGAAAAAGATGAAGATCTGATGAAGACTTTTAAAAGGGCCAAATTGATGGCAGATATTTCATGTTACGCCGCTTTTACAACTATAACCCTATTCATGATTTTCAGATTTTTCAGTAATTCCTTTTGCGAAGGAATAGAGCGAACAGGCGATAGAGGTTTTTTGTGTGGTAGTTTCATCGGGATGTGGTATCCATTCAACATCAGCTTTTTTCCAGGTGAGTTAAAAAAGTCTTATTCCTCAATACAGGATGGGGTGTAATAGAAAGGCGTATTTGAAATGAGAATAACTCAGCTGTTTTTCAACGTGGAATATTTTTAATTATGTAAAATGAAAGCTTGAATGCTATCATTTAGTGTAGAAGAAGTGAAAAGAACTTGATGTCCGTGTTCCGCAATGCATTGCTGTAGTCGATTCTCAAAATTCTGCATCACCCGCTCTAACAAATGGGTGTCGATTGCTATAACTTCTCATGTGATGGCTTCTTTCATCTCTTGAAGATTTCGAGGTTTATCGACGTAAACCTTATCCTCAAAATTTTCTCACAAAATATAATCACAAGCTATGAAATCGGGACAACGAGGGGAACCAAACATTTCTTCTGTTCATTTTTCGTCGTAATAATACTAAGGTAAAAAAGTTCTCCAGCCTAAAAACATATCGCTCAGAGTTTACAGTTATGGTTGCCCTTCTCTTATCCTCGAAAAAATTCGCTCTAATCACAGGTCATAGCACACCAAACGGTAACATTGTCACTGTGGAGTGGGGATTGATGCAGTTCATGGGAGTTTTCTACTGCCCAATGTCGGCAGGTCTGTTTATCAACCGAACCGCTCAAATGAAGATGAGCCTCATCATTCATCATTATCACTGGTTCATTTTCATCAACGATAATCATTTGCATTCTCTCGGCAAACTGCTGACGTTGTGCAAAATCTCCTTCATTCAGGTGCTGGACTACCATGAACTTATAGGGGTGAAAGCGAACAGTTCGACTACTCATTTAGAGTGCTGAAGCCCATTTTTGCACGGAGCGCCCTGAACTTTGAATTACAGCTTGTCCACTCTTTCCACGGAAGCTGGTGTCCTTACACTTTGGGGGCGACCTTGAAGTTTCTGATTCATTGCTGATGCAGTCGTTCTGAAATGTTGTAACCATCGGATGGTTGTGTCACGATCAATGTTGAAGTGCTGGCGAAAGCTCTGCTGCACGACAATGGCAGACCCTCCCAATTTTAAATACTCTTTAACTGCGAATGCACGGTGCTCTCTTGTTCAGATAACTATTGTGAACTAAATGATAACCCCTACTGAGTCTAATAACCTCAGCCTTTTCCCTTTACTCACTCACCGTTACGTGTACTACCCGTTCCAAAAACGCCGTTCCATTACGCCTCATCCCATATGTAGTGCGCCCTTTTCTACTTCATTAAGTTTTTTAAGAAATTTCACAAGATACATAAATGTTCGTTTTGAAGGGAGACCTTTCGAGTATAGATGGTACCTGGGAGCAGTTAGTCATAAATTAACTTACCTTGAGATTAAGGTTTATCTTTTGGGAACACCTCTTACAAATTACAACAATCTTGGAGAGATTTCATTGTTTTATTGTGTTCACATTGAAACAAAGAAGTTCAACCATTTCGAATCAACTGTTCAAATGGACCTCCATATACTTCCATACAACCTATCTTGACTTAAAGCCGTCTCTTACATGATGACGTATATTTGGAGTTATTTGATGACACATCTACAATTCGCTAGCGAGTTTCTGCATCAAAATTCGTCTTATTCCGCAAAAAATTGACGGTCCATTCGTTTCCTCGACTAGTATACATCCTTGAATGTGTGAAATTTGTTCATTATGTATATAATTGAATCTGATGTCATCAATATACGCCATGAAAATGTCGCCCCAAATAAAGGGCTCAATGGAGATCCCATCGGTAGACCGTGGTGTTGTTATTGAATTTAAAATAATTCGATTATAGGCACATTTTGGGCAAAAAGATGAAATCATTTTTTAAAAATGGAATAACGTGTGATTTGTTTAAGATGTCTGAGACAAGTGAAAGTCATTCATCTCCTGGGATGTTCAAAATTATGTTATCTCAATCAAAATTATTTAAATATGCTTTGATTGGGGTTTTTCAACCAGTTTCAATTTTCGTGTTAATTGAATCGAGTTTCTTGTTGAATATTTAGACGTGAATATTGTTGAATTTATACATATATTTTTATATATTGGGCTGTTCATGAATGGCATTTCTGGAGATATTGGGCCATTGTCTTTGTGATTTGGTCATATAGTTTTCATATTCATGAAAAAATTGACAGTCTACGTTAGTATTACCGGTACAATTTCTCTTGAAGCTGTTTTAATGTTCTTTGGACATCTATGGATCGATTTCTGGGTATTTCACTTATGATCTTTTTAAAGAAACATTTGAATAGTTTATAACTCTACTGAACTACTGAATGATCTAACGGATGCGGTATTCTGAATGTTATCTGAATACCGCAAGAACAGCCCTAAAAGAAATTTCACCGACAATACTAACAAAACCAGTCAATTCTTTCATGAATATAAATCTCCAACCTCCAAAACTTCACAGCCTTAGAAAATATCACTATGACAACGCTCCAAATATCCAAAAGTCATTCATGAACAGCCCAATATATAAATTGATGAATGAATTGAATCTTGTATGCGAAACTTCAACACTCAAATATACAATAAAGAACTCAATTCAATAAGCGCAAAAATTGAAACAGGTTGAAACTTCAATCAATTCAATTTAACTAGTTTGGATGTAAATAATGAAAAACAAGTACTGTGTTTTAAGGAATTTTACTTAATAATTGCGATTGGTAACGCGTTTCACTACACCGTAGCTTCTTCAGACAAATGAATGTACAGAAAGTATAAATATAAATGTTCTTGAGTAATTAAAGGCTTATTGGGTTGCTTCTTCTTATGTGGTTATTTATGACAGGACAAGAGAATCAATAGAGGTGAAGGGCTTAAATCGACTTGTTCCTTGATGAGTCTACCTGAGTGTTTGTATTTATTGATTTCTAAAGTTTCCCAAAGATCTATCTTCCAATATTTATTATCTGTATGCAAAATTTCAAACTGTGGGTCGAAAGAGTGATTATTTTCTAAGAGATGATTCGCGTAATTTGAATCTGATTTTTATTTGAAAAACTGCGTTTATGTTCCGATATTCTAATATCAAAATTTCTATGAGTTCTACCAATGTAGAAATTATCACAGTCATTGCAATTCAATCTATAAACACCTGATTTATTGTTTTTACCTGGTTTGGTTTTATTATTTTTATATATTTGCCTAAATTATTATTAGTTTGGAAAGCTATGTTGAAATTATTGCTACTCAAGAATGATTTCAGTTTCTCACTTGTAATGCCAACGTAGGTTAAGGTGTTGAATTTTTGTTTCAATTTATCGACAGGGTAAACTTCATTCAATGCAATTCTACTTTGTTTTTCATTTAAAATGTTATATATTAGTTTGGGATTGTAACCATTAACCATTTTATATAAAGTCATTTCCTTAACATATTTTTATTATTATTATATTTCAGAGGAGTTTCTAACCTAACCTATAAACTCATTTATATAAAAGAAAAAAAGAAAAAATATGTGCGCTGTAACAGATAAAAGATTAACCTAATACTCAATTTAATTTAACTGTGTATTACTAAATTATATCAGAAACAGAAATATTTTGAAAAACGCAATGAGACCGAACCAACCCGAAACAAAAAGAAAGGATGATAACAACATAGAGAGTTCACTTCACAACCTCTCCAAAAGTCCAATGCATTCTTGAAGGCATTCACCCCCGGCGCGTCGACTATAATATATAGGACGAATAGAATGGGTTCAATATTTGAACCCTTGGGAACTCCACACCAACACGAAAGTTCTTTCCCGATAAAAATCCTTCCACCCAAGACAGTAGCATGCCCCTAATGCTTAAATGTTCGAGCATGTATAGAAGCCGTTTGTGCTGGACACGATCAAAGGCTCGTGAGAAATCCAAATAGACGATAAGAACCGCGTGAGCTCATACAACATCTTCGTCCAAATGTCGACACAATTCAACAGATTTGTAATGACCGAACGTCCAGAAATTGAACCTTGTTGATCTTCAGGAAAAATCTGATTCAGGAGTATAAGCTCCAATACTTTTTGCAGAATTATCCTTTAACAGATTTTTGCAGCAATAGAAACAAAACTAATCGAACGATTATTCTCATCATCCAGTTTATCTCCTTTTTTAAAGATGGTAGTAACTTGAGCGGTCAGCCAAGTGGATGGAAGAGAAGCAGAATTCATGGATTCAGAAAAGATTTCAAGATAAAGCAACAGACAATGAGGAGCCACCATTTTTGAGTGGGACAGCTATGATGCCGTCGGGGCCGGAAGCAGATGTTGTATCCAGTGTAGTGAAATACTCTTTCACTGAAGTAGGAGTGACCTCGATGTCGCACAATTCGTTGAGATTTCTGGGTGTAGTTGAGTTTGGTAATCGATCAGACTCACTCGTTAAAAAAGCCGCGAAGAAATCGGTCAAAACTTTGGCAACCTCGATGGTACTCTTGCATAAGTTACCATTGTTATCTTTCAGATTGGTGTCGCTACTTTAGTACACATAGTTGACCTAAGATAAGTTTTTTCGATTATTCGACGAAATAACATGGGACTCAAACTTTTTCTTCTTCTACTTAATTTTTACGGACAGAAGATTCGAGTAATTGCTATGGGTCAGATAATCAGATTGTGGTCCTATCGGTGAAAAGATTGAAAATGTCATCCCGAAACAGCATAAAAAAAAGTTTTCAAAAACCACAAGAAACTCTCCCATGAATTTTTCGATATTAAGGATAAATCTGAAGGATTTGATAATACTGGAGTTACAAATTGTCTTGTATGAATATTGTGGAGGGGTCTATATAAGTCAGACTGGTTGGTCATCAAAACTAGATACAAAGCCATCAATCAGATTACAATAACCAAAGAACCGACGAATCTATTTTCGCTTCACATTATATCGAAAATGGCCATTTTTCACACATAGATCAACACAGAAAAATTACATTTTTAAAATACATTAAAATTTTTACACGCCAACAAATTCCATAGAGATAATCTCCTGAACGACCAGTATGGTTGTTTGCACCCTTCTCAATTTTGTGTCTACCTTTTTTATGAATCTCTGTTCAAGTTTAGTTCAGTAGGGGATAGTAGCACAGAGCAGACCCTTAGGGACTGTTCTGTGGATAGTAGTACAAGTTGATCCCTTGCGGAAATATAATCATTTGCGATTGTGCCGAAGCCGCTAACGTCATCCAGTTCTTTTTATTCTTATGACGCCGTCTCCAAACGAAGGTTGGCGATCCAATTGGCAATAATTGTTTTCGACACTGCAGCTCTGAAAATTTCAGAGGACGTTCTTCCAAACCACCTCCGTAGATCTTTCAGCCATGAGTTCTGGCGTCGTCCAACTGATCTTTTTCCTTGGACTTTCCCCTCAATAATCAGGCGAAGGATCTCATATTTTTGCCACGCATGATGTGCCCGATGTACTGGAGCTTTCTTTCTTTGATGGTTCTCATCAACTCTCGTGATTTTCCCATTGTATTTAGGACGTCGATGTTTGTCCGTCTTCCCATCCAAGAGATACGCAATATTCTACGGTATAGATACATTTCGAAAGCGTCTATGCGTCTCTCCATTTCTGGATTAAAAGTCCAACTTTCACATCCATAAGTAAGGACAGGAAAAACATAACAACGAAGTAGTCGCATACGAAGATGAAGATTAAGTCCGCGGTTGACGAAAAGGTCTCTCATGCCAACGAAAGTTCTACGGGCTTGTTCGATTCGGGATTTGATTTCTATTTTCGGGTCACTTTATTCGTTCACCGTGGCTCCTAAATACCGAAACGAATGCACTTGTTCCACAGGTTGGTTGTTAATGCGTATTACAGCCTCCACTGCTTGCTTAGAAAACACCATACTTTTAGTTTTGTTAACGTTAACAGATAGTCCAAAGCGTTGGCTATGCTCTACAATAAGGTTCATGGCTCTCTGCAAGTTTTGAAGGTTGTTAGTTAGTACCACGGTGTCGTCTGCGTAGCGGATAATACTAAGTAGTTTTCCATTTATTGTAATGCCTGTGTCTATGTTTTCAAGTGCTTCTTTGAATATTGCTTCTGAGTAAATGTTAAACAATAGAGGCGACAGCACACAGCCTTGACGTACACCTTTCCGTATTGCTACCTGTTCAGATGTTAGCTCATTAACTCTCACTTGTGCAGTTTGGTGCGAATAAAGGTTTGTAATAATGCGTAAGTCTTCTGCATCAACCCCGGTATTTTTTAGAATTTCCGCCATTTTTTTATGTGAAACGCAGTCAAAAGCCTTCCGATAGTCAACAAAGCAGGCGTAAACATCGACATTCGTGTCTCTACATCTTTGGGTGAGTATATTAAGAGAAAAGAGAGCCTCACGCGTTCCTAGGCCATTTCTGAAACCGAACTGAACTGGATCGATTTCTCGCTCGCATTTGGTGTAGATTCGAGTATGTATAATTCGTAGAAAGGTTTTCAGTACATGCGACATTAGGCTAATCATTCTGTAGTCATCACAATTTGTCGCATTGGTCTTTTTGGGCAGGGTGACAAACACAGATTTGAGCCAGTCTGCTGGCATTTAACCGGCTCTATAGATGTTATTAAACAGTGCTGTTAAGAGCTTAAGGCTAGCCCCTTCTTGCTGTGTCATTAGCTTAAGCGTCTCTGCATAAATTCCGTCGGGACCAATAGCTTTACCATTTTTTTGAAGCTTTATTGCTCGTATAACTTCTTCCGATGTAATGCAAGGACTAGTTTCATTAAATTCTTCAGGTTGCGGGCTTTCCGTTCGATCTTTCCCAAAAGTTCTTCAATGTAGTCCTTCCATCGTTTCAGCTTTTCTTCGACCCCGATCAGTAACTCGTTGTTGGCCCCCTTTAACATTCCACTGTTAGCTCCCTGATCTTTTTGTGCATGTTGAATAGATCATGCTTTTTTGGAGATTTTCAATTTCTTTGCATTGGTTGATTAGCCATTGCTCTTTGGCCTCCCTACATTTTTGTCGAATTATTTTGTTCAATTCTCCATATCGTTCGATTTTTGTTTTCAGTTCTCTTCTATCGTGCATCATTTCAAGAATTTTGTCAGTCATCCAAGGTTGTTTTCTTTTTGTGCTGGTTAGTCCTATGTTGGTTTCTTGGGTGACTGTAAGCGCTTCTCTCAAAGCACTCCACTGGCGCTCAACGTCAGTTGTTTCAGATGTTTCAGCAGCTTCCAGTCTTTCTTCAAGTCGTTGACTTACTTTTGCCCTTATTTCACTATCGTCTAAGCTCTTCACGTTGATATGTTTAATTTTTTCTGGCCGCTTAACTGGTATAAAACGGTGCATTTGTAGGTTCATTACAACCGGGTTGTGATCACTGGAAACGTCAGCGTCAGGAAATTTTTTGGTAGATTTCACAAATTTTCGCAATTCGGATCTGATGAGAATGAAATCTATTTGGTTTCGAATCAAATGATCTTCTCTGTCAGCTGGAGATCTCCATGTATATCTAGTTCTACAGGTTAAAAAAAGGAAATATTATCTTAAGAACAAAGGTGTTCGCAAAAACTGGACGAAAACAAGTAGCACGTATTACATCAACGAGGAATCACTACAACGGCTGTTATTGGCATGTCTGATTCCGGAACTGTAGTTCTACCTATGTTTATTTTTCGAAGAATCGGTATAAAGATTGAACTGATGGAAGGGGCACCACCAGAGTCTGCTTGGTCCGGCATCAGGGTGGATGAAACTGGAGGTTTTTATTCAGTGGTTTGAAAATTTTTACTTCAAACAAAGCCATCCGAAGAGGATTCAGTAATGCAGATTTTAGACTGTCATTTATCTCACACGAAAAATTCAGGCTTCATTTTGAAAGTTTGGGTGAATCACGTTACAATTATTTGTTTTCCGCTACACTGCATACACATCAAAAGAACTTTCCAATGACGTATCAATCGACCTATCTTCCATATTCAAAAAATTGAGTTTTGTGCACCCCTGCTAGGGGGTTGATGTAAAATAAAATCACCGTATGATGAAAGATGTCCCCAATCAGACAAAAATTGACATGTTTCTGCTTTTTGTCTAAAAACGAATAGTTTAGCAGTTATTGAGTCATTTTCGTTCTAGTTGCGCCACCAGGTATGTTTGTTTAAAAAATTGATGCGTAGATTCGTGCAAATCCGATTTTTTAAATGTCACAAAAAAGATTTATGACTATTTTAAATATTAATTGAGTTTCATTATTGCATATTTTTGTTTTTTATAACCTTTTTCTTCCTGAAAATATTTCTTTACCCAGAATGCGGGTAAGATGATGATAGGGATCATCTTACCCAGGGGTATACAAGATGATTACTTTGTAAGGTTTCTAAGAGAGGATTTTTTTCAATGGAACCTCCATTAATTTCTAGTTTTGAGTAAGGGGAAAGAAAGATAGATAAATATACTGTAGTAATCACCTTTTTTTGTTTACCTTGAAAAATTCATTCAACAGCGATTCCCGCTCGAGGGAATCATCTCTTACTACCTTCCCCCACTTGTTGTCAACTGAAGATGATCGAGAAACCGAAATTGCTCTCCTGATTTTCAATACATCTCTTGTGATAGTATAATACATAGTTTACTTTCTTATTACCATCATTATTCACTATCACGTAGTACGACGGAATCAATTTACTATTTCATTTCGATTACTCATCGGGCTACATCTTTTGTTTCAGTGAGAGAAATACTTGTTTTTCAAGCAGCAATAGTAGGCATTTACTATATCTTGATTTATATGTACACTGTCGTAGTCGTTTATACTCTGTCGAATTGGATCGACAGTAGACTGAGATATATTATTGAAATTATCAAGAAAACCTCATTGAATCAAAAGCAAGATATTGAGGTTGTCAAAGAAAAGCTGAGAAGTATTATTGCTGATCATCAGGAAATAACAGTGTGAGTATTTCTACTTCTCAAACTTATAGATTGCGAATGTAAAGTATGGAATTAAATTATTGTCACGTCACTTTTTGTGAAAAACCTCTAAAGTAGAAAGTAGATATTAAAATTGAGTGTGAGCTAACTAGCAGCTCTGTCACAGCGGCCGAAAAGTCTATTATGGCACACGCTGACCTAAATTTCATCTTCAAGCTCCATCATTTCTGTAAAGCTTTATGTGAGAGCTCGATAAGCTAAGTCAGATCCAGTTTGTTAAATTCTCAAGCCTGATTCTGTTCTCAACTGGGCATTCGCACATGCCGTGTTCTATTGATTCTTTATCCTCCTCAACTGTTGAGGTTGTCGCCTCAGAGGAAAATGATCCAAATCAGCAGCTTTTACAACATCAGCATCATACTTATTATGAATATAACATTCAATTAAATCGAACTTTTCAAAATTTTCTCACGGGATAGTCGTTTTGTCATAACCTCCTGTTTCCTTACAAATCGACTTTCACGTTTTAGCATTCTCAGCTCTTGAACATCTCTTCGCCAAATTCCGTGGCGATTTCACCCTTTTCTTGCTTTATTTCCACCCCTGCACTCCGTTTGATCCTACTGCATAAAAATACTAGAAAACAAACTAGGGTAATTTCGGAGGAGATGGCCGTACGGGAAAGATGGCCCATAGAAAAATATTGCTGCAATAATCATGGATGGCAAATATGAAAAGGTAAGTAATTTCAGTTTATTTTTTAATAACACTTTCGATTTAAACTAAGGGGTTCTCATATTAAGTGGTCAGAAAAAAGTTTTGTCTCCTTTCGTGTGAAGTAAACAACATTCTCGTGTTCTAACCTCAAAATTAACAACAAAGGTTAGGTTACTTTCATTACTTTTTATTTACTTATTATTATTAATGTGGCTATCTCACCAAGACAATCGGGAAAAATAGCCATAGCACTTACGGGAGAGATAGCCATAAAATTTATTGTTTTAATTTAAATTTAGTATTTTCTACAGATGCCTAACCAATCCGTACTGAAGGCGGCTACTGAACGGGGCGCCTGGAGCGAAGAAGACTTAAGAAGTGCTATGGCAAATGTACAAAATGGAGGGATGATGTTTTATAGGGCCTTCTTTATTTATCATATTCCAAGAAAAACCAGGAAAAAAGGTTAAAGCAATTGCTCTGAGGGACCTATGGGACCGTCATCAACCTTAGGTGCTGTCATGCCAACGAAAAAGACTGAGCAAGCATATAAAAGACAAGCAGTCGAGAGGCTTTCCATTGACTATCGATGATTCAAGAATTATTTCATTCAAGTTTGCTGAGCACTCAGGAATTTAACACAGATTATTTTTTTATGTAGCGCTAAAAAATGGTACTCCAAGTTGAAGGAATAATCGATAACGTCATTGAAATCTATCAAAGAATTTTTCTGATTGAATTGAAAAATGATGAATTATATCATTTTCTAACATTCGCAATCTATAACAATGAGTTGGAAAATTAGTTCTTGATAAAATTCAGAAATCATGATGATCAACTTTTTTATTTCCAGGGCAGCAGATGCCATTGGATCAGTTTTTGGGGTACTTTTTCTATCCAACTTTTTAAGTTGGGTCCCCAACGTCTGTGTCTTTTTGACTGTGCTTAAGCAGGTTTGATCACTCACGAAACCTATTTTATATCTTTATACGTTGAAACTACCTCAGATGACCTATTTTGCTAAAGGGAATTCCAAGATAAAAGCTTATCATATCTTGGAAACACCATTTGAACAAAAACGGGTAGTGGCAATCGTCTGTCTTCAGACTTCAAAAAATTGGAAACGCTCCTGAATAGCAATCAAAGTTTTAATTAAATTTTATTATTGAATTTCATTAAAATTCTTAGTTTGACCTTGATCGTCCCCCTTCCCCTGATTAACTAGAAACCTTGCAATAAAAATCCATATACATTACTGACAATTTTTTGAAGTTTCATTAAAATATAGCCTGTCATTTCACAGAATTTAACATATTCACCGATATCTTCTGTAAGTTATTTGTTGACATCTCTGACGCTGAGATTCCGCAGCTGTATTCGACAGCAAACTACTGAAAGACGAAACCAGGGTACAATCGTCAGCAAAACCTAAAATCTTGTTATCTGTAATTAACAGAAGATCGTTCATCTGCAACAGAAACAAGGTTGGCGAAAGAATGGATCCCTGAGGTACTCGTGCTTGCACAACAACAAATTTATTTCAAGTCAATGATATCGATATCGATGATTTCGAATGTGTCATTATTGGACTTATTATTCACATTGAACCGTGACACTGAGGTATGTCTGTTAGATCAGAATTTGTTACCTTTGGATTTGCATGGTGGTCATCCCGCCTTTGAATCTAGCATCCTTGCTCTATATCTACTGAACTCAAGTTCGAAGAGATATTTTTTGATTATGTAAGTGGTGACTTTGGTAAGTTGAACGATCAATTGAATAGTGAGATAAAAAACACAAGGTTTAACTTTAATCTACACTTTATTTGAAAAAATTCGAAGACGTTTCGTTGACACAGCAGCTTTATCAAGAATGACAAACAGATTGAAGAGTATGGTATTATAAACAAATTGTAGAACAAGTTGGATGAATAACAGGAAAATCCACACCGAGCCATTGTACAGTTAGTATGAAAGGTAATAAAAACTAATTAAACAAGTTAAGTACTGGTGAATAATTCACATCTACCTGCTCATTCAAAAGCTTGTCCGAATGTTTGTATCTATTTATTTCTAATGCTTCTAGAAGATCTAATTTTAAACTTTTTGATTTTATATATGTAATATGTCAAAGTTTTTATTGAATGAATGGTTTTCTTTCATTAAGTGGTTTGAATAATTTGAATCAGATTCATTTTATCGAAGCTACGTTTATGTTCAGATGTTCTTATGCCAAAACTCCTATAGGTCTTACCGATATAAATTCAATCACAAGAACCGCAATTGAGTTTATAGATTCTGATTTACTTAATTTTCAACACGAGATTTATTATTTTTTATATTCACCTAAGTTATTAGAAGTTTTAAAAGTTATATTAAGATGGCGTCAAACAAAATCTTCCTGTTATTCATCCAACTTGTTCTAATTTGTTTATAATACCATGCTCTTCAATCTGTTTGTCATTCTTGATAAAGCTACTGTGTCAGCGAGACGTCGTCGAATTTTTTCAAATAAAGTGTAGATTAAAGTTAAACCTTGTGTTTTTTATCTCATTTATATCATGGATCTACATCAAGTAACGGCCTCCACAATTCAAAAAAATTGAATAGTATTGAATGGAAAAATTTGTTTTTCATGGATATCACCACAGATTTGATATGTTTTTACGATACATTTACCAAATGAATTGCATACCTAAAAAGGATCTAGCTCCATCTGAATATCCCGCTCGGTTCTCAAAAGAGTTGAAAAAACTTGCAAGAGAAAGACTTGCACATAGGAACTTTAAGCAAGATCCGAATCCTTCGAATTATGAAATATCTGCAAAGTTGCACACTCATGCTACGAGATTGTTATTTTGAGTCTGTCAATAAAGCAGGAAATTCGATTTCTGAGTAATCGAAGAAATTCTGGAAATTTATTGATGCATAAATTAACATTATTCTGGGCCTTCTGTTATGTTTCTCAACGATCGGTTGTCCTCTAATGGTCAAGATATAGCAAAGTTGTTTCCTGGTCACTTTCCTCTGTATTCAGAGATTATATTCCCTGTTTGCCATCATTTTGGAATCATGGTAATTCTCTCAATTTAAATGATTGACGAAAATATCGTTATGGAAAAACTGAAAGAATTGGCCGATAAAATTAGTTGTGGACCTTAAGAATATATATATATATATATATATATATATATATATATATATATATATATATATATATATATATAAACAGCTCTACAGGCCAAGTAGGCCCATGGCTTCATTACACGTACTTCTCCATTTCATTTTATTCATAACTGCTCCCTTCCAGTCCTTCACTCCTAGCTCTTCAATATCTTTCTCCACCATCTTGATCCATTCTGTGCGTGGTCTTCCCCTGCCTCTCTTCCCGTTATTCCCCTTGTCAAAACTTGTCTTGTTGTTCTGTCGTCTCCCAGTCGGAAAATATGGCCAAGCCATCTCATTCTTTGTGCTCTAGTCACATTTGTTATTGAGGGTTGTCCATACAATTCTTGAAGCTCTGCGTTCGTTCTCCTTCTCCAACGATTTTCTACCTTTTTTCCACCATATATTCTTCTGAGTATTCTTCTCTCGAAAACTTCTAATGTATATTTTTCCCTCTGATTCAACTTCCACAGTTCGCAACCATATGTTACCACAGGCCTGATGACCGTTTTTCGACATAGTTTTGGATCTGAGCACTCTGTATAATCCTCCTAAGCATTTTGTTCCTTTAGCTATTCTCTCCTGTATTTCTACTTTCTCCTCCCCTGTTCTCCTCAATGTTACACCTAAATAGTTGAACTGTTCTACCTTTTCAAAGCAGTATGTCCTATCTTCACTAATTATCTGCAGATTTGAGTGCCTTTCATTTTCTTGTTGTCCTACTATCATATACCTGGTTTTATTTTCATTTATCATTAAATCCTTTCTTCTTGCAGCGGTTTCTAACTTCCTGAATTCATTCACCAAATGTTCTCTTGTTCTGGTCACAATAACTATGTCGTCTGCATACGTTAAAACTTGTGTCTTTCGACTGTATATTGTACCTTTGCTAGCTATACTGCTCTCTTCTATAATTTTATCCATCACGATATTGAAAAGTGTAGTAGAAAGGGGATCTCCCTGTCTCAGGCCTTTATCAACACAGAATGATTCCGACAAATGTCCGCTCATCTTAACTTTATAGGTGGTATCCGTCAATGTCATTCTGAATAGGCTGCCAAAAATTCTGGAAAGTATTATCACTGGTCTACAATGGTTTTGTTGCCCTAGATATGAAAATGATTTTGGGTCTATTTATGCACACAATTCGTGAAACTATCAATGATTTCGTAGGATTTGCTCTGATTTCTTTTCAAATCTTTATTTTCATTTTACATAACAAAAATCGTAAAACAAGAAACAAAATAACAGATATATTTATAATGTCAGTTATGTTTTGAGAAATTCGGATACATCGAAGTAAATAAATTGGAAAATGTCGAAAATATATTTCATATTTCCATAAAACGCCTTTTATGAGCTTTTCTTCTATAATTTTTCAGGGACAATCTCTTTTCAAAGACCAGCAGTAATCTGCCATCATGTGACAATCCCATCGACCTTGATACCTTTCTTCCATCACTTTTAGATCTTGATGAAACCGCTCTCCTGTTCCTCACTATAATTTCCTAAATTATCCGGAAATTTATCTAGATGATTGCGGAGATAGTGTAACTTAATACTCATATTTGCTCTTAAAGTCTGAAAGTTTGTCAGCATATTTTGCACAATTTCTTCATAATTTGCTGCTTTATGGTTACCTAGGAAATTGTCGACAACCAACACAAAACTTTCCCAAGCTTTACTTTCCGGAACAGTCATAACTTTGATAAAATCTGAGTCTTTCTTTCATCAATTGCTGTATTTGAGGACCATCAAATATTCCACCTTTCAATTTTTCCATACTAAGCTTCGGAAATTTTCTGCAAATGTAATTAAAACAATTTCCGTCTTTGTTCAACGCTTTTACAAATTGCTTAATCATACCTAACTTAATATGTAATGGTGGAAGTATGATTTTGTCTCTGCTCACCAGCGGCTCCCTTATTACGTTGGCTTTACCGACAGTTAAAGAATTTCTTACAGGCCAAACATCTTGTTCCCAATGAAGTTGCTTTGCTCTACTATCCCACATACAAATAAAGCAAGAGTATTTTGTATATCCACTTTGTTGGCCAAGTAAAAAATTAACCATTTTTGAATCCACACAGATCGGCCCTTGATGCTCAGAGTATTTAATTTTCTCTAAAACTAATTTTACATTTTCATATTCTTCTTTGAGTTTCGTTGAATGGGCAATTGGAATTGATGCAAATTTATTTCCATTGTGCAATAAGACGCATTTTAAAGTTCTTTTGCAACTATCAATAAAAAGGCGCCATTCAGTAGATTTGTACTCTTTTAAACCCATGTCTATAAGCAGCTTCGCGATATCATTACAATACACTAATCCTTCATTTTCACTAAAAATTGTAATAACTCTTTTCTCGCGTTCTGTATGTTGTAATTGTTACTGTTGGTGCCAATAAAGTTTTTTCTTTCAATCTTGAGGCTAACAGTTCTGATCCTTGTTTTGATAAATTGAGATCACGTATTAAATCACTGAGTTCATTTTGAGAAAATAACTTTGGCGTAGATGTTTCACCTTCCCATTCACTTCCACTAGTAGATGGTTCCGATTTCTGTGAATTTGGTAACATCATTGTTTCTGAGGGCATGCGAATTACTTTTGAAATGTATATGGGCCGAGGGAGATTTTCACTGTGTAGAACCGGACATTTCGTAGACTGTAAGTCTGGGTATCTCCACGTTTGATTTCGATTAAAACCTTTAACAGCTACTACGCAAAAGTAACAATCATCTAAATGATTCGTAGGCTCCATCCAGATCATAGGAATACCAAAGTCTAATCCAGAACGTTCACCTTTTTTCCACAACCGTAAAGACTCAACACAGGACTTACAAACTTTATTAGGAACCCATGGTTTACCTAATTTGTCCATTTTGAAACCAAAATATTCAACATATGTCTCCTTGACAAAGTCTGTGATATTTCTTTTTGTTTTTTGGTATATAAACAACGCAAATATAACAAAATAAATCACTACAATATTTACGCTTTCTTCGTGACGAACTCATATTTTGGACTAGAAGACAAATATATAAGAATGGACATTCAGTAATTGAAACAAAATATTAATCCATGACACTTTATCCAGATTTACGTATATATGTACTTCAATATTGTCAAATAACTGAAATCTCAGCTGTTCTGTGGAGCAAGGGGTCTGAGAGTGGGGATCAGGTGATGTTTGTATGCGCGAAAAAGTTGCGCAGAAGCCTAATCATGACTGGAAAATTAAATTTTATTTCTAACAAGCTTATAATTGTTCAAAATATAAGAAATGCAAAAATCATGAAAATACGAGCACATTGAGAACTTTCATGAATATATTCGTAATCTGGGCACTTGAAAACATAAAAATTTGCGATGATATCCAGGGCAACAATAAAAAAATTTTTTTTTGTAGAGCTGTGTTATATTGGACACCCTGTCTCACTTTATGAATCTTTTGATGAGCGAGAAGCTGCATGGTTTTATACGAAAACGATCTACCATCACAAATTTGTTTTCGTACGTTCAAGATATTTATAGTGCCTTTGGTCAGGGGGATCAGGTGGATGGTGCTTATACTGACTTTTTGAAGCTTTCGATCAAACCAATCACATTATCTTAGATAAAGTTCTCCAATCAACAGGCCTTCTTGGCAATCTTTTCAATTGGATGAAGGGCAACTATAGTGGTAGCAAACAAATAGTTCTAATCATACTGTATATACGTAACCTCTGGCATTCCACAAGGCAGTCATCTTGGGCCTTTTCTCTTCAATCTTTATATTGATAAGGTTATTTCAGCAGTAAGATATTCGAAAGTATACTATACAACTGTTACTAGTGCTTCTGATTGCTTGGAGCTTCAGTTTGATATTGATGAAGTTCACAGATGGTTTTCGGATAATTTACTGAATGTTAATCTTTCGAAATGTAAATGTATTTCGTTTGAAAGAAAGACGGATCCAATATTTCTCTTTCTTATAAGATAGATGGAATTAGTATCGAACGTGTTGACCATTTAAAGGACATCATATTCATCATCGTCTTAATTTCAAAATGCACTACTCTAACATTATGAGAAGATCTTTGACAATGCTCCGTTTCACAAGAAGAAACAGAGTCGAATTCAAAAATAATTCAGTTTTGAAACTCCTTTATCTTTTATTTTGTAGGACAATACTAGAATATGTTTCCATTATTTGGTCTCCACTTTATGCAGTCGACTCTATGAACCATGAGAGTTCAGAATAAATTTTTGTTACATCTTTCCTACCATAAATGTATCCCTAGAATTAATATTCATGCTACCTACTTTCGTTCAGAATATAAAATAAGTACTCTGGCTCAGAGACGTATCAGATCAGATTTGATTTTTTGGTTTAAGCTCCTTAACAATTTGATTGATTGTAGTAGCTTATTGGAATTAATTTGTTTTCATGTCCCTCGAAGGAGGACTAGAGGTGACAGTTCGTTCATGGTGCCTCTCCATAGAACTAATTAGTAATGCTCCCTTTAATAGATTGCTTCATACGTACCTAAGAACTGACTTGCTCTTTAGTTTCTCCTTGAAGGAATTCAACAGTCATCTAGCTACGATGAACATCGTACAAAACTACTATCATCAATTTATACTGGTTGTTTCTAAAGAGGATATGTTCCGTTAAATAAATCAATTAATTCTGGGTGGACCAAATTTTCTACACCCAAAAGTCATGAGTTCACACTAACATGTTGTAAATGTGACTGGTGGCCACAAGAACACCTAGAAGGGTTCGCGCTGCTCTATCAAATATTCTTCAGCGAATCGTCTGTATCTAACAAGACACTCTGGAGAGAAAGGATTGCTAACTCTGGACGAATCTTGGAACAGAACAGACGGGGAGATACAAAATCACTTCCATGCAGCCATGTCAACGCTTATACGTGCAATACGGACTATTAATGACAGAAGCTCGCCACTGGGCCTGGCTGGGAATAAACCACAACCAACGAACGTACGTGGGAGAATGGAATGCCAAACTGTTGCACGGTAGTTGGACATGTAGAGGGGCATAACGTGAAAAGGGCGCAGTTCTTCAACTACCTGAATGCAGGATATTTGAACAAATTTTCTACACTTAAATGTCATGAGTTCACACTAACACGTTGTTGATATGAATGTGACTAATAGCCACAAGAACGCCTAAAATGGTTCACGCAAATATCTCTCCACGTACTTACGTACGAAATAACACTCTTTACGGCAGCGGCGCGAAGTTACACCGTCAGGGGTGAATTGACCCCAGTTTCAGAACGCAGTTTTTCTTCAGAATACAGAATTATTGAATGCAATTAAGCTGGAAAATCAACACTCAGTGCTTGAACTAATCGGGCATTACGACAATGCTTCGCCACGCACGACACAGCAAACTGTTGCTTTTTTTCGTTTTTTCGTGATTATAATATTTATTTATTTACTAATTTATTTGAGTAAAATATAAGGAATGTCCACAGCCAAAGCCAAAATGACATTAACTAGATGAATATTAGTTACATAGAATCTAGTATTCTAAAAAAAAGTATTATATAAGACATTAATAGTGAGTTGTATTCACAGAAAGAATGAAAAAAGAAATACAAAATGAATATTACAAAAACGAACGATTGAATTAATTTTATATCAGTCAGTAAAGAGCAAGCGTAATGTTCTCTTCAAAGAGGCCAATGTGACCCCAAACAAATTGATACTCCTATGCGTGTTGCAGACACGTAGCATCCTATCGATAGGGGAGTTCTGTGCACTATTAGTTTCTCGAAAAGTTATAGAGAAGAAGTCGTGGTGCCTCAATGATTTCATAGGAACATTAAAAGTAACCATGTGCAAGATCTCAGGTACCTAAAATACGCAGTTCAATATTTTAAACAAAACCAAAATATCAGATATAGTTCCACGATTTTCAAGTGACAATAAATTGAAATATTTACGGGCAGGAGCGTAGTCGTGGTTCAGGATAACAAAGTTAGTTTTGAAGCATATGAACCGTATGAATCTATTCTGAATGCGTTCAAGTCGGTTGGAATAACAATCATAACGAGGGTTCCAAATACATGAGGCAAAATTTAATTTACTGTAGATGTAAGCATAATATAAAGTGATAAGTGATTTTACATATTTAAATTCCTTACCTTTTCTGAAAATATAACCCATCATTCGACTTGAACTATTTGCTATGCGATCTATGTGTGCATCGAAGAGCAACTTCGAATCGAAAGTGACACCCAGATCAAAAGCCGTGGACACACGTCGCAGCAATGAATTTCCAATTGAGTACTGAAAAGTGATAGGGGAATGGTTTCTAGTAAAAGTTATCGTGAAACATTTATTTAAATTCAAAAATAATTGGTTTTCTCTACAGTACTCAACCAAGTTATTCAAATCTAGTTGAAGATCAAGGCAGTCCCTTAAGCATGTGATAGATCTAAAAACTTTCAGATCGTCTGCTTAGAGCAAGAATCGGGAATGCCGGAAACATTTATCTATGTCATTTATATAAATTGAGAAAAGAAGAGGACCGAGATGAGTTCCCTGCGGTACCCCAGAAGTACTAATGAAAGATTCAGATTTAAAACCATTTAAACTAACGAAATGTGACCTATTCAGTAGATACGATTGGATCCACTCAAGCAACCAACCACTTACACCTGCTTCGGCGAGTCTAAAAATGAGAATATCGAAACTTATTTTGTCGAAGGCTTTAGAAAAATCTGTGTAAGTAGCATCAGTCTGAATTTGAGAATCCATTGCACTCTGCAGGTACTCACTATAAACGATCAAATTAGTTTCCAGAGTCCTACCCTTAAAAAATCCGTGCTGTTGTGGGATAATGAAATTTTTCACATGAGAGAAAAGATACTTATAAATTATACGTTCAAATACTTCAGCAATGATCGAAAGCTTGTTAATAGGTCTATAATTAGAAATATCATTTTTATCTCCACTTTTGAAAATTGGGACAACGGCGGACTCCTTCCACTTTTTTGGAAATACACCATTAATCAGAGACTGATTGAACAAAATATGCAGTGGTTTACTTAATTTGTGAGCGCAATTTTTGAGAAAAATTGGTGGAATGCTGTCTGGACCTGAACCCTTCGACATGTCAAGGGATAAGAGAACCTCTCGAACCTCTTCCTCTTCTATGTGAATATTTTATAATACATATAATATTGCAGTTTTTAACAGTTACCTTACGACTACGCTGCTGACTTACAGGAACATATACACTCTCGAAATAACGGGCAAAAAGATTGCATATCTCTTTTCCATCCGATGAAGAAATATTCCCATACCTCATTTCATCAGATAGTTTAGAGCCGCCCCGTCCCAGAGACACATATTTCCAGAATGATTTGCTGTTCGTTGGCAGTTCCCGCTCAATGTTAGAGGTGAATTTATTCAAATCAAGTTCAATTAGTTCCTTCGAATGAGCACGAAGCTGTTTGAATATATTGAGATCATTGACATTTTTACTAATTTTCCATTTTTTATGAAATTTTTGCTCTTCTCTTATTGTAGCAATAGTAACTTTCGAAAAGAATGAAGGAAAACACTTAGTGACTCTTTTCTTAGGAACAACAGAACCGATTATGTCATTGATTTTCTCATAAAAAATATCCAGATTTTCATCAATTCCCTTAGAGCTGCTGTTGAGCAGAAACTCCCGATTCAACAGCGATAATGAAGCATTAACAGCTTCATAATTCGTATTTTTAAAATCGTGATAAAAATTTTGAATTTTCGAATTTTTCATCATCTTCTCTTCAGACAAGGCAAATATAACCTCCAGTGTGGGATGATATGAAAGTCATTTTGAATCCGCCCCACTCGCCTGATTTAACCATGTGTGATTTCCGGTTGTTCATCAAACTATAAACACATTTAGTTGGTTAGCGTTACACGACAGAGAAGGAGGCTCTTCATTCTCTTTTAAGAGTATTCCCAAAGATGATTAGCTTCTAGTCTCTCAGTTATGAAAGCTTCAGCTACAAACTTTTGTAGTAGATAGGGAAATAATAAACCAATTTGCATAATTCGCCGCAAGAATTTCTTATATCTCCAAATATACAGCGTATACATGTTATAACTTTTTTTCCAGTATCACCACTTCATTTATTTTCACCTGACTTATGAATTTGCCTCGTAAATCACTGTTGAATCTAATTTTAGGAATTCCGTTTTCCTGAGGCCTCGGTACTATTTTGGTCGATAATCTGTTTATTTTATTTGGTATACATAATCGAAAAAGTAAGAGATACGGTACGTAAGATATTCAGAAAATGTTGATGCTTTTGAAATACAAACATGGCAAAAGTGTGAGGATATTTTGAAAATTATGTATCATTTCCCAATTCCGTTTTCATTAAAGACCTACAGCGAAAATACGGCATTTAGTAGAATTTCAGGAAATGTTTTCCGTTTTTAAACGGTTTTATTTAGCTCACCCCGTTTGTTTTATTTATTCTTGGGTCAAATTTAGTAATTCAAATTTCACCCTCTTCCTGTCAACCGATTAATCTGAAATTTTGTATACACTTTGGATTTTGGTGACAATACAATTATATTCATTCATTATCATTATAAATACAAGATGGCCGCCGCTACAAAATGGCGGATAATTTATGTTTTATTAATCCCATCAATATGGGTATCAAATGAAAGGGCTCAACAAGCAGAATACAATATACTATAGAAAATTGAAATCCAAGATGGCGGCCGCTACAAAATGGCGGATAACATAGCTTTTATCAATCCCATCAATATGGGTATCAAATGAAAGGGCTCAACAATCAGAATACAATATACTATAAAAATTGAAATCCAAGATGGCGGCCGCTACAAAATGGCGGATAACGTAGGTTTTATCAATCCTATCAATATGGGTATCAAATGAAAGTGCTCAACCAGTATAATACAATGTATCCAGCCTGAATTCACCACCGAAGTCAAGATTTTGTATCGTGTTGAGGACTGTGTGGCGTTAGGGTGGCTAAAATGATACGTCGTTAGCGGTACACCACCCAAGTTAAGGTGAAAGGTTAAAACGCGTGTGGATATAGCTACAATAATACCAGCTGATATCAACAAAACTGGGGTTTACCAGCGGAACTGGAAATATTTGTGGGGTAAAAGTCATGCTACGGTCCAATATTGACGTTTCAAAGGGATTAGTAAATGGCGCTATAGGCTACATCACCGAAATCGTTTGGCCTCAATTTCGTCGAACTCAGATGTATGCAACAGATGTACCTTCCGTCCGAATTGATTTCGCAAAGACGGAGTACATCTTATACACCCGAAAGCCATACAGTTTCCAGCTAAGTACAATTATGGGACAGCTGAAAGAAGAATGTTGCCTTTAATACTATCATGGGCTTCTACAATACATCAAATGCAGGGCAGCACTGTGGATCATGCAGTCGTATACTTAGGTGCGAAACTGTTTGAAGAAGGTCAAGCCTACGTGGCTCTTAGTAGAGTAAGATCTTTGCAGGGACTACGTATAGAGGAGTTGGATTGCAATAAACTAACGGGCAAGAAACCTTGCAATAATGAAGCACTAAATGAATTAAAAGAATGCGAAATAAAAACTAAAAACTAGAAAATAAAAATAGGTAAAAAACTTTTAAGTTAAACGGTTTTATGTTAAACATACATTGCACTGTTTAAGATAAATGTACTAAAAACCAAAAATAATAAAATAGATACAGTCGTGGGAATTATAAACATATGCATAGACTAGACTAAAATAAAACCGTGGGGCACGTCAATTGTCTACAAATTATCGACTTAATGTGCGATAGAAGAATCGTTTAATTCGTCGTTAGGCAGTTGGCCCGCAGACGGTGAGAAATTATTTACTATTTTCTTGCTCATGGAAATTCTAATAGTTATACACTCCATGTAAATAAAAGAGATGTTTTAACTAGTTTATCGTTGGACATTCACACTGCTGGCTGGCGAGGAATCGTTTCACTGCTTGTTGTTTGTCTTTAATCGACAAAACATATGACAAAAGTACTACTCGCTCACCACTATGAAACCCTAAAACTCGCTTATAATCGAGCTTGCTAGCTTGTTTCCACATTCTAGCCCTACTTATCACACGTCCATCGTTGTCGGTTGCACAACTGCCTAATAATTATAGTGTAACATTACAAAACAAACATTTTAATCAACGATTGTAGACAATTGACGTGCCCCACGGTTTTATTTTAGTCTAGTCTATGCATATGTTTATAATTCCCACGACTGTATCTATTTTATTATTTTTGGTTGTTAGTACATTTATCTTAAACAGTGCAATGTATGTTTAACATAAAACCGTTTAACTTAAAAAGTTTTTTACCTATTTTTTTAATAACAATGATGCATGTTTTGGATTTTGAATCTTTTCAGCCCTGTTATTTGTTTTAAGGACTAATCGACTAGTTCTTGCTAGTCAGGACTATGATCAATCTGAAAATTATGTACTTACTCAGTAACTGGGTAATTATTTACGATCGTCAGTATGGTTTTCGCAGGCAAAGATCGCCTGGAGATCTGCTCGCCTACGTCACTCATGTTTGTACATCAACCGTGGAAAAGCATGGGAAATCTAGAGCAATTGCCCTCGACATCTCTGAAGCCTTCGATAGGGTTTGGCATGCAGCCTTGTTGAATAAACTTGCTGCATACGGACTTCCCGAAAAATTGCTGGGTGGGATGAATACCTTTCTTTCAAATATATCAATACACAGTGGTCGACAGTATAACATCTGATTGTTTCCAGTTCCAATCAGGAGTACCTCAGGGATCCATTCTTTCGCCAACGTTGTTTCTGTTGCAGATAAACGATCTTCTGACATCTACAGAGAACAAGATCTTCGGTTTTGCAGACGATTGTACCCTGGTTTCGTCTTTCAGTAGTCTGCAGCTAATTAGAGCTGCAGAATATCAACGTCAGAGATGTCAACAAATAAGTAACTTAAACTGCTGGTGAGCTTCAACGCGAGCAAGACGCAAGGAACTACGTATTCTTGAAAGGTCTCCGATGGAGAACCTCCTCTAACGATGCAAGGCCAACAAATTGCATCCAAAAATTCAATGCACCTACTCGGAATAGCGACCAACTCTGGGTTTTGCTGGCATGAACGTGTATCAGCAGTAGATAAGTCTGCATCAGCTAAACTTAGTTTTCTTTTCAGAGCCGAGCGATACTTCACGTCATCTCAGCTGTTGCTTCTATAAAAGGCACAGATTCGACCTGCTCTGGAATATTGTTCCCATGTATGGCGATCTGCTCCCGAACATTCGTTGCAGATGTTGTATAGTGTGCAAAAACGAGCTGAGCGCCTCGTCGACCACCCGGAGATCCCCCGCAATCTCCAACCGCTGGCTCACAGAAGACAGGTTGCTGGCCTCTCTATTCACAGATACTTCCACAGAAGATGCTCCAAGGAGCTGAAAGACCTTGTTCCAGGAAAATTCATGTTTTTTCGTAACACTAGGCTGGCAAGGAGTTCTCATCATATGGCGGTACATTTAACGACCCCTCGAATCTCTCTCTGAAAGAATTCCTGTGTTTACAGGGCCGGTGAGCTATGGAACTCACTCCAACATCTAAACAACATCCTACAATTTAGCCCTCTTTAAGAAGCGAGTGAACAGACACCTCAATTCTTCCCAGGCGTCCACTCATGTGGTGTAACAGTTTTTCCTATTCCTGGAAAGCGCGGATGAAAAGAAAACCAATTACAACTCCTCATCAGCTGAATTGAGCTCTATAGCTGACACAAGGTCTTCAACAGCTTCTCTGAAAATCTGAATACAATGTAGCAGACATTTCACGACTTATGGTCTTAAAATCAAATACACGGTAACATGGGTTTGCCGCAGAGAAACACCTTAAGCCATGGCTCACACGGGAGATAAAGAATTTGGTATCTTATTAAACGTATCTCTGGAAAATATTTGAACGTTACGGTGCGTCGACTGATCATTTTGCGCATCGATTAGTTTATGAAACATCTATCGCTGAGTCTGATAACCATAAGGAATTGTTCAAGTTCATGAGAACAAATTTGAGAACCAAAGTCAGCATTCAAAATCTTCGTGAATCCGACGCCATTCTATGCTGTTCTGACATTGAATCAGATGAAGTTCTAGCAGATATATTCGTGACAGTTTACTCTTTGGTGCCCGAATATTTATTGCCTCGAACCCTGGCAACTCGGATAAATGGATATTCACTCATTTTAAGGTAGGAAAGCATCTACTATTTCTGAAAGATCACTCTTCACTGAGACTGGATGGACCTATTCTTCCTCTGTTGAAGAATTGTGCGAAATCTTTTTGTGTTCCTCTATCAATAATAATGACAAGTTCTTTTAATATCTCACGCTTACCGAGTGCTTGGAAAAAATCATCAAAGACAACAGTGTTCGAGAAAAGAGATATCTCGTCCGCAGTGAATTATCGAACAATAAGTTTACTGCCTGTTTCTTCTAAAATCATGGAGCATATAATTACTGACGAAACCATCCGCGTTTTCTCGGAGAACTCTCTCCATACTTTCCGAGCAGCATGGCTTTTTTAAGGGTAAATCAACAACCTCGAACTTACTAGTTTGTCTGGATGATTGGACCCATGCGTTCGATAAAAATTTCCCGACCGATATCACCTATTTACATTTTGCAAAATCCTTTGGTCGCGTTCCAGTTCCAGAAGACTTTCATCTAAACTTGATAACCTTGGCATTCATGGAAAACCGAATCATTAGATAAAGTACTACATGTGTGGAAGAAGTTTCATCGTCAAGGTCTCTTCATCAGTTAAACATTCTACTTAAGGAGTACCCAAGGAATCAATTCTACGCCCCCTTCTATTCTTATTTATTTATATACTATTTGCCAGAATAGTAATGGTAATAATAGACAGGATTACCCCCATTTGAAATTAATTCACAATTTTGATTAAGTAAACGAAAATACATCACGAATGAATCTAATATTAGCGAAAACTAAAAAGTAACCAATTTTCACCCTACTAAGATAAACACCTCAAAAAAGTCTAGGGAACACTTCTGAATATCGATATATCGTATCCAGTACGATCAATATGGATGAATTTTTTTAAGAAATGAACACCTGCATCAGTTTCTCACCAAATTATGTGGAGTGCCGCAACATATTTTAGATTTTTTTTATAAAAAACTAAAACTGCAGCAGATGCGACGCTACTTTATAATCATTTCATGTATTAAGCGTTTGAAATCAGTTAGTTGGCACTTCGTTTTTGTTGTAAGCACAAATAAAAGATTCAAATTTTGTGATTCGACCATGGAAAGACGACATTTGACTAGCGAAGAGATGTTACGAACCGTTGGCATGCTCCAAGCTGGGAGCACACAACGGGAAGTATCTAAGGTTCTGGGCAGTAGCCTAAGAGTCATAAACCGTTCATGGTCGCGTTTCAATGAAACAGGTAGCGTATACAGGTCGTTTCAGGATTACTACAGTCGCCCAAGACCGATTTTTGGTTTTACAAGCCAGAAGAGATCGTACTACCACAGCATCTCAATTAGCACAAGAGCTATCACGAGTTTATAATGTACAAATTTCCGACTAAACTGTGAGAAATCGACTGCACGAAGGTCAACTCCACTCCAGACGTCCTTTAAGATTTTCACAACTTACCCATGGAAATTGCTCTGCTCGTTTAGCTTGGTGCCAAGAACACGTAAACTGGGATCAGGAGAGGTGGGCCACAGTTCTCTTCTGTGATGAACCTAGATTTAGTTATCATCCCGATTCAGGAAGAATTCGAATATGGAGGGAACCTGGAAAGCAAAACCGTCTCCAGCATGCTAGAGAAGTTGTTAGACAGGAAGGTGGATCAGTGATGTTTTGGGGAGGTATACGCCTTGGTGAAAGAACTGACCTCGTTTTCATACAGAACAACCTCACGGGAAATTCTCACGCAAATGAGATAGTTTTACCTGTAGTGGTACCGTATCTCCAAACAATGGGTCAAAACCCACTCTTTCAACAAGATAATGCCCCTCCTCCTCGTGCAAGAGTTGTCTTGAACGTTCTTGAAGAAAATGATATCGATCTTCTACCGTGGCCCCCAGATCTGAATCTCATCGAGCATGTGTGGGACACCCTAAAAAGAAATCTCGTGCGTCAAAACGTCTTCCATCATGAACAGGAGCTTCGATTAGCAGTTCAGGGGGCTTGGAATGACCAAAATGGCCATAGACAATTTAATATTGAGATTGCCGCGACGATGCCAAAGTGTCATTAATAACAGAGGTGGACCTTCTGGGTACTGAAAAATATAAGTGCTTCCATATCGTTTCGAAAATATTAGTTCAGGATTTTTTTTGTGTTTTACCAAATTGCTAATAGCTTTGGAGAAGTCAAATATCATTTTGTTTTCTTGAGAATACATTATATACAATACATCCTAACAAAAACCGAAAGATTTCTATAAATTCGAATCATCAAATTCATATTTTAAAGATATTGGTAAGTGTTCCCTAGACTTTTTTGAGGTGTTTATTCATTAGTATTTGAGATAAGCTTCGTTGATTGATTGAGGACGCAATCATCAATGTTCTTCAGAAGAGTCACTGCTAGAATACCTCCTTTAAACATTTAAGGACAACGAATTTCCTCAGAAAACAAACATGCATCTACTTGGCATCCCAGCCTCCGTTTCCCTTTCTTCAATAATCTCGAAAATAGAATACTCAAGGTGGATCGTTTGGGGTAATAACTATATTTTTCATAAAAGATTCCTTGAAATTATTTTTGTCATACAAGGTTACGATTACGGATAGCTTTCAAATGAGGTATCGCTCGACCTCTTTGCCCTCTTTATTTTTGAGAGATTGAAGCGCCCTCTCTCAGAGGTTTGTTCGTAGAAGTCTCAAATATACGTCAATAGATGTTCCCCAATAAAAATCATTCCTAGCGAACACTACGGTTAAAGGAGTAAGCAGGGTATATTATAATTTAATTCGTCGTGTACAGTGATACTTTGTTCACTCAATATCAGTAGTTAAATAACAAAACAAGAAAAACTAAATATCCTTAAATTTTTGCCATGTATACGTATGTATATATTACTAAAATAAGATCCATTAATTTCATTTAATTTCAGAGCGATAAGTTATGCGAAACTGTTTATTCTATGGATTGGTACGATATGGACTTCAGATTGAGGAATACATTTCTGTTATTTTACAGAAAAACCCAAAAACCACCTCGTTTTGATGTATTGATCATGTCAATTGATTATACACTTTTTTTAGCAGTTGAGTATTATGATACTTTATGTTTGTTCAGCCTCGACATCTTTGTTTGTATTCGCCCTGATGAGGCAACAGCGATATTTTAAGCTGTCGCCCCTCTGAATTATTGGAATGGAGTTCGATTCTTAGTTGTTGATGTTCAATTTGGCGACCAATATAGATTTCTAATCGGACATATAGCTTCATCGTCTAAGTCCATAATTTTCAACATTTCTAGAAGCTGTTCGTGGTTAACGCAGTTAAGAACTCGTCTGAAGTCAATAAAGCAGATGGACACGTCCAGTCTCATGTCCCAGCATCGTTGAATACGAATGTGCACCGAACATAGAGCATATCTGGTTCCCTGACCGCTCCTAAATCCAAATAATTGTTTACGCATCCTTGATTCATATTTATTGTATATATTCTGTTCTGAATTACCTTCAATACGGTTTTAAGAGTATGACTAATGAGACTGAGTAGGGGAGGGCGGGGCTGGTTCTAACAAATTTTGTATTATAGTTTATATTTTCTTTGGTAACGAATTTTTTAGTTTAATTTTTAATTGAAAACATGCTTTGGTTATTCAGCTATGATATTAGTAGCAAAAACATTCGGTATGTAAGTGCTTTTAGAAAGAGAGCCGTCAAAACCAAAAAGTCATTTGTTAATATGTGCCCGCATTTGGGGCAAATATTAACGGAGCTGAGTACGTTTTAACGTAAGGGCAATTATTAACAGAGACAATTTTTTAGGAAATACTTAAATAAAACATCATTTACTCAAACAAAAATATTGTATTATAGATAATATATATATTAAAATATATAAACAAGTTAACAACAAATTAAACTATACGTTTTAAAGTTACTAAAGTTTTCATAATCAATCTTTAAAGTTTTTATCAATCAATACTAATTAACCACCATATCTACTGAGTATTAAAGCTTTTAAGCCTAGAAACATTAATTGAAATAGTTTAAGCTTAACAATTAAGTATTACGTAATCAGTCGCATAAAGTTTTTGGTAAGTATCAACAGTTTTAAAGAATCTATATGTTACCTTAAACAATTAAGTATTTAAACAAGCGTTCTAACAGCGTTAAATATTACTTTTAGTATCAGTCTTTAAGTTACACTAGTTCAAATGATCTTTATCTACTATGTACTTAAAAGTAGACAAGAAATGTGTGCCTGTATAGTTTGTTTTGTCAAAATTAATCAGAATACTCATCATCTGAGAAACAGTTGAGGCATATGTATTTTCTGATATCACCCTTAATACAGGTAATGTGAGCCCATCCTTTGCATGAAATACATTGTATCCAGTCAAGTCCAGATGCATCGTCATTATAAGACTCAGCGCAAACTAAACAGCAGCAGGTATCTTCTTCACTGTCATCCTGAAGAATATGTTTCTTCACCTTTTCTACTTCTACTCGCCGGGTTGATTTACCTTTACCTTTACCTTTCCCTTTACCCTTATTTTTAATTTCAGTCTGACTAGTTTTTCTCTTTTTAGATGATTTTAATTTTTCTTCCTCTAAGGCCAATTTTTCGGGAGTATCAGTGAGAATAGTGGATTTCCTTGAACGCTTTCGTTTAGATTCGACTCGTGGAGGAGCTTTTGGAAGGGGTCTTACTGTTTCTATATTAAATTTTTCTGTAGGATTCTTTGATGGTCCTGGATCATTTGACGGTCCTGGTTTATTTGGCGATGCTGATATATTTGAAGGTCCTGGTTCATTCGATAGTCGATGCTTATCTGATGGTCCCGGCTCATTAGAAGGAACATGCGATAGCTGATCAATTACCTCTGAAATACTTATGTGAATGTCAGGCATGTTATCTAAAATTTCATTTTGAATTGAAGATTCTAGATTAAGTGATACTTCTTCTGGATTGACAGAACTATCTCCTGGCTGAAGTGATCCCTGGTTTCCCATCGAAGCAGTATTTGGATCAGGACGATCAGTTACAAATGATGGTGCGAAGTCACAGTCTTGAAATACATCTTCATTGCACGGCCAAATGCCAGCTTTTTTAAACGAGTTGATGATATTGTTTTGAGTGAATGCCAGAGGAAATGCTTCTTTCACAATGCCAGGAGATCGTAGATGGTCATTGTCTTCCCGGATGATTAACCATCCAGTTCGTTTGCTGCCGGCTAATATAATTCTTAAACGGTCCATACACACCGACATCCAGTGGTTGGAGATTGTGAGAACAATGTGGTGGGAAAGACAAAAGAATGATATGGTTGTTCTTTGCCTTCGTGACGACTTCCACATTGACATGAGAATGATGGTTATCCAACAACAATAAAACTGGTTCCTGCTCTGATGATTTAACATGTTTCAAAAAGTGGTCAATAAATTTCGAAAATTCTTTTCTGACATCCACCGGAACTATTTCCTAGACCAACACACCCGGGCGGTCCATTTTGGATGAATAAATCACTGTATCTGATCCGTGGAAATATGAACATACATGGTATGAAATTACCAATAGCATTTGCCGCTGCCGCAATTGTGACGAGAGTACCCCGTTCCGCAGACGTAACAGCTCCTACCTGCTTGGAACCTCGTTGAGCTACCACTTTCTTGGGTTTCTGCACCGTCGTCACTCCCGTCTCATCTACGTTCCAGATTCTACTCGGAGATATATTGTATCGTTGAAGAACTTCTCGATATTTTTCAAAAAATGAATGAACATTTGTACGGTTAAATGATGTTGCTCTGCTTAAGCTTGTCGCCTCAGGACTCCGAATAGACAAGGATGCGTTGCGTTTCATAAAACCAGCGAACCAATCTTTGCCAGCCTTTCCGTCTCTTTTTCAAGATTCTGGAATATTATCTATTTTGTATGCAATGGCTAGCTCATAAGCTAATTTTTTGACATCATCTGGTAGCAATCCAAAATAGATATTAGAACATTTCACTAAATAATCTGCTATCATTTTTTCTTGGTCAAGATTGAAAACGAGACGATTTTTTTTATAACCCACATCAACAGGAATCCCCGCCTTTTTTTCTTTACGTATTTGTACAGTGTTACATAACAGATGTCATACTCCGCAGCAACATCTCTAAATTTTCTATTATTTGTTATAATTTCTTCGGCTGCCAGCTCAAATACTTCTTGAGACGTGGAACCTCGTGCGCTCTTCCTTTTGTAATTTCTCATCCTATAACAAAACACAGTTATTGCACAAAATAATCGTTTAATATCAAACACCTACATATGGGGTGAATATTAACATGTTAATATTTACCCCGCTCAAATTGTTAATTTTAGCCCCAAGATCATTTTTATACTTCATCAATTACAGAAAATAATCTAGTAAGAATAATTACAAACAATTATTATAGTTTTAAAGTCTATAGAATAGAGATTAAATTAAGATTAAGTTTGATTCAATTTAGTGAATAAAAATATCTTAAATCAATTTATTACGAAGTACAAAAGTTCGCTAACCTGTAAATCCGAGGGTCCTGTGCACAACTATCACTAGCGACGGCCGGTCGAACACTGACAAGTCTGGACACGATCGGCTGTGTTTATAGAGTATTCTAAACCGAGTATCATTCTTTTGACACTTCGCGTTTGGCGGGAATAAGCTTGTTAATACATACCTCCGTTAAAACCAGCCCCGCCCTCCCCTAGTTGATAATCATTACGGGTCTTCGGATTAAGTTTTTTGGGAATTGAGATTAATATGACTGGAGCCTTTTGTGTGAAAATACACCTGTGCTCTATATTTTGTTGAATAAGTTTATCAGTTTTCCTAAATTCTCATCACTGATAAGTTTGAGCAGTTCTGATCGAACCTCGAGTACGCCAGCTACTTTGCTGCATTTCGTATGGATTAGGACAGGGGTGCTCAAACGATCGCGAGTGCTTTATGAGTAGATTTCGAGGAGAAAAATTTTTTTTATAAGTTGGTAAGCAAACTACAAATATTTATTACGTAATAGAATAACACTCTGCCAGCGGCAAAAGGCGGCTTAATCAAAGAAACGCGCGGTACTTGTCAAAGAATAGCTGCTTTTTTATTCTTGCTGCTTTTTCAGAAATTGCGGGCGGCGCGTTTGACGGGAACATTCGAGACTTTCGTTCACGCCGATATAAATGTTGGGCCTGCAGGAATAATAGTCATTCTGAATTGTAACTAGAAGGCAATAATACGTCATTACAAAGTTTATTATTAAATAGTACAAAATAAATGCACCGAAGTAGTCTATAACGTATCATTTTAATAACGATTGTGAGGAAAAATTTTTGTTTTGTATGGTGAAGGATAAGTGCATTTGTCTTATTTGTCGTGCGTCAGTTGCAATACCTAAGTGTGGTAGTTTAGAGAGGCATCAAAAAAAGGTTCATAAAAACTATGAGAAGGATTTTCCGCCACAGAGTGAATTAAGAAAACGAAAAGAACGTGATTCGATATCTTGTTTGAAAAAAGAACAAACCATGTTCATTAGACCAGCCAAACAATCAAAGCTGCTACGATCGCGTCAATTAAAATATCTCATTTATTGGCAAAACATAAGAAACCATACGAAGATTGATCGGTTGTGGAGGAAGCATTTATTGAAGTGGGTGAGACTTTATTTGGAGAGTTTAAAAATAAAACAGAAATCATGTCTGCTGTTAAAGAATTTCAGTTATCTCATCCGACTATCACAAGGCGTATTGAAGTCATGAGTAGGTACATGGCAGATAAACTGAAATATGATCTCATGGAAAGTGCATACTTTTCTTTACAGTTCGACCAATCCACCGATATGACTGACACTGCACAGCTGTGTATTTTTATTCGGATGGTATTCAATGACATGTTGGCTACAGAAGAATTTTTGACAATCATTCCTCTGAAGAGGAAGACGTTTTCTTCCATTTTGTAAAAAACTATAAATGAGATAAAAAACACAAGGTTTAACTTTAATCTACACTTTATTTGAAAAAATTCGACGACGTTTCGCTGACACAGCAGCTTTATCAAGAATGAAAAACAGAATGAAGAGTATGGTATTATAAACAAATCGTAGAACAAGTTGGATGAATAACAGGAAAATCCACACCGAGCCATTGTACAGTTAGTATGAAAGGTAATAAAACTAATTTAACAAGTTAAGTAGGGTGAATAATTCACATCTACCTGTTCATTCAAAAGCTTGTCCGAATGTTTGTATCTATTTATTTCTAATGCTTCTAGGAGATCTAATTTTGAACTTTTGATTTTATATGTAATATGTCAAAGTTTTTATTGAATGAATGGTTTTCTTGTATTAGGTGGTTTGAGTAATTTGAATCAGATTTATTTCTATCGAAGCTACGTTTATGTTCAGATGTTCTTATGCCAAAACTCCTATAGGTCCTACCGATATAAATTTTATCACAAGAACCGCAATTGAGTTTATAGATTCTGATTTACTTAATTTTTCAACACGAGATTTATTATTTTTAATATGTTTACCTAAGTTATTAGAAGTTTTGAAAATTATATTAAGATTTTGTTTGACGAGAAAGGATTTAATATTTGTACTTGCAGAACCGCAGAATGTTAAACTGTTGAATATTTTATAGTCTTTATGAATAGGATATACTTCATTTATTGCTTTCTGATACAGTTTTTACGAATGATTAGATTTATCATATCCGGATTATATGAATTATTAATGGCTATCTGTTTGATGATGTTTAACTCTTTATTATAATCTTCTACTGATAAAGGTAAATTGAGTAACCGATGTACCATGCTGTTTAAAGCTGCAACTTTGCGTTGAATTGGATGTAATGAGTAGTTATGTATAATTGTATCAGTATGTGTTGGTTTACGAAAGACCGAAAAAACATGATTATTATTTTGTTTAGTGATTTTAAGTCCAAAAATTCAGTAGTGAAAATGGTTTGATCATGGGAAATCCTTTGAGTCCACTTTTAGCAGAGATTTTTATGAATAATATTGAACAGAAAATTCATACACATCCACTCATTTCCAAATTTCTTTATTGGTATAGATATGTTGACGACATCTTAGTATGTTTCATTGGAACTACTCGCCAATTAGAATTATTTCTTAATTTCATTAATTCCATTCATTTGAACATTAAATTCACGAATGAAATTGAACAGAACGATTCCATCAATTTTTGGACTTAAAATCACTAAACAAAATAATAATCATGTTTTTCGGTCTTTCGTAAACCAACACATACTGATACAATTATACATAACTACTCATTACATCCAATTCAACGCAAAGTTGCAGCTTTAAACAGCATGGTACATCGGTTACTCAATTTACCTTTATCAGTAGAAGATTATAATAAAGAGTTAAACATCATCAAACAGATAGCCATTAATAATTCATATAATCCGGATATGATAGATCTAATCATTCGTAAAAACTGTATCAGAAAGCAATAAATGAAGTATATCCTATTCATAAAGACTATAAAATATTCAACAGTTTAACATTCTGCGGTTCTGCAAGTACAAATATTAAATCCTTTCTCGTCAAACAAAACCTTAATATAACTTGCAAAACTTCTAATAACTTAGGTAAACATATTAAAATAATAAATCTCGTGTTGAAAAATCAAGTAAATCAGGAATCTATAAACTCAATTGCGGTTCTTGTGATTAAATTTATATCGGTAGGACCTATAGGAGTTTTGGCATAAGAACATCTGAACATAAACGTAGCTTCGATAAAATAAATCGGATTCAAATTATTCAAACCACCTAATAAAAGAAAACCATTCATTCAATAAAAACTCTGACATATTACATATAAAATCAAAAGTTCAAAATTAGATCTCCTAGAAGCATTAGAAATAAATAGATACAAACATTCGGACAAGCTTTTGAATGAACAGGTAGATGTGAATTATTCACCCCTACTTAACTTGTTTAGTTAGTTTTTATTACCTTTCATACTAACTGTACAATGGCTCGGTGTGGATTTTCTGTTATTCATCCAACTTGTTCTACGATTTGTTTATAATACCATACTCTTCATTCTGTTTTTCATTCTTGATAAAGCTGCTGTGTCAGCGAAACGTCGTCGAATTTTTTCAAATAAAGTGTAGATTAAAGTTAAACCTTGTGTTTTTTATCTCATTTATATCATGGATCTACATCAAGTAACGGCCTCCACAATTCAAAAAAAAAACTATAAGCTTTCAATATATAAATTAGTGTGCATCACAACCGATGGAGCACCAGCAATGGCTGGAAACATTGCATTATACAACAAGTTTTGTGTTTAAAAGTTTCGAACACGAAGGAAATTATTAGCATTCAAACAAAAACTGTGAATTCCATCCGTGAATGTAGCTTGCAACAGCGGCTCTTTACGTTCCAGTTGGAAGATGGGGAGTCAGCTGAACACACTGATTTAGTTCTTCACACTGACGTCAGGTGGTTGAGTCGCGGAAAATTCCTAGAAAGGTTTCAAGAATTATTGCCCGAAATAACAGCTTTCCTAGCCGAAAGAGGTGATGACACTCAAATGTTGAAAAACGAAAAATGGCTGACTGATTTGGCATTTTCGACTAACATCACAATGCACATAAACACCATTAACTTGGAGCTTCAAAGTGAAGGAAGAACTATTATTCAGATGATCAGCCCAGTAAACGCATTCAAAAGTAAATATCAACTTATGATAGATCAACTGAAAAGAAAGGATCTGAAACATTTTCCGTCTTTGCAATCAAGGAATCCTCAGTTGAATTCTGATACGTATGAGGCTGAATTATCAAACATTTTTGGAAAATTCGAAATGCGTTTTTATGATGTAGTGAATTGGCAAATTTAGCATCATTTATGAGATTTCCTTTTTCATGTAAAAATATTGAGGAATTAGCTACTGAAATAGCAAGTCAGTTTAATATGAACTCATGTTCTGTTGAAAATGAATTGGTGCAGATTATATCTGATATACATCTAGAAGCTACAACATCTGATACAAATTTCTGGTGTTTTAAATCTGAAGATAAATATCCGAATCTAAGAAAAATCGCCCTTCAACTGACTGCAATGTTTGGGTCAACTTACTTGTGCGAGTCTGCATTTTCTGAAATGAAGATAATTAATTCAAAATATCGCAATCGACTAACTGACCATCTTATGAACAATATACTGAGGACATGCAGTGCCACGCTTCACCATCCCAAGTCACTTGTTAGTTAGGTTTAACAATATATGCAATTTTGAATTACTATGTGTTTTTCATTGATATTATAGAGAAGAACCTAACCCAAACCTTGACTAAAATAATGTATATTATGCGGAAAGTTAATATCTATATATGCTACGGTACACCCTGCCTAGGTAGGTAGGTTGGTATACTTGCAGCCTCTTAGAGTCGATCGTAAGTAGTCTAAAAATATTGAGGTAGATCGCCAGCAGTTCAAGTTTGAGCACCCCTGGTTTAGGGCATGTCTTACCTCGCTTCGTATTATTGTAGGATCATTTTTACACACTTCTTCTATTTCCATCATAGAATTGAAGAATAATAGTTGTCTCCCACGATTTCATCACTTCTACCTCATCGGTGCTATTCTCATTATTTTTGTCCACCAAAAAGGTACATTTCTTGTTGTTTTTAAATTTCCTGGTTGCCTCTTTCAACTTCTTGGCATGTGAAAGTCGTCATGCTTACTTCGCTGTAGTTCTATATCTTGACATTGTTCTTTCATTCATGATTCTTTGGCATATTCACAATGAAACAAACAAGCTGATTAAATTCATTCATTAAACAGTCGAATCAATGAAGTATTCCAAACAAAAACACGTAAATGAGGCCAGAAATGAATATATAGCTATCACAAAAAACTGGATGTGGCTAAAACCAAAGACTTATTATTTTTTGAATGAAGGTATAGTGAAATAAATAAAAATCATCACAAACTTCGTATAGAAAAATAAGTGTTTACTACTTATTAAATTTTTCTGGAATCCAACTCGAACAAGAGTCTACTATACTACTATACTATATTTCAGAAGGACTTAACGAACAAACACACACCAAATGAACACACGATAAATTCCTAGTCTAACTTCAAATCAACTATAAATTGCAAGAATATTACGTCAAATAAACTTGATTACCTTTCTTCTAGATGATCAGATGTTCTTATTCATATTTCATGTTTTTGAATAATTTCAAGAGTGTGTAAACTCAGAGCTGATACTGAAGAAGAATTTTTCTTGGAAAATGGATGATATAGAAGCACTTATAAGTATATCTAGTAATCTTTTCTGCAGCACAACAGGGATTATATCGAATACTTCACATTGTAACGCATTTAAAGCTTATTCAATGGAATAAACAAGTTTGAAAAATTATTAAGTAGTTTAATTTTCATGATACACTTCATATAAACAAGATTCCAAGAACTCATCACTACAGGGTGTCTTCACAATTTCATTACAATGGTGGTCCTACGTTCATGCAAATTCTCATCTCGTTGGGAATATATGCAAGAGTACCCCTATTTTTCAGATAAATTGACCGAGTTTTAAACTAGAATACGCTGGTGCTTCTTCACGCATTAACCCCATCACCTATAATGTTACCAATAGAAAATTTTCCAAATCTGGAAAATTATTCTGCAAAAGCCAGCTGCTTCAGGGATAGATATTCAACAACATTCAACGGTAGGTTGAGTATTGTTCCCTGAATAGAAGTCTTCAATGTGTTTACACATATATCCATTAATTTCGCGTGTTGTCGAATACCGAGATATGATCTACATCTTGTATTACAGCAAAGTAAGTATTGCAGCGTTAGCTGATTCGACCACTACATCGAGCAGACACAGTACGCAACGTTGCGGTGAATAGTCAAAGTAATCTGGCGCATCAGAGTTTTTTCGTTTGATCAACTCTTTATCTTCTTGGTTTCCCGATGGCCCTGATAGTATTCTGTGTGAGTTCGTTGGTGGAAGAATATTGTATATGTGAGGGATGTCTGCGTTGTACCATTTTGAGAAGACCAAGTACGCACCTGACACTATCTTGAACGATTCGGTTAAGAAAACATCTTATTGCACTAATGGATAAATTATAATCATCTGAATATCCAGTTAGTGTTCTTCCTAGGAATAACTTCTATTGTTAACACAAGATTGAGAAGCTCTTGCCAATGACTTAATAGGTAAGTTCGTTCGTTCCTTCGTTCGTTCTAATCACTTCGATGCTTGGGAACTTGGCCTCTTCACACAGCTGGACCTACAGGTTATAGTGGATTCCGAGCCACTCTTCTAGACCTTGCAATGATTACTGTCTCCACAAGGATCACAAGTTATCTGGTCTTCGGAAGGTTACGCCCTCTTTGAGCGATTTTCGCAAACCTAACACTATTTTTGTTCAAGGCCAACATCCATGACTTGAACTCGGATAGAAACGAGCACCTGGGCTTAGCAATTCCAATATGCTTGCGCACTAACCATGCCTCTACCCAGGTGATCAACTTTATAGATTAGTTTGAATTGTGAAATACATATATATATATATATATATATATATATATATATATATATATATATATATATATATATATATATATATATATTTTTTCGTAAAGAGAGGATTTACAGAAATTATAATAATTGTATTCATCACAATTAATGCTTATAACTATAATTTTGGTGTGTTGAAAAACACAACCAAAATTAAATTAAAAAGCAAACGAATAAATAGAATACCAGCGGAAAAATCAGACCATGCTTGTTCCTTAATCATGCATGTAAACTCGCATCATGCCTCCTACGATTGCCCCTAAAGTGTGAGCACAGGAAATGTAACAGGGTAACCATACTATCTTGCGTATGATTCAATAAACGAGTGAAAAAAACTAAGGAAAAAACTCGTTTCCCTGTCGCTATTGCACTGGCAATAGCTTGTCTGTTTATGTTGTGTTAGTGTCGTGTGTACAAAAAGAGTACCAAAAATTTTTCTGCTTAGCAACTTCGTTCTCTCATTATCATCTTGCACTCCATGATTTTCAGGACTTCTTCACGAAAATAAGGGTGAAAAGAAAGGGGGTTTGGGACAGGAAAAATCTGTAACGATGGAAAAAAGAAAAACCAGCAGAAAAATATTTCTTCAAACATACCTAACTCTTATATGTCTAAACTCACTTGAATCCAAGAACTTAACTAATGTTCCTCTCTTTTTTCAACAGAGAACATCTCATACACCTTTTAGGAACGAAGCTCTACGGGGGTGTAGTCCTTGCCTTATCAAAGAACTTAACTAATGCTTCGCTGTTTTTCAACAGGAAACATTTCACACACCATGTGAATAAAGCCCTAAGGGGTTTGCCTTATCTAAGAACTTAAACTAATACTCCGCTGACTTTCAACAGTAAACATCTCATACACCATGGGAATAAATCCTTAAGGGGGTGCAGTCCTAGCCTTATCTAGAACTAATGCTCCGCTGCTTTTCAACAGGGAACATCTCATACATCTTTCGGGGGTGTAGCCCATAATAACCTCAAGATTCAAAACTAATCTCCTAAATAGACTTGGAGTTCTCTACCCAGTTAATGAAATTATCTGAAAAGGAATGAATTTCTTAAAAACCACCCGTAAAATGGTAAATAGGACAATCGAGGACTAAATGACTTATTGTTTCTTCAGCTGCGCCACATTCACATGCCGGACTTTCTACAGTATTCCATTTGAACAACATACTATTAATACAACCATGTCGAGACGATTTAATTTACACCAATTCTTCCTACTTTTATCGAAACCTGCAACCCTTTTGGAAGGATCCTCTATGAGAACTTCATTAAAGACATCAACTTCCTGCCATTCAGTTTTCCAAAGATCAACAGCCTTCATCTGTGTACGCAAAAAGTCAATGGACCAAATAGATTTCCTAGATTTCAATCTCAGGTTGGGTGGATTTTGAATAGCGTTTATTATCGGAAAAATTTCTGGAAATGAGTGATACTTATCCCAAGTTGAATTAAGAGCTAATTTCCTGCGAATATGGGAAGGAACACTATTACAAATAACCGGAAGCCATGGGGTAGCAGTTGAACTGATACATTCACTTATAACTCTCATAGAACAGTTCAACTGAGAATCAATCTTATTGACATGAGCACTATTCAACCACACCTGACAGCAATATTCTGCTGCTGAATATACTAGAGCTAAAGCAGTAGTTCACAAAGTAGAGACTTCGGCACCCCAATTAGAACCAACTAGTTTATGTAGTATATTGTTTCTTTTTTCAACTTCTGACATAATTTATCAATATGAAATTTGAAAATCAAAGAGCGATCTAGCTTTACACCAAGATATGTTGGAGAGAAATTATGAGTAATACTGATTGATTGAAGAATACTTTAGTTGCCTAACCTTCTCATGATTATTCAGATGAAAAAGAAATTTGGACATAAACGTCATTCTCTGAAGAAGATGTTCAGAATTTCTAGATCGGAAGTCAGTGTTTGCTCTATTGTTTCGAAGTCATAATGTCGAAAAATCAAAGCAATATCATCATCATAAATAAACTTTGTAGGGGAAGTTTCAGGGATGTCAGCCATATATATATTGAAGACAAGAGGTGCAAGAATAGATCCCTGAGGTAGACCATCATTTTGAGTGTAAGATCTACTGCTTTTCTCACCGACAAAAACTCGAAGTCTTCTATCAAATAACTTATTTTTAATCAACTTCACAATTTTTTCACACTGAACTACTTCAAAGAGTTTATAAACTAAACCATCCTTTCAAACTGTGTCATATACCGAAGAGAGATCTACAAATACAGGGCGTATTTCAAGTTTACCCTGAAATCCTATCTCAATAAAAGTGGATAAACCAAAAACCTGATCAGCACAATTCCTGTTTTTTCGAAAACCTCCCTGAGAAGTGGACAGAGCTCTGTCAATGATTGGTTCTCACCTCTGATAAAGAAGTCTTTCTAAAATTTCGAAAGGATTAGAAAGAAAGTAAGCTGATCGATAACTACTAGGAAGTTCTGGATTTTTCCCAGGTTTGAATGGCAATAACTTTAGCCTTTGTAAATTCAACGGGAATACTACCTGAGCGGAGTATGTCATTGTAAAAGGATATTTTAAGAAATTAAGGGAAAATGCCATCAAATCCTGGAGCTTTACGAATTTTAGTAGATTTTTTATTGCAGATTTGAGCTCTTCTTCCTTGAAAGGATTCGATAAATCCTCTTCCGTGATAGCATCCCTCCTCCTCTTATGTAAGATTCGTTTCATTCTATTTCTATCATATCTGCTAATCTTCACACTTTTAGAGACATTAAAAAGCCTAAATACTACAAAATTCAGATTCATATTAGACGGAGTTTTTGAAACGGGATCAGCATTGCCTAATTTCCTCAACAAATCCCAGAAACTTTTACTAGAATGACGAAAATTCATACCACTCATCAACATTCCATTTATTCTTTCTGCTATCATTCAAAGAAGTAAGGAGTACATCGGCTTTCTCTCTGGAATGATTTTGCTGATAACCCTTATAAAAATCATTCGATTCCTCTGACCACCCTGGTATTCATCATTTCGAAAGCCTCTGGGAATATGTCTTGAAGCAGCATTTTTGACAACTCCTATAAACCGGGAATAATTTCTACTCAAGTGGGGAACCCATCTCAAATCACTATCTACCTGTTGAGTGAAATCATTACAACGAGCTTTTTTGAAATTGCATCTTGGTTTTGTCCAATGAATCTGCAAATGTAAATTGAAAACCTAACGAAATGATAACTGGCCTGTGTTGACTGTGAGGAAAATCTGAAAGTACTTTACGACGAACAGGCAGACGAAACAATTCAGAGTCGTTAGAAACCAGACAAAGATCAGGATTATAGTCGCGATTCAATCTGGGAGAATGAAAAGTGCCCTTTGGTTTCGCATCGAATACAAGTTGAAAATCATTTGTTTCCATCCACTCAACTAATGAAATACCACTCCTCGAGTTTTCTGTATAACACCATTGATTGTGATGGCAATTGAAGTCACCACAATAGATAGCAGGGTGGAGGAGAAATAATATCGAAATTAATGGGCCAGATTCCGCCAGGAGATTTATAAATATTAACGACAGACACATCAAAAAATTTGAACGCAATATAGAAAACACCACTCAACATGCCCTTCTGTACAAGTTCAATATGATTGAATGATGAAAATTTTACATAGCAATAAGTAGGACTAAGGAGATAATCAAATAGTACATAATCTGCGACAATTCTTCTTTCGCAGAGATGTTCTTCGGTCGCAGTGTGAGTCTCCTGAAGCATAATCACTTCTACCTTGTTCCTTCTTGCCGATTTTGAAGTATAATTGCATTTTTCCTTGGAAATCCCTCCAATTTCCAAAGTCAACAAAACAATTCCCTCTCTGTTTGACTGAGAGAGCCCCCGATGGCCAGGTTCGGTCTTCTAAGTGATGCCGATGAAGATCTATAGATGTTTTAGATTCATTATGAACCCAATGATTTGGGTTGAAATCGCCCATATATTATTTCTTCGTAGATCTTGAGTAATTTATAGAAAAATTTGCAAAATTATTTCGACATTCCTTTTTTTTTATTGTGAAATGAAAATATATCTCGTATCACTTCAAAGTTGCCGACGACTAGCAAACTGTTTTAACCTTATACCATCTTCCTGTCGTTCAGTGGTCCATCTGATTCTTGGTGTGTTGTTCATAAGTAGACTTTAACTGGAGTTATTGTTGTTCTATTATAGTTCATCTCAAGGTTATCCTTGGCTCTGGTTAGTTGAATGAATTTACGGGGCCACGGTTGCAGATAGTAAATGTTTTGAATTTAGAAACTGAGTTTTATAATATAAATAAGCCATTTTTATTCTATAATGAATGCGAATTATGATGATAAAAATATATTTCAGATTGATATATTAATACTTCAATGCACTTCAATGCTGTGGCACTTTCGATAATACTGGAAGTTGACACCATCTTTGTTATTTCAAATGGCATAATGTATGTTTTTTGATTCTTTTATTGTAAAAATAATTTAATTCTGAACAATTTTCCTTTATATCATTGCCACCTGCAGTATCAAAGATTTCTGAATCGGCAAAGAAAGAAAGAGTGTTGGATTTCTTCGAGCGATTTAGAGTTTTATGCAAACAGCAACAGGGTTTTCTGAGAAAGAAATCGATAACAACGGCACTAACCCATATATTGGGCGAGATAGCTAAGGCTTTTGATGGTGGTAAAAAATTCAAGTTGTCATCCTGCGATCTAAGCAAAGCCTTCGACAGCATAGTCCATCAAATTATGCTGAAGAAACTGAACTACTACGGTATAAAAGGCGTAGCTCTAGAACTCATAAAAAGCTGTTTGAGCAACCGATCTCAGCAAGTGTGTTTCCAAAGTGGAAAGTCACAGTGGCGAACGATCACCCATGGTGTACCACAGGGGTCCATCCTGGGCCCGCTATTGTTTGTCATTTATGTAAATGATTTGACAGATAATGTTACATCAACTAGCTCAGTTCTTTCTGAACTGAAAAAAGGCACTGATATAAATACGCTTGAAGAGGCGACATTTTTATTCGATACAAACAAACTGAAGATGAATGAAACGAAAACCCAACATCTAATACTCAAAACAAAATCACAAATGAATACTCACCTTTTCAGGAGTCACCCTGGAACCGGACCTGAAGTTTGCTCTTCACATTGAAGACCTAGCGCGTAGACTCTCTGGTGCCATCTTCACCATCCGTAGATTGAAGCAAATTGCTGGTGAGATATCTGCTCGAACCGCTTACTTTGGTTGTTTTCACGGTTTGATCTACGGTGTCATTTTCTGAGGTGACCATCACGAGAGTAGCAGAATATTCCTGAGCAAACATATGCGCTGCGAATCGTGTGCAACGTTCGAAGAAGGAAAAGCTGCAGAAACCTGTTCGGAAAAGAAGGAATATTTACCTTGACATCTCTTTTCATACACGCGTGCATACTTTTCATTCATGATCACGGGCTTGACTTTCCAAGAAATAATTTCAATCTTACCTACTCCACTAGAAAATAAATACGTCGCAACTCTGTAACACTCCGATTTCTCTAATTATTCATTTATATTTTTTAAACTCAGTTTTCATAATTTTATTAGAATTTAATATCATTTCATCAAGTAAAATATTCAAACACTTCGCAATTCGAATCAAGAATCTACATGTTATGATACCCAATGAAAATTATAGTTATATCCGTAAGGTGTCGCTGGTATTGATCTAGGTTGTTCACTGGTTAATTGTGAAGTCAGTACTTGAAGGAAGATCGTTTTCTCGTTTCTGTGGGACAACGGAAAGTAGTACTCATTCTATGTTTCGTTTCCACTTTATTGCTGTGAAGAGAATAATTTCGCTTTTTATTAGTTTTTTTGAGAATCGATAGTTTTTTCATAGAACCGAGTCTATATAAGTTCGGAATTCATTTGATTCACTCGTTTTCTATTAAGTAATCTTCGGAATCGTTTGTAATTTTATTGAAGCTGTTTTGTAGCGATTGGAGTGAATAATTTTCAGTTATAGAAATTAAGTATTTTTTGATTTTCTGGATAAATTCCAATCGTCTCAGGCGTTTTAAATAGTCGGTAATTTTGCCGGATTTCCTCGACAACAATAATTCAATTAGAGAGTGGAAAGATTTCGAATTTTCTTTTGTTATATTAACCTAGATCGATATCTGCTATTCCAAGGGTAAGTCAAATTCATTCTGTTCATTTTAAAAATATACAAGGATATCCACCGGGACCGTCCGTTAAAAACTTTTTGAGTTCCAATTACCATATCAAGCTGAAATTTTATACGCGGCCATAACTAGTGATTTCCAGTTGGAGTGAAATATTTTCGAAGTGATACCATTTCCGGTTATACTGGAAGTGGGTCATCTTTTTATTATTTCAAATGGCACTCTACCATTTCTATTATACATCTAGAACAGACATTTGAGCAAGGCATAAAATACCCAAGTTGTTGGCACTTATCTGTCAAAACTTTTGACAGATTTAATTATTTTTGTTATAAACTCGATTTTTGAGGAACATTTAAAAAAATTGTAGCTCGTAGATCTTTGGCACTACAGACACAAATTTTGCTTGGGTGGATAGAAGAAGGATCAATAAATTTTTTAAGCAATCTACACATGTCGAATGTTTATTGCGTTGTTTTGTATGATTTTTTCAATTTGGCCTTTTTCAAACAGCAATAACTCAATTTTTTCAAATTGCACGTGCCAATTTTGATGATTTTGCAAGAACTAACAGAGAATGCTCTGAAATATTTGAATCAAATATCTGAACTGGCTACGCTTACCTGACAGGTGCCTAAAATTAATGTACTTGTCACTTCGTTCATTCGAATTTGATATTTCAACAAGAATTTTCGTTATTTCAGATTGAAAATATTAAAAAATACAACACATTTGGAATAATACCACTGGTTATTCAAACGAACATATATTTAATCTTTTTTAATTCATTTTAGAATGTCAAAAGTAGTGGCTAGAAATTGCAAGTAATTCAGTAACCAATTTCCAAATATACCGTGTATGAGTAAAATAAAATTTCGAAGCATTAGAAGCAATTTTCTACAATTCGGATGAATAAAAATTATAGGAACTAAGCGAAAACCGATCATCGAAGATAATTACATTAATACGAATGAATGATAGCAAACATCATAGGAGAAAACTAATTCACGATCTGAATAAATGTTCAATATGGGCCCCATTTTGCTCGAACACTTGACAGCTCGTATACGAACATGATGAGTTGCCCTCCTAGTTTCCTCAGGATCAATATTACGAAAAGCATTATGAATGCGCTCTAGTAACACTTTTTTTCTTCTTACAGGAATAAGATACACTTCACTCTTGATTTTGCCCCATAAATAAAAATCGAGGAGCGTCAGGTCCGAAAAACGCGGAGGCCATAAATTTGGTCCTTGATTACCTCACCATCTATCCTCGAACATTTCTGTTAGCTGCCGATCTACAGCTCGTGTTTTATGTGCTGGTGCACCATCCATTTGTTAATAGCAATCCCTCAAAATGTTAAGGGAATCCATCTAAGAAATTTGCTAATGTTCCTCTCAAAATTTCCAGGTATCTTTGTCCATTAAGATTTTCCCCATAAATGTGATAAGCCAACAAATCATTCATTAAAATTGCTAAAACGTTCACGCTGAATTTATTTTGGAAATCAATAACCTCAAAGAAATGTGGATTTTCTGTGGCCCAAAAATGTCGATTTCTCCATGTGGTTATTACGCTTTCATTGAACTTGGCTTCATCAAACCATATAATTGTCTCATCTTCTTGAAGCCGAATTAATAAATTTTCACAGAAATTTAGCCGCTTGGGAAGGTCAGTTGGTTTCAATTTTTGTAGTCTGATAAAAGAGTACAGGTGCATGTTATGTTTCTTAAGAATCCTTTGAATGGATGTATAACTCAATCCAATATCCATTGATGCTGACTTCATGGACGCATGTGGATTGTCACGAAAATACGCTAGCGTATTAATTTGACTGTCGTCGTCCTCGAGAATTGGTTCTCCTCTAGTTCTATGTATTTTGTTCCTCCAAATTGCAGAAAATTTCTTCTAATCCTTCGAAATTTTGTTTTACTCATAGGCGCCAAATTTGGAAATTCGTTATTAAATTTCCTGCAAGTTCTATCCACCACTTTTTGACATTCGCCATGAATTAAGAAGAGATCAAACATATCCTCGTTTGTATAATCAGCCATTTTATTATCAATCTAGTGTTTTTCAAAAATTTCCACTTCAAATTACCAACAATTCTTGTTGAAATATCAAATTCGAATGAACGAAGTGACAAGTACATTAATTTTAGGCCCCTGTCAGGAGACCGTAGCCAGTTCAGCTACTTGATTCAAATATTTCCAAGCATTCTCTGTTAGTTCTTGCAAAATCATCAAAATTCAATATATTCCCAAATTATTTCGGAACTATAAGGAATGGATATAGTACATGCTGATACAATTCCATCTGAAATTTGACGCTTCATCTGACGGCGATATAAAAATTGGCACGTGCCATTTGAAAAAATTGAGTTATTGCTGTTTGAAAAAGGCCAAATTGAAAAAATCATACAAAACAACGCAATAATCATTTGACATCTGTAGACTGCTTCAAAAATTCCTTGAACCTTCTTCTGTCCACCCAAGCAAAAATTGTGTCTGTAGTGCAAAAGATCTACGAGCTACAATTTTTTTAAATATTCCTCAAAAATCGAGTTTATAACAAAAATAATTAAATATGTCAAAAGTTTTGACATATAAGTGCCAACAACTTGGGTATTTTATGCCTTGCTCAAATGTAGGGTTTCAGATGTAAAATAAAAAAGGTAGATTGCCATTCGAAATAACAAAGTGATTACTTCACCGTCAAGATATTTTATGTCATCTTTATGCCAAATCTTGATATTTCACGACTGGGGTAACCACGTCTTTAGGGAACTAGTCTTGCCACCTAGGGCAGTCACCTTGCGAACCATATTCAGCCAATCAAGTAACCTGTAAGGTGTAAGATACAGAAATACCAGAAAACTGATGTAAAACACCAAATCCAATCATCTTAGGAATTAATCTCATTCTTAAAAAGCTGAGTGCTTCTCTTTATTATCAAATCCTTCACTTCTATCTTCGTTAATTGTTGACTGAGCTCTATCATTGAGTTTTGATTAGTTGAAAAGCTCAGATTGTTTTAAATTGAAAATTTGTACTATGTAGTTCAGTTCATCTCGTCTGAGACTCCTTTTATTGTAAGATAAACTTCTCAGTTAAGTTTTTTTTTGGATTAGTTACCTTGATTATAGTTAGTAATTTATTATGAGTTACTGTGATTTCGATATTCATCTTGCAATGAAGCTAGTTAAATGAAGTGATGAGTATTATTCCTATATCTAGGAGCTAGGTTCTAGACGAAGATCTCACACACTGAGGTAAAGGGACTCTGATCTAGCTAGGCATAGGTAATTAATAGGTAGTGTCAATTGTAAATTTCTTTCAACTTCATTACTTAAATATCTTAGTTCCAATAGAATTGAAATATTTCTCCAATTTTAGATATTCTAGAAACAGAACCCAGAGGAGTATAAGAAAATGAAGAGACCACTGTTGCAGAAAAACCTCAAAAAATACTGATATAGAAATCCTACTACAAGCTAGATGAATGTTTCAATGACAAAAATTTCTGAAAAACTTATTTAATTATTTATTCAATAGTTATGTTTCTCAATATGCTAAAATGTGATCCGCTCTTTTATAATATTTACTGTTCTTTTTTGAAACCCCATGTAATTTTCTGATGGATCAAATTGTTCATTAATGTTATTATTGTTGTACTCTAGACTGAATGAACAATAAATGAAAATGAAATGAAAGAAGAGTGAAATTAAGAAACTTCGAGTATGAAATATTATTAATTATATATTTTTTTGTATTATTATTTTTTCTGATTTTTCTTTATATTTTATTTTTAATGTTTGAAAAAAGGCCTTTACAATATACTTCACTTTCTCTACTCCTGAGAATCAATTTATTGAGTTAGAGCTTTCCTGTATACGATATTTGATGTTAATTCATTTTTGGCAGCCAAATAAATTGATTTTCAGGATCTCAGACTCGTGATAGACCAACATACAGTTGGCCATGAGTAAACATTCTTTTCTTAGGTCAATCCCTACTAATTCGAAAGTTTGAACAAAACACTTATTGTGACATAACTATAATAGTTAGATATATGCTGTCGCGATATTTTTATAGATAATTATATGTTTTGTAGTCGTAGTATATTGTTTTGTTCTACAATTAATAGTTTTCGCAGCGCACTATGTGAGAAGTTTTTGGTAATTTTTTTAACACATTGGTTCACTTTATTGGAGTTTCAGTATAGGTCCCTAACTTTTTTGAAAATTCAAGATAGCCTATGTTCACTGGAGATGGTGTAGTTTCCCAACAGTGAAATCATTTTTCAAGTAGTTTCGGAGCCTATTCAATGCGAACAAAACAAAAAACAATTAAATCTTTCCCCCTTATAATATTGGTAAAGATACAGGGTGTCCGTGAATTGCGTGTAAACGTTATACAACAGATTCTTTAGCTCGAAATAAATCGATTGAGGCCAACTAACCTATATGAAATTTTTCTTCGTTTGGCCGCTAGAGGTCGCCAAATCCAGAATTTTTTTTTTTCTTATTTTTCAAATAATTTGAGAACGACTCGAACGATAGAAACCATATTTGGTATGCCTAATTGGGTGAGTTATTCACGTTTTCTAATGATCCACTCAATGAACTAAACGTTTTACAAGTGTCCCTGAAAACTCGAATGTGTTTTTAATCAACCATAACTTTTCAACTGTCTGCGTTTGAGCAAAACTGTTTTAGACGTTGAGTAGCTAGACTCATTATCAAACTTTTTTGTCTCTTGAGAAATTTTGATATGGTGAGCGGTTCAATCACAAAAACAGTTTTTCAATTTCATGATTTCATTTTTTCAACCACCTAGCAAGTCAACATTAACACATATTGACCATGTTGGCTATGGATTTGTTTATGTAGTCTTGCAGATTGTCATTTTATTATGCTTGAAAACCTCTTGGTGACAAAATGATGTTTTCTAGGTTGCTAAATCGGATCAAACAAATAGGAAATTAAATGTTCAGTTTGCAAAAATCGAAAAATTCCAAGAAAAAATTCATAATTTTTTCATAATGACAATTTAAAAACATGAAAACAGATTAGCCAGCTGGAAACAGAATATGAAAAACCAATCACTTCAGAATAACGATCAATTAGTTCACACCCAAAATTTCATTCAACTCTAGTAAATATTCAAAAATTTCACCATTTTGCTGAATACAGGAGTTAATCCACATTAAGAAATTAAATTGGACCCTTGGCATTATTTCACGGTCATTTTTGAAGGAGTTGGCCGCATTTAAAATTCTCTAATGTAGATAGATAGATATTATCTTTTGAGTGAGGGCTGCTCAGCAGCCCGGCTACTGGGACCTAGTCTATTGTGGCACACTCTGTCCTAAATTTCATCCACGAGCTCCATCCTTCCCGTAAAGGATACAAGTTTCGTGGGTGAGAGCTTAATGAGCTCAGTCAGTTTCAGTTTGCAAAAGATCCAAATTTTTCAATCCTGACCCTGTACCCAGCTGGGCACTCGCACATATCCTGTTCCATTGATTCTATATCTTCTTCACATAGCCTACATGAAGGATCCCCAAGCAATCCTAATTTATTTAGGTGTTCCTGAGGCGACAGTGCCCCGTTAATATAGCAGTTAAAACACTCAGTTCTAACCTAGACAGTTTAAGCCATGCCTTGGCTTTTGTTGTGGAAGGTACACTGATGGCACGTCGAGCGTGTCTGAGACCTGGGAGGCTCATCCAATGCTCAAGTACCCTCAAGTCCAGCCATCGGTTGTTTTCCATCCTTACAGTTTCTAGGAGAATTTCGAGCTCAGGCTCCGGTCCTATGAACTCCAGGTTAGTTCCTCGAGCGGCCAATGAGTCCGCCTTCTCATTTCCCTCAATGCCCGAGTGGCCAGGAACCCATATTAGAGGGAGCCTTCTTCGCTCTCCTAGTTTGCTTAGAGTAGAGCGACATTCCTGCACCAAGTGAATTACAGGTATCGGATGCCAATGCTTTCAGTGCAGCTTGGCTATCCGTGAGGATAGGATGGCCTATATGTTAATCGCCTCACAAGCAAGAGGTTAACACACTGGTCAATGGCGAATATTTCTGCTTGAAAGACAGTCGCATGCTCACCAAGACAGATCGACTATCCCTTGGGGGCACCTGCACCGTAGTCACCAGCTCCAGCACCTTTCGCAGTTTTTGAGCCATCCGTTCACCAACAGGGACCCACATGTAGACGGTCCTTGGAGCTGATCCATTCCTGTCTATCTGATCTATCTGATGATCTGGAATGGCCTCTCAATGTTGATTTTAGGTGTTGCTATGTCCGACCTCATACTCAGCACTTCATTGTCCTCAATTCCAGACTGTAGGGTGCCAGGCACAAAGCCGAAGTTACCCACTTCATTACGGGAAAGATGATGGAATCTGTAGAAATCCATTCTAGCCACTCCTCTTATCACAAGGTGAAGAGGGGCAAGGTCCAATATCAGTTCCATGGAATCAGTGGGTGTAGAGCGAAAGGCTCCTGCAATCATCATGCAGGCTGTTTTCTGTAATTTAGAAAGCTTGAGTTGGCATTGCTTCTTAAGACTGCACTTTCCACCAAGCAATGCAGCTGTACGTAATACGTGGTCCAACCACCATCATTATAGCCACTGGAGTTGCTTTGGGGCAAGACCCCACTTTTTTCCACAGGTCCTTCGACATGCCCATAGGGAATGTCTAGCATCGTGTATTGTGTTTTCCAGGTACGAATTCCATGTGAGTTTGCTATCCAGGGTCATCCACAGATATTTCGCTTCTTCCACAGCCAAAATAAACACCCCGCCCAGGGTCGAGGGAAAAACAAATATTCTCCCCTTCCTGGTAAACGGTACCATAAGGGTTATGTAAGGGTTTATCCTAAGTTTCTCTCATTCACACCACCCCTGAATGGCAGCCATAGCCTCCTGTAGTCTGTCGGAAACATCGCTATCATCTCCGACAGTCAGAATGACTATTCTATTCTCATATGTAACACTTCTCGGGATCAATTGGAAAACAGTAAACCCTTGATTGTGAAGCACCCTGAAAAAGAAAAGGTGTCAATTCGGGAGATCGTGCTGGCCAACTTGCAGGAGCATCAGCTTCTCTTCCGATCCAACGATTTGCATACTGTGCATGTAAAAACTCGCGAACATACTTCTGCATGCAGTAATACTGGAATACCGTCCAAGAAATCCGGCAAAGTTTCTTGCAAAAAATTCAAATATGCCTCCCCGTTTAATCGATCTGAAATCACTAATGAACCAATAATGAAATTGTCAATTACTGAAATCCATACGTTAATTTTGAATTGATTCTGATGATGTGTACTTGTAAAAGCATGTGGATTTTCGACTTTGTACACGTGTTCATTGTGAAGGTTAGTGATGTCAGATCTAGTAAAAGTGGATTCGTCAGTAAATGAAATTTTCTTACTGAAGTAGAGATCCTAAGTTCTCTTCTCTTGGATAAATCGGCAGAAAGTAGGGCGATTCCCAGGATTGTTGGGAAGTAAGTCCTGAACTTTCTGAATGTGATAGGGATAAAATAATTGTTCCTTCAAGACAACATGAATCATTGTTTCAGGAACGACCAACTGCAAACCTAAACGCCGCGTGCTCAATTGTGGGTTTTCCTCAACCATGTCTAAAATTTGTTTTTCGCGTTCTACAGTTCTTACTGTTCGTTATCGTCCTCAATCCAAATTCCTGGGCGTGAAGTAACCATTCTTGCAGAAGCGTCTCTCCACATTTCCAAACGTTTCGTGGTTCGGCACTATGCGATCTGGAAATATTTCAGCATATACTCTCGCGCTTTCACGTCCATTGCCTTGACACCATAACCATATTAACCATTTCAGAATTACTGTACATCTCCGTGCCTAATAGTGATAAAAAATCACCAAAATGCCTAGTTAAGAACTTAGGGAACACTGTTGTGTCAACAATTGGTTGTCAATAAAATGACAATCTGCCAGACTACAGAAACAAATCCAAAGCCAACATGGTCAATATGTGATAATTTTGACTTGCTAGGTGGTTGAAGAAATGAAATCATGAAACTGAAAAACTGTTTTTTGTGATTGAACCCTCTCATCTTATCAAAATATTATGATTGATCAAAAAACACGTTTCGAGTAAAACTAATAACTAAAAAACGTGAATAATTATCCCGATTACGCATACCAAATATGGATTCTATCGATTGAGTCGTTCTTGAATTATTTGAAAAATTAGAAAAAATATCTCTGGATTTGGCGATATCTAGCGGCCAAACGAAGAAACTTTTCATATAGGTAAGTTGGCCTAAATCGACTTATTTCTAGCTGAAGAATTTGTGATATAACGTTGCACACGTTATTCACGTACACCCTGTATAAGAAAATTGCTAACTTTGTATTCCAGTTTCAAACTCATCCTCGTTTGATGATGAGCGAAAGCTCGAATAATCTATAACGTTGAATAAACTTCTCCATCTTAAACAGTGATATTTTTTACGTAATAATATTCGCAATCCTCAAGGAAATTATTTTGATTTTTTAAAGTTTGTACTTCTAAAGAAGAGCATTGTTATAATTTCTTAAAGAAAGTCATACCTCTATTTTAGTAATGAGAATCTAAGTAGTGGAATCTGTTCTAGTAAACTTTACTAGAAGAAATACGCCCATGAATTATCGTTGTGAGATATCTTTGAAAACTTTTGCAGCAATCTGGTGTTGGTAACTCAAAATAAAAATTTATAGTATTCTGTATTATCTAGTGCCATCTATGATGCTCATCTCAATCTTTCGATCCTGACTTATCGCCAATTCTGGTTGACTTAGAAACTTCATACAATTCTATAGGGAGTGTTGATGACTTGTATACGTAGTCAATGTCCCGTATGCAACATTGTATTCTTTCCTTGGATTATCTCAACTTTTCTGCCTTGAGTCTTCCTGCATTATGGCACCGAATTCCATCGATAATATTATTTAAATCCAAAATCTGTTAATTTTTCTTGTAATTGTGACCGTTTTCATTGAAAACCATCAATAAAATACTTTTATTGATACCACGAGGATAAGTTGCGTCCTCTCTATTTCGAGAGATGAAGCTTAAAAATAAATCTTATTCAATATCATTATTTTTCAGTTTACTATAATCTCTACTTTTCGTTCTATTTATCTGAATGGATAAGATACAATGGGTTGCATATTGTAAATTGCGTTACACATTGGGTATAGAGTAGAGTGTATAAACTAAAATTCATAATTTTTTCACATCAGATTTTGATGAATATGCTTGAGCAAGTCAATGTTCCAATTTAGCAAGAAATTTTTCGATAAAGTAAAAATTGTTCTTTTAAATTCATCGACCATTTTCTCAAATTACATAAAACCCCATATCTTTCTATTTTCTTCGTGCTGGGCCCCCGCAATCATATGTGCAAAGTGTGCAATACACAGGGGCGCCATCCTTTAGGGGCGCCAAAACCCAGGGTCCAAAAAAAATATTAAAATAAGAGTTGAGAAATTGAATAGGATTAGGTATAAATACACACAAAATGTTATTAGTATATCATCCAGTTTCTGCCGATTCCTATGTTGCGAAACATATCAGGCGGCAGTTTCTTGATTTTTCCTGTTCAGACATGAATAACGCCTGGAGCGCTATAAAAGCGATGCATCGCCACAGGCGTTTTTAAATCAGTTAGTTCACTGGTCCGTGCAACAAGTGAATAAAAACACGTAATCCTATTAATTTTTACATATAAAATTATTTCTATTTTGTCAAGTGTGGTGTTGTGTTGTGTAATATTTTGTTTACGACTTTTTTAAATTGAGTGCCGAATACCTGCTGACTGCAATTTCAACGGCTTGATTTTTCATAAAATGGTGAGTGTTCCCTACTTTATACTATCAACATTAACCCTTTATAGGATACTGGTTATAATTAATTTTTTTTAGCCAAATATCTTTTTGTTAATTGAAATGTCATGAACGAGTTTGAAAAAGTAACTGGTTTCATCCATAACTCACTTAGTTTTTATGCTATTGATCTTTTTAAAAATTATTTTGTAGGGATTTTTAAGGGCTATAAGATCAAATTAGTTTAGTATCTTTTTTACCTTTATTTTTGAAAGGATGTAAGCTGAAAGGGCTCGAACAAATTGATTTTTACTCAAATATGCCAACTTCGATCGGCCATATCTTACTTGATAATAATCTGCCCTATAAAGGGTTAAAAACTATTGGCTACTTAGTTAACTTTCGAAGAATATTTCCTACCCTACCCACATGGTGCTTATTATTGTGGTTACTTTAGAAAATAATTCCTTATTCCCATGAGTACTAATTATTTCATTGTTTTTTCAGGATAAAAAAGAGACCTTCAGGTGCCAAGTTTCGCTAGGAAAAGAAACTGAGACTACAAGAAAGGGGCAAAATGGTTGGCTCTTTAAAGTATTTCTTGCAAAACAATCGAGATTCCACAGAATATCGATGTTGGTGCGACCGAATCATCCGAATCTCAAGATTCTAAATCCGTAATATCAATTACCGTGAGTGGACCATCTGAAATTTCAGCAGTAACATCAGGTCCTGCAACAAGTGGCAGCGGTTGTAGCAGCAAAACAGCATCTACTGATGCAGAGCCCGATGAAGCGATGACACCATCCTCGTCTACAGCACTTGAACAATCCACTTCAGGTAATTCAGCTTGTGTAAAATGTTCGGCTATGTCAGCTACCGAAATACCTGCTGCAAGTGACATTTTCGATGGAGACTGTAATGAGGCTAGTATTGATATAATTCCGTCCGACACCGGTTTGTGGCCCGAAAGGATCACCAATGATGGCTAGAATATTGGCTAAACGTAGTCTGCCCTTGATAGACATCAGTTTTAGATTTCCTAGTAATAAAGATGAGAGAAAGTTTTCGTGCAAATACTTTGAGAGAAATCTAGCAAATGGAGAAAAAGTCGAAAGGGCTTGGCTTATTTACTCTATTTCTGAAGATTCTGTATTTTGTTTTTGTTATAAGTTGTTTGGTGAATGTAAAACTCCCAACGCTTTTTGTGATACAAATGGAGTATCTGATTGGCAACACTTGTCTGCTAATTAAGAGACACGAAACGTCAATTTCACACAACTGTTATATAAACACTTGGGTAAATTCAAAAAACTGTTAGAGACATCTATGACTGTTAATGCTCATCATCTGCGGATTTTAGAAACGGAAAAAAATATTGGCGAGACGTGTTGGAAGGAATTATTGCGATTGTTAAGTATTTATCTACACAATGCTTGGCATTTCAAGGTTCTTCTCAATCGCACAATGAGCACCCTTGTTCTAAATCGTCTGTTTCAAATAGTGTATGAGAGCCAGAGTCCTGGTAGGTTATGAAAGTATGAAAAATTTCAAAGAAATGAAAAAAGTGCCTAGTCCAAAATTATGGTCCAATCGCTTAGTTGCTCATTATGTCGAAAATCATTGAAAGAGTGATAAACGATGAGCTCTAAAAGATCTCGAGTTACAAGGTATCATCAGTGATAACCAATACGATAGTATTGGTCAGCTAGAAATTTATACATTTGGTATTGAATCACAATTCAATACTTTCCTTATGTGTTGTAAAATAAAGTGTGGTTATGATTACACAATAGTGAATGAGTAGAATTTTTATAGAGAAATAAATCGATATGCTTTTTCCGAATATCCAAAATTTTTTCTTCATTAAAATATTTTCTTTGTTCTTCAAGTTATATGTGTCTACTCACATTCAATCCATTTTAGAGAATCTGTCGGCTCTAGTTTATTTGATGGCAATTTTTATGGTTTTCTCTTCACTGTGTAACGTAATAAATACCTCGAAATTTGCCTACCCCAATCATCATCGATTAAAAGATTCAATCCGCATTTTTTTTCTGAATTCGATGTGTGGGAAAACGAAAATGGAAATGACAGTTGAAAGAACATCAATTATTCAAAAATCTATTCATGGTTAATCATTTAATTTTTCATTCTATACCATATTTTACAAATGTGAATACTATTCAACATGAATTTTAGATTTTAATGTGTTTAACATAAAAATTTCTTATTACAGTTTCAGAATTAAATTCAAGAACAGTTGATACACACGTATTTTTCCAGCTTTCTTGAAATGAAGAAAATTTTGAAGGCGTTTCGTGAGTACTTTGATGCACCTTAACTAATCTCAGTATCTAAAGCAACATAAACTAAATAGATTACGAGGGATGTCTTTTAAGTTTCGCTTAGTTAAGAGCTAAAATGAATCAAATGAGAGCTTTTAAATTCATGACATTCATGAAACATTTATTTTGCGGAAATGCATTTCAAAATATGAGAGAAAAAGCACTTTTATCAGATTCCATGTTTATTTGTTAACCCATTTAGCCATACTATCCTTTTAAAAGTACTGAGGTTGTCAACCTAACTCGTTTTGGTTGAAGTACTTGATTCTAGATATCGCCACCTGAATAGCATAACAAGTGATCTATTCTATCGAGTTAAAACGCGCAACCGTTGCTGACGTATAATTTACTTGTGTTTAGCCACTGTTTGTGAAGTTTAATTATATCGATCGAGATATCCAAGAGGTGGTAAGTATATTCTTTCATTTTTGTAGAATATGATTTCGTTTCATCTGATATTTGAGTTCAACAGAGTCCGCCGAATATCTTCATCTGCATAACCTCACTTTTTTTCATACTCCGCTAAATACGAGACAATATAAAAAGCTGTGCTTTTGAGTACAATAGGTTCATCGATTACCGTCGACTCAATTGGAATATTTTTCTTTCAGGTACAAAGATGATGGTTTTAGACCTTTAACGTTAGCTGAAATAATGGCAGAGATCGAACAAATTGAAAATCAGGTTTCAGCAGAAATAGCAATTTTTCCTCCTGAGAAGGCCAATGATGGCTGCGATAATGATGAAGACTTCGGAGATGAAAACAGCGTCTCATTGGACAATTTACCGGGAACTCAACTCAGAGCTCTTGCTGAAGTACGAATGCAAACTGAAGATGGATAGCGACGATGATAATAATAATGATAATAATAATTTATTGTGCAAAGCTTACGAGAAGAGGTCATAATGGAACTCAGAAGCGAAATGATACTCATAACGGTATACCTGCTGGAGTCAATGAAAGTGTTACAGATAACATCGAAGCCACGGAAACGAATATTAACATGGAACGCCCTCTTGAGCCGAATCAGCAGAACGAATATACGTATTTAGCAAGATCAGAACTCAACAGAGCAATAACCGAATTCAGTGGTAGTAACCCAACTAAAAGACCTAAACTGCCCAAACTCAAGACGAACAAGAACACCAATATCATCCTAGCAAGTGTAAACTCAATGTTTGAAGAATATACCGAACAGAACACCTTGGAGAAGATTCACACTTTGATTTACTGTGGAGCAGTAGCGGTTCTTCGACTTCACAAACAACAAATCTCCACAACTCTGATTCAAGCTGAGCCAAAAAGCGTCAGAAACCACCATGGCAAAAACGACTGGAGAAGGATATTGATAATATTAGAGCAGAAATCGGTCGCCTCACAGAATTCTGAGAAACAGAAAACCCTCAAGGCGCTTGAAATCACATATACGCAAAATTTATAGGAAAATTGGTAATAACACAAAACACCCTGATCACAAACAACCACATCGACGTGTATATGGACACTTTGAAACAGAAACTCAAGCAAAGCAAGAGGCTTTCAAGATACATCAAGTGTACTGAAAGGAAACACCAAAACCAAAGGTTCCTCCAAAACGCTGCCAATTTTCAAGGAAATAACAAAACTGCGACCAACAATAACAGAGAAGTACCTGACGCACAGTGCTTGACCGACTATTGGTCATCAATATGGTCGAACCCCAAAGAACACAATAGAGATGCGGAATGGATCACGAATGAAAAGAACGCCTCGATATCAGACATATGGACTTCGATGAAATAACGGAGGAAGAAATTACAACAGTAATTAGAGCGACCAACAATTGGAAGGCCACAGGTATAGATAATATCCACAACTACTGGTACAAGAAGTTTGATAAGCTCCATGGAGCCCTAGCGAAACAGCTCACGTATGTTCTTCAACATCCCAAGAAAACACCACTTTCCTAACGCAAGGCTTAACATATATGCTACCTAAGAGCGATAGAACACAGGATCCGTCTCAATATAGGCCTATCACTTGCCTGCAAACACTCTACAAAATACTCACTTCATGTATATCCAATCGAATATACCAACACCTTGACGACAACAATATATAGCAGAGAAGCAGAAAGGATGCAAGAAACACCACGGGTGCAGGAACAACTCATCATCGATTCTGTGATAATGAAACAGGCACACGTAGGGCATCGCAATGTTCATTCAGCTTTTCTCGATTATCTGAAAGCATTCGATAGTACCGCCCATTCTTGGCTTGTTGAAGTATTGCAGATATACAAAATTCACCCAGCCCTGGTAGAGTTCTTAAAGACAACAATGACACACTGGCGCACGTCTCTGCAGGTCAACATGAACAATAAATCAATTAAAACCGACGAGATACCCATACGTCGTGCAAGTTTTCAAGGAGACTCTTTGAGTCCACTATGGTTCTGTTTGGCAATGAACCCATTGTCCTCAATGCTCAATAGAACTGGATACGGATTTAGGATAAGAGCAGAAAGGAATTATCATACAATCTCCCACCTGCTGTATATGGATGACATCAAATTATATGCTTCGAACAAGAAGCAATTGATGATTGGCTGAAAACTGTCAGTGAGTTCTCGGCAGATGTTCATATGAAATTCGGATTGAAAAATGTAAGACCCTGAACATTCAAAGAGGGAAAGTCATAGATGGTGAAACACAACTTCCAAACGGTGACATTATACAGTGCATGAGAGATGGCGAAACATACAAATATCTGGGATACCAACAAGCCAGATTGTTAGACCAAAAACAATCAAAGGAGAAGATTCGTTCAGAATACAGTCAGCGTCTGAAGTCTGTGCTGAAATCGATGTTGAACTCGGGGAATCTAGTATCCCTTAAGACATCACAAGTATGTATAGGACAGGTCAATAGAAAAGACATTTAGACATTATCTAAATCAACACATAGAAACTCATTCACAGTATAAAAACATTTTGCTAAAAGTAAATTCTTAACTGCTACCTTAAATCTATTTACACTTAGACTCTGTATATGCCGTGGAAGATGATTGAACAATCTGATACCCTGGTACAGGGCGACATTTCAAATCTAGAAGTTCTGTGTTTAGGGATACATAATGTTTCCTTATTTCTAGTATTGTGGGAATGAAAGTTAGAAAGTTTAGTCATGTTACTTTCATTCTCTTTAATATAAACGAGGCATCTCAAAATGAAAATAGACGCCAATGTGAGGATACCATTCTTCAGGAACAACGGTCTACATGAAGATTGTGGAGCTGTATCGAACATCATTCGCAGAATTCTTTTCTGGATGATGAAAACTCTACTTACGTCTGAGGAATTTCCCCACAGTAAGATATTATAGGACAGGTGACTATATACCAAACTGTAATAAACGTTCACAAGGGAACTTAGAGGTAGTGAACTCTTGATTCTATTTAGGGCATAATAGGAACTATTCAGCCTCTTACAAATCACATCGATATGTGCACTCCACTTCAGATTCCTATCGATGTGAACTCCAAGGAATTTAGTGGTGTCCTTCGAAGAGATGACTGTATCTTAATACCTTATTGTTATGCTACCCTGATCACAAGACGACAGAGTGAAGTGAATGCATTCCGTCTTGTTGACATTGATCATAATAGCATTAAAATGGCACCATTCTACGAAACTCTCCACCAGCAGCTCGCATAACTTTTGAAGCTCCTCAAGAGTCTCAGCAGTAATAGCTATGGAAGAGTCATCAGCGAACAGTATCAACCAGATTATTTTTGATAATAAATTGCGAATATTAGATTTTCTGTAGAATATTTTTTTCAAATTTGGTGGCAGATCGTTGATGAATAACAGAAATAGAAGTGGCCCCAAGACAGAACCCTGGGGTACTCCTAATTTACAGTACTGTTCATTTGAGAACGAGTCGTGAACCCTGATTGAGGCAGTTCTGTCCTCCAGATACGAATCCAGTTCAAGAACACGCCTCTGAATCCAAGATTATAACATTTATCCAATATAAACTGGATAGCAAGACTATCAAACGCTTTAGACAAGTGGAAGAACAATCCAGCAACATATTGACCATTATCAAGGCAACGATAGACGAACTCCACGAACTGCAATGCTCCAGTTTAAGTCGAGCGGCCCGTTCTGAAACCATGTTGTGCAGTATCAAGTATTTGAAATTTATCTAGGTACTTCATCATTCTATCAAACACTATTCTTTCAAAAACCTTGGAAAAGACACTTAAGATAGATATAGGTCTATAGTTCATGATATCGTGTACATCATCCATTTTATGAATAGGAATGACGATTGCTTTTTTCAGAATACGAGGAAATACGCCTGTGCTAATTGACAGGTTAATAACATGAGCGAAATGTCGGCTGATATCGGTACCTATCATCTTCAGAATTCGTGCTGAGATGAAATCAACACTAGAACCTTTGTTGTTTTTGAGTGATCTTATAACATCATGGATTTCATGCTCCAGGACTGGGAGGAAGAAAAAGGTTGTGTCTAACATACGTGACGTCGTACATGAGGATGACATTGAGTCTTTATAATAACTGTTGAGGGAAGATTCGGCAAATGTAGTGAAATGATTAGCGAAAATCTCAGCCAAATCCTTGGGATCGTTATGCGTAACATTATCAATAACCAGTGCAATGGAATTTTGTTCCATACGTTTTCGACCAGTCATAGTATTTACTAGATTCCACACAGTTCTATTTTTATTTACAGATTTATCAATAAGTTCACTGAGATAAATATCTCAGAGAGTTTGTAGAACGAAGACCAAAACTTTCGATTACAAAGAAAGTGATTTGGACTCGGAAAAATCGCCTGTGTCGCAATGGATACCAATATCATCGGCGGATAATAATCTTTCACCAGCTGCTACGTTCCAGTTATTCTTATCGAGTACTCTTGCCTAGTGGCTATGTACCTCTTCCTCGGAAAAAGATGTTCTGGCAGAATAGGGATGACACCAACAATAAAATGGTATGTGAAGCTATATCGCGTGATAGATTTCAGCATATAATGAGCAACATTCACTGCAATGATAATACAAACTTGGATTTGAAGGAAAAATATTCGAAAATGCGACCATTTTTTGACATTCTGAACTCAAAATTTTTTGAGTATGCCCCTTTCGAGCAAAATCACAGTATAGACGAGTCAATGATACAATATTACGGACGTCATAGTGAAAAGAAATTATACTCTTGGAAAACCTATCGAATAGGGATATAAATTTTGGATTGGTGCTCTCCGACTAGGTTATATAGTTCATTCTGACCCATACCTAGGTTCTTCAAGTAAGTTGCTAGAAAAGTACAAACATATAGGTCTTGGCGCATCAGTAGTTTTACTATATGCAGATATATTGAAGAATATGCCCTTTGAAGGATTTCATTTATTGACAATCACTTCACCTCACTTTCGTTGCTCAAAGAATTGAAATCGAGGGACCTAAAAGATACTGGAACGCTGAGGGAATTCTCTCATCATACCTATCTACACTCGGAGGCAAAATTAGCGGAACACTCGAAAATTTAACCAAATTCGAAGTTCGATATTTTTCCTAATTCTCAACCGATTTAGATGATTTGTTCGGCAAGTTATAGATCAACTCTTCTACTTTGTAGAAATTATAAGAGAAAACAAAAAAAAAAAAGAAAAAAATTTTATACGGGGGCAAAACTAAAAGTGTTTTTTTTGTCAAAAATTCGTAACACCCTGTGGAATTTCGTGGTCCGAGTTGAAACGTACAATATCATGGTCTGTCAAGACACATCTTCCTATAGTAACGCCCTTCTTGTTTCATGCGTTTATCTCTATTTTTGCAAAATATATTTAATTTCAAGTGGAAAATCACCATTTTGGAGAAATTCCATTGAATCAAGAAATTGTCATTAAAGTTCGTCTATCAATTTGGAATTCTCTTATTATCACTCAGGCGTGTCGAAATTGTCGTTTGCGATTTTTATGTTCGAATTGCATTAGTTATTGATGACAATTTGGTTAATTTGGTGAAAATTAGGAATTCATAGGAGATAACAGTCGGTAGGTATTAAAATACACAACCGAATTCTGGGACCATTGATAAAACTTTTCATTTACACATGTGCACACCACTTTTTATCAAATATGAAATACAACACACGTTTTTTTGTATATGACCACATTTGCACTTGTTGGAAGAATGAGAGTTTTCCATTCTTTGATTTGATACAAATTCGATCGGTTGCGGTGTTTTGTGATTCTTTTACTGTTTACGATTCGAAACGGTATTTTTCATTCAGAATGAGAGATTTACCACCAACCTCAGTAGCAAGGGCAGTTACATTGATCGAGGAAGGGCGCACCTACCGCTCAGTCCGTACCATGTTGGGTGTCTCGACGTCGGTTATCCATCGAATCTACCGACGTTACAGGAAAACTGGATTGTACGTGAGGAGGCGAGGACAAGGAAGAAATCGGGCAACCCGCGCTATACATGACCGTTTCATCGTCAATCAAACCATAAGAAATCCTCGTCTTACTGCTGTTCAGGCACGTAACCTTTTACAAGCAGTGGATAACATTAACGTCAGTGTGAGGACAGTCAGAAGACGATTAAATGAAGTTGGTCTGAGATCATACGCGCAAGCAAGAGCACCAAGACTCGATAGAGCCCATCGGGTAGCAAGATTGGCGTTTGCTAGGGAGCATGTAGCATGCAGCATGGACAATCAATCAGTGGAGACGAGTTTTATTTAGTGATGAGAGCCGATATTGTGTGAATTTCGTGGATGGTAGAGATAGAATATGGAGGCATCGAGGGGAACGGTTCAATCAAGCGAACTTATACGGTGGAGGGTCAGTTATGATATGGGGTGGCATATGCTTGGGAGTACGAACAGAACTGGAGATTATTGGCAATGGATCACTTAATGCCCATCGGTGTATAACAGAAATCTTGGAGCCCCATGTTGTGCCTTCTGCTCCTCACATAGGTGAAAATTTCCTTTTTATGCACGATAACGCGCGCCCTCATACTGCCCGCATAGTGATAGAATATCTCAATGAAGTTGGGATCACACGAATGTGTGAATTTCAAACATTTTCATTTCGTTAGATTTCTGCTTCTCTAATTTTGATTTTATTTTTCGGCTAACCTCCGATGTTATGCACCTACGCAAGATTAAAAATAAATTCTTGAAATTTGTGACTTTTCGCTTCGAATTGGATATCTCTTATAAAAATAGAGATAAATGCATAAAACAAGAGGGGCGTTACTGAAGGAAGATGTGTCTTGACAGACCATGATATTGTACGTTTCAACTCGGACTACGAAATTCCACAGGGTGTTACGAATTTTTGACAAAAAAAACACTTTTAGTTTTGCCCCCGTATAAAATTTTTTTCATATTTTTTTTGTTTTCTCTTATAATTTCTACAAAGCAGAAGAGTTGATCCATAACTTGCCGAAAAAATCATCCAAAGCGGTTGAGAATTAGGAATATTATTATATTATTTAATGTTTAGATGTGCTTTTGATGTAAATAAAGACTTTGTTTGAAATCAATCCATAATTTCATATGAGTATGCTAAGTACTACTATCCTTCTAAAAGGACGCATAGTTTCGACCAATAGCAACACTCGAAATTTCAAAGAAATTTCAAATTATACTTCATAGTCCCCTTTCAACCTCAATCAAACGAAAAAAGTTTCATTTATACAAAAACTATAGTTTCAGGGTTATATGGGTTAATACACAAATGGTTTCGACCCTTCAGTCATTTTCGAGAGGTGAATACTAACTTAGGTTCAAAGGTGTTAACAACATAAATTTTTTACTTGAATTTTAAGAAGGGGAGAATTATTGATTTCAAGTTGGCTATTAATGTGGGGTTTTCCTCGGTTTATTAATTCCCAAACTTTCCAACAGAACTCCACTCTACTTTCTTCGTTTCATTTGTGACTTTGAGATTGTCTGAAACTACTGTGTGGTGTGTTGAAATAATGGAGATTTGTCCGATGATATATGTTCTTTGAAATTGCATCCAAAATTGGTACCTGTTTCACCTATATGAGCTTAAGGGCATTTGTTAAATTAAATTTTGTTAATGTCAGATTTTCCCAATCTCAGAAGGAATATGTTTATATAGATCAACCAGGCTTGATAAAATCTTACAATATGGGAGGGGTGGACCATGGCGATCAACATCTCGGTGACACTAGAGTTACCATCAGGAGAAAAAATGGTATTTTCCTTTTTTTCTGCTCATTGCATTGACATGGCTGAGCAAAACTCTTTGCGCTTACATAAAAACAATGGCGGAAAACTCGACCAACTAGAATTCAGAAGATCTATAGCAACTTAACTATTAGAATCTAACAAGAGAATGGAAAAGAGGGACCTTCCAAAGCTCCTAGAAATTTACGCTAGTCCAGAACGGAAAGAAATATCAGCAAAATTTTGGCACCACTAAACTAGTACCTGAAAATAAGATCGTGAGAGGAGAGTTCATTTTTCTTTATCTGCAACATTTCACATAGCTGTCGTAGAAATACATCAAAATTTGTACAACTTCCGAGCTTCTAAAGCATTTCCGTCAGCACGTCCATAAATGAAACGCATCGGTCATCTCAGCATTCGTATAACGATTCATGATTTGATTTTAAATTCAATTCATTCATCAAAAACTGTACGTCATACAAAAAAATATCAAGAGAGCGTTCTTCCTGAAAAATAAATGGAAAATTCAAAATTTTTTTTATTTTCGGATAAATCAGTAGCGTCCTAGTTCTTCTTTGAGAATAACCTGCGTTGTGCCCATACATTCGTCCCTGGTGAGTCCAAAATATTATTTCGTATTGAAAATTATGCGCCTCTGAAAGTTGTCGATTCCCCCAATATCTCAATCAAATTTACAAAAGAACCAAATTAAACTGCATCTTTCACTGTTTTCACGAAATCACCTTCTTGAATATTGCCGTGTCTTTTTTGAACACCCTGTATACTCTCCGCAAATGAAACAAAAATAATTTGGATCATTCATTTATACTCTTCTTGACGATGGCATATAAAACTATAGCAACTTAAATCAATAGTTTCTTAGTTAACAGCAAATTATTAATATAATTAAGTATTCTTTACATAAAAGCCATAACTCGTGAACATGGGCTGTTAGAAAAAAAATGAGGGTATATTTAGAATCAGCGACGTAAAATTAGTAAACATCAAGTGACATAAGTCATTCATCAAACAAAAAGTGCAATTTTGATGTCTCGTGAAATATGCTTAAGTAATTTCATAAGGTAGATATTATTTAGGCGTTTCAATACACACACCACAAAAATTGTCGCATCACCTGGTATTCTGAATTCCACAATTGATTAAGCAGCTCCATCGCAGTTTCTTCCTCAACATATGTTTTTGGACATATGAGGGAAAAAAATCTTATCTATGTAGTAACATTTGTTTCCATTTGTTTCAAACACGTCTGAAACAAGAATAGTTTACTTGACTATTCATTCAATTTATTTTCAGTTTTCACTCTAAATTAATGCAAGTTTTCTGTGTTTCTTGTTGATTTTCGAATCTTTAAATTCATTGTAATGGCTGCTGAACGTCCTGGACGCTATTTTAGAGATCATGAAGTGGTCAGAATTGTAACACTTCTAGAAGAGGGGCGAAGCCAGCATTAAGTTGGCTAACTTGTTGAATGTTAACCAAAGCACTATTTCAAGAACAATTAATCGGTACCACGAAACAGGGAATATGGAAAAAGGGTCGGCCAGGGAAGAAATCGGATAACAACACCAGTTGATGATCTTTGGCTTCGTTTAACTGCACTTAGAGTTCGGCACTGTACGGCTAGAATGCTACAAAATAAACTTGCACTTTCCAGAAATGTGTATATTTCATTGCAAACTGTTCGGAACAGACTCAGAGAAGACGATATCAAACCAAGTGTGGCTTCTACCGGCCCGCGTCTCACCAGAGAGCATCGAGTGGCAAGACTTGAGTTTGCGAGGGAACATGAAAATTGGGGTAATCCAGAATGGTCGAATGTTCTCTTTTCCGACGAGTCCAGTTTCTGTCTAGTATCAAATTATAGACACATGAATGTATACAGACGCCCTGAGGAACGGTATCAGCAATGCAATATCCGGCTAACAGAAAACTTCGGAGGAGACTCAGTAATGGTGTGGGGAGGCATTTCTTTCCATGGTCGAACTGAGTTAGTGCTAGTGAATAATGGAAGAATGACAGCTGCCAGATACATCGCAGATATCCTTGAACCCCATGTTGTACTCTTTGGCCCATTGATTGGCGGAAACTTTAATTATATGCATGATAATGCTCGACCTCATGTAGCTAGAATAGTTACAGAATTTCTGCAAAATGCCAGCCAGAAGTCCCGACTTGAATCCCATAGAGCATGTTTGGGATAACATGGGGTGGCATATTCAGCAACGTAGGATGCCTTGTGGAACACTCCATAAACTAGAAATTCTGCTTCCTGAAATTTGGAACTCAGTGACTCAAGAGTACATCCAAAATTTGTTTGAACGGCTGACGAGACGTATACTGGCAGTAATTAGAGCCCGGGGATGAAACACTCGATTTCGAAAATGATTATTAACAATAATAAAAAAACAAGTACTGTGTTTTAAGGAATTTTACTTAATAATTGCGATTCGTAACGAGTTTCACTACACCGTAGCTTCTTCAGACGAATGATTATGCAGAAAAATGTAAATGAGAATATAACTATAAATGTTCTTGAGTAATTAAAAGCTTATTGGTCGCCTCCTCCTAAGTGGTTATTTATGACAGGTATATCCAATAAAATTAAGGAATAGATTGCTCCCCGAAAAGATTCAATAGAGGTGAAGGGCTTAAATCGACTTGTTCATTGATGAGTCTACCTGAGTGTTTGTATTTATTTATTTCTAAAGTTTCCCAAAGATCTACCTTCCAATATTTATTATCTGTATGCAAAATTTCAAACTGTGGGTCGAAAGAATGATTATTTTCTAAGAGATGATTCGCGTAATTTGAATCTGATTTTTTATTTGAAAAACTGCGTTTATGTTCCGATATTCTAATATTAAAATTTCTATGTGTTCTACCAATGTAGAAATTATCACAGTCATTGCAATTCAATCTATAAACACCTGATTTATTGTTTTTACCTGGTTTGGTTTTATTATTTTTATATATTTGCCTAAATTATTATTAGTTTGAAAGCTATGTTGAAATTATTGCTACTTAAGAATGATTTCAGTTTCTCACTTGTAATGCCAACGTAGGTTAAGGTGTTGAATTTTTGTTTCAATTTATCGACAGGGTAAACTTCATTCAATGCGATTCTACTTTGTTTATTATTTAAAATATTATTTATTAGTTTGGGATTGTAACCATTATTTTTGGCTATTTGTTTAATCAAATTTAGTTGCTTTCTATTTCGGTTGTGAATGCAATTTTGGATGTAATGAATTTATATGATTTTCGAAAATTTTCAACTGTCTATATTTTCAAAAAAAAAAAATTTTTCGAAAATCATATAAATTCATTACATCCAAAAATTGCATTCACAACCGAAATAGAAAGCAATAATTCGATAAATTTCTTAGACGTAACAATTTCGAATGAAAATGGAAAACATGTTTTCGCAATTTACCATAAGCCGTCACATACAGATATTATAATACATAACTCGTCGTGTCATCCATATCAACATAAAATGTCAGCATTCAATAGTTTTATTCATAGATTGATTAACATCCCGCTATCACCAGAAAATTTCAACAAAGAACTAAATTTGATTAAACAATTAGCCAAAAATAATGGTTACATTCCCAAACTAATAAATAATATTTTAAATAATAAACAAAGTAGAATCGCATTGAATGAAGTTTACCTTGTCGATAAATTGAAACAAAATTCAACACCTTAACCTACGTTGGCATTACAAGTGAGAAACTGAAATCATTATTAAGTAGCAATAATTTCAACATAGCTTTCCAAACTAATAATAATTTAGGCAAATATATAAAAATAATAAAACCAAACCAGGCAAAAACAATAAATCAGGTGTTTATAGATTGAATTGCAATGACTGTGATAATTTCTACATTGGTAGAACACATAGAAATTTTAATCTTAGAATATCGGAACATAAACGCAGTTTTTCAAATAAGAAATCAGATTCAAATTACGCGAATCATCTCTTAGAAAATAATCATTCTTTCGACCCACAGTTTGAAATTTTGCATACAGATAATAAATATTGGAAGGTAGATCTTTGGGAAACTTTAGAAATAAATAAATACAAACACTCAGGTAGACTCATCAATGAACAAGTCGATTTAAGCCCTTCACCTCTATTGAATCTTTTCGGGGAGCAATCTATTCCTTAATTTTATTGGATATACCTGTCATAAATAACCGCTTAGGAGCAGGCGACCAATAAGCTTTTAATTACTCAAGAACATTTATAGTTATATTCTCATTTACATTTTTCTGCATAATCATTCGTCTGAAGAAGCTACGGTGTAGTGAAACGCGTTACGAATCGCAATTATTAAGTAAAATTCCTTAAAACACAGTACTTGTTTTTTTATTATTGATAATGGAATTTTACCAAGTAAAAGCCTCCCAAATACAAATGATTATTAACCATTCGATGCTAGTTAATTGGTCTCTTCGCGAATGTTTGAAGATGGTAGAATTTTTTAATTTTTCATTAACTCGAAAATTGTTGATATTTTTGATCATAAACTCATCTCTTTTGAATGATATATTCTTATTTTACACTTCTGAAAGTTACCAAGCGACTCTTGAATGACCAACCTAAAAGTCGTAAAAGTATTGTCGTAAAAGTAGGGTATTGCGACAATTTTTGTGAGGACTGTATTCAATAAAACACCCATAAAAATATAACATTAAATCATTTCTAGGTGATGATACTGAGCAGGAGACTCAAATATCAGTCATAGACGAGAGAAAAATACTCATCGAAATACTACTGAGAATGAATAGACTCTATTTGTTCATTTGGAGGAAGAATACTTCAAAAACAATCAACAAGGAAGTCAAGATTGCCATCGCCAAATTTTACATGTTGTATTTTGGTTTTTGTGGAAATGTTATA